>JAAAKM020006971.1:69896624-69918863 GCA_010016025.2 Alatinidae sp. Z8VKAUB7J3 | reverse complement strand
ACACCATCGCTCTATTCGTATATAGCTCCATTACATTGAAAGTTTTGCATTTTCGTAGCTGCCTTTAGTATATCGATCAGCTCTGCCTTAGTAAGATTTAAATTAAATCTCAAAAACCAATCATTGTCAAGCGCTTTGTTGACTAAAATCATAATGGTTTTATCGATGGGAACATGGGTAAATAAGGATGTAAAATTATATGATACCAACAGGTGTCCGTGCGTTGTTTTATTTCATTAATGCCATCATGGTTCTATACACCAGTAAACCAGATGCTATGATGGCCTCGGTTATGCGGTGGGAACGAGATTCCCAGCACAGTATTTTTACGAGATGCTGAAATTATTTCAACAGATTTAGACTTATCACCTAAAAAGTACTCCTTGGACCAAATAAACTTGTAAGTTCATTTGATTTATCAAAAATCTTTCACATATCTTGTGTGATACCTCCAATAATGTAGACATTTTTTCAGCGGCAATAAGAAAACACTGTTATAAAAACGCCGTTGCCACCACGTAACCAAGGTCGTTATATCCTACCGAGCGTTTCCGGCTTAGTTGCCTATAGTGCTGCTCCTTGCATATTTGATCGCCACTTACGACTTGAAAATCTCCCAACTAGTGACATAACATTCAAACTCGTATCATTGGGTTTCAGTAACATGAACAGGAAACTGGTTATTCTCCAACGACACGGGACTTTATTCTGACTGTGATCACTTTTGGGCAATAAATAAGTATCATCATGATCATCATGACCATCATGATTATCATCATCATCATCATCATCATCATCACCATCACCATCACCATCACCGTCACCATCACCACCACCATCATCATGACCATCATCATCATCATCATCATCATCATCATCATCATCATCATCATCATCATCATCATCACCATCACCATCGGTCGATTTGCGTCGGAATATTTTGGCTTATTTTTCTCCGCACTACACGGTCCACCATTAATTGACTTAGATTTTCCAATCGTATACCAGAGTCACGAATGACAGTATCAACAAATATGAGCTTTCGAGAGTAAACTTTTCCAGAAGGCTTCCTCAGAAGAAGTGAGGATATTGCTTCTTTACTTGTACGTTGACAGTGGCCAGCGTACTCCAAGCGTCGTTGACGAAGCACATGGGAGATTCTTTCGAGATTACCGTATATCTCATTTAGGGTAGGATGTGATCTCCAACTGAGGTTTTCGACTCTTGAGTAGGTTGATGTATGTGCCATCCGTACGTTTCTCTATCTTGCGGGATGTTGCCCAGAGAGATAGCAACAAAGGTTGTGTTAAATTTGAAATATCATTCTAAAGGAAACAATACTGCGGCTGCTCAAAGCAAATTAACTCTCAAAGTTTGTCAACGGTGAGAAATAACAAGCTACCGCTCTATACCATGATTTAAATCTACGATGTTTGAGCAGGGTGGGGGGAGACCGGGAGGAAGCCGTGATTATGAGTCACTCCCAACCGCCTAGTAGGATCGCTACTCAGGTGATTGGTAGCATCTGTCATCAATGAGAACTCTTAATTTTAAGACATGAGGGTACTGATTTCTTCTTGTTCTCGTCTGCTTCTTCTCTTCCGTTTCTTCCCTTCCGTTTCTTCTCTTCTGCTTCTTCTCTTCTGCTTCTTCTCTTATGCTTCTTTTCTTCTGCTTCTTCTCTTCCGTTTCTTCTCTTCTGCTTCTTCTCTTCTGCTTCTTCTCTTCTGCTTCTTTTCTTCTGCTTCTTCTCTTCCGTTTCCTCTCTTCTGCTTCTTCTCTTCCGTTTCTTCTCTTCTGATTCTTCTCTTCCGTTTCTTCTCTTCTGATTCTTCTTGAGGCTCTCTCAACCCCCTAGTAGATTCGCTTCTAGATCATGGGTAGCATCTGTAATCAATGAGATATCTTGATTTTCAGACATAAAGGTACCGATTTTTCCTTGCTCTCTTCCGTTTCTTCTCTTTTCCCCTCTTCTCTTCTGGTTCTTCTCCTCTGCGTTTCCCCTTTTGCTTCTTCTCTTCTGCTTTTTTTACTTCTGCTTCTTCACATTTGCTTCTTCATGCCTGCTTCTTCACGTCTGCTTCTTCTCTTCTGCTTTTTCTTTTCTGCTGCTCGAAGCCTGATTCTAATCTGCTTCTTTTCTTCTGCTTCTTCTCTTCTGCTTCTGCTCTTCTGTTTCTGCTCTTCTGCATCTTCTCTTCTGCTTCTTCTCTTCTGCTTCTTCTCTTCTGCTCCTTCTCTTCTGCTCCTTCCCTTCCGCTTCTTCGTATCTTTGTCAACCACGAGCTACCGGTATTCTTCCATTGGTTTTTATGTCCAAGTTCCTGTCGGGTGATACCTGCATGTGGGCTGTCCACCCGGGCTGTCCACTCCATTCCCAACCCGAAGTTAGGTAGCGAACTGGGTCTCTGTATATGATTTATAAACAAATGAAAACTAAATTGCATATGAATTGAGAGAAACCTATTTTGAAAAAAGGCTAGAGAATATACGTCCCCAGGGAAAGAAACACGTGCAATCTACACACTTTCAGAATGGACCTGTGCGATGGACTTATCGTACTGTGACGGGAGTAGCGGGTAAAGAAAAACATGGCACTGCTTAATTTCGTCAACATGGATAAGAAAAAGCATCAATTAAATATTTCTGAATAAAGAAAACACGCTAGCGGATTTAGTTACGAGGGGGAAAGCTGGAAAATGCCCGTGACCAGCGAAACAATCATTTAAGTTGTTTACTCAGCTACCTGTTTTGGGAATGTTTCTTGCCGTAGTTCATGTTGAACGTAAACGAAGGACCGCAAGATCGATAAATGCATGTGGAGGCGATACAGTGAAGGATTCTCACTCACAAGCGAGAGTAACATATAGACTGATTGAAGGTATTTACGGGTTTTTAATTTTTTTTCCTATGGCGTTACTGTAGATGGGGGGGTTCATCCTTAAGGATACAATTTACGGATCTTTTAACTACGATGAACAAACTGGCTATCTTCAAATTTTTATAGAGTGTGTTTGGGGAAATGGTGGATGTAGGAAAAGGGCTAGTTACCCTTCAATTACTTTCGACTATTAAAAAGAGCCCTAGCCCTTTCAATTTCCAGTCGAATGAGACCTTTATTAAGTTTCTACGACAACTCTTTCGACGCGAAGTGCCCTGGTCTAAACCAACAAAAAAAATAATAAATAAAGAATGCATGTGCCTAAATCGCTCTTAACTTAGGCAGCGCTATTGCGCCGCCTGATTCCTATCCGTTTTGGGATTCATCTATTTATTGATGGTGTTTTGTGCTGATTTTACGCTTGAAGATTATTTAACTTTATTTCTGTTCATTTTAAGTTTAATTGAGCTCTATACTTTTCTCTGAAAAACTTATTTTGTGGAAAAAGTATTTAATTAATCGTAGGCAGTGAAATAGCGCTGCCTGATTAAAGAATGATGTTGGCACGATGCATTATTATAATATTTTTTTTTTGTCTTTGACGAGGGCACTTTGTATCGAAGGAGTTATCGTAGCAAATTCAAAAAGGGCTAATTCGATTGGAAATTGAAACTGCTTGTGCCCTTTTTAATAGAAGAATGTGACTGGAGGGCAACTACCCATCTATCATGCCCACCGTTTCCCCGAACACTTCCAATCAAAATTTTCATATAGCCATTTTGTTCAACGTAGTTTAAAGGTTCAGAAATTATGTTTTTGAGGATGGAAGCCCCCTCCCCCACAGCCCTTAGTTCGAAGGTTGTAAGGTAAGTTTTGGGGAGAAATAAGGTTTTCTATAGAAAGTATTGTCGTACAAACTTCTAAAGGGGCTCATTGGATTGAAAATTGACAGGGCTAGCGCCCCTTTTCTTAGTAGAAAGTAATCGTATGGCGAATTCCCCCGCCTTGAGCACCTACGATTATATGTACAAATCAATTTTCTCTATTTTTCATATTGTGTTGTCCATCATGGTTTCTTTTATTAGATTTCAAGCTAAGTATACATTTTTACCAAGAACAAGGCACATCAAAGGCACACCTTATTGGCCCTAAAGTGGGTGATGTACTTAAAATCTGGTGACAGTTTTGTTTTAAAAAGTAAATTATTGACAAATACTGGTTTTATAATTTTCTTCTGTTATGCATGCTAGTTGACATCCAATAGGGTTAAGAGCTTGACACCTATTTTTGAGTAAGGTATTGCTTTAACTTTCCAAACAGTGCCTTAGCTGAGTACTATATTTTTTGCTTATTTTCTCTATCTTGCTCAAACTTATGTATTGGCACTAAGCTTATTTACCTTTAAAATGTGGAATAAACAAGATGTATGATAACTTCATTAGAAGCACTTTCATACGGTTTGTCAACAAAGTGTTAGTTAATTGATTAATTCTTTGATTAATTTGGAAGTTATCGTATAAAAATGTATAAAAATGTACAAAGCGAGTAACAAACACACCTTGAATTTTGCATACCTTTTCTTTTATATTAATCTACAATCCCCTTTATTCTCAGACTTTTATAGAGCATATAAATAAAGTAAAAATACCTTAACGAATAATAATATAATAATAGTTTAGGGCAGAAAATTTCTCTCATTTTTTTCTGAAGCGCATGAAACATGAAAAACTCTCAAAAATTTGATCGTCAGTGATAATGTAAAGGAAGCTTACTGTCCTTACATTTTGTGTTTGCGTGGCAACATAGCCTAAAAGACCTTGATCTTTTTAGATGATATATACGCTGATAATATGCTCCGAACTCTTAGAGTGTAGGTCAAACTCAATACTAGTTTGAAGGTGCTTGTGTTGTTAGGATAATACAATTTCAGAAATACTCTGTATTAGAGAACGTGCATATTCAAACGGCAAGTTAACAGTGCAAACACAAATTTCAATTTGGAACAAATACCTTGCCGTTGACGTAAATCTCGAGTCTAGACTGAGCGTGCAAAATAATTGGGCGTCAAAATGGCAAAGATATTGTGGTTGAGATAAAATATAATTAAGGTTAAGGTTTAAAAGCTTAAACAGACAAAGCTTAAACTTATAGATAGTAAAAAGATTAAGAACCAGGTAAACAGATAGTTTTATTGATATTGATAGGGCCTATGTTTACTTCCGCACATGCATATTTTAAATTTCATAATATTTTACAAAATTTGTGCAAAATTCAATGTACAAACAATACTGTTTTACCCTGTGAAGGCTTATTCGTACAAACAGCTTCTAAAGAATAAAGCAAAGTAAAGCAAAAAACGTAAAACAACGCACACATCTGATGCCAATGTGAGAAATAGAGTCTGTCCACATAAGGGTTCTCTTATCTCAGATGTTAGAGCACGTGCCGCACATGCGTCATAAGTTTCAAAACCAGTGGTGACATGCTTTAATAGTAGTCTAGAACCTTGTCAGGATACAAAGGTAAATCAAGGTACCTGATGCACGATAAAGCAGTTTTTAAACATCATCTACGGTCAGCAGTACTAGTGTACTATATACATTAAAATCAACAGTTGCTGTTCATAGAACGACTATGATGATGAATGCTATGATGAGAGAGGCTTTCAAAGCTCGCAGAGTTTTGAACAGGAATTGTTCCTCTTAGTTCTATTTATTTTATATACATATAAATTAGTCTTCAAGCAGTATTCTACCTATTAAATATTACTTACATATAATTAAGCAAATATTCATTATCTAAGTTGTTTACCTTGTTGTAAAATTGGATAAACACCAATACATAAGCTCCATGTTAAAGGACCTTTACTTAATTGTCTGCACTATGAACATTCTTGACTGAAGTCTCATTAAAGAGTGTCTTTTCAATAAAAGTAAAGACATAGATATGTGTAAGCATGTGTGTTCATATACCTTATACGGGGCAGCAAGTATCATTTTGCTTTTGCTAAAAGCAGGGCCCGCTATATGTGCCAGCTTACTACAGATGAATATGGACTCTTACAAAGGGTTTATGTTACCCCTTCACGTGGACGTTCCCTAATTTCTTCACGATCACTTTCTTGGCAGTTTCTATATCACATTCGATATCTTTAAGATAGCAAAGACTAATCAATCTCCACAGTTTCTCAGCCGGTCTTCTGTTTGCAAGATCCGATTCACATCCAGGATCGAATTTTCCATGCAAACCATTACATAGTTAGCGAACGCTTGTTGTTTTGCACTAATGGATTTCCAAATCACACGCAGGGTACTTACGAACGTGTTATGGAAGGTATATTGTTCCAGACAAACGATAAACAAGAAAAACAGTTTCATTGTCTGTCGTTGATTCGTCCGTTTAAACAAGCTCACAGTCGGCAAGTGTCATTCAATTATTGATCATACATCCGTGGAGCATAAGGAATTTGCAAAAATCCCTCCAAATTCAGAATTCTACGGTTAAATCCAATTGCTACCTATGCGCGCCTATTCTACGTGTGAAACAACAACTTAATTTCCGAAGACATCTTTTAACTGAGATCAAAGTTTTCGGACGTGACATTCGGTTCCACCAATAAATTATCTCCTGCACCTGGGAAATCATTCACGATGGTCTTCTTTGACCGTGCCGTTGAGATATGAGAACTTAATTCATTACTCAATTTACAGGGACGTTATCAACTGTTGTTGTAGTTGTAACAGCGCGCTTATGATCACAAAAATATCTGGTAAAGTACTTTACAAGAAGAAATTGTATCAGTTAACAATATAAATTAAATTCAGCGGTTAAATAAGTCAAATCGAAGAAGACAAGTTGGCGTCAGTTGCCTCACCGTCATCTCTAATTCTTTGTCCAGTTTTCCAGGTATATCTTCTTTGAATTCTACGATACACGGATGTGTCAACCTTGATTATATGAATGTCAAATCTATAATTTTGTTAGAATTGTGTTTTCAGGCTTCCGTAAAAGCAAACAATGAGCGCAATTATCTCGTTAGTCCTTGATACACTTAATGTGATTATGTAACATAAAGTTTAAAATCATTTTTGGTACATTGATCTATCTCTAGCATGGCTCCAAGTGTTTGAAATCTTACACTTTTAAAGAAGCCTGTAGTAAGCCTTTGATAATTTATGGATACAAACAATAATATGGAAAATAAACTGGCTTATTCATTACGCTTAAGCATTTAAGGCTTATCTCATGCAGAATAACAATAAGTATGAGTTAATTAATTTCACCGTATCCACTGAGTGGAGGAGAATTCGCGAAAGATTGACACTAAAAATCCCCGCCATAGCTTTTGGGTCTGATGGTCCAATGGTTAAGGCGTTGGTTTAGTAATCAGGAGGTCGTGGGTTCGCTGCTTATCAGGGAGACTGGTATAAAACATCGGAGGTCGTGGGTTCGAATCCGGTCAGCGGCCAATATATATCTTGTGGCAAGCTATTGTGATAATGCTCCACTTATGATCAATATATAATAATTGCTTTGTGTCAGCTAGGTACATATGAACTTTTTTCCACTTAGACAAACATTGAACATAGTCCTTCATAAAAATTTCTTGATTAAGGATTCTACCAAGATCAACGAATAAAATTCCGGAAGTAAGACTAAAGTATAATTTAAGTCTTAGTTTTAATATATAATATCTAACTATATACTTACATATGTAATTTAAACAAATTTTAAATGGCCTAAGGTTAAAGTTACATAAAACATTCAACTTCTTTTTGGCTCCACGCAGGATTTTGGAACTCTAATTCCTCATTTTATATCTATTTTCACGTATTATTTACTTATGGTAAATATAGTTTATATTTTGCTATAATATTTGACTTCGTAGATTTGCCGAAAAGACAATTTTGTAATTGCAGAAGCTATGAAATTCTTAGGTTTTAAATTTGGAAAGTAGGAAAATTATAGGCAAATTGACAAATATGAGGCAGTAAACAAAAACACTTGAAACTTGACCACCAGACTAATTAGAAAAGGTAAAATCAATCTTCCTGATTGCTACTGATCTTAACGCACCTGATGTCAGTATTATCGAATGCTATAGAAGTAAAAAGGTACCGCACTTTTTGCGAATTGTGTAGACTATCCCAACTTAAAAACCATTACACCATCAGCGACGGGGGAAGGTAAGAAGGATTGGGAGGGGGGACAAGTAGACTCAGTCCCAATTTAGTTTTTCCACATTCCACTAAGGTGCCTTTGGTCATTGTGTGGAAAGGGGTGTTTTGTGTAGATATGCATATCTTGCAGTGAATGTGAGACAATGTCTGTCGCAATCAATTTCAATTTTGATAAAGATGAAAGTGGTGACGGAAAAAACTGAGATTTGGCAAATCTTGGGGGGCATGGTCCTCTCTGCCCCGCACTGTTTCCCCGTCCCTGACCCTTGATTTGGGTAGTCTCTTGCTTATCTAAGGGAGGTTCCAAATAAGTTGTTAGCACACAACACCCATGATGCTGTTTCAACCGCAAGGAGCCTGAAAACGAATGACGTGTTACGGATAGAAAAATGTTATAACTGAAATATGTGGTTTAAAAAGCTATGTCGTCTAAGCAACTGGCTGGACAACTTTACTAGCTTGCATCATAGTTTTCATAATGTAAAAAACATCTTCATTTCACTATTACCTTACAAAACAAGTGCGTCTTTCTTAAATAACTGAATTCCAAGGGCATTAAGAACCCTTGCCTACAGTGCATTCTTAAAGCAAGCTATCTTAGAGATATTTAGAGTTATTTATATACGTTCGAGCAAACTTATTTGTGTTTTGCATTGTAGTGCATTTGTGAATATATTATCTGGAATAATTAAAAGATTGTTTTGTTTCTGCAGGCTTTATCATAATGCTGAACTTTCAATCATAACACACAAAAACGAAAGTCATTTATTACTGTCAGTTCCTCCTTCCAATTTAGAAATCGAAAAGACATAATATTTTAAAAACAACTATGATTCTGTCGTCATAATACTACTGCAACAAGTATAACCATTAACCTTTGTAGTTTACCTGAGAATTTAACGGGGCACTAAAAAACCTTAAAATGCATTACAGGCTGATTGGAAGGTGCCAGTTGCTTCAGGAATGCATGCTGTAATTAATTGCGTATTTAATAAAGCTTGACAAAAAAGTTCAGTGAAATATGGATCATTGACGGCTATATAGAGCCTTGAATTTCCTTTCCACTATCGAGTTTTCGCCAGTCTATTTAATTGGCTCCTAGAGAGCTATTTTGTGAGCTTTTCAGTTTCTCAGGCGGCACAACAAAGGAGGCATTCCCCGGCAAGCATAAAGGGAATGTCCCTTGCAACAGGTGGTTTCATATATTTAGAAAACATCCAGAAACAACGTCTTAGCTCCCTGAAACATACTACAGTCTTGCGTTATTACACAGTGTGACAGCGAACTTAAGAACTCCTTGGTTTTCATGTGGATGTAGTCTTAAATACGTTTCACTGATTATAATATTGTGCCTTATATTGTATCTTCGCAGTTCTAATCTAATTTTCTGAGTAATCTTCATAAGACGAAATAATGAAGAAAACTTGGTGAATGTAAACATCTTCGCAACATATAGGTCCTTTTTATAAATAGGTCATGAGAACCGATCATGCTTTACAATTTTGTACGGACTGAAACATTTTGAGCTGAGTGCACTATGTTGATGGAAGAAATCTTCTTCAAGGTGTGTGATATTTGAGGACATTTATTTCTTGCATTTACGCACAGTGTATGGATTTTGAGATCCATCTACATTCAAAACGTTCGTTATCAATATTTTCGTGACAACTGCTATATATGGGACGATGACATCCCTACTCATAGAAGAATTTGGGTAGGGACTTGATAAGGTAGAAACAGTTTATCGGTCGTCAAGATCTGGAAATTCTTTTACATCCAACGAAAGTCAATGGATATATTTCATGACAACAAGCAGTAATCGCTTCGAAATGCCATAATACGCGATTTTAGATCATGAATAACTATTGTGCAACTTCAGAAAAGCCTTAAACATTAATCTTCTTTCGGGTTGGAGATTTAACTACCATAAGATGTACAGAGAATGGACCTTTGACTTTAATTTGTGTTTAAAGGGACCATTTAGAAGTCGTGACCATTCGAGCTGTAATTTCCAGCTTCCGACAGCGGGATTGGTGTTATATTGAGCGTTTTATCCCTAGGGAGAGAAATATTGGACTTTCAGAAAACCATTGTGAGAAAAAGAGGTATGGAGGTGTTTTGCATTTGTAATATAAGGAGTTGCCTTTTTAGGCACTATTTTTGAGTTAATGACATCAACCTACTCGGAGGGTTTCTATTTATTTATCATTGTATTTGTTTTAAGCTCGTTGTCAGCATATTTAGTATTTCTCTCACCGTCAACTGGCGGTAGTGCTGTTTGTGTTTTTACAGATGGATTATTTTGACTGTTCACAAAAGGCAGAGCTTTGTTGTCGAATGTACGCTTTATCACAAGCGAACCTTGACCAAATACTAATGTACATAACTGCTTACACTACGTCCATATTCAACAATTCTGCTAGCTACTGATGGGATTAGCTTCTTCAATTCGAATAGAATATTTAAGTTTTCACTTAAGCGACATTCTGAATTTACAAATCGAAATAGGGTCTCGCCTTAATGAATAAGCTGTACTTTATCTAAAGGAACAGGTTGCATACAACATGTTTTGTGGCTTAATAAAAGATGCATAGCACTTTGCTATGTTCATCTACCATCAAACATGCTAACAAAAAATAAAAATTGTTTGAGAAGGATTCTAGACATAATATTGCATTGTTGCTGGTGAAACAGTCAACCGGACCTTGACTTTCTTATCTAAATGTTTGCAACTTTCCCTAGCTTGAGCTTTGACATCGTACTTTTTATCAGAAATATTAAAGGCGCTCAACGCTACCGTGATCTTATTTTCTTACATGAAGTCAGAAAATACGAACATTTAAATAAATTTTATATAATCATTTATAAATGCATGTTTAAATCAGTACAACACTGATTGTTATTTATCAAAATGTAGCAGTTCATGACGAAAGCGTTTCGACTTTTGTTTTGTGGTTTTGTGGTTGCAGTGACGCTTCGTGTTGTATGTTTCAAAGGTGAAAGTCAATAGAACGTTAAATTTATGACCGAGGCCTCAGTGCAGGTGACATGATTTGTGACAACTTTTTTCATTGGATATTTTTTGATGTCTTTACTAAGCAGAGATGTATTACAGCGTAACATTCCGAAATGTATCTAAACTGTATCTATTGGTAATTTAAAAGAATAAGCAGAAGCACATAACATCATGATCACCAACTTGTGCAAATTGATTTCATCTAATGGGATACCGTAACTTGATATCTGATGATTATTCCTTAAGATACTTTATTAAAAGGGTCTGTTATTTTTTAATATATAAATTAAAACCAATCGCTTGAGTTAATTATTCAACGTGACGCTTTCTAAAGACTACTTTTGCAATTGGTAGTGATAGTATAAAATACTTGTTTATGTTATTGCTTATGCAGAATATGAAGAAAAGAAGTGTTAATACCTGAACCTAAATGTCGTTGATATAAATGTTTGATATTATGTGGGTGTGGCTATGAACTAAAACAAGCCTTATATAACAATATCGTCAAGGCCATCAAGGCCCAATGGTTAAGGTGTTGGTTTTCAAACCAATGGGTCGTGGGTTCGAATCCCCTCAGCTCCATTAGTGAAAAAGAAACATACATACATACATACATACATACATACATACATACATACATACATACATACATACATACATACATACATACAAACTGTGATTTTTTTCATCATTTGATCATAACCCCTCTGCACATATTATTCTTACAGTAGTTCACTACAGCCATCTAAAAAAGTGAAACACATGGCTTAGAGTTCACTTGTGGCAGACATGGTTTAAAATTTGCAGTTAAACAAGGTGTTGTAGGTTTGGACATCAATATTTATTGTTAATGACACACTTTTAAGGTTGTCCAGCTACCTTAACGATGGTATTATCGTTATCAGTAACTACATTAGCTACTTAAAGCCGTTTATATCTTATATTACAACCAGCTATGATTTAGTGTCATGGGGATAGTAACCAAGCTTTCAACCTACTTCAGTAATGTGCTCCTTCCTATGGACTTATAAATAACAGCATGCTATAGCATGCTCAGTAGAAATTTTGGAGTATAATAGTGTTGTGTAAAACATTATGTATTATTTTCTCTGCTCAGTATCCTAAATTGGGGGGTGTTGCCCTTCGAACCCCTGGCTGCCCTTGGTTTATTAGTTAGCCTGTTTGGTGTTTTTTCTGTTTATTTAGGGTAGTTTCAATGTCAGGGCCACTGCTCGTTAGGTGTTTTTGATTGAGAGACTACAAAACATGATGACTTAAAAACTGTTTAAAGTTTCAATAAAAGAACTTGCTTCTGCACAATATCAGACATCCTGTGTACTCAAGCTTTGTTCCCTGTTGCTTGCACTGTATACAACAGCAAGAGACGTTAGTGTCATTCTATTATTCCTGGATTGATGAAACAGACCATATCAATTCAAGGCATGTATCTGAATACTTGTCTTGACACCTATCATTGTATCAGATAAAAAGTAGGTCCTTTAGCAGGGTAAATATGTGTGCAACATATCTTTTAGGGTTATATTTTGTTAGCATTTAAAACTGCTTCTTTTTAAAATGAAACACACAATAGGTGAAATTGTGGCAAGTCACTGTAAGTCTACTGTATTTTTTACTGTGAATGGAGTTTAGATACATATGAAACAGGAGGGTTATCTCCGTCAGTAGGGTGCTGGTGTAGCAAGCATTTGGGAAATACAGATTTTACAGTAACTCAGTCAGATGGCACATAGGTGTTTTGTAAGGAGCTCAGGGGAGAGCAACATAAAGGCTTGTTAACTAATGAGGGATTGGGGTAACAATAAAATCTTTATTGTTTCAAGATAAAAATTTAGGGCTCACCATTGAAATTTTAGAGAGATAAACTAAACTTTATTTGCATTTCTACAGATAAAATCATGCTACAACTGTTTAAAGAAAATGAAGAAATTTTGCTCACATGCATACAGTGAAATTAATGTGCATACATTGGGAAAACTTTAGAAGATGAAGTAGTTAGCCTAAATGAACATTTTGGGATTTTTGGGTTGTAGCACCAAGTGATTGTGGCTAAGGACTCATCAAAATAAATAGCACATTTGTGATTTAAATAGAAATATAGCACAATATCAAAAATTTTGAACAACCTGAAGCAGCATCCTCGTAGATTTATGAATTTAAAGGAATGCTCTATGGTCTCTGTTTAGCATAAATTGCCTAGCAACTTGCATGGTAATAACAAGATGACTAATTTGCAATTCTAGTGCTACGTGTAACAGGTTACATGTGTTTTTATATCACCAGAATAATCTTTAAGAGGTTGTTTATGAAATAGACATGACAAAAGTGTTTTTGATATATCAAAATTTGTGTTTACAAACAAGCTAATTGGTCTATTATTACTGAGCTGTTGTTTTTGTGTACTTGTATTTATTCTCCATATATGGTCATTATCCACATAGCTTGGTTTTGTAACTGGTAGAGATTAGGACATCAAGCATTTGCTGGCTTAGGGATCTGTGTAGCCATATTGTAGCGCCTGTTCTTCAAGTCAGTAATTCTGCCCTCAATTTGTAATAGACAGTTTTACTGTGCTTAAACATGCCTTATACTGTTCTTTCCTACCAGGGGGAAATGTTATAAAACTTATGAAACCTTACCCTTGTAACTCCGTAAATTACTCGTGTAAATTCCAGTGTACAAATACGTAGTGTTATAAAACTTTTCTCTACACTGGAATTTACAGGAGTGGGTTCCTTACCCGTGTAGGCGAAGGGGATATCCTCTCTACGATTGTTCTATTATCTTGCGACGAGTAAAATAGACATGAAGCAAAATAGTATAGAAAGATTTTGGCCATGCTCAAGTTAAAATTTGTTTGTACTGTGAAGTTAGGTTCTTAAAATGGATGGGCAACATCATTTTAAAATGCAGCCAGTACACAATATATCACACTCATCAACCGTACAGATGCCGAATTTTATGAAGACATTTGCTTCACATTACTGATAAAATTGAAAGAATCCTTCGAGGAATGGGCATCATTAAGGGGTTCAAAAATTCCTTTTTGTGCAACCCCCCACTTAGACCCACCCGTAACTTTTGTAGGGATAATCAGTATATGTTAAAGCAGGCTACGGTGTAAAGATTTTAAAAACTTAATTAAGCATCTATCCTTTAAACATCTGAAAAAAGGTAAGAAATGTTTCCCTGTAGGTCTCCTCAAAACCCCAACCCCAGCCCCTGCTCTCTTATTTATGAAAACTGTATTGTTATGTTTCATGGAAAGTTCCGTAACAAAAGATTGAAAAGTAAATATTTCATATGATACTTGAGGGTAGTGAAAGCACGTTTACGATTCACTGTGTGTAGGAAAGGCATCTCTGCTTGGTGCTATTTGTGTGACGAGATGTCTTGTCTATTTGACAATCGAGAGGCTCTTTTGTATTTGCTCACTGTAGGATCCAAACACACACTTAGTGGGTGATTTGATTCTGGAAGATTTCAAGGTCGACACTCAACGAATCATAATAAGCTGGGAATGACACATAATTTGCTATCACTGTCTTTCTGAGTTTGCTGACATGTCTGCAGTGCCTACTGTAGCCTACTTTTCTTTATCTTAATGATAACTTTGCATACAAGTCAATCAAAAAGCATTGGAGTAGCCTGCCATGCTCTGTGTTTTGAATGAAACCGACAGCAAATCCCTTGCCTTCGAATACAGCGAGTCACAATCAAAAGTCAACAATGAATGTAAAACTTTAGAAACAATCGAGTTAAAAATTACCTTACGATGATGTGATGAAATAATTACTTCCAAAATGGAAGCGGAATGTAAGATTTGAAAGCAGAGTGTTACAATGAAGTTGGTGTAAACTATCCGCTTTGCAAGCATGGCCGATGAATTGATCCCTGGCAGACAGTGAGGACACGTAATCTATTCTGTGTTTAAGGCTAAGATCAACCATCATTGAAGTTCATGTTGTAAGTTATAGGTTGAAATGATCGAGATGAATGTCAAGTTCTGAGGCTGCATCTGAGGCTTACTAACATTTCTCTAGCACAGTCTGCTGCCACAGCTATGGAAAATCTACACTCATAAAATTCAACGAGTAAATTACACGGGTAAAGTACACGGGTAAACTCATTTAGATTTTATAACATTTACTTTCTGCTACACGGGTAAAGTAAGCGGGTTTAGCTACTGTGGTAGCTCTACAGTAGTAGTTGGACTTTTTATAACATTCAGTTTCAGAGTACTCTTGTAATATTGGCTTTGGACTGGTAAATTACCCGTGTAAATACTTTTATAACATTGGCCCCAGGTAGCCCAAGTTAAGCTGGCTGGGCATTAGATATCCTCACTGCTTTTAATTTATTATTTAGTAAATTTGGTGATTTTCGTGTTAACTTTGGGTAGTTTCAATATTTGGATCACTGCTTGTAAGGGATATTTGATTAAGGTATATCCAGAAATTGCCTTGGGTTGGGAGAGATGTGAAGGTCTGTATTTGTTTAAGTTTCATCAGAGATGAAAATTAAGTTCAATGGGTAACTAATCAGGAATTTATTGCACCACTCTCAGAACATCTCATTCACTTTTGCTGGGTGTTTATTGGTTTTGAAAGAATTTCTAAACCCAATAGTTTCAACAAAAGTCTTGCACACTTGTTGTGGTGAGTTTACTCCTCATTGCACCCTAGACCAGCAGCGCCCAGCGCCCTATCAATAACTGTCACATTATAACCATAGAATTAAGTTTTGTGTCACAGGTGGAAAGTGTAAGGTATATATATACTCGTAAAAATTATGGTTAAAATCTGCCTTGCCACACCTGTCTCCCACACCAATGATAATCAACTGATTAATTAATTAATCAGGAAAAACATAGCAACAGATTTACTCCTAAAATCATAGATGGAGAGCATGACTAAGGACATGTGATTTCTGATCACTTCACGTGCTATGGTCTGCAGCAGAGTTTTGACCAAGTTTTATATTTATTCATGTGACACTCTACTATTAGCACCAAATATTTAAATCTGCCCATAATTGTAAGTGTTTTTGCTAACTATGCTTTGTGACTGGTAGTCTTTGGTTGATGTGACTTAGTTTGATGTTATTGATTAAGTGTTTGTTTGCATATGTTGATAAAAAAAATACATTAAAATCATAGTCATAAATGAATATATGAAATATACTGTTGATGCTTACATTGACAATAACGAATCGTGTGACGTAAGCATTTCACTGTATGGTAATATCTTCTTTAACTTTACTTGTTTGTTGCCCTTCAGCCGTTGTTGAACTATTTCAGTTAATGTGCCATAGCCTGGTCTTATTTTTAAGCAGTGATACACTAGAACCTCAACAGTGGGTAGCAAGATCTTGAAGACATCACAAATATGGGACTTGTTAGTTTTTTTGAATGGAATAATCAGGATCTATTTAGATGTCATGAGGATAAGTCACAACCCGTCAAATCTTGGAAAAATTCAGAGAAATCGGGGAAAACCTGAATTGAGGTGTTTGTGTTATTTTAGTTAATAATTCTTGCAAAGTTGTGCTTTTTCCTCATAAATCACATCTACAGCATGGCTTTGATGCTGTATTGTTCATGGGGAAATAGAAATGGGTATATTCAACGTTATTTCTGCATGCAGCTCAAGAATTTCAACAGGTTACAAAATTGTGTTTCAAATATTTTTAAATAGCTTTTTCCAATTTTCTATAAAAGGTTTGAAAGAGACTCAACTTTCGCAAGTCTTTGCAATTTTTGTAATTCATCTCAACATAAGGAAGCACTAATGACTTGTTTGGTGCGTACTGCAGTATTTTTGACTTTTGCAGAACACCATCTCCTGCTTTTGACCAGTAATTGTTGGGCAATATTTATAATTTTTGTCAGGGAAAGCAGAGAAATATCAGGGAAGTTCTTTCCAAGGTAAGGCTGGGAACCCTGTGAATATGACAACATGGTCTTTTTTGCTATTACACATTCTAAGAACAAATACAACTTTACGGAGCGCACCCCACTATTTACAGGAATATCAAATCAATGAGTTGACTTTATGTTACTACTTACAATGCTGGATGCTCAAGTATCAACAGAATTACCTCATAAGTAGGAATGTGCCATGCTGTTGTAGGCAAGGAAATCTAAATTTGACAGTTTCAGATGTATACATGAAAGAGCATTTTGTATTTTGAATATCAAGCGTATCTGACAAGAGTTAAAGATATTGCATTTATTTGCAATCAATTAATAGAAATTGTTAGATGTTGCTGTTATGATGCATCTTGACTCCCTGTGGCTCATGACCCAAATTAAGGGGTTAGGTATTTCGATGTGGCTTAATCATGTGCTGTGCTGTGCTGACAAGCACTCATGTGATTGGGTTACCACTTTGGTATTGCATCATTAATGATAATTAGAAACGTAAAGTCCTGTTAACGACAAGATGTCATTGTGAAATCAGTTAGTTGTTAGTTGAGCTCTCTAGCCTTTCAAGCTAGACTGTATATGGAATTGGCTCAAATGATCTCATAAATCGATACTTATATACGTTGAATTTTTTTTTACGTTTTACTGGACCTCAGGATCTCGGCGGTCATTAGGACAGTTGCGTTTAAATTCTAGGAAAATAATCAAGAGGCACTTCTAAATGTGCCATTAATAAAATTCTGATCAGTTGCCTTTTCATAGGTGTCTATAGACTTAACCATTCAGTTAAAATTATTGAAACATGAAAATAGTGTGGATTCCACTGACACTCCTTTGCCACCCCAGCCCCCCTGCACCCCACTTAATAGTGGTAATAAATCAGTTATTTTAAACACTATTCATTACTTTTTAGGTCTCCACATTCAGAGCAATACAAGAAGAGTGTTTCCTATACTTCAGCACCAAGCAGGATTAACGATGAAGAAAAACAGTTGGGTCTTGATTCTCCAGGGGCAGAATTTGGAAGTCAGACAAGTATTGGAGCATTTTCAAAGCCAAGGTTAAGCAGAGCAAAGTCTCTTAGACAGTAAGTATTTTTTGTAATCATAATTTATTGGCTGCAAACTAGCCATTGATATAATCAAGTGGTATGTGGAATAACTTGAAATCTTGAGGGTATTAATTTGCAGTGGATCACTCTATTTGCTCTGCATTTCACACAAAAATTGTATGTAAAACAACGCAATCTCTCCTCTGTGTGAGAGAAACATGTTCAGAATGTCATCCTAGAACCTTCTCTGGTAGGGCGATGTACTACCACAGACTATGCTATTTTATAACATGGTACAGTGCAAATAGCAATTTCTTCATTATTGTTCCTGTAGATTATGTTGTAACACCATAGCTTCTTGTAATTAAGAGCAGAGCATGGAAGGTAACATATCTTTAAGGTTCCCTGAAGAGTATACTTCCATTTATAAACAAGTGAAATAACTCCTTGGGAAGTTAGTTCAAGTTGTTAACTAGAATAGGTTAAAAAAAAGGACCAATTGAATTTATGAAAAGATGTAAAATATAATAACCATATAGTTACCTTAGCAAAGCTTCTTTGTTAAATGAGTAAGGAAGTATAAATATCACAGAGATTAGAGTCAGATTCAATGAAAATGTAAATTTGGGGAGCTGTTAAGAAACCACTCTGGTAAAAGTACAAATGAGAAACAAACAAATGTGATATTTTACTATTCTAAGTAAGTGGAGTTTTGCCTGCAGTAATTTGATGACCTTTTATTGTTGTTATTGTTATTATTTGACAAGAAATTTAGCACAGAGAGGCCTTAGCATGTTCACTGGCACTTGGTCATACTATTCTGCACTCTTTTATAAAGATAGTAAAAGTAATGAATGTACAAGTTTTAAAAACTCTGGGAGTTAGAAAACAAGTAGGCAAAATATATTCTTCAAATGGGTTTCAAAATGTGATATTGAAGGCCAGCGTGATTTAGCAAACAAGGAATATTCATATCACAAATTTCTCCCATTGGCTCCAAATTTTCCGGTGTTCTTTTGTAGAGCAAATTATTAACAGAAACAGCATAGCACCATAATTCCCCTTGGTACCCCAGTGGGTGACACTTATCCCCAGAAATATTGGAGTTGTTGAATGCTTTAAAACCAAGTTTCTTATAAATAGTGTATTTTTGAAACGTTTAAGAGAGCTCACTTTGCATAAAAAGGAAAATGATAAACTTCATCATCTAAGTCAACTTACGGTAAAAAGGAAGATTATTATGTGGTAAGACTTAAAGGTACGCATTACAGCCACACTTAAGTGTGGAATATGTTAAAGTGAGCATTTGGCAATCAGAAATAAACACAGTAATAACAGTGAATCAGAATATATATGTTCAAAGAAAAATTGTAAACCTTAGGTGAATTTAAATAAAAAAAGTTGTGCGATAAGCTCTTGTGAAGCAAAGGATTATCTGTACGATTTTTTCCTTTTCAAATAAAGCTCACAATTCGAGACAACAATGAACGAAACAATATTTTTGGAAGGGTATACCATCGCCAGAGCTTTACGCAACATGATATGAGAAGTATTATAAAAAGACCTCAAAACAAGGGGTTAATATTTAGAAGCCCATGTTCAAAATAAATCTTGTTTTAAAAAGAAGGGGGGGGGGGGGCACATAGTAAAAGGCAACTCAACCATCTCCATCATATTGCCTTTCAACAGCTGACGACAATATACATTCAAGGCGAGTAATATACTTGGTTGCATGAATTTAGGTTATTACTTTCACTTTAAAACGCAATTAATGTCACGTTGCCCCATTTTTTACAGTTTTAGGTTGTGTTCGATCCTAAACATAGAAAAAGAGGCCTTAATTTCTATAGCAAATAACTATGACATCACGTCTGAACTTGTGTAACGTCTCTCTACACTATGAAATGAAGTTCCTCAATATGACCTTAGAAATTTATTGTGTTTTTCAGATATCCTGTCTCATATGTGATTCCATCTATCACGAAAAAGGCCTTACAATTTGTGGACTATAACTCAAGATTATCCTATTTCTGGCCAATAATAGGGCGTGTTTTAGAAGCTGACTTCAAAGAAACCCTTACAAGAATGTATGGAAAGCGTGTGGGTATGTAAAGAAGTTCTGCCCCATTTAAATGTGACTTGCGAAAGTGGCCTGATGTAAGCTATGCAGCGTAGGAATCCGAAACTGTAAGTAGTGAGATCATTTGGTTATTCTATGTATAAACGAAACTACGCCGTGCTTTCCTGTTTAGTTTTGTACATCCTCCAACATTTCTTTCATTTCGCAGCTTTCTTGTTTTCAAAGAAAGCAACTACAAGTACCATGATGTTGTTTTGGTCCTTCAGTACTTTCTGTGTTTATTAGCTTGCAATACGACAATCAACGTTGCCAAGCAAAAAGACGTCTTCACGCGGATTAATTAATCCTGGCAATTCGATTAACTTACTAATTATGCATATGAGACACGAGTCATTGTCTACGAACATAAGGCCTGTTTCTTTTTAATTTCGATTTTGGAATTCAATACACTTTACGTACGAGTTTGTAGAAAGGGTAGTAAACGTCAAACGAGTGACTCCTATCTGATCGAGAAGGTTCGTAAAATCCGGAGACCACTGAAACAAACTTTTATGTGTGACAGGTATAAGAGTGGGAAACCTTATAGAGAGCGTGCTTAAACGGACAGTGAACGTCGTTGCAACGATTGAATTTTATCTTATCGGAATAGCTAGTAAATTTCAGAGAAAGCTAAACCTTCTACGGTAGTAATAAACACGGACCGTCATAGCGGCTTCCATCGAATCTTACAGCAAAGGACTATCCATGATTGCGTATCAATAGCAAAATCGAACGTTAGAATCTTCGAATTTCGAACGACACCGAACTAATGCCTTACTCGCAGGCTGATCGAGACACGGAAAAACTGTATAGCACAACTTACCGCTATGCAAGAAACCTTAACCGAATGCACGATCGCAAATTGGCTGATAAACATTCGAGTTTAAACAGCAGTTCTCGTTCATTACAAGTCGGATTCGATGCCGGATCAAGGCAATTTGTTAACACGGTGACGAAAAAGTTACCAAGACTCAAGTCTGTTTTACAGGGAGATCGAAACAAAGCAATTGGAAAGTGGAGTAATGTCATACGACAGACACAATTGCAAACATCTGTCGGTAGCGCTTTCAGGAACGTAACACAACCGAATATTCTTATCAGCCCTCCGGAACACCATTTGGATCTCAAAGCGCCACTGAGTTACGAGAAGAAATCTTCAAAGTCACTTCCTCCGTTGCAGAATAACGGATCACACCAAAGTGATGCGATTAAAATACCAAGACCAACCAATCTGGATACGTTTTACACGTCTAGATCACCGTCGATGGAAGAAATCCGAATTGATAATGAGCAAAGAAGGACTTCAGCTTCTGAACATTTTCCTTCGGAACGTCACCTCAATTCTCGATCTTGGTTATCTGCTAGTTCCGAATCATTACCCCGTAGCCGTTCAAGGTCATTTCTAGGATCGTCTCTGGATTTGCATACAAAAGAAGTCTTTTTGACTGAGCCATCTAGACGAAGAGAGCGAAGTAGTAGTCTTCAGTAGAGTCAATGTAATTAAGCTTTATAGCGGAAACTGTATTGTCAAATTTAAATATGCTTTCCCAATTCGATATCTGATCAAGACTAGGATCCCGAAATTCCTTCAAATCACACTTACAGGCAACTAAGAATCTCGCTCTCTACTACGACATTGGAAAACTGTAAATGAGAGGATCTTTGCCTCTACATCAGTTAATAAGCATTACTACACCGGAATGTTTACTGGACTTTTGAAAATTATCTGTTACTTCGGAAATTAATTCTAGAGGCTTCAGAAATTTCGTTGCATCTTTTGAATCTCTGTGACCTAAAGTTAAACAAATAAATAAATAGTTTTAATATTCTTATCTCTACATTTGAACTTTTCACCAATTTGATATTATAGTAAATATTGTTTGAGATAGTAACTTGAATTGAAATCTATGCATGACAATTGCTTATTGCTTAACAGGTAGTGTCTAGTGTATTGAAAGCTCCTCTAGCGCGTTGACCTTACTAATTAAAATTGGCTCACATAATCGCGGCAATAACAAGCTGTGATGGTGACGTCAAATCGCCCTGTG
>JAAAKM020006971.1:69850444-69882165 GCA_010016025.2 Alatinidae sp. Z8VKAUB7J3 | reverse complement strand
CTATGTAATTCAATTTCCAGAATATTGAACTCACCCTCCCCCCCAGCCCCCCGCCCCCCGCCCCCCAGCTAGCTTAGATGGTAGAGCAGACTCCCCGAATGCTTGGGTCTCGGGTTTGAATTCCGGTGGTGACATATCTTCAGTTAGCTTTTAAGACCTCTGAAGAACTCTAAATTGTAAGACGAAAAGTGATGGTTCCGCAATTTCATGTAGTTTAGCTCCTTAAATGAAACATAAATATCCCCATTGGTTACTGCTCTTCCTATAACTTATGAGATTATACCTAATTGCGCTTATGTAAAATTAATAGCCTTACGAGTTATGAGCCAGGTGCGAATTTAGTATCCAAGAATTTGACTAGTTGTTCTCAATGCAACTTCTAGAACAATCAGTAACAAAAACGATAATTCTACTTAAACAGGGAAGCCTCGTAGCAGCCCGTCGTATTCATTTGTTTCAGAGCATAGTAAGACTACTGGGCATAATGTTTATTTTGTTTATTTAGACATCTCTATTTATAAATTTAGCCCCTGCGATGGACAAGCCAGGCGGAAAACGAATTCTTATTGTAAAGATAAGTGCCCAGCACAAGGCGCGTAGATGAAACATAATAGCAAATTTAGCCCCTGTTTAAACTCTCAATTGTCGGGTTTTTCTTCTTCCATAGTTTTATTGCATTTACTTGTCACTCTCTACCTTACATCTTAATTGTATTTTTTTTCTTTGTTTTGCTGTAAATTATTCTCATGAGACCTACTTTGTATCGTTTTGTGATTTCTATCTTCTTAAAAACTTTGCTTCCGTATCGTTGTACTATTTCTTTGCATCGAAAGCTTAGATAATACATGCCAAAATGTCTTTCAAGTTATGTGTCATTTCCTGGGTTTTTATCTTCCTTATTCGAACTCAACTTTGAACCCGGAGCATTAATCGAAACTTTCAACTATATTCGATATTTTATATCACTTATATAATTACTAAGATTAGATCAAAGTAGATACATACAAAGTTGATCAAGCTGTGGATTATTTCTCCGAAAAAATATTCCCTTGTCCGAAGTTATTGGGACATGAATCGACAGTGCTGCAGACGGTTGAATCGAAGGGGGATAGGGTAAACTACTGAGGATGTTCAAAATGAAGGCAAGGCATCCATCAACTTTGTGGAATACAGCTTTTGCTAAGATTATGTAGTTACGTCTACGTCAATAGCAACATTTAAAACCTGAATTTGTATGCGTTGATTTATGTCAATGTAATTACAAACGGCTTATCAACCGCAATCACTTGCAACATGGACCGAGCGACGAATGTTTTAGACTTGTCCCAGGAATATCGAAAAGTGTGAGTGTTCTATCTAATCTTAGGTACAATTGGAGGAGCAATCTTTAGTTTTTATATCAGAAGCCAATGCAGTATTACAACCCAAAGTAGTTACTTCCTTTGTGTTTGATGGAGTACGGAACAATGTGACGTAAACAAACCTGCTTGCTACACCTCTCTCTCTCTCTCCCTCTCTCTTCCTCTCTCTCTAGGACCAGTGCCGTAGCCAGACTATCTCTGTAGGGCATGCTTATTACCTATGAGCCTATTTTAGGGCATGATTCATCAATAAACGTAGGGCATGCTTCACCAATAAACGTAATTTTTGTGTAAGCCCTTCTGGAAAATTGGTGAACCCTTTTAAGTTTGGTGTGACATTTGTCAATATATCTCTGCATTTTAGAAACCATTTAGAATCATTTTGAGGGCCCTAACCTGAAGGAACACGACATGAACAGATCTACGTGTGCAGACTTGATATCTTGAAAAAGATATATGAAGCAGGGTATTCAACAAGTCTGAGAAATGCTCTGACACATGTCAAAACTCTAAGACAGACGACCATAAACTAGGGGATGCAATTTTACCATGAAGTCCACTTCTAGAGGATGCAAAGCACTCAAAGAATCCCCCTGGCTACGGTTTGTCTAGGACGCCTTTTCGTCTCCTAGAAAGACATACCGCCCCGAATCAGGTTTTGCCACATGATCGTTTTTGTGCAGCTTGCTCTGTGCCTATTTGCTCTAGCCTACCACCACGTATTACCACCACCTTAATTTTACTTATGTCTTTCTCTACAGTTTCAAGCCATGTTGTTTTAGTGTTCCCTCTGGGCTTTCTGGCATGTCTCTGGTATTCGCTCAGGGCTCTTTTGGTTGGTGTTTTGTCTTGTAGTCTCGTCATGTGCCCATACTACTTTAGTCGTCTTCTTTTCACTTCCTTGCTCCATCATGCAGGATTGGGACCAAAGTAACCTAACCCCTTCTATATTATTCATAAAAAGCTAAAGGCATGGTGATCATGTTTCTTTAAGTCTATCAACCATTTGACGCCTGAATCAGTGTCTTACGCGTTGTATCTCTTTGTATGGCCCTTTGTTCAGGTTTTTTTGAGTTTTTCTCGCCCTCTTTTCCATCGACTTTCTAAATCTGAGTACCTGAGAGTATGACCAACAAACTGCAGTTGCAATTATGCCTATTGCAAAATGCCTTCTTAGATGTCCGTGTATTTTCGAGTCAAAGCTATGTCCGAAACTTAAATATCTGTGCTTTTTGGAACAGAAGATGTGACTCTCTTTAACTTTGTCTTAGACATTCTTTAAAAATAAACAAGTCTAAAAAACAAGCAGTTTAGACAGGCCAAAAAACAAAACAAAACAGTTTTCCTTTTGAAGCGCGCACAAACAAGCCATATGAAATAAAATTTCGTATATGGAGGTTTCAGATGTCTCTCTTTACAAAAATCATTTTTATAGTTTAAAGATTAAATATTTCCATTAGAAGTTGCTTCGGAATATCGATTATACCTTGTCGAAACCGGGCACCTTAAAATAGGATCTGGTTGACGCCCTATGATTTCTGGTACCACGCTTCTTTGCAACCTGTCTTTTTGAAGAAGCCTTGTTAATGGCTGTATGTCCAACTTTCAATGCATCAGCTATATCAGCACACATAAATTTAAGACACCGGTTTTGGTATTAATACAGATGATGTTGCATTTTAGGACCTGATGCAGTTAATTAAATCTTCACCATACCAATTACCTCTTTCATTGCAGCTTATGTCAGGTACAGCTAATAGTAGTCCCCTTACTCAGCTGCTCTCCTGTCCGGAATAAACGTCCCGAGACGATTATTGATTTACAAGAAAATTTCCACCCAAGACACCCTTATTCCAGCCACCCCGTTTATTTATCTTCGAAACTTTTTTCACCCACGTCGTTTTATTGCGACGCTTTTTTTCTCTTCCGGAACATAAAATCATGAAGAAATAAAAAACTTCTATTTAAGTACAGACTAGATGCAGTTTTATACCTTTTACCTATGTTTGATTCGTTTATACACGAGCCCTTAAAACAAAAGCCCTTAAAACACTACTGTTACATGGAGTTCCACTTACTTTATAAAAATTTCGAGATAAATTTTTCCACTCACCTTGTTTATTTATTTCAAGCAGAATTTCCATCCACTCCGTTTATTCTATCCACCTCGTTTATTTGTTCTGAGCAAAATTTCCAGCCACCCTGTTTTGTCCGGACGCGAGAGTACAGAGTGGAGGAATAGAATAAAGTAGAGGCAGAGAATGTCCTAAATCACGATATGGGGAGCTGTGGTAAATAATTTCTTTGCTCATCATCCTCCCAGATAATGCCAGGTAACCACTCCCTTTTAAGGTTAGAGTACGAATTTTGGATTGCCGGTTAAGAGTGGGCTTGATCAATCAGCCTTTAGCTTGCTAGACCAGATCTCTACCAACAAAGTTAACTCACCCCTTAGGTTTCAGATGTTATAACAAACTACAGACACAATGTAACACGTGTAATGCGACCACCCTTTGGCGCGTAGTCGCGATGGTCACGGTAACCAGGTGATCGTGTGAGGGTGGAGTTAGTGAGTAATATGGTACAGAAATCTTAAATTCTTGTGAAATTCACGAAAGAAGAAAAAAGCAAGCACATAGATTTCAGAAAGTACACTTGGCATTACAAAAAGAGAAGAAAACACTTCATTTCAGGCGTTTAAAATCTATATCAAGGAACGATATCAAGAAACACCTAGTCCCGGGCTCTATTATTTTGATAGTTCGAATATTTTGGTCTCGTTGTTGTGTTACTTGGGCTCTAATTGAATTTCGGACAGCCTTGGCAGTAAGCGTGGCCCAAGGAGTGGGATAGTTGTGTTAGTGAGTTTAGATTACATAAAATTAAATAGGGAGACATTCAAGATACTCATTTCAAAGATCGCATTTCAATTAAATTTGGCTGTTTCTATTTTACAGAATATAAAATTCAACGTTTTATTATGTCACTAAAGAGCTTTAGTATAGAACCAAGGAACGCCATGTGTAGAACGCATTGTTAGTCTTGTTGTTAGGAAAAAATTAGTTTAATAGTTTATGTAAGCCTTCTATACCTTCAGAAACCATCTATGTGGGAAAGGTATGATAACGATGTTTTTACGATCATGAAGAAAGCAGATCTGCACACCTTCTTTGAACATATTAACGGCCTCCATACTTACATCAAGTTCACTATGGAAACAGAAGAAAATGTCAAACTACCTTTCTTGAACCTCCTGCTCACAAGAAAAGCAGACCATTTCATTACTGTGCAGACCTACAGAAAACCGACCGTCGACCAATATCTGAGTAATGCATCACATGATCCACCCTCAGCCCGCAACAGCGTCATCACAATCCCCTTTGGAAGAGCCAGAAAAATTATATCAGAGCCAACCATCCTGAAGGGAGAAGAGACACGTCTCAAAGACACCCCCTCGTCCAACGGATACAGTCAGCATGACATCCGAGTGGCCTTGCTAAAAAGAAAAACACACCCTCAGGAAGAAGAGACGGAAACTCTGAAACAGGAATGCCTTCACTGCATGAAAAACACGAGCAAAAATATCAAAAGAATACAATCTTTACATTGTCCACCTGACGCAAGACTCAGGTCCCAGTAACAGAAACAACATCGTGTACAAAATACAGTGTAAGGACTGTCCAGCGACCTATAATGGCGAGTCAAAACGTTCTTAGGGTCAGAGGGAGAAAGAACGCGAGAAGGCCGTTGCAAAGGGAGATATCAAGGGTCACGAGATTGCGGAACATTTTTGGAAGGAAGGGCACACTTTTGATTGGGAAAACAACCAAATTATAGACAACGAAATCCATACAACCACCAGAAAGCTCCAACAAACTATCCACACCTTACACCATCACAACCACATCAACAACATATCCTACCAACTTGCATACATTTGGCATCCAGCCCTTAAAAAGAAAACACAACAAACAGAAAACCGGCATGGCGCAGCATCACAAACCTAAGTTGATCCCTAATTCCTCGGAGGTCAGCAAACTTAACCTCATAAAAACAACGACATAATTCAAATCCGGCAGCCTGAAGATGGGAGAAATTTCTATACAAACGTAGCTCGCGAAAGAGAAAAAGACTTAAGACGTGATAAACTCCACCATCTATTGCAATGACTGAGTCAAAAATGCTTACCATATTTAATATTTATTGCAAGTTAAACGTTCTAGCTTTATGGAGCTTTTCTTCCCCAACAGACATCTTTTCGTTAGGACTGTCAATCAGAATACATCAACAATTAAAATTTCTACACTAACTTCTTCCAATGCTCTCACAGCGTTTGCACAAGATCTTGGAAGAATCCCTTAAGTGGAAATTTCCTAAATATGAGATACGCTGTGACCTTTTCGCTTACAGACTGAAAAGAAAGTGTATTCCATACACTGGCAGGATACAGAGGGCAATAAGTCTACCGAGGTTTAATAGGTATTGGTTGATTTATGAATACCAGAACGGAAATTACCATCGATAAATACTTTTTTAATGAAGCAATACTCAAAACGTTAAAAGCCTCCTTCCTAAACCTCCAAGTTAAATGCAACATAGAGCCCGCAATTCAATGACGCCGAAAAGGTGTGAATTTTATGATAAATGTTTAGAAAAGAACACTAGAGAAATAGAAAAGCATGTCACCACCGGGGATTAAACCCGTGACCCACGCTTGCACGGGTTCGATCCCCGGTGCTGACATGCTTTTCTATTTCTCTAGTGTTCTTTTCTAAATAACCCTACAAATGGATACCTAGTACAGTAAAGAATATACTGCCTTAAAAGGGTGAGATGGGGCACGGGCAAGGAAAAAGGAGGGGTTTTCCTAATGACTAAATGTACATGTATTAGTCTTTTGAATGCACCTATTTGTCCTTCTTGATATCAAGTTGACCGATACTTATTTATAAAATAATTTACAAAAAAATATTCACACATTGAAATGCTACACTTGTGTACAATAATATTCTGATTTTGACAGCTTTAAAACTTTTTGTTGCGGTTCCTTGCTCTTTCTTGGAGAGTACAGTTTGCAGTGGTTCTTGAGCAATATATTGCACATGGTCACAGCATGTCTCTTTTCTAACTTAAAATCATAGCAGCTAGGTATTTCCATTAAAATATCTGAGAGTGATTTCCTGCATACACTGTTGACAATCTGATGAAACATAACGTAAAATAAGATTATCCACCGACAAACGTTGTCACTAGGTATAGTCAGTCCACCGCGATTAAGTTGCTCTGTAAATTGCCCATAAGTCTCATGATAAATTGTGGTATCATTTGTCTCTAAATCTCCACTAACGGTGGACCCTGCTGTATTAACTAATGCCACTTTCACATCAGTTTCAAATGACTGTTCTAACTCTGGAAGAATACAAAAGATATTAGATGCATCATTATCAAACGAATAATCACATAGGGTGCGCTTATGTCCTGGCTCTACATCAATTTGATCAGTATCCACTTCCAACTCAAGACATAATTTCGTCCTCTGAATTCTTACTTTCTATAGTACCTGCTGCACGTTGATAAAGTAAGTTTCACCTGAACCATGGCGTAGTTTGCAACACATTTTCTCTAGGGGATCAGTTGTAAATTGACCTAAAGTTACAATTTTATGGGTTGTCTCCAACAGATATCTTGCAATTCCCCTACAGGTATGTGCCAAAGCTCTTGCTGTGTCGCTTGTGTATTGCTGCCTTGCTGGTTTGGCATCATTCTATCAGCCATTGATGCGATGTCAAGTAGAAAGTCTGGTCGTGGGTCATCTGAAGAGGATATCACTGCCTTATCTGGATCACGAAACCTGATATGTACACGTAGACCTTTTTCATTTAAAATTTTCCAAAAGGTAATACATTTTGATAAAAACGATACTGTACCTTCTACATAAGTAAGTTCATGATGCGTTTGCAAGGCTGCCATTGTCTCATCACAAAATACCTGGAGACGAGTCGACACGTTTTGGCGTTCTATTGGCTTAGGATTTACTGCCACTTCCTTTAGTTTTAAAGTTTTACAGTATGATTGTTTTCTTCACCAACTTTATATGTTAACTGCTGTCTCTTTTCACTAATCCAATTATTTCTTATGGACTTCAACAAATGTACAAAATCAAACAAGAGGAAAATATTGTCACCTGTCATCCATGGATCAAAACAACTAAATTTTTGGAAGAAAGTTTGATTAATGATTATTACCACAGATAATGGCAACAATATTTCCCCAACAATTTCTTATTCCCTCTATGATAACGGACGTCTGTTCAAACAGGAAAGCACTGTCAAGTTCACAAACTGGAAACATCTTACATAAAACTTTTGGGCCACCAAATAGGCAAACAGGCATAAACTCCAAAGTGTAGTTGCCAGATCTTCTGGTTCGTTGACAGACTTTATCCATGGTCGTGTAAAGAATGTTAACATAAACCTTATCAATTAAACATGATATCTGCCTTTCATTTCCTACACTATTAAAAATTTCTTTCATGAACATAAGATCATTGAGACCAGAATTTACCTTAGATGTCAGTTTGGTAAGGGTAGCAACACTAGGGAGTTCATAGTCATCCCTTAAACCTTTCGAGATGTAGCAAAATACTCAAATTCTCAAACAATAAGTTCTGGAGTGTATTTTCTGTCACCAACGCGAGTCATGAAGTTCATTGCATCGATTTGTTCGATCAAAATTTTCTTTTTGTGATCAATTTCAAGTAAATCAAGGTATCGAATAGCCTCCTGTAATTTTGAACATGAATTTAAAGAACTATCACGATTTTTGTGGTGGATATTGTGCAATGCCTCAAACTCAAATCTGCTTTGATTTTTAATAAGAAGGAAAGAATTGAAGTTTTACTTTGAAATTTTACTTATTAAACAGCCAGCAAATCATCTCCTAGTAAGTACGAAATAATATTGATCTCACCCAGATAGAGCACGTTATTATCCTGTTTTCTACACAGAGATTCCAGCAATTCTATTTTATCTTTTCCATGAATGACACGAATTCATCGGGAAGGACGTTTCTGCTTGAAGAGCTGGCTTTCCTAGTCGTTTGTGGTGGTTTCGGAGCTGAGGAAACGAGGCTTGGTTTGACACAGCTGAATGTCGATGGTGGATGTCGAGGCCTTTTGCGTCCAAAGACAGTGACAATTTCATATCCTGGAGGAAAATGTCTTTCACATACTACCGTGTACTTGCTGTCAGGAATGTTGTCTTGAGGTAAAACCTTCGTCCATCTTTCACGCCCCTCTGCATCACTGGGAAGACGAAACACTTTCTCCTTGTTGTAGTTGCCATTGCGGTTCATGACACAGCACTTTCGCGGCATATTGAATACAAAATAACTTAGGCACTAAAATGCATGATTACTCGTATTATCCTTATTGCTGCTGTGTACATAACGTAGGCTCAAATGTGGTTAAAATGAAATAATTTACCTTCTTATTCCTGTAAAAAGGTTGAGTCATTTCATTCCTTTTTCCTGTCTGTGCATGACTCATGAGTCACAAGGATGTGCTCAAGCAGTTCTACAAATATTCTGTCTGATCCATCATAAGAAGAAAATTATCTTCCTATTAGTACTAAGGTGCATTTGTACTTAAAAGCACTTAATGGGCCATATATCCAATAAAGTAATACATTGCATGAAATAGCGAAAACATTGTGTACTCAAAAGCTTTTTTTCCCCTGACACTTCTCAGAGTTCTAACGTCAGAATTACCGAAATGGAATATGTAAAAGAGTACATCCAACCTTTCTTGAAAGAACCAACCAGAATTTGGAGTGACTGAATGGCTTGTGTTTTAGACCAATCACCGCCCAACAAGATTAATTGAATAGGCCTAGTGAGAAAACGTATTATTTTTTTGTCTGCATAGAAAAGGTTTTCTTACTTTTATGTGGACTGCCTCCAGAACGGCAAAATGAAATGCAGACCTGGCCTTTCCTATGATACGGAAGGAATTGCCTGTGTACACTTTGGCACAGTCTTGGTTCTCGAGCACGTGCTGCCCTATGGCCGAGTCACAGTTCTTAGTGGTGTGTTTGGTCTTTGAAACCCGAGGTGGTTGTTTCCTTTTAATATTTGATGTTTGGCGAACAAACGATGGTGCATGTTGCTAAATTCGGTCAACCAACCTCAAAGTCGTGCGGCCAACTTAGCCAGCCTCACACTGGCATGATCATTGACAAGCTACAGAGCTAGAATCTGTGGAAGGTGCACGATCTTTGTGGTTGGTTGATGCTTTTTTGGTCGCATAAATTACGTGTTAAGCGACAGCGCCAAAACACTTCCCTATGGCCTTTTTGATCTGGTTTTCAAAACGAAGTGAAACGTTTCCATGCCATGGTAGTTTTAAGTATACGGGACATTTTTAGGTCTGAAGTGTTTTTCTGTGGAGAACTAAGAAATATTCAATCTGGAAGTGCTGTTAACGATGTCATCGACCAGAGTATAGGTAAGAGATGCTTAGACCCTTAAGAGCCAACCAACCTAATTCTCAAACAATCACTTGGTAACTTTCCCATTATGACATTGAAAACAATGTCAGTTAGTGAGTGGCTATTCAATCCAACACACAAATATGCATTTTTAGTGACGAAATGCTCTGTCAGTCTTCTGCCGCTTCCAAATTCGAAAGAAAAAAGTTACTTCCCAAAGCAATTGGGAAGAATTGAAATTGTGAGCGAGTTAAAAAGAATATCCTAATACAATAGCTCAAGGGTAAAGAAATATAAGCATGTAACGTAGTCAAGGAGCGGGTGGGATAATGAATAATTATTTACAATTTAAAACCATGTGGTTAAAAGCTTGTATATCAAGTGTCTAAAAGGTGCAAGCGCTATGTGATAAAAGACTATAAAATAATATAGATATCAGAAATCAAATATTAAAATGTGTTAAAAGAACAGAACAATAGACTTAAGCTATTTTTTACCATCGTGTAAAACCTTTATCCTTCCTTATTTATAGACGGATTGTTCCGTTTAATTAGTAGTGCTTCCACTATTGGTAGACTGGTCCTATTGGATGATCGAAAGCAGATTTTCATGTGAACAGCAATGTCCATGTCTGTGTCATGTTCTTGAAGATGTTATTTTATTGCTCCGTTTCTTTTATGTTGCTTGGCTCTTTTTGCCTATCTATTTGTGGTGTATTCAATGTAACAGTTCCTGCTGTTACAGGATCCGGGCTTGGGAACTGGTGCACCACATGACCTTCAGTGTCTTATATTTTGGCAAGTAAGTTCGCAAGTCTACTCGAACAGTAAAAGCAAGGAGCTCAACACGTCATTCCGTTTCCCTTGGTCTAACATTTTTACGATGGATTTTAAAACCTTTTGTTCCTTATCGGCGTATGATGTCACTGTCCTTGAAAAACAATTTGATATTGTTCTTTGGGATGGTCGACTTCTCCTCCCCTCCGACTTTGCTTTTAACATACTGGTATATCGTTCAGTCAACCAGCACTTGTGGCTAATTATTGTTGGCTAGATTTCTTTTAACTATTATAATTTCCTGATGAAACAAATTCCATTTCGAGCAAATTGTGTAGGCTCGGTGTAAGTATATGTTAATTATAGCTTCCTTGTATATGATGGGTCCACAAGAGTGATAATCAAGGTATCATATACACATACACACTCGCAACAAAGCAAATGACGCCCTTTCCTCTTTGCAAACAGTGTTCATTAAGGTTTCGCAACATGTTTGGTCAGAGTCAATGTTTGTGCAACCAACAAAAGCTTTATTCAGCAGTCACCACTGTACAGATCTTGACTCGGGAAGCATTTGGGAATAATTGGGGGTTATGGGGAATTATCCAGAATTATTAAAAATGATTTAGAGTTATTGAGAACTATGAGAATTATTGAGAATTATGGAAATCAAGAAGAATTATGGGAATTATTGAGAGTTATTGGGAATTATTCAGAGTTATCGGGTTAATTTATAGTATAGTTATAAAATTTTTTTAATTATTTGAGAATGATAGTAATTTTCTTTGAGAATTTTTGAAATGATTTTCCCCTTGTCGTAGTCTTAGTATTTTATTGGGGTTTTTTCTTGGAGACTGATTAATCTGACTAAAACAGGTAATAATTCATAGCTTGAGTAAAAGCTCTTCTGGGGAATGAAATATCAGGAGTTATTGTTCTATCATGGGACACTTATCTCTACATCTGTTTCTTCCTAATGATTTGTATGGCTTGTTCTGTTCGGTCATTACTTGTAGTATTGGCTAGATGCCCTGTGATTTTCTACCAGCTGGTTGCAAGAAACCTTAACATTCTAAAGCAGATCAAGAGCAAGGGCCACTTTTAGAGATAAATCTTTTAGCAAAAGCTAATTTTTCTGAAGTAAGTATTGATCCAAGCTGTCACAAAAGTGGCGATTTTGGAGTATAATGGACCTTTAAGAATGTAACCGGGATAATAGTCGACCGAAACTGAGACAGGCCAGCCTTAAACTCCATCATGTCAAGACCTCAAAGGTCTTGAAGCTGTGATTTGGGGATTCTAAGGACATGTCGTCTTATTTCCTTATATCTATCATTCATCACACTGTTAATTATTTTCGTGATATCATTCTTGGACAGCACACATTTTTGCAAGCTCCCTGCAGTGTTGCTGATACTCCTTAATGGCCATCGTGCAGGCGTTTGAGATTCGAAGGGAGAATCGTATGGTTTCTCTTCACCAGACGTCCGTCAATGGCGGCAATATCATCTCTAGAACACCAGTAAGGTTGGAGAGCATCTGGTAGACGTGCATGCTCCCCGAGCAACTCTAATTTTGTTGTAGCAATATTTTTTCTTATGACTTGTAGCGAGCGTTCATATGATCGAGTGCTATGTGATTTACGGTCAGTTGCAAAGGGGTCTAATCATTAGACTAGTCTTAAACGGGGTGTTGTGGTCTAAAATCCAACTGGTCTAAAAATTTTCCACAAGACATTTTTTCTTCGATTTTAGCCCTGGCGAGGGCTAAAAAAATTAGACTTCTAGCGAGGAGTCTAATTTCCAAAATTCAATATGGCGTGCAGACGAATTCTTCGCTTCGAAGCTAGAAGAGCATTGCAACGCGAGCATTTATTCGTGACAGGACAAATCCATTTGATATTTATAATGATTATGAATTCTGCGAGAGGTATCGATTTGATAAGGAATCAGTAATGTAACTAACGGATTTATTAGATGCAGAAATAGCGCATGCAACTCGACGAAATGAGGCGCTTCCATCAAGCTATCAAGTGCTGGTTGCATTACGACACTACGCATCAAATTCTTTTCAGCAAGTCGTAGGGGACTGTTTTGGGGTTGAGAAATCAACAATTTCAAGAAAACTGTGGAGAGTGACAGATGCTATTCTGTTGTATTTGGATGTTTTCATATATTTTCCAAAGGGTGCCCCCTTGGAACAAATTCAAACACAGTTCAGAGATTTAACTCGAATACCTGGAGTTTGTAGTGCTATTGACTGTACACATGTTGCTGTACCAGCCTCTGAAGGTCTCGAATATGCATACCTTAATCGCAAGGGTTTTAAATTGATAAATGTCCAAGAAGCATGCGACGTAACTTATAAATTTACAAATATATACGCTAACTGTCCTGGGAGCTGCAATGACTCTTGGATTTTACAACAAAGCCATCTTTGGTATGATTTCTGTCAACGAAACATTAAAGGAATCTTGCTTGGGGACTCGGGTTACCCATGCAAAACTTTCTTATTGACGCCACTTGCAAACCCTGCTTCTCCAGAGCAAAGGAGATACAACTATAATTTTCATTAAACAATGTAGTTTCTGCCTCCAATCTTTGGATTTCCTTTCCAATTTTCTCCTCTCTAATTGGAGCACTTCCTCATGCAGAGTCTCCAAATAACTTTGCCTGTCATACTTGCGTTTTCTTGTCGATGCTACAAAGGCACTTCTTTCCTGCATTGTCAGGTCTTCTGGGGAAGTAACTCTTTCCCCCATCTCGCTGCTTTCACCGATGTGCTGCATGTCTGAAGGGACAACGTTGCGTTCGTCCAATACGGCTCCTCCCGATTCGTATCCACCAATTCCCTTTGACGTTTGGTGAGCCTGATAACTCCTCCGACTCAATTACCATTAATATGTGGCTTGGTGGTTTGCGAGGGGGTGGCTCACCACCTGTTTGCGGTCGTTTGCTATCAGCTACGTACTTCCTTGCTGTGGAGGATATATTTTTTTACTTATTTTAACTTCAATTGTATCCCTCAAAACAGACGGTCTTATGTTGCCTAGCCCTTCTGTTATATCCTCCCATTTCCGTGCTTTCATCGCTGAAATGTTAGGCTTAAAGCACTTTTCAAACAGGAGGTGCTTATTTTATAATAACTTTTCCACTAAAAATAAATTTTCTTCGTCAGAGAAATGAGGATTTCTTGCTTTCCTGGAATCCATGTTAAAAGGTGCGACTGAAAAGTTGTATCTAAAATGGATAAGAAATTACAGGAAACAATTTAAATATGATACAAACAATATCTGCAATGAGACAAATTATAGTAAAGGTTTTCTTGCTTTTATGTGGACTGACTCCAGAACGGCCAAATGAAATGCAGACCTGGCCTTTCCTATGACACAGAAGCAATTGTCTTGTGTACACGGAATTGTGTTTCACTTGAAAAAGGTTTTTAGACCGAAAGCTTGTGAGCAAAGTTATGCAGGCAGCGCCCTCTTGTTTATAAATGGCTATAAAAGAAGGAATGAAATTGTAAGGAAAAGGGTCTTGTACTTTAGATGGAAATAGTCTCAGTAAGAGCATTGGGTAAGTATTCGCTGAGAAAAATGATGAACTCAAAGTGTATTTGGTATTCCGTAAGAGATTCCGCAACTTCGAAGGGAGATACCGCAATAATGTCAAGTCCCTTAAGAATATATAGTACGCTAGGGATACGGACTTATCAAAGCTTATTGTGGATTATGGGGAAAAAAATTATTACTAAACAAACCCATAATTTTCAAGGACTAGGGTCTGGCTGTCGCCTCTACATCATAGAGAGACTTTGTTAAAAATCAACAAGAAGGTACTTTACAAAGGAAGACCGCAATTTAGTCTGTAGGTTTCGTCATGATAGCTGCTACTGTGTACGTTCCGTAAGATAGGAACAATCAGTGGTTGTGACTCGATATTGTATTTTGCCTGAGGATCAAAAGATGAGTGAAACTAGTAGTAGTAACAAAATCATCTGTTTTCCTTTGCTGTTAATCTGTTTCTATCTATCCATCATCTATATCTATGTCACAAAGACATTTACTTTTCGAAATTATCTCTTTCAATATTCTTTCTAACATGTATCATATCCCCCTAAATATCCGTGCATATGTATGATCAAGGCATATTCTATGTGCCACACACACATACATACATATGTGTGTGTTAACCTGAGTATGTAATGACAATATATCTCGAATCACGCCACCATTAGTAGAGGCGGTGAGAATGGTCAGGAGTAAATCAAGATTTGGTTACCATCTGATGTTACACAAGGGAAGACATAGAAAGAAAAACTAATAGACGCCAGCCATTTTAGTGAACAAATCCTGGAAAACATCAGCTTTGAAAGAGACAATGTTGCAAATGAAAAGAGGAAAAACATTGAGATTTAGATCTTTTGAACAATTTGAAAAATACATTAAAAGACCTCTATGAATACTGGATTCCTAACTAATGCCCAAACAACTCATTTCCTGAATTTTCCTTTTCCCATTATTTATAAAAAGGGGCTAGATTGTAAAGTCGCTGATGGTGCGGCCTTGGGTTTGGAGGGTATGGTAAAAAATACACAACGGTTACGACTTTTTGCTCCGAAATCTGGTTTTGATAAAAATGACATAAATCTATTAAGGAAGATTCTTAAAATTTGGTAAGGATTGTTTATTTGAAAGTTATTTCTGTTCTATGATTGCCATAGTTTCACATAAGAGGTAGGATTCTATTATCTCTCAATCTACCCAGACTGATGTTTTCTAGAAGTACCAAACTTTCGGATTGACTATGAGATAGCATCGACTTTCAAATCAATATTATTTTGAGTCCAGACAATCTTTAGTACTGTCCTTTACAGATTTTTCAAGTGGTCGTCTACCTTACAAGGGTGTGGCCAAGCCATTTTCTCCTTCTGTTGATACTGCGTTATCTTTAGTATTTATTTCTTGTAGACACTGATGCTTGTGCAAAGAGAAAATCCAATATCAGACTGTTCATGGGGCAACGTGCGGGTACGCTTGATTTTATTGGGCCGTTTTCAATACGACTTTTCTTAAAGACGCATCGGTATCAAGCCCAGCGTTCATCGAATCTTCCCATCTTTTAGAATTCAAAGGTTACACCCCTAGCTTATCTATTTCAAAGTTATCCCGAATAAGTTGCTAAGGTATATGGGAGACCCAAATCAGGATTGAAAATCAACGGTTTAAGTAAAAATAGGTGGAATAAAAAGTTGTAAGGAGGCAATGCCCTTTGTATCGAGAGTTTCTTAGAGCCATAATTCTTCAAACAATTTATCACCAGCCATACATAGGATATGTACTGGTCGTGGAAGTATGGTGTAGAATTTTTTGTCACAAAATACATTTCTACTTTTCAAAATGTGCTAAGCGAATATTTGCTAAACGGGTGAAAATCTAATAGCGACTTCACAACATAGAGTTCGAACTCTGGTGATCTTTATATTTTACTCCAAGACTCGTTTCCAGGAGAAACCTCTAAGGTAACTTAGCCACCCCAAGTGACACTAATTTTATGGCTTTGCTTCGCGTTACTGTCAGCGCCAAGGCGTGGTAATCGTGACGTCGCTTACGAAGGATTGGTATGATCCTGTCAAGTTTTTCCGATCATTGCAATTACATTTTTTTTGTTAATTTTCTTCCTGAAAGTACATATTATGGCTGCACTTGATACTCCGGTTGAGAATTTAATATAAATAAGAAACATAAGAAGGTATTTGGGTGACATCTGGTTATGATCTGTAAACCAAGGACGTAATTCAGGTTGACTCAGTCACGTAGCTGAATATCATTTAATAGAGACAAGTTCAAGAGAGAACGTCTTTTGAGCTTGGAGATAAAAGCGCCTAAGATTTGAAGTTCAGCAAGGGCAAAGAAAGACATGAAAATTCATCTAGGGCCATTGTCCCTCGTGCCTCTCTCATGTCCCTTGTGCCCCTCCTCCGGATATGCACCCTTTCCAGCATCAACAAGCTTTTTGTAATAATCTTGGCTCACTCTTCTATGGATAATTAGGTATTACAGGCTATTGGCCATTGCCCCGCAAAGTTAAGTACATACAGGTTACCCAACAGCATTCACCAAATCTGAACGGTAACTGAAGGACAAGAGAGTACAAAGCTTTCACGTATGAATTGCTGGGATTACAGAAAAAATGGAGCTTATGAAAAGAACAAGGTTATTATCATTAGATTTGAATACTAAGCATGGGACAATCACAGATTCAAGAGAATTTCATATCGTATTATAAATACAATCATTTAGCATAGTTGGTCAGTGATCGTGGTGCAGGTTATATCTAAACTATATCCCAACTGTGACTGGTATTTGCAAGTTGACTCATTTCAGCGGGGCGCACTATACACAGGTTTTGTCTCATAGAAAAAGTGCAGAACTATAACTGTTGGAAAGATTAAGTCGCCTGCAACCCACAGAGATCTTGTGATAAATCACATTGTAAGGTCCTCATAGAACACCAGCCACCTGCATACTTCACTGAGAAACAGATAAACGGATGTAATGGATAGATTCTGGCTGTACACAATTTGTCACGACTTCACGAAGAAAATAATTCACGCATAGTAATGCTTTAAAGTGGTCCTTTTGTATTTCCTTATTATTTTGAATTTTTAACTTACTTTTATTCAAGAGGTCTTTGATTTAAATCACGTGAAACAATATTAAAACATGGCAGTTAAAATGTTCTAAATTTCTGTGAAAATTATTAAAAGTCATTGTCAATTTATGACAGTATAAAAAACATTTGAGGTAAATTAGACACATGTTTAGAATAACAAGCATCTTTGAATAGACACGCCCTTTATAAGCTAAATAACTGCATCCACGAAGAGCAGTAGAGAAACAAGAAGCAAGTAGAATGACTGGTAAAACAATGTTCCATAGCGCAGGCTATTTAATTGGCGGCTAGGTGAACACACGCGGCCCAAGAAGCAACACCCAAGAAGCCCAGCTTCTGTTTTAACCAAAACCAGAGACAAATATATATTTCGTGAGATTTACTTCAGCGTTCCCTTGGTTTTTCTAATTCATGCCTGTCGTCGTTTTGTGTTGGTTTGTAATTTGGAGTTACCTTTGTTGTAATTAGCATATGAATTGAATCGTATCAGAGCTGTATTCTAAGAAAGACACATTCTTCTTTATTCTTTTAAATGTATATTCTGATCAACGCACATAAAATTCCAGGTAAAGTCTATATTCAAAGATTCTAAAAGTCCATAATATTCTGCTACTCATTCCTTTGTGTCTCTCTACTCACTGACCCTCAAGTAAAATGTGATACCAATTTATCCTAACATGGGCGTGATTTACACTACGTCACCAATGCCCAGACAACTTCCAGAACAACTTTCTCCTTGTTGATGGCAAGGACGTTCTGGCCCAGCTCAAATTTTTAATTCTCAAATCTGACCCAACTAAATTTTTAATTGAATAATCTTGCCAGAATGCATGTTTTGTCTATTTTGAGTAATACTATTCCCTCATTAAATAATTCTAACTACAGCAAAAACGATATGAACATGAATAAGAGGCGCTTTAGTAACATTAACCGAAACAAATGACATCCCAAATTTCCCTGCCTTAATGGTATGTGAACATGGTGTAGCAAAGGACGGCCTTCGATTCCTCGTTGTAGTACGCTTTCACAATTGAGCTTGTCATTCCATATTATCATCCAGTCGCGTCAAATTTGCCGTTGAATAAAAGACACATCACATCGGCGTCTATCCAAGAAAAAATCAATCAAATGGATAATAGTTATACCGATATTGGATCGATGTCAAGCCCATACAGGTCTTATCGACGCTGAACGGGCATCAATATGATATCGATTCTACATTCGTGTTATAATGCAGTATCAATTTTTCTATACAACGAATTATTGACGTCGATTCGACGTAAGAGGTGACGTCGATGCGACGTTTCTGCGACATAAAATGACGGCTGGGTTAGCCTCTAGAAGATAAGATACATGAAGTCTAAAGAGATAGTGTATACAGAGGTACAGCGGACAATACTCTGGATCTGAGGGGATATATTATGTGGGATAAATTAAGTGGGGTCCAGGATCATTCTGAGTTACCCTGTGAAGTTTAAGCTGATGTGTTGGGAGCTTTAACATTTAGTTTCTAAATTCCTACAGGCCTAAACATCTTATGAAAGGACTCAAATTGTAGAACACAGCACAACATTTTTGTTCTTACACGCAAAGCGTATCCTTAATACTTAACATATCTACACTATCAACTCTTGTTTTGCGAATATTATAAAATCATATTCGTTAGAAAAGAACACTAGAGAAATAGAAAAGCATGTCACCACTGGGGATCGAACCCGTGACACACGCTTTCGCGGGGGTGCGCTCTACCAACTGAGCTAGGTGACCTCCGATGTTAACATACTTTTATTTCTCTAGTCGTCACATTAGCTCCCAATCATCCACCGATGGACTTCGACATGCAGCTCAACGCAATTAGAGGCCAGCCTCTCTGCGCCATGTGACTGTACCAAGGAAGAACGGCCGTCTGGCCCGTCATCAATCCAAAGCCCATTAAAGTTAGAAAGTATCATCGAAAAGAGAGGTTTGAAATGTTAGTTACAAAAGAACACTAGAGAAATAGAAAAGCATGTCACCACCGGGGATCGAAAATCATATTCGTTTCAATGCGGGAAATGCACCTTAACAGTAAACTGTCATCTATTAAAAATAATACAGTACCAATTTATTACATTTCATAAAATTCGAATACCTTTTGCTACTTACAATGCTTCCTTTATTGATTAAAGTTGATATGTGAGTCATGCATTTTCTTTTCTACAGGAAATGACCTTTTTGTTGCTTTACGCTCGACTAATGACTCGTTAATATAGCAACGCACTTCAAACAAAGATTTGCTGTTAAAAATTTTGAGCCCTCTTTCATAATTCATATGTTCTTATTTGAAAGAACTTGCCAACACATCTTATTCTAAAAATAATATGTGTTCAGGCAATAACAGATGTTTCATTCTTGTAATAAACAGCAAAGAATGAAAAAATATGCTCATACGTAACATATTGGGAATATATCAAACATGGAACACCTTGCCGGTATTGTTCATGTTTCTCCCTTGAGGCTCATTTACTTTTTCTTACTTGCAATTATCTTGCTCATTCCGTTAGATCATTGGGTTCCTAAATAGCATAGTTATTTTCAAGGTTATTACACCACGTGGTTAATGTGGTGAATAAATCGGCGGCTTGGTTTATATGATATCTGTTGTTTGATGTTTGATATTTTGCCAAACTGCAAAAATACGTTTTTGTTGATAATGCGAAATATGTTTTCTAACAAAAGCCGAAAATAAATAGAAAACCGACCGTGAATGGCGCAAAAAACAATGAGTGGTTAGAGCCAAGAACGTCTAGAATTGGTTCCATACAATAGAGGGCCTACTCTGGAGTGCCGAATAAACGGGGGGTCCGAATAAACGGGGATCATCATCATGGTCTAAAGTTAATAAACGGGGGGTCCAAATAAACGGGGGGTCTGAATTCCAGTCACAATTTCATGAAAATTTTAAATAAGGATGACACACATGAGAACAAAAATTGTACTATATGTCTAATTAGCAACTGTTTCAGGGTCAAATGTTGCATGGAAAGCTATTCAAGTGTTTTCAGACATCATTTACATTTTGAGTACTGGGTTATTCCTTGAAATTAATAAACAGGGAGGTCCTAATAAGGCATGGGGGGATTATAAATTTCAAAAAATTAATAAGTGGGGGGGGAGGAGTACGATTATTTGGCACTCAAGAGTAACCATGTGTCTTTAGACTTACAACAGGAACACTTTGTTATGGTTCAAGCACTATAATCTTACATAAATGAGCAGTTAACACTATAGATCTCTGTAGATGAATATGCCTATTATGGTAAAGTCATGATTAACAACCTGTACATAATAGAATGAGTTCCATGTTTGTGTAATATATACGCATTTTGTAAACAAACATCAAATTTATTAGCAGAAGCATGATTGAACCAGGCATATGCTCCCTGTATATCTACCATACTGGAATATCAACATGTGGCATTTCATCCAGGGAAATACAACAATGTGACAATTTCTTTAAACAAAAAATGGTATTTTGATTAGACCTACTTGTTGATGCCACTATTAAATTTTTGCTCTCTCCCCTCAATACGCGACTAAACCCGAACCTAGAATGGCCCTGGTTACGGGGTGGCAACGACATGCTCAACACAGTATTTTCTACAAGACCCGTAAAATGTTTCGTTAGGTTTGGAGTCATTACTTATAAAAGTGGTCTCTTGACCAAATATACATGTAATTTGATTTGATTTATTAAAAGTCATTAGAACATCTCTTGTGTAATAGCTCCAATAATGTAGACTTTTGCAGCGGCATTAAGAAAACACTGTATTAAGCATGTGTTTGCCACCATGTAACCAAGGTAGTTATGAACTAACAAGTATTTCCGGTTTAGTCGCCTATTATTAACTACCTAGGAAATTTGTCAATCATACTTGAACCATTTCTTCTCTTCACAGCTCAAGGGTATTTTACTATTATGCATCAGTCTTACCTTTGCATGACTTGCAACTCTTTGCACAGTTGGTTTGCATCCAAGTGTTAATTGAACAGTGACCAGCTTGAGCCCACTTTGGACAGTTCTCATCTGTGTCTTCACAAATTGATTCTATGATAAAGGCATTGGAAGTAGGGTAATATTTACATATGTGATTACCAACAGGCACACTGATGCTGTTCACCATTAAGGAGGTCAACACTAAAAATAAGGTGAGAGGGTCTCCAAATCTGGCTCCAATATCAAGTCTCTGAGTCATGCATAGTTTGCACCCCCACCAGGCAGATGGGGGCGGGTACAGCATTTTCAAAAATTTTGTCTAGGTGGGGGGGGTGACTTGCATCCCATTTACAGGTGAGGGTTGGCCTATAAGGTGGGGGTTGGTATTTGCAGGTGGGGGTTGTCAACCATTCTAAATTAAATTTTGTACACGGTGGTATCCACTTGACATTAGGTTGGTCTTTGAGTGCTTTCATCCCTTGTTGTGACTGCAGGTGGCCATAAACTTCCTGTTTATTCATCAATCTGGTCAACCATTCAATGAATGGATCGTGTTGATGGGATCTCCAACATTGCCGATAATTTTAACAACTTTAGACAGCAATCAAGGACTTCACATATTGCAATCGCATTTTGTTCACTTGGGATGATTGGGTCACATATGACCCATCATAGATATACCTTTCCCATAGACAACAAAAACCCTGAATTAACGAAATTTTTAGTTATTCAACTCCATTAGACCTAGAGGTATTATTCTTAAAAGAATGGGGGGTGTTCAGCACATTTTACTTCAAAATGGAATATTTAACAGAAATTAGGCAAAATTTACCAAAATTAAATAATCAGAATATCGCAAAAATGTTAAGAAAATGAAATCTTTGTGTGATTGCATGTTTAACACACAAAGATAAAGATGAATCAAACAAACAATGCAGAATCAAGTGGACTAGAGAAACAAACAACGCTGTTTTGTACTCTGGGTCATATATGGCTAATCGTCCTCAAAGGGTAAAAGATCTATTTGCTCTCTTGCAAAATTCAAATTTTGTTGCTTGTTGCAGTTTAAGATAAAATGCATACAACTTTATCTAGCATATACTCTTCCATTGACTTTGTTGTCATTTAAGATCCATTTACATGACTGCATCCATTTTAAGTGCTGTATTACAACATTATACATATATATCATTCAATTGGGAAAAAGAATTATATTTATTGGATACGCCTCTTTATAAATCACAAACTAAATAACTGCTGAAAATAACATGAAAATTTCGTATCTTTCAATTATTCTTTAAAGTTAAAAGCTTATCAATCCTATCGTCTGAGATCTAAAAGATCCTGAATCAACTTGATGCTCCATAATAAAGCTACTCCAGTCTTCCGTAGTTAGATGAAAACATCCATATCCTTGAGACATATGTTTTCACCCATTTATCCCAATATGATGGAATCTAAATAAAAGCAATAAAAAGATACGATATGACAACTGTAACCAAGCTAGCATGTTCCATCCATGATAACTTTTTCATGGCCAATGCCACAGTTTAAAACGTCAATACAGTATTGCAAGAGTCATAGCCTTCTAGGAATAACTTTGCATTTCTTTGTTTAGCACATTCACAGTGTATGAATATTTAACTATGGAAATGTACTTGATGTTTTGAAGAAATTCAAGCTTGATAAGCACTGACCGTTTCTCCTGTGTAGCTCTGCGTAAAAATCCTCCAGTTATTCAGTTATTTCTATGAAGGCTCTTCTAATTCATGATTTAAATAGAATGCTGGAAAAACATTAAATCTCTCTTGAACTTTCATTATATTCAACCAGGAATATTAAATGAACCAGTTCCTGTTTAACTTTTGTTTAAAACTGATCATAAAAATTATCTGTAGTTTGCCTAGGTCAAGGCGTTTCATGTCCAGCATCCTTTCTGCAGTAAACGATGAATGTGGCCTTTATTTAAATTTTCTTACAGTTATCATTGAGCATTGCGTCGTTAAATCCTCCATAAATCTCTAACTACACGTCTAACGACTGAAATATTTGCCGAATTTACTGTTTAAGCTACAAAATACTCTGAAGAATACTTCAACGATACTAATAGTTGACTGTTGAGTCTGTCATTCTACCACTGCTGTTGTTTTAAGGGCAAAATAAACTTACCTAAAATCCTTTCTAGGGCTGCTGTGTAAATCCTCTTCAACGTATTTCACCCTCTGAATCTTTGGTTCCCATTCTCTTCTATTCATGGCGAGTAGCCGTATGTCAAGTAACCATAGTCCTCGTCAATGGCATGAATATTTTGACGAAATGCGTCTTCTCTAAATGCAGAACTGGAACAGGGTGCGAAATCATTGGTGCTCCCTGGTGTTTGCAGTTAAAATCCTTGTAACTTTATATTCGGAAGAGCTCGTGTTGGCACGAGAATGAAATATTTTTACGTCATATTTGTAGAAACCCTTTATAACTGAAAGTGGGCAAACTTGGAAAGTGCACCCTCAGTTACGTAATACACCAGCAGGTTGGACGTTCAACTTGGAGCACCGAGGAATATGTCATAAGTAAATAGACCTAGAGACAGCAATTTGTCGTCATAAAAGAACTTCATGGACGTGCTAGTTTGTAAAGTGCCACTGTATCATTAATTTCGGCTCAATGGCCGGGTTGGCTTATGGACTGCTCAGACAAACGGAGTGAAATTAATTAAGTTCAATTTCCACCTTGCAATTTGGAAATGAGGCACATAAAAGATGATTGTTGTGTTAGATAACTATGTCAAGCTAGAAAACTAGCACATAAGCAAAAGTGCATTAAATTGCAAAACATATTGTGAGACCCTTACGTGGTACGTTTTACTTATTGCACTTTGGTACTGCCCGCCTTTTGAATTTTGCTCGTGAACATACATTCTGATCTGCAATATCCCATATTATGAGTCTGCCGCAATCATGGGTACTCAACTGTCTGGACAATAAAACGTTCTCAGAAATGTCATTATTATATGTTACAAAGAAAGGTATTTTCGAGGACGAGTTTCATCTACTGAAGAGATTTAATTGCAAGAAAACAGGAATAGGGCTTGAAGATTAAAGCAACCCATCATACATGAGTGGTGCTTCTCATGTTTAAAGAAGTTCAAGTGATAACTGTTTAACATTACTTTAAATAGATGGTAGTAACCATTATTGTCTATCAGTATTAGAAGTGAAAAGGTTCTGGAGAAGGGCGTTATTAAAGAAACATAGGCAGAAGGCCAAAGAAGCAAACTTGTTGCTTCAAAAATTTGCAAAAAACATCAAATAAAAACGTTTGCCAGTGCAATTTTCTTGACAAGTAAACATCGACAATTAACCCTATTCTGTTCAAAGTATTTTGAAAACGTACTAACTTAGAAAGAAGTACAATAACCGCTCTCACTTTGTCTTTGATAGAAAGACAGTAAAGAAATTGTGCATAATTATGACAAGATGACAAGACCTTTCAAAGTTTAAAAAAATACTGGTTTGTCGCGTGACTACTTAAGGACGACATTTTCTACACGTTTTTCTTGTTATTTATAAGAATATGATATTGATGTATTAGAGTAGTCACTTCATCGTATTGTTCCAGCTTTGACTGGGAAAAAGTCGTCAACCCTCCTGTCTCTAGTATTCGTTCTCATCGCATATTTTTTCTTCTCCAAACTTCAACTTTTTTGCTTTAGCTTTTCCTGAACTCGATTTCTCAAAGAGAGCCTTCTATTGTCTAAACTAAAGCCTAGCTAAAACTTAACAGCTTTTTCAATAAATTTCCCTCTCTTCTAACACTTAAAATTTCCCATTTTTCTCCCCCTTATCACTTATTTTCCCCCCTAAGGGGCAGTTAGTTAACCCTATCAACTGTTTGCAACATTATGTATAGTGTTAGTTTTACTTTAGTAACTCGATTAATTACACTTGAAATCTACCTTTACTGTTTTGTAAATTTAACCCAGCTTAACCGAGCTTATACCAGGATTTTGGATCTTTGTTTTCCTATTTAAAATGTACTTTTTTATATTATTCTTCAAAGTAAACCTTATCTTAATACTTGAGATAATTCTTCATATGGAAGTTAGATGTATTACCTGATGTTGATCGAACGTGCCAGAATTCGAGTAAGGTGTTAACCTCTAACGACTATAGGTTGACTAACTACCCAGCCTTTACAGCTCTTTTGAAACCGAAATACCCAGAATCGGTCATTGGTAGTTACTCTGAGAAGAATGATCCCAGATTGATGAATACACTTAGCAGCAAGACGTTATATGGAGTCTCAGAAAATGTGAAAGAAAAGGGAACAAGGGGAGATGAGAATCATCACAATTCAAAAGCCAGGCAAAACAAAGTGATATTACAATCAATAACAGAGGATTAACTTAACAAGCAAAAGTTAAATTCAAACAAGTACTGTTGAAAAGAAAATAACACGGTAACGTATTCTTAAAAGAAAGCAGCTCAAGTGAAGGCCAAACTCTTGAAGTCAGTCATGACTCTAGCGTGATTTAAATTTAGCTTGATTAAATATTAAAGGCAGATTTGCTTAGCAATTTACCTCCAAAATAATTACATGACAATAAATATATTTTATTAAAAAAAGGCAAAATTGGAAAAATTTCGATAAAGTTCGTACTCTTCCTCGGTTAACTAGAGCAGAGACCAGCAAAAGAAATAGATGTACAAGAAGGTGGGATTTACTTCTCTCTCCTCCAAGTCCTCCTACACTCCATGACAATCATCAAGATATTCTTATTAATCGGACCTCAGCTTAACAACAAAAACGGCTAAATAACTATTATCTACGAAGGGGGCATGATGAACATTCACAATTGCTCCGTCATATCCAACTGATTGGCGATCGTTCCATTTAAGATTTTACGGAAGTCTTACAATCCCGTCCAAATCTAAATTACTATGAATCTATGTACCAATATGATGGTCTTCTCAGTCGGAAGCTACCATTCAAGAATTTTTGTCTGCTTCCTTGATGACAATAGTGTCATCATCTTTAAGATCTTTAATCCATAATTTCTTGTAAGTTATTGTATTTTCTACCGGTTGCTGCGAATTTACAAATATAGTTTTCAAGCTTAGAAAGTAAAACATCAATATCTACATCCTAATGCTTAGGATTAAAACTACGCTTTGGTCCAAACTTGGTTGTAGGTAAGAATTATTCTCTATGTGTATTTCAAAAATTCAACTCGTGACGTAACCGACGGCCAAACTTTTTGAGATCAATTTTTACTTTCAAAAAAGCTATTTCCTCCCGTGTGCAAACAACTTTAACACCACGAGAAAGAGCCGATATTTCTACATTGGTAAGAGCTGACTGCTTTATCATGTAGAAATTTGCCTCTAATAAGGCCATCAAAATTCCCTCGTTTTCTATAATTTTTTAGTTCATATAAAATGTGGAATGAAGGGAAATCTACCATACAGGTAGATGGAATATTGAGGGGCTCCTCCTTACAATATTCTCCCACCCCTATCCTGTTCCCGATACCCACTTCTATTCCTCACCTCTTGATGAGATATTACTCTTAACTAAGACTACGAGATCTAATTCATGTTCAATAGTAAAGTTGTCCGCCACTATTTTTCAATGTGATTATACGAAAATCTCCCATAACCTAAATACGTGTCCTTATATAAGTAACAGCTAGTTTTCTTGTCCTCTTTACGCAATTTCATAGAGAATCTTAAAAGTACTTCTAAAATCCTCTATGCCTGGCTCAAAGTTGATATGTTGTATTAACGGGTTACAAAATTACGTTGCAGCTCTCTTAGAGATCTTGCGTACCCATTTCTAAATTCCGTCAAGAAAGCCTTGTCTGTCTGGCTTGGTATACCCTCCCATCTTGTTAGGAATGAAGGACTTGAGCAGATGCAGGTTCAAGGAGACACCTGCGAACGTTCTCCTGGGAAAGGTCTTCTACTAAGTGTCCTCCAAAAATTTAGACTTAAGAGAAAGTTGGGTTGAGACCTCTAATGTTCCCGTTCCTCTCTCTCCGTCCCATACATAATTAAAATGTTATTTTTGGACCACTTGGTCTTAATATTTGAGTGCATTGCAGACAGTCTAGTAAACAATTGTTTATTAGAATACGAACTGCGATGGCATGAGGTATGTCTGCAAGAAATTATTATTGATCTTGATCAATGAATAAGCGTTAAATCTTCTGTGTTGTGTGAGGACGTTATCTAACCTTGCAAGGAACATTTATAAAGTCAATACTACTGACAGCGATTAAGTACAATTAGACCATCATATGTATTTGTTGATGTTTCAAAACTTTAAAAGTTTTATCATAATTAAGTAGAGAAACTCAGTTCATCTAAACAGCAGTGAAATCACGTTCCCAATATCTTTTATTGAAAACTCGTTGTCAAGGTTTGAGGACGTATATTAGTTAATCTAACGCAATTTTTCTTAATCGAATATATTTTTTTTGTAGCACTGAAATGCCATGTATTATCCAAACCATTCACGCTCGCTCATCACTTAAGAGGAAACATGTTACGAGAAGGAGGTGCGATTCTTTCCGTCTTAATATCTTCTTCTTCCTCTACTGTCTTGGCATTAAATGCCTTTGACGAATTATGGTGGTTCATTTTTCTTATATCTCCTCAATCACCTGCGATTCTTCCTAGTTGCTCTTCATCCTTAACATTTAACCTGGTCTTCATCAAGTCTACCATCTTTTGTCGTTGTCCTCCTCTTGCTCTTTTCCCTTCCATTTTACCTTTAACGAGCTTCCCTTCTTTCTCTTGTTCTCTTAATTCATGCCCAATAAATCCTTACTTCCTTCTCCAAATAATATTCAACAGTTGTTTTTTTACTTCTGCTTTACATAAATCATTTTCACCTGCCATAATTTCTTTCCAAAATATTTTCAACATTCTTCACCCAAACTAGATCTCCGCTGCCGTAGGCCGTTTTCCCATATTTTTGCTTATTAGCCATGACTCACAACTCACAACCATATAATAGTACTAACGACATGTAACACTTCAACAAATGTTTTAAACTCCCAGTCGTATTTTCCTTGTACATTCTTTATGTCCATAAGTACTTTTTTTGCTTGTCCAATTTTACATTTAATATCTACATCAGCTTGTCCATCCGATTTTATTCAACTTCCCTTGCTATTTGTATTTGTGGTCCCATGACACTGTAATTCGTGCTCTTTTGCAAGTAAATATTACGAGCGTTTTTCTGACATTTTATCTTCAAACCACTTAAGGTTTCCCTCGGAGTCTGCAATCAACGCTGTATCGTTTACTTATCTTATGTTAATTTAGTTTATTCCTTCGAGATCGACTCCGTCACACGTCTCAATTTAACTGAGTTCTTCCTCGCTGTGTAAGTTGAATAAATCTGGCGATAGAATGCAGCATTGTCGAACTCCTTTTTGTATGTTTACCCATTCTCGCAATTCTCCCTGAATCTTAATGGCAACCCTCTGGTCCTAGCTAGAATTCCTTATTAGCCTAAGATATTTTTATCTATCTCTAACATCTCCAGCAATTCTATTGGTTTGTCATTTTTCAATCAAACAAACGCGTTGAAAAATCTATGTAGCGTATATACAAATAATTTTTCTTAATTGTTCTTAATCGTAATTGTTAACAAAGAATTCCATTGCTCAGCGCCTTGACACATTCTTACTCTTTTCATAGCATTTAGAAAGCTTGTATTGATCATAATGTAGTCACTTTTGATTTCTGTGTCTTGAGGACTTGTGTACAGGTTGTGGTGCTGCAACCACGTGTTCATAATACACAAGCTGTTCTATTTACACCAGTCACCTCTGCCAATCCGCTGTCCTAGACCAAGGGATCAGCCACCTGGCCTTCTCCGCCTTTTCCTACCTTAGAATTAAAATCGCCGATTACGATTCTGATGTCTTGTGGTTTGTACTTCATCGCTTCATCCAATCGAGCATAGAACGTTTCTTCATCAGGCTTATCAGTTGCTGGTAAATAGCACTTGATGAATGATAGTCCAATGGTTTCCCTTTAAGTCTCACCAATATAACTCTATCTTACATAAACCAAAATCCACATAAACTTTTTTATCTTTCTTCGTCTAGAAATATTCGTACACTACGCTGAGGTTCTTTGCCTCCCGAGTATGTATATGTGATTCCTCTAAATGTACGTTCTCCTGATATTGCCCATCTTACCTCACAAATGGCCACTACACTAATTTTCAATCTCCCGGCCGACTTTTAAGAAACTTTCTGTTGAGCACATGTCCAGATACGACACGAGTCACATAATTTCAAATGGACTCAACTTCTAGGACCCAAGCATGGAGTTTCCAGTCCTTTCACTTAAGATATCTATGGATGGTATAATGATAGCCAGAAAGATGGAAACGACTTTTGTCTTAGTAGCAATGCAGATAATTATTTGTCTCACGATACTGTCTCTGTCATTCAGGAAAGCATTTTATTTCGCCGAACGAATCGTACACAGGTTTTTAAGACACGCTTTATCGTTTCTGATATGATGTCTGTTTCTGTTCCAATGCTTCCTTTTAAGAATTAACATCGTAATATTTTTATTTTACACTCGAAAATTTTGTCCTATTTCTTCAGAGAATACAACCATGCCTAAATTTGGCGGTATTTGCAATCCATTGGTTGGTCTCCTTTACCTCTTACTCATAGTACAACAAACAAAGAAGCTGGTGCTCTGTCGACAAACAGAATTTGTTTACAATTCACGCCTTCTTCGATCACACGAATAGCAGAAAGGATCTCTCGTGACTCTTATTTTCTAAAAGTGTATTGGTTCCTGGTAATTCATCATGAAAGCTTTCTTACCTTACTTCATACGATTGCTGTGATCAGTGTATGGCAACACAGTGTAAAACAAACAAAGAAGCTGGTGCTCTGTCGACAAACAGAATTTGTTTACAATTTACGCCTTTTTCAATCACACGAATAGCAGAAAAAATCACGCTCGTGACTCTTATTTTCTATGAGGTGTTTTGATCTTCTCCTTTCCTATGTATTCATGGTAAAGAGCTTTGTCACCTCACTCCATATGATTGCTGTGATCAGTGTATGGCGAGAACGCTTAGCAAAATGAATCCGTTACTAAATGCAATATTTAAATTTTGTACCATTAGTCAACTTTATAGGAATTGGCTTCAGGCGCATACTAATACGCAACTAAACCGGAAACGCTCGTTAGGCTATAACGACCTTGGCTACGTGGTGGCAACAGTGTTTTTAATACAGTGTTTTCTTGTTGCCGCTGCAAAAATGTCTACCCTATTTGAGGCATCACGCAAGATATGTTCTAGATTTTTGATCAATCAAATGAACTTACAATTATATTTGGTCAAAGGAGTCCTTTTTAGATCTAAATGAGTTGAAATATTTTTAGCATCTCGTAGAAAATACTGTGCCCGGCATCTCGTTGCCACCGCGTAACCAAGGCCGTCCTAGGATGTGGTTTACTGGTGTATACCGTAAGACCGACCCGAATTTATATAACACAGGGGTGAAAATGACTTTAAAGTCGAACATTTGAAAGGTCAAAGCATTTTCTAAAGAACATCAATTAGTGTAATCTTACGTAATGAACAAATCCTATTGGGATTTTACTTCCAAGCTTTTTCCCATACTTCTTTAATTCAAGATGTCACATATCTGGTGAATTTATGCTTTCGCTCAGGTATACATCACCTACAGAATAATTACGATGAGAAATGTACTTTTCGTTTATCAACAAAACCATGTTAATTTAAGGGAATTTGTGAAATAGATTTTGCGTACTCTTGTTATCTGCATAGTGTAACGATATGGGAGGAGTTGTCAACTTTGGCTTGATTATTTTATTATTTGAAACAACAGTGGGGCAGGGTTTAAAACTATCAATATGCTCTGTTTGTACACCATTAGGATAATAAATTAATCTGTTTCCTTTGAATTTACCAAAGTTTCTTCTTTCAAAGGAATGATTAAAGTGACTTGCCATGTTTACTTCATTTACAACGAGCAGGGACTTGGCAAGGTTTTTGATATTGGGGTGGGTACAGTAAAATTTCTAACACTGTTATACGCCTGACTAGCACCGTAGTAAGGCTATTTGAACTAGTTGTTACTGTATAGAAATAAAATCTGGAATTGGGCTACCTTTAGACCGAGTTCTTACCGCCGGTATCAGGAAAAAAAAGCCCCCAGGAAAATTGCCCCCTGGAAAAAAGCCTCCTGGAAAAAATCCCCCCCCGGAATATTGCCCCCGGAAAATTGCCTCCGAGGGCTTTTATCCAAGGGACTTCTTTTCCAGAACTCTTCCGGCCAGCAGCAATCTATGACGCAATGATAACAGTTCCAAAGCAAGTAATGTTTTTACAAACGGTTGCATATTTTTATTGTTTTGAGCAAAAACAAAACTTTTTCCTTG
>JAAAKM020006971.1:69832423-69850344 GCA_010016025.2 Alatinidae sp. Z8VKAUB7J3 | reverse complement strand
AGTTCCAAAGCAAGTAATGTTTTTACAAACGGTTGCATATTTTTATTGTTTTGAGCAAAAACAAAACTTTTTCCTTGAAAGAAAGGTTCCCGCCGTGCAACTTGCGGCATATGGCACCACGTGGTTTGCAGATCATCCTTGTTGCCAAAAACCACTGACTCTTTTAATAAGTTGGTTTGTGGTACAAAATTTGAATATTGCTTTGAGCGACGGATTCATTTTTGTTAAACGTTTTCGCAATACACTGATCACAGCAATCGTATGGAGTGGAATGAGAAAGCGATCACGATGAATTTATAGGAAACGAGAAGATCCTAGAAAATAACGGTCACGAGAGCGACACGTTTTCTGTCACTCGTGTCGTTGAAAAAGGGGTAAATTGTAAACAAATTGTTTTTGTTTTGATAAATGCGGCTTCTAAAGCGGCAGGATGAAAAGAAGATCTGGCTTTGGCAAATACCCTAAACGAATCCTTTTGATAGTCGTCAGCACATAATGGGTTTTCAATCAAATGCTGTCCTGTTGCCCAGTATGTTTTGGGATCTGTTGACTTGACTTTGTTTGCGCGATTCGGTAAAATTTTGGAAACTTTACTGCGTCTACTAATGAAGGCCGGCAAATGTTTCAAGAAAACGGCTATTCCAATACTTTCCTATCTGCAAGCACATTCCCGCATTGCATATACACAGGGTACTGGTACAGGGCTTTTAGCATATCCATTATTAACTTTTGTTACGTTACCAATACCTCATAAAACAAAGTGAGTTATAGGCATTTATAGAATACATTCCAGGCAGTTCCAATTATTATTGTTGTTGTATTCGCACATCGTATTTTATATTTTGTAAGCGTAATTCTGAATGGCCATATCCAGGACTTTTAGCTTGGTAAGCTTAACCAACTACCCTGTTATCAGTTAGGCGTTATCGTTGTTGTTATTGTTGTTGTTGTTGTTGCTGTTGTTATTGTTGTTGTTGTTATTGTATGTGTTTCTGTAGCTTTTACCATAAAAGTCGGATATGCCTGTACAGTGAGTGTCTGACTTATGTGTATGTGTACAAAGTGAAATTACGAAATAAATGTTGAAGTAATAAAAAAATTAGCTTGGGGAAGACGTATATCATACCTTGTAAATTCATTATGCCTGTAGTGAGATTAATAAATTGTATTGGATGAAAGGAATATAGATTTGAATTTTAAAAAATTTATATGGTGAAAGCGACCTCACCTCAGTGCTATAAGTGAGCAATCCTATATGCAAATTCAGTGCCTGACATATTACAAGAGATGTCTGTGCCCTCAAGAGCGATAAAATAAAACCGTATTAGCGAAAGGAGGCCAATGCGTATAGCTGGCACGACAGCCACATTCAATTGATAGCTTTTCTCTATTTTTCCTCAAGCCAAGATATCCTCTTCTGTGTATTTTGCAAAGCTTGGACTCTTCACCAAACCTTATGCCCACATTCTGATGGAAAAATGTTCAAATTTTACGATTTTTAAAAGATGGTTTTAAGCCTGTGGTTTAGTTTCAGTGATACAATGTTCAGAATATAATCAAATGTTGAGTTCTTTCCATTCTGGAAACAAAAATTTGCCAACACTTAAGGAAATAACAAATGTCAATCTTCAAAACGCAAAAAGTTGACAGTATGTGGCAAATTTTGAAGTACTGTACACTAATAGAAATGGTAACATGTCTTATCGGTCAGTCAAACATCACTTTATACCAAAAAGTATAAAATTAGTCATTCAGGGTAAAAGTTGAGAGAAGTGATGTCCTTTTAGTTACAAAATATGCAATTAATGTGTATAGTAGGAGGAAAAAGTTGATGGCCTATGTATAGACGAGGCCACAATGTCAATGCAAGCAAAGTAATGTACTTTCTGACTTTCTGATGCTGCATGTTGTGAAACAAATGTAAAAATATTGTCCCGTCATACTTCAAGAACCACGAGGTTTAAAATACCTAAATTTTCTGATGAGAGTGTTCGTTGCTTTTAAATGTGTTAATACTACACCACTGAGTTGATGCAAATTTTGTTATTTATTGGTTTATCAATAAAGATTATGGGAACGGTCTTTACTTTCAAAGTTGAGATGAGTGGCATATGGAAAATCGGGACTTGTTTTATGCAGTTTTAAGACCGCGTCCTACATGTTTCGATATTTTCAATATTATTCTGTAATAAAACAAATCATTCTCAGATAGTACATGTATGTACAACTTAATCTTCGTACGAGTATTATTACATGAACTGAACATAAAAATGTTACGCCTAGGTCGAGATTGCATTCATTCCAGTAAGACATTGAGAACTTTCCCACGAGAGTTAAACTGTTTGTTCGTCACCGTGGCAGTTCGATTTTTGTCTCATCTGGAGGTGTTCTAAAATCTTGCTCGTAGAAGTTATTCAGGGGAGTTTGTTCACAAACTATAGAAATGTGATAAAAGGGATTATGTATGAAAACCGTAGGTAGAGTACCCTGTCACCAAAATATGCTACACCATGATATATTTTCCTCTTCTAAATTCAAAACTTGTTACAAAGACGAAAGCTCCATACTCTTGTCCGTAAAATACTGTGCTATTTCTCATCCTGTTTGGCCATTATTAACTTCAGGTCGGCCTGAGGTATAAGCTACTTCTACCTGGCTTTCACATACGATAAAATTTAAGATATTCAGTAACCATCATTGAGAAGAGAGGATTTGAAATGTCAGTTTTGGAAAAGAACGCTAGAGAAATAGAATATGCCAGCATCGGGGGTCGAGCCCGTGACCCACGATCTCGCGGCGTGCGCTCTACCAGCGTCATGGGTTCGATCCACGGTGGTGAAATATTTTCTATTTCTCTAGTGTTCTTTTCAAACACCGACATTGCAAATTCTCTCTTCTCAATGATCCTATTTACTTTCAATGGGCTTTGGATTGATGATGGGGAGGATGGAATTCCTTCCCTGGACAAGTCACATGGCGCAGAGAGGCTGGTCTCCCACTGCATTGAGCTGGGTGTCGATGTCCACCGGTGGATGATTGGGAGCTAATGTGGCGACTAGAGAAATGGAAGTATGTTAACATCGGAGGCCACCTAGCTCAATTGGTAGAGCTCACGCCACAAAAGCGTGGGTCACGGGTTCGATCCCCGATGGTGCCATATTTTCTATATCTTTATTGGTCTTTCAGAAGCTGATATTCAGTAACCTGAGTGTTAGTATTCCAGGTCAGATCTTTGTCAAGAGTGGTTAGACTCAGTGAATACAGTAACTAGGCTGGAAAGTGTAAAGGAACAAATCTAGATTTTTTCCTTGTTTGTAAGTCATTATAACTAAAAAATATCTTCATTTGCAGACTCAACAATCCTTACTATAACATAAAAAGAACACAGAGTTCACCAAAAGTCCACGCATTTTATAATCAACGTGGATTATGAATGGTAGATAAAGTTCAGGCAGCCCAGGCAACCATTTTAACAAGAAACATAAAAAAAACCCCATAACCACATGAACATAAAGATTTCAAATTACAGGGTGCCGACAAACTAACTGTGTCCTAACTCAAAATCAAAGAAAATTATTACCGAAGACCCCTGATATTAAAGAGAGAGTCTTTTGTATTCTCCTTTTGTTTACATTTATCTACAAAAAAACCACTCGTACATCCTGCCTCTAGTATCAAACCCTTACTGCATCTCAAAGGTTTTACTGCGTTAGCTATCTTGCTTAAGAATTCTTTATCCAATAAACGAGATGACCTCTACCAGGTATGCTATTATTCACAATTGTTTATTCTTTTATGAGATGCCATCATCTTAAGAGGTGGTAATAAATTATAAACATATGCTTATTTCTGCGTATTTTCAGTAGTTAAGTATGTCAGAAAATCGAGCGACCGGAGTTCGATTCGAGATAGTGGTGCCAAGGTTCACTCAGCCTTCTATCCTTACGGGGTCTGTGAAATGAGTACCAGCTATGCTGGGAGAAGTGCTCAAAAACTTGACTTGGGATAGGAGTGGCCCCCACCCCTACCACTGAGATAGAAGCTAAGGAAAGAGGGGCATTCGTGTTGCCTCCGACTGCGGTCGACCATCTTCTCCTTCTTCTTCTTCTTCTTCTTCTTCTTCTTCTTCTCCTTCTTCTTCTTCTTCTTCTTCTTTTGGCCTCTTATCCTTCGTAGAATTGAAAGAAAACAGGAAAGAGTGGAGAGGGTGTGTACGTGCTACAAATGGACAAATTCAATCACATCAACAAGGAAAAACGGGACTACAAAAGCACGAAGAAGAAGAAGAAGATGCGGTAGTAACTTATCTTGATGTTGTTTCCGTTGAAATAGTATTCAGTACCAAAGATTTAGCAATTGGGCTATTCTCAACAAACGCAGAATTAAACCAGGTAATTTGGCATCTTCCGTACCGTTGACCTACACAGTTGAAACACTCTACGATTTTAGACTCAGAATTTATTTCGCTAAGAGAGCCCCTACTTTGAACGAGCGTCATTTTGAATAAGTTTTCTCTCGAAGGAGCGCCTCGCTTTGAAGAAATATCTAATAAGAGCCTCCTTCGAATGAGCGCTTCCTCCTGCGGTTCACAATTGTTAAAACGATTCTTCAAGCATGGAATGAGTTGGCTGAGTTAATGGCTTGACTTAAAATCAAGGCCACGAGACAATCCAAAGGCCCACAGACGCGGTTGTCCAATGAAAGGACAAAATATTCAGCTATGACAAAGGATGCACGGATTGGATGCTGCCATTTGCCATGTTCGACTCCATACCCTGTGGAGTGCAGATTCAGTACAGACTGACGTTAAACAGAAAACCGGAACGGCTTAAAAATTCCTGAAGTCGTAGTAGAAGTAGAAGTAGTTGTTAGTAGTGTTAGTCGTGGTGGCAGCATTAGTTGTTGTAGTACTAGTTGAAGTTGTTATTCTATTAGTAATAATAATGATAGTGGAATAACGCAGTTATTCCAGTATCTTGAGGGGAGGTGGGTGTGGGTGGATGGGGGTTGCAATGTTAACGTCATTCGCAGTAATATTAGCAGTAAACAGCTCCCTCTGTTAATTCTGTTTTGATAATTGCTTTCCCATTGTAATAAACATGGTCCATTCAATCCCTAAGGAAACTTAAAACTTTTTGATGTACTGAAAACGTCTGGCTATAAATGCAAAACTTAGGTATCCTTGGTTAACTTCAATATTGAGCGTATAATTGCTGAACGCAGTTAATGAATGACTTAAAAATAAAATCATGACACAAATACAGAGATAGATTAAAAGAAAACAATAGATATTTATTTTTACTATCGTTTTTCAGTTCTACTGGACCGAGTCATAACATGAACCCAAACCTATAGACCAAAAATTACTGTAAACAAAGTTCTCTCTGAAAATATAGTTTCTACTATAATTGACAATGTTGGAAAAGATGACGGAGACAGAATATCTTAGTATGCAGGAAAATTGGCAAGTAGGTTCAATTTTACCTTATCATACATACATACATACATACATACATACATACATACATACATACATACATACATACATACATACATACATTCATACATTCATACATTCATACATACATACATACATACATACATACATACATACATACACAGTGGCACCAGATGATACATTATATCATAATCTATAATAATAGGGTGGTCACATGAATTTTCAGATCTTTGAATTGGTCTATTTGACATAGCTTAAAAGAAAGAGCTCTGTGAACTGAGAACATTACTTTTTTTCTGGGTTCCTAGCACAAGTACATAAAAATTTGGTAATTAGGTTATAAGGCTTTCACCCAGATAGTAGGTTTTTGCACGGCACCAAAGCATATGATAAACCCATGAATACCTATCTTTGATGGCTTATATCTCATGTTTTACAACATTTTGTGCAAAAAAAATTTGAGCGATAGTGGAGCACACTTACGCCAGAGTTAAACATGTCCGATCCAAACCGACGCAAAACTGTATGACAGAGCCCTCAAAATTGAAATCCCTCGTTAGTTTGTTACCTGTTACACAGACATCGGATGATGGCGATCAAATTAAAAAAAACCAAACTGAGGTGATTACTAATAAATAAATGTTTTGCCATAATGGCTCTAGGTCATTTCCCGTGCAAGTGGCAATCGCTGTTAGCTACAAGACAAGAAAAGCATGGAGCTGACGCATGATAACCTACAAGCGGTTACTACTTCTCTGGATGTCAGCTTTTCAAAAAAAGCCTCATAACATGTTTTCTCAAAAGTCAGCCTCCAGCTCCACATTCGTAAGAATGCATTTTTAAAGTAGGAATTTGCCCTTGCTCCTATTGATATTTCTAAATAAGGAAAGCCAAGGGATCATCATAGATTCTTGAGGTAATGTAAACAGCTTTGGAACGATCCTTAATCATCGTTCAACTGTTTTTGAGGAAGCCTGAGACAAAGTAAGATATATACAATAATATGGGCTTTTTTAGTAAACTTTATCTTAACGATTTCCATGTCAAGAATTTACTGGCCTGAAGTATTTGTCTCTTACTGACAAAATTAATAAAACTATGCTGTTTACATACTGAAGTCATTTGATTGTTTGCCATGAGCATAGCAAAGGAGTACTCTTAGTGATGTATAGTGGCATTAAACATGATTGCATTGTTAAATGAGAGTTTTGCCTTCCTGGGGTTGGCCCTACACTTGTTTAGAAATGTATACTTTATCAACAATGCTGCTATGTACAAATTATACCATGAGGTGAAACTTAACGTCTTAAATTTATTAATAAATGGAAGCAGTGTAAGTGCATAAAATACATATTTAAAAGATGTGAATGTCTAAAGTACAGGAAGACAGATATGCTTGTGAAAACGTCAAGCTTTCATAAATAAAATGATATGGCATTTAAGAAATAAATGATTGCAATGGCCTGCCCTTACAATTAGGTTACAGTAACACCACAGATTTCTTATTTGAAAAGTGATTAATTGAAAACAAATAAATAAAAACAAAATCTATAGGACTATGTAACAAATAAAAAGTTTATGGTTCTCACTTGTACAAAAGGCTTGAAAATATCACAGGCTTCTTAGGTGCATGCCAACCATATAAATGAACTTAATTGGTATAAAATCAGATATTTGCATTACTACCAGATGAAGAAGGGCATCATATAATGAGAAAGTATACCAATTGTGTAAGTGATATTATCGGAGGTTGAAAATATGTACGACACAATGTGTAATCTAATTTACACATTGGTGTTTGAAATCTTTGTGTTAAATTTGTGTTCAAAATCACACAGAACATAAGAAAAATTAGAACAACATTTCTTTCTTTTGACTAAAGCTTAATCTTTATGTACATGTAAGCACTACAAATCACTTTCTGAAAAGCCTATAGACATTTGGTTGAAAATTTGAATTGTCTTCAACAGAATTTTAAACACCAAGAAGCCTGGCACAACACCTGGGGCAATTACTTAGTTACAGCTACAGAACTGTGTGTAGCTGAGGCAAATGCGAGGAGATAGTGATAGCAAAAAGTGTAAGAATTACAATGATACCACTGAAGCTTTAGTAATTTGCTCACATAGTTTCACTTCTGAATGACAGTTACATACAAAGGGGCTGCAGAAGTAAAGTAAAAAGCTTCTCTGTAGGTTTGCTGCTGAATGTCTATGGGAGCTTACACACCGAAGTGGCACATGCAATGTGGCATGCGATGTGACATGTCACTTGGGAATGAACCTATATAAAAGCACTAAACCTTTCACACCAAAGTGGCACACCACGTGGCAAATGCAACGTGCCACTTCTATGTCACTAGAGAAACGGACCTGACCATTTTTCAAAACCATGCCATGTCGCACAGTTGCTTCTCGGCCAATTAGGATAGTCTTTGCTCACATCACATGATCAGCTTGACATGTGAGGACTAGGGTAAAGGCTCACTTAGCTGTTTCTCTTTGTTTGGAATGGCACTCAACTGTCAACACTTTCATCGAACCATGGGCAAGTCCAGTGTGTTTGGTTGGGCCATAGATTATCGACTCAGGCTAAAGTTCTCTAGTTAGAGAAAAAAAGACAGAAAAATTTTGTCTCTTCCCTCAATGAAAATTCTTTTTATGAATTACAGTTTCTGTTTAAATGGATGATATTGTAATTTACTCAGTTGATATATATTTTAAATTCAATTTAGGAATGCTCATGAAATATCACTCACCGTTCAAATGGTTTCGGCTACTTTATTCGATAAACAACTGCAAAATGATGCAATGAAATAGCAACTTCCGAGCAGACGTAGGTTATAATACGTCTTTTCTACTTAAAGAATCCATGCAGTAGAACAACATATTACAGGTCTTAGAAAGAGTACTGGTCGCTCTTTAGCCCTCATGCATCCACTGTACTAGGATCGTACCTCTGTAAGTAAGGCTTTACAATGGCCCCTAAATCATAAAAGGGCATCTTTTGGATGTAGTTTAAGGCCCTTTCAGACTCTAAAAGTGCTGTGCTAGTCAACATTCCCTCTCTGATATGAGATGTATCTCCTTTTATGTTTCTCCCACTAACTATCAGACGCATAAGAGCAATTTCACTGTCTTCGTCAGAGGAATACATCTTTCTACTGAGCAGGTATTTTTCAAACATGCGACAAGGCATTTGCCACTTCAGTCTGAAAGCACAATTTTGTGTGGCATCTGCAGTGTTGCATTTGCGACATGGCATTTGCGATGTGCCACTTTGGTGTATAAGCTCCCTATAACAAAATTGGCTAAACTGTTACAGCTGGATAGATAGTACATACATAATATATCTTGACATAAACTTACTATGATGGACTGAAACTCATTTTTATTTCCATTAGCTTTATTGCATGGCATTTGCGATGTGCCACATTGGTGTGTAAGCTCCCTATAACAAAATTGGCTAAACTGTTACAGCTGGATAGATAGTACATACATAATATATCTTGACGTAAGCTTACTATGATGGACTGAAACTCACTTTTATTTCCATTAGCTTTATTGGCTGGTATAATTAGCAATCTTTACAGTATATATCACATTGAGGTCTATGCAGACAGAGTTTTAGGAAAATGTTTGTCTAATATGCAACTAGTTCAAAATTTACCTGGGGGCACAACATCCTCCTTGGAGAAACAAACGTTAACTACGGCTTATAAGGAAATTTCCCTCAGGTTAAAAGCCTTATTTCATTATTTCACTTCTTCGGGTACTCTACAACAAGTGATCCTGGTTTATTTTTCAAGTCCATTGTAATTTCTCTTTGTTTCCTAGGTCTTGTAGAATGGCTGTGCTCATATAGATAACACTCATGACTTGAACTCCTGTGTTCCCACTAATATTGGTTCTAAAAGGTAAGAAAGGTTAAGATTGCATTAGTGCTCTATCAGAACAATTTACAGTAAGTAAAGCCATAACTGGTTTATGTGCATTTGGCTATTGTGTGCATATTGCTACTGCAGTTTCTTTACAGTTCTGTTTGCATACAACCTGAAAGGGAATTTAAATTACTTAAGTTTTCCACTTGCTTAGAATACAATTCCAGTTTACCAGTCTGGATGTAGCATCTCTTAAGTCAATAAGCAAAATAAATTTATGTTAAAACTACAATACTGGCAACAATAATTATTCTACAAACTCTATGTTTATTTTCAGGATGGATTCCAAAATTTCTCATGGGTAAGTAAACAGAAATTTGGTACTAGCTTCTTCCCTACAATCTCTGATGTAGAAACTGAGGATGTATCCCTACTTCCGGATACGATCATCAGCAGCCTCACATATATATTATGCATCTCTTAGATAAAAATAGCTGGTGAGACTCAATCCAAGCCCCTGTTTTGATGGTAAGCTGGCGCATATTATGGTTCTCTTTGTAAGAGAGGCCTCAGCTTGTCAGATGGCAGTGGCCAAACTCAACAGATATTCAAAATAATGCCACACTAAATCTTGACCTATGTAGCAAGGAATGGCTCCAGCTTGCTACATATTTCAGAATATTGTAATATTTTGCAATCAAACTTGGTGGGAAGCATATTAGTTTACAGACATTCAGTAGCAGTAGCTGGTTGTACTTTAATTGGAAAGGCTTCTCTTCAATTATGCTTCTGACATTAATTGATTCTTTTAGAAGAGCAGAACCATCTTAAGTACTCCAAGTATTATACCCTTAAGTGCATACAGGAAAAGGTTGAAGTTCAATTGGATAACAAAGTTGAAAATCTCCCTGAAAATTAGTAAACAGATGCGTAGGAATTAACTTTTGGGAAATATCAATGATTACTTGCATGTTAATAAACTGGAAGTTTAGGACAACTGCAATACATTGCTATAGAGTCTGTACTATCCTTCACATTCATCGTTATTTTAGCACTCACAAGTTAAGGCTGCATGTTAACAGTATATATAGTAATAAAACAAGAAAAACTGAAGTTGGGAATACAAGTTAACCCCACACCTCATGATTTTGATAGGCATATGAATAGAAATGTGGCCAGAATTGGTACTTTTGCCATATTTTATCCTTTATTACGGGTCCAGGTACTTCCTTTTGGGTGGTTTTACATATATACTGTTTATGTAGGACAGTTTTAAGACCGACCTCAATACTTGTCGGTCTTTGATTGAGTAAATATAATTACCACCTTCAGCCAACTTTGTTTCTATATCAGTTTGTATAGTTTGTCAATGAGGGAAAACAGTACTTGTTTAGGCACTATGGTCACATTCAATACACAGAAATGAATTTTAATTCATGGATTTGGCTTTTAACATAGTTTTGTTGCATTTACAATTGCCACATATCACTAGCTATGAGTTTGACACATGAGAAACACCTTGAGGTTTATACTTGGCAGAGAATTTACGCACTGTTGTAAATTACAAGGCATACACAACATCGACCAATAGCAGAGGTTCTATACTGATTAATGTTACACTTAAAGTAAATGAAATCTTCAGTTCATGGTTTTTATATAGAAAATCATTAAGTTAAAGAAGTTTCTTACCTAGCTCTAAACCAAAACTTTCAGCTGTGACCATGTTCTTCCATGCACTTCGAGTCATACTTTTGTCTTCATAAAATTGTGATGTTGAGTCTATTCGCTTTGACTTGCTTTACTATACACCTATTATTATCTTCTTTATTCCTGAACTGTAGCTATTTGGTATCTTCTATATTCTTTTGGGCTGAAATCCAAAGGACTGTCGCCTTTCATAAAGTCCTTTCATCATATAAGTGTCAGTGATCCTGCCGCTTCCCAGCTCTTGATTTGTGACTCCATATAATGCTGTGTAGTCTGCATGAAACCAACTACTCTCATTGGCCAAATAGAGGAAACGTCATCCGGTGTTTCAGAAAATTTGAACTGAATCCAATTTTTAAAAATGTAGGATGGCGTCGTCTAGTGTCGGATGAGATTGCATAGGTTCATTTCGGACCAGTGTAACATGTGTAAGGCAGATAACGAGTTTAATTCCCATCCAACACATTGTACAGTGTAGCGTCGACTCAATTTGGATATATGTAACTCCTGCATTAGAACTTTCATATGGCGGGCTATTACTAGCATATTGTTGCCATGGTAACAAGAAGGATTGTGCTAATTAACAAAAACTATTGTTTTCATTAAAAAGCAATAGTAATGGTGACAGACTTAAAGCAATTCAATTAGAGAAGTACTGCAGGCTTAAGTAAATGATAAAAGTATTTGTTTACAGCAAAGTATGACCTCTACAAACAGCAAAATATCACTATTGTAACAATCATCGTCAAAAGTTTCTTTACAGTGAGAACCCTTGTCTTGTATAGGCACATTTATTATATTTAGCCTTTGCACGAATTATATATCAACAAAAACACCAAAACAGTACTTTTACCAAAAATATATACTACATGGTACAATTGTTTTAAGGGGGCACATAGCCTATGTACTTGTACAAAACATACTGTAAAATATGATATGGTACAGCACACACATACACACACATTGATAAAAATTATGGCAGTATTTGTTGACACAGCCATAAACTAAACACTTGCAGCTAAAGTAGTCACTTTCAGTGCTATCCCATTAAATGACTATCACTTTAATCTATGGTAAATTTGCTATAAAATGATATCAAAACTCTTTAATGGTTTCAGACATAATATAAAAGAAGAATTTTTTAAAACACTCCAGCAAAGAGAAGAAAATCGATATCATTACTTTTAGTTCCCCCTGCTGGGTACATCAGAGTAAGTAAAGAAATCCCCATATGAGCCTAATGACCTTAGTTCCTCTTTTCGTTTTTGAGCACAATTTTTGTTAATACCTCTTTCAAGGGACCATAATGGAAACAAGGTCTTATGAACCTTTTTAATGTTATCCCTGCCAACTTTATCAATTGACCACCCTAATAATAAGGATTAAGCCTACACTGCGGACGAAGGCAAAACCATAAACAAAAAATCATATTACAAAAGTATATAAAACATTTATACGCAACACCATGTACCAATGAACAGAAGTGAAATTTTAGAACCTACCTTCACAAGCTCCAGTAAAGCTTTCAATCATCACAAACGCGTTTGTCATAATATACCACATAACAGTGTTAACTGCCAAACGGCCAATGTACCCGAGATCAACTACGTCATTCCTTGAGAACTTAATGACTGAGTGTGACACCAAATACTGAAGGAGCAACATTACTGTCCACCCCCATCCTTTCTTAACGAAATAAACATTAAGTGCGTTCCGTCGATTCGAAAAGTACGACTGTGGAATATCCATGAAGTCATGTGCAAATGACCCAAAAAGAAAGATTAACCATATAACTCCAGCACAAAGCCAAGACTCCTTGTGAAATGTTGTGAATAATTGGTTTCCACATTTCGCGATTGACTCTGTTACTATTGGTTGATAGGTGTTTACTTGCTGCCAGAGTGTGTGTGTAAAAGCATCCTTTCTAGGCCAATTAGTGTCTTGTCGTATAGTGTGTGGATTATCAAGTTCATCTCCACTTTTAGCCTCCATTGCCATTAAATCTGCTTTGTCAAATGATGCAACAACACATTCTCTTTCAGCCACCAAATTTCCTCAAACAAGATGGCAAATTTACTATCGAATTGACCTCGACTTCACTAACATCGCATATCAGATAGAGGCTGTGCTGGGGCCATGGAGGGCTTTGGCTGGTCGGCACTGGATCGTGGTGGAGATAAGGACATGACGTAATATCTAACGTTGAAAGGAGGCAATGGTCATCAGAAAGAGGTATTTTGAAAGAAGCCCACACAACCACCAGAAAGATCAAAGAAACTATCCACACTTTACACCATCACAACCACATCAACAATATATCCTACCAACTTCCACACATATGGCATCCAGCCCTTTAGAAGAAAATACAACAAAAACAAAACGGCATGCCCCCCCTTCCCCCTCACATCCAAGTTGGATCCCAAATTCCTCAGAGGTCCGCAACTCAACCTCATCAAAACAGCGACTTAATTCAAATCCGGCAGCCTGAAGATGGGAGAAGTTTCTCTCGAAACGTAGCTCGCAAGATAGCGACTTAAGACATGATAAACTCTAAGATCTATATCAAATATGCTGTTTCAAAAGTGGAAGCGGTTACCTTGTGTAAACTGAATCAAATGAAGCAAGTGCTTACAATTACTGAGGACTCTGATGTTAGGTCCTCCTATCACTCTCCCCAATACCCCAATCCGATTCCCCATCATTCGGCACTCATGAACAAGAGTTGTAGACGGCGAATAAGTGAGCTTCAGAGTACACTGTCTTAAAAACTTCCATCTGCCGACAGATGGGCCATTATTGCGATAGTTAATGTCAAGCTTCTGAACATTTCCTGGGATGTTATTACACTTTTTACTTCCTCTAATCCTTACAAATTTTGAAGAAAATGAGGTCTTCTTCCGTAACCCGGTGGGAAAGGTGAGAGAAAATGTTAAAAAAATTCTGATTGAAACAGTAGTGACAATTCCCTTGATGAGCAGTGGGCCCGACCTTGAAACTACCCTAAACAAACAGAAAAACCACCAAACAGGCTAACTGATAAATAAAGGGAAGCTGGTGCGTCCGAGGCAACGCCACTCTATTTAAGCTACCAGGCAGAGAAGTAAGACATAGGGCAGGCTCAACCACCCAGCACGACTGCCTCTCGCGAATCATGGAAAGAATTTGTCATCAATGAGAACAGATGAAACATCCATTCCTTGCCAAAAGGCCAAGAAGCGATCTTGGTCTATCACAAAACCCTTAAATCTCTGTAGATGCTGTATGTCAGACCTCGAACCATTAAACGTACATTCTAAATCATACGTATTTAAAGAATGTGTTCTTACCCCTATGGCACCGACAACTCCAAGAAGGCGCTTGACTGATCCAGACGCTATATAAATTTTCTGTTTCCGATTTCTGCTATGGTGCTCATTTAACTCAAGTATAAACATTTTCTCAACCATTTTAACTAGTAAATGAGCTACCAAAACAAAACCGAGATCCCATAACCAACGACATATGACGTTGGAATCCCCAAATATAATGCTTTACGAGTTTAGAATCCTAATTCTACCTCAGTTGAAAGTTCATTACACTGAACCTCATTCACAAGGCAACTTAAACGGTCGCTTATCATATCGATAGTTATAAGTTATCGGGCGCATTGAATACTTTACATAAAGAAATCAACCTACGCCTGCTCCTCAGAGATGTCTGAAGGCTTTATGAAAAACACCGTAAGTAAGTTACCATCACTTACCAAGTCCCTGGTGTGGATCCACTTGGTCGTTGACGAATTTCAGTACTTCAACTCTCTGAATATAAAGCTCCCATCGGTATAACAAATCAGCATATGCTTTCTTTTGTTGATCACTTTGTCGGCAAGTATGGGAATCAAGTAACCTATCGGGCAAGAAATGGGTACATTCAAATGGGTGAATTCAAATGCGTGCATTCAAATGGGTACATTCAAATGGGTACATTTAAATGGGTACATTCAAATGGCAATATTCAAATGTGTACATTCAAATGGGTACATTCAAATGGGTACATTCAAATGGGTATATTCAAATGGCAATATTCAAATGGGTACATTTCCTCTAACGGAAATATGCTACTGTTTTCTCTCAGAGGTGCATCGTATGAGACATTGATTACATTCATGTTTCAGTCTCTTGTTAGAAGGAAAAGTTGAAAACGATGAACTGTGTTAAAGTTATAGGGAAGAATTAGGAAATAATGCGTCTAGGATGGACAAACCCCTGTCACCACACTACCTATGAAAATTTATGTTCGTATTGAGATAGTACAGTACTTACCTGGTTTCATATACATAACCGGCTTTCATGAAGCAATGATAAGAAGGAAACCTTTCTTTTGCAGTGGAGATAGATTTTCACAGACGCATTACAATATGCAACAGGAAATAACCTACTATATCAACTTCAATATGGGACTGAATCTTATCTGTTATGGGTGTCTGCCCAGAAGTCTAAGGGTAAGCTATCGACACCATAGCACCAACCAGAAAGTCATATGTGGTAACCATGCAATATCACTCAATGAAGTCTCGCTGAGAGCTTTCTCAAGCCTTCCGGACGTGTCTTAAAGCGGTGATTCTCCACGGAGGCCCCTGGATCCCCTTGTGGGCATTTGAGATTTTAAAAGGGCTAAAATTGAAGAACGGGGTACTAAGTGGGTCCAAAAGCTAATAGCATGTTTTATAGTTTCCCTATGTCAAAATGCCAATAGCACAGAAAGCGGTAGACAAGTATGGTCCTTGTTTACTCCCTTGTCGCACATATTTTTGTTTTATACCTGGTAGGTATGTTATGACACTTTTTTTGACTGTTTATTTCATAGTACACTCGTTTAATATCGATGACGTGAAACAATGCCGAATTTCTTTGGACCCAGAGGAGTACTCAAAAATTTTGGTAGCTCGAGGGGCGGTAATTTACTGTCTGAGGTTGTGAAATCCTGTCTTAACGAAGACTAACCCTCGCCACGAAAAGAAGACCATGACCTGAGAATCAAACAATGGAAGAAGAAAGTGTGGTTGTGCAAAAAATCCTGAACCAGAACTTCCAATGAGATGTTCCAAAGACCTGTTCTACATGAGGTTGGCTGAAGAACGTTTCCTACTGTCCGACTTTAAATGAGTTGAATTAAAGTAAGGTCTAAGGAATATTGATACGGAGTAGTCGTAATAAGAACGAACGAGTACAAGAATTTATTTTGTAAGAGGCAATGGTCATTAGGGACATGTCTTTGTGGTACATGAACTTAAAAATAGAGAATAACAGCGGACACATTGCAACGACATTTTTTGTCAATCGGAGCTTTTCGGTTGGCTCTTATCATGATCCTAACAATCGTTAGGGAACATATACTTCACTCTATAAAGAGCAAGTAAATTTCACGTAAAACTTACCTGCAATTCTTTATATGTTCTAATTGCGAAGATTCCGAGGAATTACGACGGCTAATCAAACATGGCGGTGGAGAAGAGCTGTCGTTACCAGATGATGCAACGTATACGGAGTACGGGAATTCAGGAGACGGCTGATAACCATCCGGTTGTGCACTACGTGGTCGCTTCATGCCCTGAGTGAAAAATACCAAAGACGCACACATGACAATGAGCCAACGACTATAATAACACAAACCTAATGTTCTCATTTCTATTCTTTCATTGTTTATTACTCACAAGGATTTGAAACTCTGCAGTCAGATAACTGACTACATAGACCCTCCTTTGCTATCTCGTAGTTACTTAATTATTCTTTAAATTCATATTTATGTATCATTATTACTAACTTAAATAAAAGTCAAGGAATCCTTAAATATTTTAAACTATTTTCCCCTTTGCTCGTCAGACATATGAAACAGTACAACTTATGTCATCCAAAAATTACGATAAACCATATTAACGCGTAAAACACCAACACGATATGATAGTAGTTTTGGTATATCGACATATTAGTACCTTCTTTTCGGGTGTTGCATCTCTTATATTCAAGAAATAATAATCACAGGTTTAGTTACCCTTGGTGGGAGGAGGCGAGTTACCTCAGTCGGTAGAAAGATGGCCTAGCAAGCTGAAGGTTGATGGTTCGAGCCCATGCTCTGCCTTCAATATGAAAACTCCTACGGCGCACCCTCTAGGAAAATGAGTATTTGGCATTATCTGGGGAAGGATAAAAGTCGGCGAGGAAGGGAACTGGCTACCCTACCTCACAACGCCCTGGCTCAGGCCATTTGATTCCTACCATATCACGTGTCCAACGCTCTCAATAGAGAATGGGACTACCTAAACCTTTTTTTACGCTTGGTGGATGGATCTGAATACTAAGACGTCGACCATAAAAAGCTTTTCCCTCTTCTTTTTCAGACAAATACTAAAAGAAGGGGCAATGATGGGGCTTTCGAAGTATGAAATATGAAAATACAACCCAAACTTCTCTGAGTCAACTGCAGACGCAAGTGAAGCCCTGACCAATCTTTGGAAGAAAGACAAGCCGTGGTATTGACAATCGGGGGATTGATTTCTTACAAAACGTCTTACCGCTACTAGTTCTCGCTCTTGCCTCAGTGTTCCATGTGCTGATGAAAGTGATGATAATCTACCCGAAGAGGGTCTTGCTTGAAGTTGCTCGGGCAAGTACTGCTTTGATAATATACAACTAAGCATCGCTAGCGTCTGTACATCTCCTATTTTCTTGTAATAATCAAATCTAATGGGACAAAAAAAATCACATAAGAACATGGAAAAAACGTGATGTGTCACAAAAAGAACAAATTGCATCAATTACATTTATTTGTCTGAGGCCGGGCTAAGCCTTGAAGGTACTTCGAAACCGGGAGAAACGTGGAATATAGTGCCTTTTCCCA
>JAAAKM020006971.1:69818091-69832323 GCA_010016025.2 Alatinidae sp. Z8VKAUB7J3 | reverse complement strand
TGACGCCATGAAGGCCTTGGTTACGTGGTGGCAACGACATCCCCAACACAATATTCTCTAAAATTCGCTGCGAAAATGTCAACATGATTATAGTTTTAAGCAAGATGTGATCAAGATTTGGGTAGATAAAATGAACTTACAAGTTTATTTGGCTGCGGGAATTCTTTTGTAGCTGATATTCTCATTACGCGTAAAAATATTTTCAGTTCTTTTACGAAACACTATGCCGAGGATAGAACTGCCATGACGTAACTAAAGTCCTTTTATCTTTGGGTTTCAGTCACGTTTTACTGCTGTAGCAACGCAAATAAAGAATTTCAACGCTATGGTAAGTACCGCATTAACGGACTCAAACGAATTTTCTATAACTTCTGATTTTCTTCTCCAGCGACGAAATCTCAGCCAATGGCTTGTCTTAACGATTTTGGCTTTGTAGCAGGTTCTTTGCATTTGCTTGTCAGTTTAGCAGAAGGTATTCTGATACATCCGCCTTGACAGGGACACATGTCAAAGGAATTGATGGCACATCTGTTTTCATACACGTGGCTTTACGTAATACCAAGCCTGCCAAGGTGGACTTTAAAATCTTTTGTAGAGGAAAAACAGGTATGTTAGGGAATTAAATGAGAGCCTTTCGCTAATCAGGATTCCCCTGCGCTCTGTAAGAGCAAAGAAAGGATGGAATTAGTATATAAGCAACTCCTCACATTGACGAATTTTGCCCATTCTCTCTGTTTCTGTACGAATGTAGCGTTTCCGTATAAAGCCTGTAGTTGAATGCTGACGTTGTTCAATATTGCCTGAAAATGCCAACTGATATCAAGCGTATGCATACAAATAATATAAAGTTATGGTACATTTATCTCTTCTTATACTTGAAAAGTTGGTTGGTGGTACAAAATTTAAATAATGCGTTGAAAAGGTGTCACTCTCGTGACTGTTATTTTCAACGACGTGCTTTGGTATTCTCGTTTCCTATAAATTCATTGTAAAAGCTTTCTCACTTCACTCCATACGATTGCTGTGATCAGTGTATGGCGAAACGTCTAGCAAATGAATCCGTTACTCAACGCAATATTTCTTCTTATACACTATTACCACAGAGTACTGGTTCTCCTAGACGGCATTGATTTCTTAACGTAAGTTGTTATGAAGAGGACTGAAAAATAAAAATGTCAATAAATGACCAAATCCAACGTCTCGTTCAAGTCAACCATTTCTACATCTTTTCATGTTCGCTTTTTAAGGAACAACAACTTATCCTGGACAGTATCATATTTGGCAAATATAAGTACCGTTAAAGACAAGTCTGCCGTTTAATTGGGAAATAACTCCTTTCTTTCGCATATAAAGTTAAATACTTTGTAAAAGTCAACTTCACCAAGCTTAGTTGCAGTCGGTTCAAGTTCGACGAGCTTTTTTAGTCCATCGAACAGTTTCTGTGAGACAGTAAAAGACAGCCATTTTGTCAGATAAAATTCACAATTCGTACATGACCTTTCGGTACACGTTGTTGCCGTTTTGTATGCAGGTATTGTAAAATGTACATGATGCAGTTCAGTAACTAAATCTATTTAAATTGTAAAATGATGTCGCTTAAGGAATGACGTCGCCTTCATGTTTGACATTTCATCTCTCCAAGTCTTTTTTTTTAAATTATAATTACGCCTACTTTATAGCCAAGGGTAGACCTTGCTGAAAGCAGGGATTAGGCATTCTGTTAAACTAATACATCACACTAAATACAGAAGACGTGCTCTTCTGTGTTCTACGTCTTAAGCTCAGACATTACAAGATCACAAACGTAAAATCAAAGGGTAAACTTACAGGGACACCACCATCCTCCTTCCAAACGGATGCTGTGCCCATGGGAGTGTTATGTTATTTGAAGGGTCCAAATTTCTACTTAAAATTAATGATATTAGCGACCACGTTTGTACCAAATCCTTCCTTCCAACTTTCTTGGCCACGTTAGCATTATGATTACATATTTCCTGAGTATCAGAACCATTAAGTCTGTGAAAAAACATAACATGCTGAAAATGAGATTATGGATGAAATTATTCTGCATTCCTTGGCTCTATTCCAGATTTTCAGGAGTGGGAATATTCTGTTTGGTTGCAGTCTTTATATGTACACAATTTGTAACTTAGTGTAGTGCTCTGGAGTGCCGAATAAACGGGGGGGGGTCTGAATAAACGGGAGAGTCATCATTACGGTCTAAAGTAAATAAACGGGGGGGTCTGAACTCCAGTCTCAATGTTATGAAAGCTTTAAATAAGGATGACACACAAGAGGACAAAAATCGTACTAATTGACTAATTAGCAACTGTTTCAGGATCAAATGTTGCATGAGAAGTTATTCAAGTGTTTTTAGACATCATTTACGTTTTGAGTACTGGAGAAATTCCTTGACATTAATAAACAGGGGGATCCTAATGAGGAGTGAGGGGGGTTATAAATTTCAAAAATTAATAAGCGAGGGGGGGTACGATTATTTGGGACTCAAGGGTACGCAAAATACATATTTCATTCAGGAATCAAAAGTTCTTGTCTCAGACGGAATATGTCAGGTATGCAAGCTGAGGATTGTCGTAAGGATCACTCTGGTCCACCGGGCTTAAAGATGCGCGGTTATGTTTCTGAAAGACTAATCATCGCATTACTGGAGCCATACTATGACTCATCGGTATAACAATTACTCACTGCAATAGACCAATGGTTAAGTATCCCATTTACTACTTAAGATTTTGGCTAATAGCTGTTTCTGAAAACAACTATGCTTCCATTAGCATACACTACTACAACAAAGCTCGCAAGAGCTGGGTTGTTTGTAATAATTTAAATGATTTCAGGTCACCATCAGTTAAACCAAAGTTACTCTAAATGTTAGGTAACAAATGCGGCTACTGAGGACATAATTGCCTTAAAGATGCTCCCACATTCCCATTTCTGAAACGGATGGAGGAGGGAAATCTCTGAAACGGATAGAAGAGGGATGGAAGAGGGAAATCTCTGGTTAGGTAGAAAGTGATTCAAGTCTCTGCACACGTTTGCGCCCCTGAGGGCGAAAATTTAAGGGAGGCAAAATTTGAAAGGAATAAGGTAGATCCTCAGTGACTTCTACCACAGGCATTGACAGTGAGCTTGTACGAATCAATATCAAGCAAACGGTAGTTGGTACTGGTCTCAGTGGTACATTGCGACAGTGAAGTCAGCCTTGTCAGCAATTATTTCACATGGTTGATTCATTTATGAGTGATTGAAATAGTAACATGAAAAATGGTATTTTTATGAAAACTGTGAGTAGAATGCAAGTATTGGATGCTTGAATGCTGTAATATTTTAAGTAACTAAAGATATGAGAACTGATGACTTCTGAAATAAGTCGTTCACAACCAGACCATAACCACTAATGTGCAATTAGGAGTCAACTTAATTGAAGCACTTGAAAGTCACAAATATCCTGTACTTGTGAAGGAGTCTCTATGTCATGTTGACCACATTAATGAAAACTTAGAATTTTAAGACAAAAAGTCACCATTCCAGTTTAATACTACCTTAATGATTGATTGGTCAATACCATGCTTGCATTAGGAAATTGAATCTGTTTTTTCGTTCCTAGCTATACTTGCTTTATATTATTAAGTAGCCATTTTAAGCTAGGGTTTATCTTTCTTGTTATGAAAGGTAGCTTTGTGAACTAAAATTATGTTCCAGAGCGTAGTGCAGCAGTATTAACATCTTTAATAGACAACTTTGAGGAAGTAGAGAAGGCCAACTGTTTAATGTATTCTCATCATTATCATCATCATCATCATCAATCATTGTTGTCATCATAATTATTATCATTGTGTTCAATGGGTACATGGGTTGAATGGGGTGTAGCTGACTTCCATACTGTTCAAGACACTGAAACTTAAAGAAAGTAACAACATCACAAGTATATGATACTAGTGAACTTTCTGATATTTACAAGGTGTTCAATGCATGCATTGGAATTGTTTATATCACCACACATCATCATACTTGTTATCGAGGAAAAAAATTAAGATTTTTTATTGTATCTAACTGGCTTTGAAACAATGATCATTGCCTAATTATATTGTTGGGGAAATATGCATACTTTAAAGCATCCATGATATTAAATTTTGTGTTTACATATCTTATATATATTTTTATTAAAGTGATGAATAAGGATACTTTTTATTTAAGGCATCAATAGTTGGAGATATACTGGCTGAGCATGAGAAAAATGGCAAGTTCGTGGCTGCTATTTGTGCAGGTATGTTGTTAAGAATAATGACAATTCCAGAAGTTGTTACCTCTTATACAAATTTAGGGGTAGTTAGAGAAACAATGCAATGTTACTAATTGTCACTATATTATTTGAAAAATCTCCCAAGACCGACCAAAGTTTTTCACTCAAATTTCTCCTGGGAAACCTACAAAAAATTTATCAACTGAATTGATATACTTAATGGTTTTGATGATTTTGACAATGTTGTAGGTAAGTTAATGGCTAATACATTAAAGGTAGTGTACCACCAGACATGCGTTTCCTTTATTTGCTATCCAAGCTCATTTAGGTAGGCTTTTGTTCCCCGTTTTTATATGATGCCTCTTGCACATTTAATTCCATGTATGGCACAATGCTTGCAATCAACTATGGATGATGTCATTGGCCAACTCATTCCATTGCTGAGTAACCGCTGCTACCCCATGGCAGTTCTCCAGCGAAAAGACCAATATTCAACCATGCAGACAAGGGGTTTCACCTGCCTGTTTGCTGTCATGTCTTCCACACACATCCACTGGGGTGTTTCTGGCCAGCTTTGTATTTGTTAAGTGATAAGACCTAACTGAGTTGCAAATGCAGTAAATACTCTATAAACCTTGTAGTTGCAGGTTTATAGTTCTGTCGCTTGTACTACAGTAGGGCAAGTACTTAGTGAAAATCTTGCACATTAACATTATTTCTATAGATTATCAGAGACGATTTTTCATATTTTGACATGAATTGACAGAAGCCTCCGATTTCCTCTTATTTTTCTTATTTCGGTGTTTATTTGTTCAATTTGACAGCGAAAAACATTACTTTTCAAATAAGTGGCGAGGGGGGGACTCAAACCCCAAAACACCGTCCATTGCTGCTGTTTTATACGAGATTAATTCAGATATTTGAGACATTCACAAGACATATGGTTAGAGCTTAAATACAGCAATGATTATTATTATTTACAACGTGATGAACGGCAGATAGAGTGGAGGGTGGATTGGAGTGCTGTAGTTCACTGAGATATTTTTGTGTTTCTTCTGCAGCCTGACCCAGTTTTAGTTATAAATCCAGATCAGCTTCAGGTAGCATACGTTCCTGGAATTCGGTGTCAAGGATACCACAAATTAAAACAACTAACACCACTGCTTTATGGCCACTTGGGTTAACACCCTACAGGGAGCCATAAGAAATATTTCAACATATTTTGATTTATAAATATTTAGTGCAATATTGTTTTCTGATGTCCTTGCTACAATTCCTTCCCATTTGGTTTCGTGTCAACAAATCGTCTCTTGATGTATCTCGTCAGTTTTTTTCTTAAATAGTTTCCTGGATTTTAAGCTAAGCGTATCTTAAATGTATGTCATTTGTATTAAAATTAGTGTATACAGCTTTGAATTGGCCACTGTGTTATACTCGTCAACTCGCGTTAAATTTGTAATGGATAGATTTTTACATTTAACCCTATGCTACAATTCCATTTACATATAAACGTTGCCTTACCATTTCTATTCCTTCAAATCATTTTATCATACCATGTGATTTTGCAATTGTCATCTCCCATAGGACCAACTGCTTTGGTGGCCCATGATATTGGCAAGGGGAAGAAAGTAACCTCTTACCCATCTGTAAAAGATCGTTTCACAGGTAAGTAGGTACTCATACATGAACAAACTTTAAGAGTCTATTAATATTTACTGTTATAATATTTATATGGTTTGATAAAACATAGTTTGTACATTACCTAAGTTTGCATTTGTTGTGGTATTGCACCTTTTCCTGACTGGAATTACAAAATTGCACTTTTCATTTGTACCTCAGTGTACTGTAGTTAATTTTGGTGTGCAAAAATGGCAGTCATTGCCTTCTTCTCGATGGAGCCCCCCTATTGGACGTGCCAGTTACTTGGTCATCCATTGCAAGTTGTAATGTGGACTTAGAGGAAAAGGGATTGCATGGCTTAGCATGTGACCCTGTGACTATAGTTAACAACGGTGGCTTCGCCGAAACAGTAGAGCAGTGGTTTCAACGGGAAGGAAATTAAAAATTTAGGAGCGGAAAGTTGGTCAGAGAAGGAAATGGGAAGGGTCGAGCTGCATACTTATAAGTTTGTATAATATAAATACCACTGGCATTTTCAACATTTCGGATCATCTTCTGCATTTCCGACTCCTGAAATCTTTCCATGTGGAAGTTCTTAAGGCCTGAAGAAGTTTTATGTACATTTTTTATTCTTTCTTTATTAGATTACGATTACCAAGAGGAAAGAGTTGTTCGCGACAACACACTAATAACGAGTCGAGGGCCAGGTACAGCGATGGAGTTTGCTGTTGAAATTGTTCGAGCTGTCCAAGGAGACGAAGCAGCGGATCAACTTCCCAATCAAATGTTAATGAAATAGAGACTCTGAAATTTCTCTAGTATGCGGAGCAAGATAACCAACTCTTGCGTAAGGATATGGCCCTAGGTTTGTGATACCACTAAAGTGAACGTTGATTAATGTCACTGTCGGTTGTGTTGTTGATCGACTAGGGTTGGCGTACCTTGTCTGTTGTAACGTGATTACGGCCCCAAATTTGCAGATTTCAGCACTTTCCGCCCCTCATTTGATAAAAAGAGAGAATAAATTCTAGTTTTTGAGAATAATAGAGCACTCATCTCATCCTGTTTCCTTGTAAATGTTCCAAGTGTTTGCGTTTCTGCAACATTGGATATTTTTTTAAGTGAAGTGTAACCCGTCAATGGCTCTAAACCATTTTCTTCCCGTGACTTTCACTGACTCTGAGTGAATTTTTCGTACATGATTATAAGTAAATAGTACGTTTAAATGCAGGTACATGTGCCTGATTGTTGTGGTTATATTTTAAAAATGAAAAAAAAGAAAAGAAAAAGTAACCCCATCAATGGCTCTAAACCAATTTCGTCTACCACATCGTGAGACGCATGGACTCTTGGTGTATTTTACGTACATTGTTATACTTAAATACACATAGTACTTTAAATGCAGAATTATGTGATTGGTTGTTGCGAGGAGTTGATGATATTTAAATTATGAGAAAGACGCTAAAATGTACAAAATATTTCTGTTTTCTTGGCTTCGTTTCTGCCGTCTATATTTTGACAGACGACAAAGTTCAGTCGTTGAATTGCATGTTATTTTTAACATGTTCTCCTTATTAGCGCATAGCCTCTCTCTGGATAATTACAACACGTTGATTGGCACACAGATAACCCTTGCTGCTTAATATACACCCAAATAGTTGCCCCAAAGGTAGCCCCTGTTTGGTTGGTGGCCACCCGTTTCTTCACCATCCAGATGGTCGGCCGATTGGTTTACGCCCGAAAAATCTCCTTTCTGTTGATTGCTGGCATTCACAGCGTGACCTCAGATTGGTTTTGAAACTGCGCGTCCTGGTTCCAAGTAGAGTGAGGTTGCTTGCAAACGCAATCATTCCCTACATCGGAATCTACCAAAGTAATACATATTTGACTTGTTTTAAGTTCAGTTAACAATGAGCACCTGTCAGAACCTTTTAAGATTTGTCCATTTCAGGCGTAAGTCAGAAAGTTCTTTACGAAGATCGACGTGCGATTCCGCTAAGTAAACCAGAAGCAGCTCCGTAACCAGCAGAAAATACAATTACTTTCTAGTCATCTAAATGTCATTGAGAACCGACCGTTACTTTTGTCATGTGCTCCAGGAGAATATACGTAACATCACTTTTAACTTTCCGGCAGTTGTCTCGTGCGGGAGGTTCGTAAAATGGTTTCGTGAATTTCATTTATCCATATCCTAAGATTCGATGCAAAACCAAATATTTTACTTTCTGTTCCAATGTCGCTTTATTGGCACTCTGTTACTCGGTATTCAGTCTATTTAACTGCGCAATTACAAATGTTAGATACGCGACTTCGCCCTTACTATCCTAACCCTACAAACTTATAAACTGCTTCTGTGTCGCCAAAGAGCTCTCGGCCTTTTGACAAGGAATGGATGTAGTATCTATATTCATTGATGACAAATTATTTCCATAATCCATAAAAGGCGGTCCTACTGAGCGGTTGACCCTCCCTCGTGGCTCCCCTACTCTGTTCGGTAACAAAAATTTGAGCGGTTGCCCTTTGATGCCCCAACTGCCCTTTATTCATTTGTTAGCCCGTTTGATGGTTTTATACTTTTTATTTTAGGCAGTTACATAATCGTGCCCACTACTCCATCGCGTCCTTCCATTGAGAGATTTCCAAAAAGATTTGAACGTCGAATAATAGAGTTCAGTGAACTGCTCCAAACTTCGATCTTTCAATAGCCGTCAAGCGTGCATATGAAACAGTAAGCTATTATACTTCTGGGTGTCTTTGGATACTTGAGATTGCTTTACTTTTAGCTTACGTATGGTACTGTGCTGTGTGACATTTATTTCATTTCTTTGGAGCAAACCACTTTTGTGCACCGAGCATTGTGCACTGTGCCTTCTGGAGCACCCACGTCTCTAAGCAATAAAGAATAACCTTATACTTTTCACTTATCTTTTCTTAAGGTCTAGACTAATTTCTTTCGTATAAACCAACCTCATATTGTTGAGGAACATTTTACTAAAGTTTTCCTTCTTTATATGTACAAAAACTTAACTGAAACGTGATGCTGGTCAATGGCCTTTGAATCACAGGGAGTATCCTATCCAAAAACTATGGTACTTAAAGTCAAACTCATTTTTACCATTTACTCTCAAACGTGTCTTATACGTTCAAGGTTGTGGACATAAGGTTTCAAAGTTACATAGGTGGGGTAGGGGGCAAAGCCCCCCCCCCCCCAAAGCAGAATCATTTTAGAACAAAGCGTAAGGTAGAAGTTTGTCTAGCGTTGATAAAATTACGGCATTTTGTTTAGGGTAATCTTTTGAAGGATAATCTCCTTATTTTCTGGGGAAATGTCAATTTTTGCTTTAAGATTGATTTGTATTAACACTTACGGAAATATACGTCCAATGTTCTGTTTGCCCCTTGTAAGCCATGCGTATTTTACCGCTTTACAACTTTTCTTCGTACTCTTTGCCAGAAAAAGACATGACTTGGCAAAATGCGGAGGAGCCCAAGCTCCTAGTCCCTTAGCCTCAGGTCGCGTCCAAAATGCCAGGCAGTGCATTAGTAAAACATGCCCTCAATGAAGCAAGGAAATGAGGAAGACGATAGGATCAAGATGAGGATAAACGGAATTGTGACCGAAGACCACGGTCTACTGACTTACAGCTGGCACATTTATTGGAGTGTGGTTACTGCGGTAGGTCAGTGATGGAGGAGCGTAATATTGGTAGAAGCACTTCAAGATAACGTTTGCAATTTGCCTATTAACGCCCTGAAATACAATAAACACTGTAGATTGCAGATACTAACACCTTACTTAATCTATGTCCTTGGTTTTGACCACCAACTCTAACCAACCGTATCCCACAATCACGTTAGTCAAGATTCTGCCAAGATAGGCCTGCCACTAATCGGATTTTGGTTACGACCGTAAGTGAGTTGTGGCTGAGAATTTGTGGTTATATCAGATTTTTTGATACGCTAATACATGCTCCCTTGTTTTAAATCATATTAACCATAGAGATAATTCTCTGGTACATGGTACACCAAGACTTCATCAAAATTATGACTTGATGACATTGATTACCATAAAAAGTCATGCTTTCACATAACCTTGGTACGAGTGCCTTTACTGGGGTAATAGCTGACAATACCCATCTTTCCCACCCCTTGTCCCCACATAAACATCCAAGTAACCAAAATAATAAAGTTGATTGTGATCGAAAATTTCAATGTGACAGTAACAACGGAGTCATTTATCTAAACGTTTTCGACATACACTGGTTATAACAGTCTCTTGTAGAGAAGTAAGAGGATTTCCACAAAATATTTATAGGAAAGGACAGGACTAAAACAAGACATACATCAGCGACACGTTTTTGTCACTCGTGTTGTTAAAAAAAGCGTAAGATGTAAATGAATTCTTTATGTCGACAGCACCGGCTTTATTTCGATAAAAATGCCTTCTAGAAGACCAGATGGAAAGGAGATCGTTTTTCAGCTAAGACCCGAACCAAACCCTATTTGTAGTGGTCGGCACATGTCGGACTTTAAGCAAGTGTTGCCCCGCTGCCAAGTCTATATGATGACATAGTTTCATTTACACAATTCGGTAAAATTTCCTGCGAGTACTTATAAGGACCGGTATGTATTACTCAATTCTATCCTATCACCTCTGCGACGTACGAGCTGTCTATTCACTCGCAAATCGACATGTAAATCTGTGAACTAGTAAACTCCAATGTGTAACAGGTAGCACGCCTTCTGGGGGTACAGGCAGCAACTTTGGGGTGTAATGCAAAACATACGGTTTCACAGTAGAAAACGTTTTGGCATGGCTGTTGTTATTCTTTTCCAAGGTTTAAGAAAACATTTGCTATCCATGGCACTCGCAACTAAATTTATGTAGTCACATTAATTTTCGGGTTTTGTTCTGAACCAAAATACGAAAACATTTAGAAAAATGAGTCCTATACTCAACATCATGTACAGCGGTAGCAGTGAAACAGAAAGCTCCGTCTCTTTTCTCGCGTTATCCTTCGCTGAGCGCAACAAGAAACATAACACACGAGGCATAAGTTCCAGACACGAGAGAGGACTAACGTAACTGTATTTCTGTCTTATTTCTCGAACATTCAATCAGAGTTTATATACATAATCAGGAATTTACAAAATGCTAACTCATTGTAACCTACGCATGTTTGTGTGGGAGCTGATATCTGTTTCAGCTCTGACATGCTGAATCAACGATGGTGTTGTTTGTTTACAACGTGGGTTGTTACGATTTACTAATGATGTTGCATACACAACAATATATATATATTTGAAAAGTTGGTTTGTAGTACAAAACTTAAATATTGCGTTGAGTAACGGATTCATTTTGCTAAACGTTTTCAGCATATTCTGATCACAGCAATCGTATGGAGTGAAATGAGAAAGCTATTACGATGAATTTATAGGAAACGAAAAGACCCTAGAAAATAACAGTCACAAAAAGGAATTGAAAAAGGAGTAAATTGTAAACAAATTCTTTTTGTTAACACAGTACCGGCTTCTTTGTTTTGATAAATGCAGCCTCCAAAGCAGCAAGATGAAAAGGAGATCTGGCTTTCATTAATACTCTAAACGAATCCTCTCTCTCTATGTAAAGTAGAATCTGATTGGTAACCTGTTCCAGGAGCTTGTGAAGTTATGTTTTATCCCCTTATTTTAAATAGCAGATAAACCCACCAAATAATGGCAGTGAAATGTCAAATCATTATGATAAAATACTTAATGTTTACTTGGTGAAGTCAAATGCCAATCTATTTAACCCCCCTCCTCCTCTATGTATCTGTCAATCCACCTGAATACTGATTTATCTACCTTCCCATCTGCCAATTCATTCATGAATATATGTAACTATCCAGCTACACAAGTATGAAGTTCTAACTCCATATTGATCGGATAATATGCCCGTATTCAATGATGTTTAATCTTACAATTTTTAATTTTGTTCTAGGCCGTTACAACCCGTTTAGAAGAGTTGGAGGATGATGATGATGTGTTTGAGAAGGGAGATCTTCTTGATATCCTCCTGAAAATGTATGACCCCTGCTCTGACAAAAAAAATGATAAGGAATTATGCAGTCAGATTTTTACATTCATTTTGGGAGGTTTTGAACCTCTTGGTCTCACTATATTTTGGACCCTGTTCTTGCTTGCAAAACACCCAGAAATCCAGGAAGAACTCAGACAAGAGATTCGCAAAGTGATGGGAAATTCTAATGAAGTATCACTGGAGTTGTTAGGGATGTTTGATCTTCTTGGTAGATGTATTAAGGAGTCACAGAGACTTTATCCTTCATTGATTATGGTACGCAGGACTGCAAAAAGGGATGATAAGCTTGGAGAGTATGAAATTCCTGCTGGCACAGATATAGCATTAGGCATTTGCTCAATACACCGAGATCCGAAATGTTGGGAAAATCCAACAAAATTTGATCCAGATAGATTTAATGAGACAGGTAAGCTGTTTTCAGTTTTGATTTCAACCACTGAGCTCCGTTGTCGCCCCAAACTTGAGATTATTTCTACCTAAAGACATCCTGAAATCGCCATTCGCATAGTCCTGATGATGTATTTCCAAGTTTTAATTTTGTTCTTGCCATAATTGCGCTAATAGTTGATGGCCAATGGCTTCCTTTGTCATAGAACAGTCTTGATTTGTATTGGTATTGACTAACATTGCTTGCCGTCATTACATCCTTACTTGGTTGCTTTTGTAATGTCTTCAGTAGTCGTGATATTTGTGTATTCAACACCAGTGGTGTGTGCTCTCAGGTGCCCAGTAAATACCCCCATCAATTTAGTTATTCTATTTTCCCGATCGCCCAAGCTTATGTGGACTCGCCTGGTTATTCCTATCTTAAGGCATCAAAGTATGAATCATGTTCTTTAAAGAGTACAAATTTGGCTGAATTTTTTTAAACATTCTTTATTTCTTATTTTAGTCTTATGTAAAGGTTATTTACGTCGAAAGTTATCTTTTTTCATGATTTCTTCGTTAAAAGTTATTTAGAAAGTCACTTGAAAATTTTTTTATTGTTTTAAAATTTATAATTTTTTTTAAAAATTCCGTTCCTCTCGTTTATTGTATTATAGAAATATTTCCGATCCTCCCGTTTATTCAGACCTGTCACGTTTATTTAGCATCTAAGCGTTGTAGCTTGTGATACAACAACATAAAAATCTTGATATGGTTGCTGCAGCTCTCGATGCAATAAAGTAATGTGTTATTGGTATTGCAGAACTTGAAAACATACTTAAGCAGGCAACTCGTTTTGGGTCCAAAGCGTTTTATCAATTCACCGCAGTCGATCTACATCGGTAATGAATACATACATAAGAGACTATTTATATATAAGGAATACAATGGACAAACAGTTATGACATAATACAAACGTAGACAAAATTATACAACCTAAGTTAGTAGCGCGCTAAAACATTGATAACTTTAAAAATTGTATGTGCTCATAAGTATCATAGATTTAAAAAAATCCCATTCTCTTCTATTTTCTTTCGTAGACGACAAAGATGCCAATATAACTTACAAATTTCTTCCTTATGGTCGCGGCTCAAGAATGTGTCTAGCTACTGCATTTGCTGAATTTGAAATGAAAGTTGTGATAGCAAAACTTGTGAACAAATATCAGTTCTCTCTGCCGCCCGATCAACCAATGGAAGTGCCTTGTCAGGTTAAAGTGACCCTTCACCCGAGAACTTCACCAGTGTTTTTGGTGCGTCCAGCACCGTAGTGTACAGTAAAGATGTAACTAGGTTATAACATAGTGCGAACTGGATCTTAGTATATTGAGTCTTGAAGAAGTGTGTTAATTACATCATAATTAGTCCGATTTGTAAAACCTTTTCGATTAGTCTTCGCATGATGAATTATCGGTCTTTGAGATCGGATAGTAAGCATAAACGAAAATTTACAGTTCGCTTTGCGAAGGGGATAGGATGCTTTATATATTCTATGTATAAGGACAAATCAGAAATACCGTATTCCTTCGATTATAAGCCAAGGCTTACATTTTTGGACGCGATTTGTTGCAGCTTATAATCAAGAGCTGCTTTTCGCTGATCTCTACAAAAGACTGGATCGAGCATTCTATCTTTTGCTAATGTAAACAAATATGGTCAGCGCAGCCAAATTGAAAACGCCATATTGGTACCATATTGGTGAAGCAAGGGTAGCAGTGTTTCACATTTGGATGCTAGAAGCGAAAGAAGAGAATTTCTGAGGTATTTAGGAGCGGCAGTGAAAGAAGCGGCAGTGAAAGAAGCGGCAGTGAAAGAAGCGACACTTGACTTTAATATTGACATTGCCG
>JAAAKM020006971.1:69777525-69807034 GCA_010016025.2 Alatinidae sp. Z8VKAUB7J3 | reverse complement strand
GTGAAGGGGCAAAAGAGCCTTGGACGTCTTAGAAAATCATGGAAGGAGTTGATAAATGATGGCCAAAAGAGAGATAACGTGCTGGAGGATATGGCTGAGGACCGTGAGAAATGGAGATCTGTGCTGAAAACTTTGAAGTCAGACACACGTCTGACGTGTCCAAAGACTATAAGCGGATAGTGAGTGTGTATGTGTGTGTCTGTGCGTGTGTGAGTGGTATCATTACTACCGTAAATAGTTGAAGTTTTGATAATGATTATGTATCTATATTATTGTCATTAGAATTTGATGGGAATTTTTTTGAGACACGTTTCACGATAGTATGTGCATATTCCAAAAATAGTTAGTTTGTGAACCCATGCAAGGTCGATTTCTCAGAATAAGACTCGTCTTTTAGTATTTACCCAACATTTTCAGACCTTTCTTCTCAACTCGCCTCCTTTTATAATGTTTTTCTAACTTTAGGCTATGCTGCTATGTACACCATGTGTACATCTCGCAGCTGCGCACTAGCACGAGAGAACGGGTTCTCATCCGCCTACGTCATCGCTCATGAAATCGGGCATGCGTAAGTAAATTAAAGTCGAATTTCTTGTGTTTATTCATAATGGAAGTGTTGTTTTAACCTTTTTGGTCATATCTATGTTGTCATGTATTTGTACTTTTAATCGCTTACATGTTTCTCCATGCAATACGTTAGTAGCTGTCAGTCTATTTTGTTAACTTACTTGACGCCATTTCGTCAATTTCGACTTCTTAGTGTTCTATTTTGCGATCAGTTGCTAATTTTTAGCTTTAAAGATAACACAAAAGCCACAGTAGTGTGTGCCTTATAAGTATATTTTTGGTTTTATTTTTGTGGAGTTGTTGGTTGTTTTCATTTGGCAGGGGCGGGGGGGGGGGCTTTGTATTTTTACTTATTTTTGTCTTATAATTTGGCATTTTATGTGATATAAATGTTATTTTGGGACATTCTCCTGTCATTCGCATAACTCGAATAACTTTCTCAAAACCAACAACTTAAACTATCGTTTTAACTTTTTATTGTACACTTATTGTTTTTATTATCTTGACAAGGCTTGGTTTGGAGCATGATGGAGAAGGCGAGGAGTGCATTTCTGATAAAACCCAAGGAAGCATCATGGCACCTGTAGGGTGATAGATCTGAATTAATAAGGTCTGTTTTTTCTACAAGGACCATGAAGTGCTATATTTTCTGCTTTTTTTGCCTTATTTGCGCATTGTGTATCCTGCGCCCTGCATGAAACCGAAGGAGATATTTCATAAGTTAAACAACAGAACTTCCTCTTTTGGTACTTTTATTAATTATGGGGTCGTTTATACCCGACGCACAGACAGCGATTGTTTTCTAAAGACCGAGAATACTTGTTTCTCAGTTACGTGCACTCTGGGTATTTAAATCCAACAAAGTTGTTTTCTGACTACGCACACACGGGTGATGTTTTTATTCTGATGTGTCAAACGTTTGTGCTGCAAAGATGGTAAAAGGATACTAAATATGTCGGTAGGCGACTGTCAGCCTGATAAATGCACCGTAAAAACGATAATTTCCTTCGAAAGTCAAGCAATGTCCATTACAGTGAAAACAAGAGGTAAAGAATAACTAATTTCTATGATTAGGTTGTAAAATCATTTTTAAAAGATACTGAAGTTTGTGTAGTCTCTTCTTCAAGGTTAGCTGCATCTCCACAAAAGGGTAGTTTCCATGGATAGTTATTTTGTGGATAATATAGCTCGATGTTCTCCAAGAACTTAACCATAATATCAGTGGCAGTTAAAGTGAGAGTACTTGACCAGTACTTTCGAGTACTGTGAAATGTCCAACAATTCTTACCAAATGAGTTCCTTCGTCCTGAGAATAGCTCCGTAATTCCTTATGGCTTCCTTGTATTTCTTTCTGTTACGTATGGTCCAAAAACCTTTTAGAATTTGCGTGAAGCTCATTCAAAATATCTTGTCATTAAAGGTGCCTCCACCGAGCGCTGCTTACGTCTACACGTAAAGTAACAAACAACCTGAAAACCCAAGTTCATAAACCATTCTTTCACTACTTGATATCCGAATTGTCAGTGATGAAATAGCATGCAAGCACGAACGTTCCTGTCGTTACTGTGCGAGCTTATCCTCTTGTATCCACGGCTGTTGTTGCCAATCGGCCATTGTGTTGAAGACATAACACCTATCATATTTAAACAGCGTCTTAAGCGCATGAGCCAAACAGGAAAATTGTCTTTGAAACGGAAAAGCCGTCCCTGTGCGCTATGCGTAAGGGATGCTGGTGTAGATGTAATGAGACAAGTCGTCCGAATAATCATGTTATTATTGATTGCGTGAATTGCGTTAGGGCCAGTAGACGCAAAGTGATGCACAAATCACACAGTGAAAAGCGTGCGTGTGATTATGCAGTCGAAAAGTTTTAGGTTGTACTTTTCAAACTGCCATAGCTAAAATTTGCTGTCTTTTCTGGTCTGGGGTAACTCGTACAGTTATCAAACCGTACCATTCTTGAATTTCTGTCCCAGTCTCAAAACTATGCGACTTTCTGGGGTGTATACCCTGACTAATATGACAATTTTGGGGTTTGTATAATCATTTGCAAACACAGCCCAAACACAGACTGCAGTGAAGGTAAACCATTGAGTGGTTTTTACCATTGTCCCATTACATGCTGTTCTAACGTGCTGAATGCGAACGATATTACGTCCCCCTCTGACATTGAAACACATTTGTTAAAAATTAAGTTTTAATCGACAAGTTCGTACAGAAGAGTTCAGTAAGCGTTTGCAGCCTTATTGCGCACCTTGTTACTTTGAAACTAAACCTATGAATTAATATGCAATATACATATTTACCAAATTTTAGTAACAGCTATGAGATCGTATGTGGACGTACATGTTGAAAGAAACCTTGTGTATTTTATAATTATACCACATTTGGGTATTCCATATTTGGTTACCCTTTGTCTGCAGTACACCCTAAAACGAGGCCGGGCGTAAACAAAACTGGCGGTTCCACACAAGGTCGTTTCCAAAGAGGATGTATCATCTTCATTTTTATAGAGTATTAGACTCTTAAAATATAATTAATAAAGTTATTTTCACTCAAGTTCTCTAAATACCATTTGGCAAGACATGAAATGTATCATTGTTCTCTTCCTTTAACTTACGAAGTATTCCTAGAATTGGCTCATATTTGCGAGCAAACTTGAAAGCTAAAGTTCGAGTTATTTTTCGGGATCGACTTTTTTATCTTACTTTGAAGGACTTCTGGTAGCTACTTTTTGAAGTTGGCAACTTGTAACCAATATTTTGGTATTCCAGTGAGCAGCTTTGCAGCATTTTACATGGGCAATCGGGAGAGGTCTATGAGGTAAATCTCTTGACTATGGCGAAGTTTGACCTAAAATATCCAAATTTTTGTCTAACCTTACATTTTGACTCCTTTCGACCTAACGGTTCTATTCACATGAGCAGAGGAGAAAAAAATATCCGAAATACTCAACGATTTACAACATGGGCTCTGCGTTGTAATAAAAAGCCATATGATTTTACACGTTTTCTGGCTAAAATGGACCGTCCTTAAGCAACAGTTTCTACGCCATCAAAAACTTACGTTCGACGGCCACCAAATAGGAGAATAAAGGTCTTTAAACGGGGGGATACATTTCTGATCGATCTAAGTTAGCTACCTTACCAAAATTGTTGTCCTGCAGGCTGATCAGAATATAAACCTTTTTGATCGTTACCATTTTCACTGTTGCAATACGATTGTGGAAGAGAAGAATAAGAACAAGATTGTGGATACAGTAACGCGCTTTCACTTTGGTGATATTGAATATGGGAATTAAAATCGCAAATGCGAATGGTTTGTATAAAGTTCCTTCAGGGTCCAACCGTCATGTACCAAAATATGTCAGATACCTACAATGTGACGAAGGATGCCCAAGAGAAGGCTAACACTAAAACTGAGAAATTTTACGAATGGTTGACGATGACATGTTCGTAATACCAAAAACAATTGACAGAAAAAGTGGATTGATAGCAAATAGCACCAGGCAGGCATGACAGTTTGTCGAAGCTGATAGTAGAAGAGAGATTTAAAGGCAATGAGACCTGGATAAGGGAAGACTCAGGCTACTCTCCACAGCCACAAGACGACCAAAAAATTTTCTTTGCAGTTAGCACATTTTGGAACCAACTGCTGTTTGGAGTGACGATAAAAGAAATTTTAATAGATATTTGTAACATTAGATATTGCAGAAGTATCCAATAATGAGTAAATCCAAGATTTTACTCATTAGTAGATAATGAGTAAATCCAAGATTTTACTCATTATTAGATAATGAGTAAAAGACCAAAAGACCAAATTTATACAAGGTCTCGAATACATAATGGCGTTCTCCCTCAATAAGATGCTCTTAAAGAGCAATTGGGCTAGTATCAAAACGCCCTCAAATACATAGCAACACTACTAAAAAGGGTAACTAATAAATAAGGCGTAGCTGGAGTGTCGATACAGAGCAACCCTCAATTTGAACTGTCATGTGGAGACAATTAATCCATCGCAGAATGTTCTGCCTCCTTATAGGCCCGCTTTTCAGATCATATGTAGTCACGCGATTAGAACACTGCATCCAAAGCCGAACCTTGTTAGACACCGAGAAGAACTGTAAAGTTGCACCACCCCTTATTCCCCTCCTTGGCTGTGGCCTGGATGGAATGGATCCGTAATAGCACCTTAAATTAGACCAGAGGTAGCGTGAGGTAGCACTCCAAAGGGTGCGAGATATTTGTACACATCTGTTGTCAATCGAGACAAAATCTCCAAGTGGCTTGGGTGAACAGGGGGACATACAAATTGTTATCAACAAGACAGTGACACCTTTGAAGAAACTGTCTTTTAAGCAAGGAACAGGGAATTGAAAAAGTTGTCAAAGTTTAAAAGGCTCATAAAGACTTAAACATCACCCTTTTATTTTAATGCAACGATGCAATATGAAGGTTTTTATGTGTTTATGCACCATTTAATTTGTTGTAGTATATTTTTACCTTTTCCATATGTTTCACATTAATTAATAGATTGATAGCTCTGAATTATTGTTACGGCATTGCTGCTGACCCGCGAGAAACTAGCGCGAAGCAACAAGATTTGAAAGTGTGACTTCTATCATATTTAGATCCCAATCACACAATTACATATTATTTATATACAATAAGATATATGATGCCTTCACCTACTAATGAGAACCTTATCAGTTATAGGGAGTTATAGGAGTAACACGTTGTAACTTGCATGCCACGTGCGATGTCACTTGGAAAGGAAACTATACAAAGTATCAGACCTTTCACACGGAAGTGGCATGTCACGTGGCAAATGCAACGTGGCTAATGCAACGTGCCACTTCTGTGGCACTCGAGAAAGGGGTCAGACCGTTTTCCAAAACATACCAAGTCGCGCATTTGCTTGTCTGCTAATCATAATATTATTTGTTCACACCACATGATCAGCTTGGCATGTGATGAACGGGGTAAAGGCTCGCTTATCTGTTTCCGTTTGTTTAAAGGGGAACTCGACTGTAAGCCCTTTCACGCAACCATCAGCAACTCCAGTATGTTTCATTAAGCTGTAGGTTATCGTAGGTTGTAGGTTGAAAAGCTCTAGTTGGACAATCAAACAGAAAACAATTTTGTCACTTTTCCTCATAAATATTCTTTTTATGAATGAAGCCTTAAGAATTACAGTTTCTGCTTACTTCAGTGGTATTATACTATTAAACTTCGCTGATATCTATTTTGAATTCAGTTTAGGTATGTTCACCAAATATCGCTCATGGTTCGAATAGTCTTAGCCACTGTATACGATAAATGACTGCAGAATGATACCATGACATACTGAAATTACGAGCAGACTTAACTGATAGCACATTTTTCTCAACACGAGAATGCATAAAGTATAATTACTTCCTACCTTAGAAAGAGGAGTTCTTCAGCGCTCAAGCATCTGTGGCAGTTAGTATTCTGCCTTTGTAATAAAGGCCTTAAATTGGCCCCCAAGTGACGAAGAATATGTTTTCGCTGTAGTTTAAGGCCCTCTCAGCCCTCTATAAAAGCGCTGCACAAGTCGATATTCGCTGTCAGATAGGGCATGTACCCACCACCTCATCTTACATTATCTCCCTTAAACAGTACGCTTATAAGATCTATTTGATCATCCTCTTCATCATTCGACGACAGCATCTTCCACTGAACAGGAAAATCACCATAGCGCGTGGCATGTGCGACGTGGCATATGTAACTTACCACTTGCGATCTGTCACTTTAGTGTGAAAGTTCACCTGTAGAATTGGAGATTTGTAGTTACTGATCATAATAAGTCACACCAACAGCATGGCTCCTGATTGGTTATTTACCTTTGGGTGGCTCTAAAATGGTGGATAAATCGAATCAAGGAAGACATAATTCTGCCAATGTGAAATGCGGTGAGACTTGCGCAAGACAGAGTTCTTTGGAAAAAGCTAGCAAACAAGAAGGTTCTTATAGTTGGTATAGGAAGATATAATATGCCAAACTTTAAAACTCAATAATTCAACACGGTATCTTTGCTATTTTTGCATGTCCATAGAAATTTAAACTAGTTAATTTTGCTAGATAAACAAGTCCAAATGGTCAGCAAGCTTATTACTGTAATGTAGGCCTTATTACCGAGGCAGAAATATCACTGACTTATTATTCGCGAATGATAGGTCACTGAGAAATGTTATGCATAACTTCAAATAACGTTGCTGATGCAAATTAACTATTTTTTTGATTGCTATTTTCAAAACTTGTGGCGTAGGAGTCTTATTTCACTCTTAAAAAGCATCCTCAGGAGCTCACAAGCATGCCAAAGTTTTGCTACTACTATGGTATGCAATGTTGAACAACTCAGCGTCAATAATAATTCAAATCAACTACAAGAAAGCACATTTCCACAATCTATTCAATCTTAACAGTTCTACATTTCCTTCATATATAACTCCTTTGATTTATTTTAAGTGTAATCGACATTATTGACATATTACAAACACGTTACTCTACTTCATTAACTTAAACACTTACTGCAAATGTTCTTTAGACAAAGTTGCAAACCTGTAATACGCTTTATGTATAGGCTCCAGAGTTCGCTTGCTTCTTAGTTACAGAAACATCTCTTATTGATAGGAGGTCCCTTTTGAGATTGCCAGTAATCTATCCGCGTTCCATTTACCTCTTTAAATCCTAAATATTTTTTACGAAACATTGATCTGTTGATGGTGTAAAATCGCCTCACTGCGTTGCAACTGTACCTGCAATCCCCTTTCCCTGCGTTTTTTGTGGTGTTACATTCCTGCTCTAGCAAAGTAAATGGCCACCAACTAGCATCGAATGTAACAACAGTTATGGATGGACAGATTTCATCTACTACTATATCTCGTCGTCGTCGTGATACTCTTGTATCTGGACTGCATCTATGCTTTTTATTCAGAGGTTTGTCTTGTAATCCTGATTTTACCGTAGTGTCCTCAGAAACATAGAAGTTGTATTGGCACTGCATGATGAAGAAATACACCATAGCAATCGTTATTCCACATAGTAGCCACCTTTTCCTACTTTTCCTACTAGTTTCAGTTTTGTTTGGCTCTAAGTCCTTGAGCTCCTGACATTTGTAAACTCTGCAGTAATTTTCAAATACATCGTTCCATGGGGTTTGAAGAAAGCTTTCTCCAGTCATTGCCATGTTGGTCTAAATTTGAATAGTCGTAATCATAGAGGAGGAGGATATAGTGTGTCGTTCCCATTTTGGAATGCGGAAAAATAATTCCTGTTTCGAAGCAAACAAAGTTTACCAGTCAAGTGTTTTCACCCTTGTAGTAGCGCAGTTGAGGAGACTAAGTCCTGTATGCATAAAAATGTGAGTCGAGATACGAAATGTTGAAATACAATGGTTGTACGACAAATGATAACATCGATAACCAAGGGTGTCACTATATAGTTCTTGTTCAAGCGACAGTAGAGGTACTAGATGTTTGATTCTATAAAACCTAAAGAGGTTTGGAATAGCAGATAGATACGTAATACACTTGGAGCCGATGTCCTCATTCTAGCATTATATTCCAGAGAACATAGAATGTACAAAGAAAATGGAGATATCTCTAAAAATATCTCCATACCAGCATACCGTGAAGATTGACAGAGAAAGAGAGATCGCATGTGGCCTTGTACAGAACCTTTCATTTGTGTCGCCAAGCCGTCTCATTTTTTAGCGAGAACTCCCGAGCTTTGTGAAAGGCCTAGAAGTGACCCCTGAATCTCCCCCCGCTGCTAACACTGAATTGCCCTGGGTATCCCTTTCCAGTCAAAAGCTGGACAAGTTTGCTTACCAGGAAACATGATCTTTCAATACTTTGCAGAAGAAACTTGATACGGCTCAATAGGAAGACTTTGTTTCATATGACAACGATCAAGTTTACGAATGTAATCAAATGCGACAGCTTGAGAATGCGGAATTAAGAAATCTATTCTCATATTACATGTAGTGAGAAGGAAATGTCCATGTCGTTTTAAAAGTACGGTGTTGTTAGCACAAGAAAAAACACGAGTTCTTATCATGTACAAGCTTCCAAATAAATTACATTACAAAGATAAATGATAGTCGAAAGTATTTGAATGATATTGATATTATTTACAACTAAAAAAGAATAAAACAAAAAAGTGATTCAGAACATCATATAAAGACAAAGGTAAACAAGAAAGAAGAAAATAATCATAGTATATTTATCATACAAGGTAGCAAATATCGGGGATGTAATAATTTTTTAAACTTCATGTATTTATTTCATTCCGAATAATGCAACCATTACTCGCTTTACAGGCATAACGGTTACATGTATGACGTACGTTTTCCGCACATAGGAATCCTTTTCCTGCTTGCTGAGTGCACAAGAAGCATATGCAACTGGTCGCCCAGCCTGCATAAGGCATCCGGGCGCACCGCCGGTCGTGCCGCACCGGCTGTTCATGCGCGAGGATTGCGCCGCCTGTCACGTCGGGCCGACGGCCGCCGAGCCGATCCGAACCTCCCACCCCGAGCGCGTGAACTGCCTCCAGTGCCACGCCCTGACGGAGGCGTGAGCCATGCTACCGGAAGATCCGGGAACCTGGACGCCCGTGCTCCAGGGCGTCGTTCTGGGAGCCGTCGTGGCGATCGTCGCGGGCGCGATCGATCTGCTGTGGGTGGGGCGTCGGCGAGAGTCGGCCCGCCGCGTCCCGGGGTGCCTGATGTATGCGCTCGGTCTGCTGGCTCTGCTCGGCGTGATCGCGGTGGTCGCCTCGGTCACCGCGCCCGGCGGCCTGGCGCGGGCGCTGTGGATCGGCGCCGGGGTGATCGGGGGATTCTACGGCGTGCTCGGCCTGGGCGCCGTGGTGCTGCTGGTGGCACGACGGCGGTGAGCCCGACATCGAACCACGCCTAGCGCAGCGCGTTCTGACCCCGGCGCGAGGAGTCGATCGACTCGCCGAGGATCCGGGCGGTCTCCTGCGGCGCGTGGAATCCTGAGGAGTTCTCCGCTTCCACGTAGTCGACGTAGAAGCTCGCGCGACGCTGATGTTGCTGGGCTGCGGCGATCTTGTCCGCCGCGACACCGTCCCGTCGTGCCGCTTGAATGTCGTCGATGAGCTCGACGAGCGCCTCGAGGGCGACGTCGACCAGGTGACGATGGCGGGTCTGGATCGCCTCGGCGCGCGCGACGAGCTCGGCGTCCTCGTATTTGTGACATCCGCCGCAGGAGTTGTTCGGGGACAGCAGCGGGCTACGCACGTGGTGGTCGCTCACCTTGAGGCCGCCCACGCGCTTGTACGGCATGTGACAGTCTGCACAGGTCACACCGGAGCGGGCATGGATGCCCTGGGACCACATCTCGAACTCCGGGTGCTGGGCCTTGAGCATCGGGGCGCCGGTCTCGGCGTGCGTCCAGTCCCGGAAGCCCGCCGTCTCGTAGTGCTCCCAGGCTCCCTCGATCGTCAGGCCGCCGTCCCAGGGGTAGGTCAGGGTCTTGCCCTCGCCGGCGAAGTAGTACTCCACGTGGCACTGCCCACAGACGTAGGTGCGCATCTCGTGCCGGCTGGCCATCGTGTTCACGTCGTAGTCGTCGATGCCCTCGAGCTTCTTGACCGCGGCGATGGCGGCCATGAACGCCGGCCGCGTCACTCGCAGCGCCAACGACTCGGCGTCGTGGCAGTCGATGCAGGCCACCGGGCCGTGGAGGTGCTCCTTCGCCTCGAAGTAGGGCATGGCGTTGAGGCGGTCGAACCCGGCGACGAGGTCGCCTTCGCCCAGCTCCTTCATCGCCGTGTAGGTCGAGGCGTGGCAGTGGATGCAGGTCCCCGGCTGGCCGACCCTCTGGCGCTCCGTGTACACCTGGTCGACCAGCATGTACGCGTGTCCGCGCTCCTCACGGAAGTCCTTCGAAAAGGCGTAGCCAGCCCACATCCGCCGAAGCTGGGGGATCGTCCCCAGCTTGCTCTTCGAGACGACGTTCCGCGGGTCGTGGTCGGTCGGCACGTGCGGGATGGCCTCGCTGCCGCCGTAGAGCGTCTGCTCCATGTCGACGGTCCTGCTGTAATCGTCGTACTGCTGCGGGAAGTTCTTGCCCCACTCGGCCGGATCGGTCGTGTCGTCGTCGAGCTCGACCACGCGGACGAACGGCGTCCGCGCCTCCTGCTTGCGTTCGAAGATGTTGGTCAGGAGGAAGGCGACGACGAAGCAGGCCGAGCCGGAAACGACGGCCACGAGCAACAGCAGTCTGCGAGAGATCCGTTCGTCCGGTGACATCGAAGCTCCTGCTATCGGTCGTGCCCGACCGTCGAATGACAGCGGATGCAGGCCACGGTCGCGCTCGCCTCGGTCGGTCGAAGATCGATCCGGTGGACGACCTCGGCGTGGCAGTGTCGACAGGCCGATTCGGTGACGCGGCGGTTGTAGTCCGTGATCCGGAGGTTGTCGGGGAACTCGCCGGTGGTGAAGGCGAGCGAGTGGAAGAAGCCGTTACGCGACTTGCAGTAGTACTTCGAGGCCAGGTTGTCGTGCGGGGCGTGGCAGTCGTTGCAGACGGCGAACTTGCCGTGGGACGACTGGACCCAGGCGTCGAGGTGACCCTGCATCACGTGACAGTTGGCGCAGGCGTTCGGGTCGTCGGTGAGGTACGCCGTCCCGTCCGCGTAGCCGAGCGTGAACACGCCGAGCCCGGTCGCCGCTCCCATGAACGCAGCGATGCCGAGGGTCAAGAGCGTCGTCCTACCGAAGCCGTTGGCCATGAGTGCCCACCCGCCTGGAGAGCCCGTGCCGACCGTCCTGTGGGTCGATCTTATCAGAGCCGGCCCGTGCCGGCGGCGGCACGAGAGCGTCAGGGGAGGTTCGAGGGCGGTGGCGGACCGGCACCTCGACGGCTCAGCTCGGCAGGGTCTGCATGCCGCCGCGAATCGCGCCGGCGGCGGTAGCTCCGTAGTTGTCGGCGAACGCCGGCACGATGGGGCGGCTGTTGGGCATCGACAGCCACAGCCGCAGGATGTGGCGGCGGCGCTCCGGCTCCGGGTGATCGACGAACGCGGTGCGGCGGTGCAGGACGACCCAGTTGTTGACGAACAGGAGGTCGCCCGGCTCCTGGCGGAAGCGCAGGTGGACGCCCGGCTCCGCCGCCTCCCGCTCGACCCGATCGAGGGCTTCGAGCTGGGCCGGGGTGAGATCGGGCAGCGCCGGATCGGCGTGGGCCCGGTCGATCAGGACGCGCAGGAAACAGCAGGCGAAGTGCCCGTCGCAGAAGGAGAACACCGGCTGGAGGCAGTGGGCGTGGAGGTTGCCCGGATCGACCGTGTGGCGCTTGTAGGGGAACGTCCCCATCAGCTCCTCCAGCAGATCCGGCCGGCGCTCCAGGATGCGGTTGTGGACCGTCATCGCGCTCGCGACCTCGTTGTCGCCCCCCTCGCGCGCCGATCGCAGACAGAGGAAGGCGACGACATCGCAGCGGTCGGTATGGAACGAGAGCCGTTTGCGGGTGTTCGGACCGCGGACTCGCGGGTCGTCGCGGCCGTGGCCGGCGTCCCGCACGCTCAGCAGCCGCTCGCCCGACGCGCTCTGCGACACCGGAGTGCCCACCCGGACGGCCAGGGCCCAGTAGAGCGCGCGCGTCTGAACCGGATCCAGGGAGTCGAGTGGGAAGCCGCTCATCCGCACCACGCCGGTGCCGTTCTCGAGCTGATCCTGGACGGCCCGGAGGCGCGCTGCCAGCCGCGGCAAGGGCAGCGCGTCGGCGTCGAGCCGATCGAGGGGCACGCCGTCCACCCGCGGAGCCTCCACCGTACCGTCGACCGCGGCCGCGAGCGCGAGCAGGTCGTCCCGCTCGTCGCGGTCGAGACGGTGCCGCCACTCGGGGCGGTCCCGTAACGTCGCGGCATCCCACGCCGAGGCGTGGGCGAGCGGTCGTCGGGGGACGATCGTCATGGGCTCTCCTCGATCGGACGGGCAGCTCCGCCTCCCGTCCATCCTAGCCCACGCGCTCGATGCGACCAGGCTTCAGTCGCCGCCGTAGGCGACCGAGATGTCGACGCCGCCCGCCGCCTTGGCCGCGTTCTCCCAGGCGAGGGCCAGCTTGCCGGTGAGCGGAGAGACCGCGAGGTCGGGACGGGCCTGACGGGTCGCCACCGGCCCGGTGTCGATCGCCACGCTGGGCTCGAAGCTGAACGGCGGAGCCGTCGCCGTCGAGCGGGTGAAGAAGATGTCGGCCGGACCGCCGCCGCGGAAGTCGCGGAAGGCGACCTGCGGGCGGCCGCCCGCGTCGACGGCCAGGGTCGGGTGCGAGGCGAGCAGCGACTCGGACGGATCGTCGAGGCGTCCCGCCTCGGCGATCTCGAAGCTGCCGGACGCCTGATAGGAGTAGTAGACCTGGATCCGGAAGAAATCGTCGTCGGAGCTCGCCGCCTGCTCCCAGACGAAGAACGCGCCGCCGTCGCCGGCGAGCGCGGTCGACGGAAAGCGGGCGTTGTCGGCTTCGGCGGCCGTCGGCTGAGCCCGGTACTCGGCGGTGAAGCTCGCGCCACGGTCCCGGCTGCGGGTCGCGAAGATCTCGAACTGGCCGCTGCGCTGGTCGGCCCAGACCACCTGCACGACCCCGCCCCGGACGTCGAGGTCGGGGTCGGTCTGGAGCGCCGTCGAGGTGGGGGTGAGGTCGACCCCTGCGGTCCAGCTCGCGCCGCCGTCGTCGCTGTGGGCATAGAAGATCTGATCCTGCAGACTGCCGAGCCGGCCGTCGCGCCAGACCGCGTGCAGGCGTCCGTCCGCAGCGACCGCGAGGCGGGGCGAGGACTGGTTGCCGCCGTCGTCCGGATCGATGCGACGGCTCGGCTCGAACGTCCGTCCGCCGTCGGTGCTGCGGCTGACGTACACCCGGGCGAGACACGACGGCGGGCCGGGACAGATCTGTCCCGCGGCGTCGCGATGATCGGACCAGGCGACGTACACCGCCCCCTGGGCATCGATCGCGATCGATGGCGAGCTGTGCTGCCACGACCAGTCCGGGGACTCGACCGCCGGGTCGTCGTTGACCCGGATCGGGTGCTCGAAGCGTCCACTCAGACTCTCGGTCCGGTTGAAGTAGATGTCGCCGCCGACGCCGTTGCGGGCGTCCTGCCAGACCACGGCGAGCTCACCGTCCGGAAAGAACGCCAGCTTCGGGTCGACCTTGACCTCGAGCTGGTCGGCGGTCTCGCCGCTGCAGACGACCGCCTCGGTGAACTCGCCGACGGCACGGGCGCCGGGGGTGGCGATCGTGGCCGCGAGCGCGAGTGCCAGGGGCACGGGAATCTCGAGAGGTTTCCGTGTCATCGCTCCTGTCCTCACTCGACGACGGCGTCTTCGAAGTCCTGGTGCAGGACGGTGTCGGGGTAGCGGCCGATGCGCACCACGATCACGATCGGACCGGCCGGTGTCGACTCCGCCACCCGTGCCGAGAGCGTGTCGTCGAACCCCACGCCGGGAGAGAACTCCGCCCCGGGCCGGAACCGTAGCGTGGTGGTCGTGCCGTCGGAGTCGAGCTGGTCGACCCACAGGTCGAGCGTCCGTGCGAGCGCGGTGTGGTTGGTGCCGACGACCCGGATGTCGACCGACTGGCCCGGCGACAGGACCGTGTCCCCGAGCGTCGCCACGATCGAGATCGGTGGCTCCGCCAGTGCGTGCCGGACGTCGACGGGAAGATCGCGCTCCTCCACCAGGATGCCGCTCGGGAAGCGCACCCGCAGAGCGTCGACGGTGGTCGCGTCTCCCAGTCCGAAGACCGGCGCGAGCTCTCCGGAGGAGAGGAACGACCGTCCGGTGCCCACCTCTCGGACGCGCGTCGTGCCTTCGGTGTCGACCTCGACCCGGGCCCCGATGGCGTCCCGATTGCCGACCGTGCCGGTGAGCTCGACGGCGAGCCAGTGGGTGCCAGGGTCCCACTCGGTGTCGTTGCGGTAGAGCAGCGCCCGCCCGGGGTCGATGATCGCGGGCGGATCGGTCTGACGGTAGACCGTGCCGACGAACACGTCGAGGTCGCCGTCCCGGTCGTAGTCGGCGACGGCGCTGGCGCGTCCCGAGAGATGCTGCTCGGAGAAGCCGGCCATGGCGCCGACCTCGTCGAACACGGCGCCGTCGCGATTCCGGTAGAGGTAGACGAGCGGCTGCACCGGGGCCGAGGCGCCGAGCGCGTGCTCGACGTATCCGTTCACGACCAGCAGGTCGAGCCAGCCGTCGAGGTCGAAGTCCGCGAGCTCGACTCCCCAGGAGATCGGGCCCATCACCGGCCCGTACAGCTCGGGGTCGAACGCCGCCACGCCGGCCTCGTCCGCCACCTCGTCGAAGCGGTCCTCGCCCTGCGCCACGGCGCTGCGACGGAGCACGTTGGCCAGCGCGTCGGAGGCGTAGTAGTCGAGGTCGCCGTCGTTGTCGTAGTCTCCGACCGCGATCCCCATGCCGTAGAGACGATCGTCGAAGCCGACCTCGACGCTCACGTCGGTGAAGCTCCAGCCGCCGTCGCCGTCGGGGCCGTCGTTGCGCAGGAGCTGGTTGGGGTGGGTCGACTGGCCGAAGTCGTTGATCACGATCAGGTCGAGGTCTCCGTCCTCGTCGAAGTCACTCCAGGTGGTGGCGAGCGAAGCACCGGCCTCGGTGAACACGCCGGCGCGCACGTTCGGAGCGCCGACGTCGACTCCGACCTGCTTGCCGACGCTCTCGAAGGTCCCGTCACCAAGCCCCCGCCAGAGCGTGTTGGGTGTGGTGAGGTGACGATCGGGGAAGGCGCGGAACTCCAGCACGTGGTTGGCGACGTACAGGTCGAGCCAGCCGTCGCCGTCGTAATCGCCCCAGGAGGCGCTGGCGGAGTTCATCGCTCCGGCGTCTGCCATGCCTGCCTCGGCGGTCGCGTCGACGAACCCGGCCGTGCCGGTGTCGACGAGCTGATTGCGCAGCAGCCGGTTGGGACCGTTGGCGGTGACGAACAGGTCGGTGTCGCCGTCGTTGTCGTAGTCGGCCGCCACCGTGCCGTGCGATCGGCTGGTGGCGAGCGCGGCCCCGGCGGCGTCCGGGACCTCCGCGAAGGTCCCGTCGCCGAGGTTGCGGAACAGCCGGTTCGGCCCGCTCGCCTGGGTCAGGTAGAGGTCGGGCCAGCCGTCGTCGTCGTAGTCGAGCCACGCGCCGCCGGAGCTGATCGGTATGAACGGCTCGCGGACGTGCTCGAAGTCGATGCCGACGCTCTCTCCGACTTCGGTGAACTGAAGATCCGCCGCTCCGGCCGTCGTGACGACGGCGCACGCGGCCCATGCAGAGATCTGGCGCATCCGAGCTCCCCCCATCCACTGCGGTCGCCGAATCGCGCGTCTCCTGGGGCCGGACGGCCCGGGCGCGCTCCGGGGACGACGGCCACCCGCACGCACGTCCCTCGCGACCGAGGATAGGACGAATCATCCGTCGCGGCAAGGCAACGATCGGCGGCCCGTCGGCGCGGGGGAGAGCCGGCCGTCGGGGCGCCGCGGCGCGGGCCGGTGCGGGGGAGCCGGGGCGGGTAGAATAGGGCGATGGACGACGGTACGAGGCGTCCGGCCCGGAGCGGGCCAGCGAGGTGTGCGTGAGCGACGAGCGACGGCGAGCGGAGGTGCCCGAGCAGCTCCTGTCCGTGGGCGGGCTGAGTCCCGGGAGAGCGACCGAGGTCGCCCGCCGTACGGGCGTGCCGGAGGCGACCGTCTACGGGGTCGGTAGCTTCTTCCACCTGCTCGCGGAGCCCGACGTCGAGGTGCGCGTGTGCCAGGGGCTGAGCTGTCGCCTGGCCGGCTCGGAGGAGCTTCTGAGCGCCGCCCGGGAGGCCGGGCTGGCCGCCGGCGGCTGCCAGTGCCTGGCTGCCTGCGACCGTCCGCCGGCGCTGCTGCGCCGCCGTCGGGTGCTCCCTTCGGTGACTCCCGAGGAGGTCCGGCGCTCGGATGGACGGACGGACGCGATCCACAGCGCCGCCGCTCCCGAGGACGACTGGAAGGGCCACGTCGGCGACGGCGGGGTCCCGGCCGAGCGGCTGGCGCTCGACCTGCTGGCGCCGATGGACGACTCCAATTAATCTTTATTTGGCTTACAAATCAAAGATTGTAGCTACAAATAACTGCCAATATATAGAGAGAAAGAAATTGATGGCCTTCAGGAGCACACGCAACAGATCAGCCAGCGCGGCATTGATCTGACTTTTGTCCTTCATCGGCGGCAGTTTCGGCATTTTGTCCGGTGGACAGGTGATGCCCGCCTTCACGGCGGCCAGAATGCCGTCAGCGATATCGCCTTTGCGTGCATCGCGCAGAAGCAGGCGTGATTTACCGAGGTCTTTATGTGAGCCGGGCTTGGTCGAGGCCAGCTCCAGCAGTGCATCGTCCTTGAAGATGCGATTGCGGGGAATGTTGCGGTCGCGGGCGTGGGTCTCGCGGAATTTGGCAAGCTCGCGCACGACGGCGAGGAATTTCGGCGCGGTGGTGCGCATCTTGACGCGACGCCAGGCCATGTCCGGGTCGACCACATAGGTCGCGGGGTCTTTCAGGACGGCCATTTCCTCCTCGACCCAGCCGCGGCGTTTGGTGCGATCAAGGCGCGCGGCGAGATAGTCGTAGATCACCCGCAAATGCGTGACATCGGCCAGCGCGTAGGTCTTCTGCGCATCGGTCAGAGGGCGGCGCGACCAATCGGTGAAGCGCGAGGTCTTGTCGACGGAGGCCTTGGCAATCTTGCGCACCAGCGTCTCGTAACCGACCTGCTCGCCGAAATTGCAGACCATGGCGGCCACTTGCGTGTCAAAGAGCGGTGACGGGATGACGCCGCCTTCCACGTAGAAAATCTCAAGGTCCTGACGCGCGGCGTGGAAGACTTTCACCACGCCTTCATCGCGAAAGAGGTCGTAAAGCGGCTCAAGCGACATATCCTCACCGACGATCGGGTCGACGAGCACGGCGTCATCCTCACCATCGCCGGGAACCGCCAGCTGGATCAGGCAGAGCTTTGCGTAATAGGTGCGTTCGCGCAGGAATTCGGTATCGACCGTCACATAAGGGTGCTTTTTGGCCATCTCGCAAAAGGCAGCCAGGTCCTCGGTCGTGGTGAGTGTCTTCATGGGCCGTTTCTTCTTGCTTTTGTTGTCACACGCCCCCGCGTCCGCTCTTTCTAAGCCTCAGGCGCGGGAATTGGAAGGGTTGGATCACGCAACGTCACCGGAGTTTTGTTGCCATCCGCGAAACGCCGCAGAACCGCCGGATAGAGCTGATGTTCCATCTTGAGAACCCGTGCAGCAAGGGTTTCGGGCGTGTCATCGGGTGCCACGGGAACGGTGCCCTGTCCCAGAATTGGCCCGTCATCGAGAAGCGCAGTCACCTCATGCACGGTGCAACCCGCGACGCTGTCGCCCGCCTCCAGCGCACGCGCATGGGTGTTGAGACCGGTATATTTCGGCAGGAGCGAGGGGTGAATGTTGAGCATGCGCCCCTCGTAATGGGTCACGTAATGCTCGGTCAGGATGCGCATGAAGCCCGCGTGACAGATGATATCGGGCGCATGAGGGTCGATGGCGGCGATCAGGGCATCCTCGAAGGATTTGCGATCCTCGCCGAAGGGGCGGTGCTCGACCACGGCGGTGACAACGCCAAGCTCTTGCGCCTTGGCCAGCCCGCCTGCGGCCTCAGAATTCGCAAGCACCAGAACGGGGCGTGCCGGGTGGTCCCCTCGCATGCTCTCGACCAGTTTCACCATATTCGAGCCACCGCCCGAGATGAGGATGGCGACCTTTTTCAAAGGAGCGTGCCCCGGTAATGAACACGCGGCGCATCAGCGGGCCCTGCCCCTTCGGCGATGCGTCCGATCTCGACCACGGCCTCGCCATGGGCCGAAAGGGTCTCGCGGATTTGCGCCACCTGATCGGGCGCGCAGACGACGACCATGCCACTGCCCGAATTGAAGGTCTTGAGCAGTTCGGCCTCCGCCAGCCCGCCCGCTTTCGCCAGCCATTGGAAGACGGGCGGCAATTCCCAGGCACCGAGATCGATCTCGACCATCGTGCCATCGGGCAGCACACGCGGCAGGTTCTCGGTCAGACCGCCGCCGGTGATATGGGCCAGCGCATGCACGCCGCCGCCCTGCATCGCCTCGAGCACGGAGCGCACATAGAGCCGGGTTGGGGTCAGAAGTGCTGCGCCAAGCGTGCCCTCGCCCCAGGGACAGGCATCGCTCCAGCCGAGGCCACTTTGCTCGACAATCTTGCGCACCAGCGAATAGCCGTTGGAATGCACACCGTCAGAGGCCAGCCCCAGAAGCACATCGCCGGGCTGCACATTCGCGGGCAGATGCGCGCCGCGCTCCATCGCGCCAACGGCAAAGCCTGCGAGATCGAAATCGCCTGCGGGGTACATGCCGGGCATCTCTGCCGTCTCGCCGCCGATCAGCGCGCAGCCGGAGCGCGAGCAGCCCTCGGCAATGCCTTCGATGATCCGCGCGGCCGCATCGAGCTCAAGCTTGCCGGTCGCGAAATAGTCGAGGAAAAACAAGGGCTCAGCGCCTTGGCAGACCAGATCGTTGACGCACATGGCGACCAGATCGATGCCGACGGAATCCACATGGCCGGTGTCGATCGCGATGCGCAGCTTGGTCCCCACCCCATCGGTCGCCCCCACAAGGATCGGGTCCTTGAAGCCCGCGTCCTTGAGGTCGAACATCGCGCCGAACCCGCCGAGCCCCGACATCACGCCGGAGCGTGTCGTGCTTTTCGCCGCCGGTTTAATCCGCTCCACCAAGGCATTGCCTGCGTCGATATCGACCCCCGCCTCGGCGTAGGACAAACCGTTCTTGCCGTCAGTGCTCATGATGGTGACTCGCCCCCGAACAATCTTTGCAGGTGCGATACAGGAAGCCTCACGCCTGAGCAACCAAGCGGGCGAGACCTGCCGGTCTTGACCTGCGCGAATGCTCTGGTAAGCCCTTCTGCACCACTTGGGGGCCTGTAGCTCAATTGGTTAGAGCAGAGCGCTCATAACGCTTTGGTTGCGGGTTCAAGTCCTGCCGGGCCTACCAACTTCTCCCCGTGCGATTATAGTGCCTGCCATGGACTTATTTGACCCCGCGGCGATCTATCTGGCGTTCTTCGGGTCCGGCAGCTATCTGGCGCCGGAATACCTGGCGGTGACGCTGCTGATTGCCTTCGTGATCTTCAAGTTTCGCAAGGTTGGAACCTCGTTCTGGAGCTGGGCCCTGCCCCGGCGCGTCTATGGTCACGCCTCTGCCTGGATGGATGTCAAACTGCTGATCATCGGCCAGGTCATGAAGCTGCTTGGGCTTTTCAACCGGATTGCAGTGACCTCGGGCATTGCAGTGCTGGTGGCCGGGCTGTTTGCGGAGACTTCCGAGCCGGGCCTGATCAATCCCTGGCTGATCGCCGGGCTATTGCTGATCCTAACGGATTTTCTGACCTATTGGCTGCACCGGATTTACCATGAATGGCCAGTGATGTGGCCGCTGCACTAGGTGCATCATTCGGCGGAAGTTCTGACCCCTGCGACGGCCTACAGGCAGCACCCGCTGGCCGATATCGTCAGTTTCCTGTTCCATGGGCTCGGCATTGGTGTGGCGCAGGGTTTGTTTGTCGGAGCCTTCGCGCAAGAGTTCGACGGCGCGCAGATTGCCGGGGTGAACGGGTTCTTCTTCCTCTTTGCGATGCTGATCGCGAATTTCCGGCATTCCCATATCTGGATCAGTTTCGGGCCGGTGCTGGAGCGGATTGTCATCTCGCCCGCGCAGCACCAGATCCATCACAGCATCGATCCCGCTCATCACAACAAGAATTACGGCGAGCATCTGGCCCTGTGGGACTGGATGTTCGGATCGCTCTATGTACCGGAGCGCGAAGAGATCCTGACATTCGGGCTCTCGGACGGGTCAGGTGACGCGCAGGAGAACCCGCATGGCTCGGTCATGGCGGCGTTGGTGCAGCCGATTGCGGACATAGGAGAGGCGCTCAAAGCCGGGACTTCGAGGCGGGAACCGGATTAAATCCGTCTCTTAGTATTCTGAATTTGCTGACTTTTTCGTTTTTACCTTGGATTTGCCGCGCGTGCCCGCTGTCTGACCGCTCCAGATCCAGATGCCAAGCTCTGCAAGGAACACCAATACGACGGCGGCGTCGTTATTGCTGCCGCCGCTCGGTGGTGCCGGACGCGTGCCAGCGCTCGCCGATGTCACACCCGCACTCGCCAAAGATACCGCCAAAACGGCTGAAATAAGAGTTTTCCGCATTCCCAGTCCCCTGTCACTTCACTCTACGGGATCAAGGGTACTCGCAAACCTCTCAATCCCAAAATCCGCCATCACGGGGTTGAAACATTCCTCAGCGCGGCAAAACGATATCAGCGCAGAGCCCGCCGAGGGTTTCACTGTCGCCAAGGCGCAACGTGCCGCCATGGGAGCGCGTCACATCCGCCGCAATCGCCAGCCCCAGCCCGACGCCGCTGCCCTTGTTCTGGTTGCGGGAGGCGTCGAGCCGCGCAAAGGGTTTCAGCGCCTCTTCGCGCGCCTCGGGCGGGATGCCGGGCCCGTCATCCTCGACACGGATGCGCAGCGCGGTTTCAAGCAGCTCAACCGTGACGATACAGGTGTTTCCGTAACGCACGGCGTTGGAAATAAGGTTCTCCGTCGCGCGCTGCATCGCCACGGGACGCAATTTGAGCGGCGGCACCTCGCCCTCGGGCAGCGTCAGGCGCACGTCTTTGCGCAACCCTTTCACATTCTCGACCGCTGCCTGAACCAGCGCCAGAATATCGGTGTCCACCCGGTCCTCCACGGCATCCATGCGGGCAAAATCGAGGAAGGTGGCGATCAGGCGCTCCATCTCGTCGGCATCCTTCGCCAGAGCTTCAATATCAGCGCTTTCGGGCTGCATCGAGAGGCCAAGCTTCAGCCGGGTGAGCGGCGTGCGCAGATCGTGGCTGACGCCCGAGAGCATCATCGTGCGTTGCTCGATCTGACGCTCGATCCGGGCCCGCATGTTGAGAAACGCATTCCCGGCGGCGCGCACTTCCGTGGCACCGCTCGGGTGATATTTCACCACCTCGCCCTTGCCGAACGCCTCAGCCGCGCGCGCCAGACGGCGGATCGGACGCAGCTGATTGCGCAGGAACAGATAGGCGATGATGGTCATCAGGATGCCGGTGGCCACCATCCAGACCAGAAGCTGGTGCGGGTTGGCGGCAGACACGCGGCGGCGGGAGAAACCGATCTCCATCGGGCCCTTGCTGGTTTGAAGCCCCATGCGCACGGCCTTGTCATTCTCCAGAAGATCGATGCCGGTAACCTGTGAAAACCGCCCGCGGAGCCGCTGCACCATCACCCGCCCGGACAGATCGTAGAATGCCCGGCGATCCTGAGGCGTGCCTCCGGGCAATTGCACCTGCATATCGAGCGCGCGGGAGACGGGCGTGAGGGCGGATTTCGCCTCATCCAGCGTGTCGGCGCGCTCCACCGTATCGATCAGAATCGCGATCTCCAGCAGGATGTTATCGGTCATCTGCTCGGTCACGCCCTCATAGAGGCGCTGAATGAAGGCAAGCGAGACCACGATCTGCAAGGTGATGATCGGCACAAGCAGAATCAGAGCCGCCCGGCCATAGAGCGAGCGCGGCAGATAGCGTTTTATCGAAAACTGTGCCATATCTGGGGGAGGTTACGGGGCGTGTGTAAAAAGGAAAAGGGGTATGGCAACACGGGTGACCAATAATGCGATCCCGGGTATTCCGGACCGCATGTTTCAGGGTCTGCGTCGGTTGCTGGCGCCAAATCCCTCACCGATGACGTTTCGCGGCACCAACACCTATCTCGTTGGCACGCGGGACATTGCGGTGATCGACCCCGGCCCGCCGGACGAGGCGCATCTGCAGGCGATCCTGGATGCACTCAGCGCCGAGCAGCGCATCAGCCACATCCTCGTCACCCATTCACATGTGGATCATTCGCCCCTGTCGCTGGCCTTGGCGCAGATCACCGGCGCGCGCATCTACGGTTTTGGCCCCAGCAGCGCCGGACGGGCCCCGGTGATGGAGAGGCTGGGCGCGCTTGGCGGCGGCGAAGGCATTGATCAGACCTTCATGCCCGACGAGCGTCTGAGCGATGGCGACATTGTCGAGGGCAGCAATTGGGCGCTTGAGGCGATCCACACGCCCGGACATATGGGAAACCATCTGTGTTTCGCCTGGAATGCCAAGAAGGTGGTGTTCACCGGCGATCATGTGATGGGATGGGCGACCTCGATGGTCTCGCCGCCGGACGGGCATCTGACCGATTTCATGACCTCGCTGGAAAAGCTGCACATCCGCAAGGGCGACAAGGTGTTCTACCCCGGGCATGGCGATGCGATCGATGCGCCGATGGCGCGGGTGGAGGAGTTGCTGAGCCATCGCCGCATGCGCGAAGCACAGATTGTCGAGCGCCTCACCCTGCCCTCCACACCCGCCGATCTGACGCAGCTCATTTACACCGATGTCAATCAGGCGCTCCTGCCCGCCGCAGAGCGCAACGTGCTGGCACATCTGATCGATCTGCATGTTCGCGGCATCGTCACATGCGACGGAGAGATCAGCCCCACGGCCCGGTTCCAAAAAATCTGACATAAAGGGGTATCAAACCCTCTTTACGACCGGAATCGGCCTTGCTATACGGCGCGAACCGTTCCGGCGTAGCTCAGCGGTAGAGCAGTTGACTGTTAATCAATTGGTCGTAGGTTCGATCCCTACCGCCGGAGCCAAAAGTTTCAAGGGCTTAGCGTTTAATCGCTAGGCCCTTTTTGGTTCCGTGCCGCTTGTTTCATTGCGCTTTAATGGCGCGGCAGGTTTGGCGCAGGCGTAGATTGATCTCACAATTTATGTGTTGATTGTCGAGGTGATCGTTCACCACCAGCTCCGCGATCTGCTGGCCGGAGACGTGACCGATCTCGCGGGCTGGCAAGCGAATGGTGGTGAGCGCAGGCTGCATTTCCTCGGAGCCACGGAAATCCCCGATGCCGACGATGGAGATGTCATCCGGCACGCTGAGGCCTGCCTCGTTCGCGGCATAGATCGCACCCACCGCAAGCACATCATTGCCGCAGAGAAGCGCGGTCGGGCGGTGGGCTTGGGCGAAGAGATCACGGACCGCCTCCTTGGCGGCGGACAGACTATAGGGGCTTTCCAGCGTCCAGACACCCGGCGGCTCGATGCCCGCACGAGCGAGCGCGGCGCGCGCTCCGTCATAGCGGTCACGGGCGCGGTCATTGTCGTCACGAGGCGGAAAGAGCAGCCCGACCTCGCTGTGGCCATGATCGAGAAGGCATTGCGCGGCGAGTTCACCCGCCCGCCGGTTATCGGCCCCGACGCACGGCAGCCGGGACTGCGGATCGTAGTTCCAGATCGAGATCGCGGCCGTCTCGTTGCTCTCCAGCAGAAGATAGGTTTCCTCCGAGTGATCGAGCCCGATCAGCGCAACGCCATCCACGCGATGTTCGAGGAATTTGCGCACGGCAGCATATTCGCGCTCGAGGTCATACCCATGGGCCGCGACAAGGATTGAGAAGCCGTGCTCCTCAACCGATTGCGCGAAGGCCTGGATCGTCTCGGCAAAGATCGCGTGGTCGATGGTCGGCACCACCAGACCGATGGTTCCGCTGCGAATTCCATGCATGGTTTGCGCCGCGCGGTTGCGGATGTAACCGAGCTTGCGCACCGCCGCGTCGATCTTCTTGCGAGTCGCGGGTTTGAGCAATTCAGGGTGATTGAAGCTGCGCGACACCGTCGAAATCGACACCTTTGCAACGCGCGCCACTGCAAAGATATCCACCTTATCCTTTTTGTTTCCAGCCACTTAAGTCTCGATTCCAGAAAATTTATGAAAACATTTGCAACAGTATTTTCATCCCATACCCTGAGTTGTCAACGAAACAAAGTTTTATTTCTGGCAAGAGTTACACCTTTCTTTAATAGTAAGGTTTTTCAAGGATCAATGAGAATGTCAAAGAAGGCAACTGTTACATCACTTGTATTAGCATTAAAAATTTCGAATTTTGTCTCGTTAAATTTTTGCAATTCAGGAATTATTAATCTAAACGCCAATTTCCACTTGTTATTGCTCGATCACCTTCGATTCGATCACACGCTACCGAGTTCGACCGCCATCGCTAGTCGACTCACCAGTTTTAACTTCCCAGTTGCTTCCTAGGATTGGTTAAGTAGGCCTACCTACCGCTTAAGTGGCTCTATCCTGTTGTTAACCCTTGACTTTATGTTACGGAGTCACCGCACTAAGAGAATGGCCTGCGACAGATACGATGAAAGAGTAACAAGACAATAAACTGATGTGTCACAACAGAAATCTTAATACTACAATAATCTTAAAATATACAAGGTTTTAAAGCAAAGATAATTATAAAGTTCATCCATACCCAAAGTTCATTATTATGAAACGGCTTTGTTGGGATCCGGTTCGATTACAGATCTACTTCGTCGTTCGGTTATAAGCCTTGACGGACTTTGTTCTTGATAAGCGATGGTGACAAACGTTCCTTGACTTGGTACGGAGTATAATATTTGCTCTCCTTTATGGCTAACAGAGTTATCGTAAATAAGTGTGAGTGTGTGTGTCTTTCGTAGATTTGCGAAGCCTTTTATAGATGCAGAAATCTTTGACACGAAAGATCTATGTCCCAAGACGAGTGAGGTCATGTATGACTTTCTTGCATCTGGACATGGTGATTGTTGCTATAGTGGACGGCAACTCTCGGACAATTTGCGTCAGGAGTTAATTCCTTATGGGACTTCTGGTTTTGAGCCGTCAAACTATTTATGGATGTCCCAAATTTACCGTACAGAGACTACTATCACAATTAGTACACTTGCAACAAGGGTAAAGTCCACAGTTAAACTTCTATTGATACCAGAATACACAGAGGTTATAGCTCACTTGCCCTATCGTTACACAATTTCTGTTTGTGTCCCACTTACACGCGCCATAAAAAAGCCCTTTTGTGGGAAGCAGGAACATGAATAGTGATAACACGGACATTAACATTGCCTTGACTACAAATTCCTGGCCTAGGAAGACACTTCATTCCATCGATGGTGAGAAGGGGAAGAGGTAACATTAAAAAGGTATAAATGTTTTAATACAGGTATTTGTCGCCCAGAAATTGAACAGTAAAAAGGAAAGAAAAGAACAAATACAGGTACAACAACACGAACATCTAGAAGCCATTACGAACAAGTAATATTTGCCATATATATCTACTCGTGTCTGGTGTTTTATTTATCAACTGAATACCCTTTGTGATCTTCGCGCTTAGTACAACTTGGGGAGCGGCTCCCCGCTATGAATTCCTTTATTTTACGAAATTATAACTGTAGACTTTTTAGGACAAATGATTCGGAGGTCGGCTGTAAAAGTTAAGATTCGTATTACCAAAGATACAGTTGTACATTCCAAATTAATCCAATTAATCCTTTCTGATTCATAGCTGCATACAAAATTATGTCAGTTTTTATTCGACCTAATTCAGCGGGGGACTTCAAAGATCCTTTGAATTACAAAACGATTTTGCAAATTCTTAAAATGTTTTGTCTTGTATCGTAAACAACTTATACCAAGTCATTCTTTAAGTTCTTTAATTTTAGAGGTGCTTTTGTTTCCTTTTTTAGTTCTTTTTTTATTTTTGTCAAATCTCATTATTAACATCACCACAGCTAACTAATTCTAGGAGAACGGAACTGAAACGATTCACTTAGAACTAAAATGACAATTATGTCCAAGCAGCGCTACAGAATCGTCAATACGGTAAGATGGTATCGTGACAATGATTAAGATTGCTAACAAAGGTGCAGATGCTATATTGTTGTTGAATACTAGCCTAAGGTCGTTAAAGAGTAACATTATGGAATGCAGCAGTGAATTCATGATCCATTTGCTAATTTACGTTTTTTAAGCCCGGATGTAATTTTCATAAGTAGATTGTATTTTCCGACGCTCTACAACCCACGTCCTCCACACTGAGTAAGTAACTAAGAAAGAATGTCTTTGACGACGGCCACAAGACACATATTCTTAAACTGAAGGTCATCAGTTATAAGTTATCAAGGTTTCCCGGTTTTATTAAACACTTCATATTTAAAAAATCGGAAGCTCGTTCATATCTACTTCATTATACGTCTTGCTAAGAAGTCGTGCTCTCACCTTTTCTATAAGGGAACGACTTTAATAAGCCTGAGAAAAACTAGTGATCGAAGTTTGTTGGGTTTACCTTTTCCCATGTTGTATCTTTGCATATGCATGCTTAACTGTGTGGCATGCGCATACGTTCGCAGCTGATTGTAAGCTTAGGGGAACATAGCAAAATTGGCCAGAATTCGACCTTTTGAGAAAGTGTAATATTATTTAAAAGACGTTAAGGTATAACTGAGAGGACAATGTATTTGTTCAACGACAGTTCCAATTACCATACAGTTCTGTTGTCAATATATCCTGTTTAATACCGTTAGTGAAATTCTATCACACATCCTTTAAGTATTTACTTTCTTTATTAACGTACAGACTGCGTTTATGTTAAAGTATTAAAGTTATAAGAAAATGAAGGTACTAAAATTTACGAAAGGACTGTTAGGAAGAAACACCTGCTACAAGCTAGTTCGATGCGTGGTGTCTTGAAAATTAGAAACAAACAGAACTATGTATCATGTTCACTCTTTGTTCTTCATCTTCGAAAACGTTTACTAGGAAATAGACGTTCACATTAATGTTATGGAACGTGTCCGAGCTCGGTAATGAATGCTTTGATTAGCAAATTCGATATACACTACCCTCCGAAAAGTATTTGAAAACTAGTAACAGATGTGTATGGCGTCAACTGAACGTGCAACGAATGTCAGCAACATTTGGTTTGAATTTAAAAACACAAAGAACTGAGGTTTTGATTAAAAAGGATCATAATAAATATAATGGCTATTCATTTGGGTGTGTTTAAAGCTAATTTTTTACTTTACATGGAAGTATGTAGAAATTTTGCCTTTTATGAGATGTGCCTAAAATCAGACAGAACACAGAAGCATAGACTACATGGTAAACATGTGGGGTAAGAAGAGTTTATTACTTTTTTGGTAAGCATCTTACTCACATAAACTCCAATCTTTCCTGTTGTTTTCCGGGGAATTAGTGCGAAGCAAATATGTATTGCTCTTGTTGAATAGCAGATGATATCAGTAGTTTATACATGACGTTTATGACGTACTTGCAGCATCAGTGCCTTTTTCTTAGTGTAGGTGAACAGTTTGGAACGGTTGGGACCCTCGGTAGTAAATCAGCCGAATACCAAACTGTGTCAAGATTAATAAATCTGATAACTTAACGTATTTAATATATTAGCAGGCCACCACATGAACTGATCTATGACGAACTTTTAAAAGGCCCCCAAAATCTCAGTAATTGCGGTGAAACAATTTTTGACTTGGTCTTAATGAAGGAAATCATGCGAGACTCTTGTAAGATGAATTTCTCGTGTTGCACTGTATGTATCCTCTCCTTCTGACAAAAAGTAATTATGAAATGTAAATATCGGAATTGGCATTTTTAATCGATATTAGGTTACAAGGGAGCCTTGGTTAATTTTCATTAATTAAAGTATAAAGTCAAGCATTATACAAAACTCATACGAATATTAATTCTTAATTGCTTTCATGTTCCTTAGAAAACGACAGAAATATCATGATATTTGTATTATACGTTCCATTAAGTTTGATGTTATAGGTTGTTTTTATCTATTTATTCCATATCGTGGTCTGTTAAACATACAAATATTTCATCTACGGTAACTATTTGATTTATCTGTATCAACATAAACCTCTTGCTAAGCAGTTTTTACCACGATACAAAATGGCACTTAGAACTATAATAAAGTACGGGGTTGATTACAATATATGAGATAAGGAAAAGTCAATGCAGAATTCCTGTGACCTCTTCATTACGTCATTATATTTGGTGTAATCCGGACAGTTAATATTAGCCAATCTTTTGTAGTCCTCATCCTAGTTTAAGCCTCTAGTTAGAAAGCCTTAAAAATTTATTGATCAGTGATTATCCAGCGATATCTGCGGTTGCAACACACTCCTAAGGGATTATTTACTAGTACCATCTGCATACATTGCCCTCTTTTAGGCAATCTGCCCCTATTGGCAGAAAGGACAGTAAAACGAAGTGAACTGAAGAAAATATTCACATCAACATGAATAATGAAACGACTTTTTATTATGCTTTGTTGGCACTAAATTCACATAAACTAAAGTCTTTTGAAGTATAATCATTATATAACACACTTGCTTGCTTCCAGTTGATGTCGCATTTCTTTCAACAGGCAAATCTTTGCGAACCAGGCTTTATCCCGCCATCTGGGAAAGTAAACAAGGATCCTCCTATCCGTTTCGGATCGTTTTTCAGCTCTTTAATCCTCTGGGTGATTCACCTGTTTCGAGATTTATTTGGATTCTATACCATGAACGATATCTTGAAATATTTCCTACAATAAAGTTATTACAATTAATTATTATAAGATGTAATCCCTTGTCACTATTTTTAGGACACGATTGCCCGTTTCTCAGAAGGCGCGAGCTTAAAAATGGCGTCATGTTAATACAATGCCTAATCAAGTGACTCTCGCTTGTACTATTTGCCAAAAAAGTAGAGGAAGATATTTTAGAGTTAAAAGAGATTTCATGCACCGTCAATTGATTGATGTTAAAAATCCAGTGATTGGACACACCACTGTGCGTAAAAATGCAGCGAAACTCATTAGACTGAAAGCATCAACTTCTTCCTCTAACTCCCACTCCTTCTTCTTCCAACTCTTCTTCCTTCCCTCGTTTGCACCTAAAATAGTCGG
>JAAAKM020006971.1:69757005-69777425 GCA_010016025.2 Alatinidae sp. Z8VKAUB7J3 | reverse complement strand
TGTCTTAATAAATCTAGAATTTTTGAAAAGAGTAATATTTTAATTAAGGAACATTTTTGTGTAACGGCACAGTCACATAATATAGTTTCGCAATCCCCTCTTATTCGCAGTTCATTATATGCACTCAGTCTTCTCTCCATCACTACTCTGACTGATACCGAGACGCTGGTGTTTTTGTACTGTACGATTGAATTGTAGCAATTTATATCCATAATTTTCAGCATGATCATTTCCATATTAAGTACGTATTCAAAGTGCAAAATATTCGAATTGGATCTTTCTCATCATCCTTACCAATATATTTTCATAAATATTAGTAAGTTACTAATTACTGAATTTCGTACAGACAATATTACGATAGGTAAAACGCCAAATGAGAAGCTTTTCGTCTAAAAGACTTCTTCAGGTCACCTATAGATTGGTACTGAAAATTGGCAAAAGTGAACTCAGAGACCTATTGTACAGATATAAAACCTAAGCTCGAATTGCAGTATGGTACTTTCCAACGAGAATGCATGGGGAAGGGATAATAAAAGGGGGTTAAGTAGGTACGAATCAAGAGGAGACCAAGCTAAGGGGTGGAAGTAGGAGAAAGGATAATGACAAAGATATATATATATAATGGTTATATAAGTAATTAAAGAACTAAACAAACTATTGGACAAGAAATCTAAAATGATAGTCAAAAGTCAAAAAGAAAAGTTAATCATACACAGAAAATGAACGACAGCATTATCTATGTAGCCTAAAATTGAAGAATTTAAGTGCGGACGCGATTGCTACTGCTCCTTTACCTTTGCGTTTGTTTACATTTGTGTATTGTTTACTTTAGATCACACTGTTGACATCTTCTGTGTATCGTGATAGGTTATCCTTCCGCCTAGTAGCATCCAGGTAATAATAGTTATTACTCTGAAGATGTCAACAGTTTAGTTTGACGAAACGTTAGTATAGTTTAAAAAAAAGAAAAAATATATCAATAAAGTAGGTCTCTAGCCATAAAGATCCTTAGCCTGGCTGCCATTGTTATGAGTAGATTTTCCAACTTAGGTTTTATATCTGTACTGTAGGTCCCTGAATCCACTTTTGCCAATTTTCAGTGCCAATCTATAGGTGACCTGAAGAAGTTTTTTAGACGAAACGTTGTCAGTAAAGTTTCCTTATTTGGTGTTTTACCTATCATAAATATCGGGGGAATATTCCTATACACCTTCATTCACACAATATTGCATAGGCATGTGAGCCTCATTACCTTGATGCCTTAACCGATGCCTCTTGTTTTATTTTACAAAGGTTTTATTTCTGTTGTTATGTAGGACATATTGCATTTGATGCTTGAATCCCAAAATGAAGATCGAAAAGGACATAAGTTAACAGACAACGAAGTTCTTGGTCAAAGCTTAGCGTTTTTACTAGCTGGTCACGATACAACAACCATTTCTTCGACGATGGTAGTTTATCACTTGGCAATACATCCAGAAGTACAAGCAAAAGCGCAAGAAGAGATTGATGCAATTATCAAAGATGCAACCGACATTACGTACGAAAATCTTCAAAATTTAGTTTATGTAGAGGCATGCATCATGGAGACGTTACGGCTATTTCCACCAGGTAAGAAGATAGACAAATCACTTTAGGCTACTTACTCTTTATATTTGTCTCCTTTTCGAGTTCCTTTGCATACGCTACCACAGCAGTCCCTGCTCTGCACAATTACCCTCAGTTTGAGTTAAAGCATCCGTATGTGTGGGATTATTTATGCCTGCTGGTGACATTTTACTGAGGCATTTGTACACACCTGAGTTAGTGTTTTGACTCCAGTTTTTGGGGGTCACCATTTGCAAATTATTATTGGTTATTGATTATTATTTTTTCTTAAACTGAGATCTATCAGGGTCTTCTAGGGATGTCTACAAACACCTAGTTCCACGCAGTTTGGGATGCCTACCTCAGGCCATCAATGGAACAAAATAAAGTTAGTTAATTAGATGATCCCCCTCCCACCCTAACTCATTTGGTCGATCAACATGTCTCGACGATAGCGTAGATTAGAGGGTAAAAATCGGAGGGGTGACACATTTTCATTTTTTGCAGTAAAATATCAAATCTATCATTTCAAATCCTCTCTTCTTCAATATATCAGAATGCTGTAATAATGCTCTGACAGAAGTGGCCAGACCTCATATTAGTAATACAAAGGCGCGGCTGAGAAGCAATTAAATAATGCATATGGTCTGTACCTGTGGTTCTTAACCAGGATGCATGTACCCTTGGGGATACAAAGCATCAAAGCAGGGGGGTTGAAGTATGATATCAAATTCAATACTGTGTAGATCTAATGCTTACATTGCAATAATAAATAACTAGCTGTAACCCCCTGTAAAACACCACACAACAACAAAAGAGGTATTAGTAAGATGCCTGTTTGCGGGTGTCCTGTGCAAATACAGTAATTGAAAGGCAAATTTCTTTTGTATTTTATATATTTGTATCATCTCAGTGCATTACAATTTTGTATTTCGTAGATTGTATTTCATATCATTTTCATTTATTTCATATTTTTAGAGGGGATACTCGGAAATTTTATGAAAGCACAAAATATAAACATATCAAGGGTTAATAAGCACTACTTCTTACATTAATTAATTAGGCTCAAAGAGGACAATGTCCATAAACAATAGTGCTCATATTTACGAAAGCTTCTACTTGCAACCAGCGTGAATGCAGTTATATCTCGTTGGTAACAGAAATGTAGTCTCCAAATAGTATAGAACCTGATTCCTGATGCCCTTGGAACGACATTTTTCTTGTTTTGAATGCAATGATATCTCGCTGGTAACATAAGTGTAGTCTCCAAATAGTATAGAAACTGATTCCTGATGCCCTTGAAGGTTTCTGGATGAGTTTAGCAACCTTATAGTGATATTTTTGTGTATATCAAAGGTACCTCATAAGATAACTATTGAAGCAGTATAATGTTGATACTAAAATATCCCAGCATGTAATTATTCTGTGTAACCTTTCTGTTGAAATCGGTAAATGTTAGTTATTTCTAAGCAATGTGAAGAAAGTCCGGTATTAGATCTGCTCCTTCCTTTTTAAATTGTAGGCGGACATAATTAATACGCAATCTTTCTTACCTTAAAGCAGGGAATATGCTTGGAGATGTACTCTCCCCTCCCTAATTATAGGGAATGTGCTTTAGTACATAATCTTCCTTTCCCAATTTTTGCATTGGCAACGGTAAATCCCCCTTTTTATGGGAAAAGTCTCCGCGATCACAGGTAATTACTGCAGAAGTATAGAGGAGTGCCGAACCATTGTTTTTGCCCGATTTCTGACACTTCTTATCTTAAAAAGTTGACAATATTGCCTCCTTTTCAACTAACCGTCATGGTATAAAAGCTAAGTGACCTAAGGTTTGACTATCATTTATTTCTCATCATGACCAGGCAAATGTAGAGAGCAAGCAGCAAAAACAGAAACAGGAAAAGGCAAAGGAAACTCAGGTAATTTAAGTATGAAAGCGTTAGTTTGTTTGAGCAGCTGTGAAAGCTAATTAGCAGAATCGCTTATGATAACCCTTAAATGAGCGGAGTACTTTAATGAAGTCTTGTTTCCGAGTAATTTTCTTTGACAGTAGAGGTCAATGTTGTTAGGAGACGCGATTCGTTACTAAGTCGACGGCAGCTGCTTGGGAGTATATCTCAGTTGCAAAGGATAGAATTTTAATCAACTACCATGAAAGCCCTCCCCCGTGGTTTATTCTATTCTGTAGGGTGTAAAATGTGCTTTCAAGTAGAGGAAGTAATTAAGGTACATATGTGAACCCAAAGAGCTAAGGCCTAGACTACCAAGTGTTTTCTTTGTTACTTGTCTTAACGATTTTGTCATACTAAAATGAACGAAAGTGTTACTTACATAACCTATAGGATTTCATGAAGTTCGTTTTAAGAGTACACGCAGATTCTTGCCATCGTCGAGGGCTACTTGAGACTTGTTATGAGAAACGAATCGAGGCTTTATTAACATTCAACGATATGTAATTGAAATTTATGATATATCTGTCGTGGCGTTGTACCACGTAAAGGGACACTTTACTTTCGCAACTTGACATAACATCTTTTTACCGATAAAGCCTAGTGTGCTAGCGAGATTGAAAATTGACCCTGTGCCTTGTAAGGTTTGTCTGTGAGTGTAGCAATCACTTAACGAAGAAATCGTTTTTATCTAACTGGTGCATAAGATAATAAGTGAAAATTTTAGCCTTCTGCCTTGGAGCGACAGTTTTCTTCTGTTGAATGCAATAATATCTCGTTCGTAACGGAAGTGTAGTCTCCAGATAGTATAGAAACTGATTCCTGATGCCCTTGGAGTGACATTTTTTTCTCTGTTCAATGCAATAATATCTCGTTGGTAACAAAGTGTAGTCTCTAAATAGGGTAGAAACTGATTCCTTGCCCTTGAAGATTTCTGGACGAGTTTAGCAATCTTATAGTGATATATTTGTGTATATCAAAAGTATCACATATGATAAGTATTGAAGCAGTATGACGTTGATACTATAATAGCCTATTTCATATCGTTTCCCTTCGCTCATAGTCCAAAGCTGAGAACAGTGGTGAGGCAGTCGGAGAAGACACTGAAGGCATTAAGTCACCGACAGAACCTAAGAAAAAGAAGAAAAAAAAGAAAAAGGTTGTCAAAGAAACATCAGAATTAGCGGAAGGTCAAGATTTAGATGAAGGACAGGAGAATCAAGAAGTCGTTAAGAAGAAGAAGAAGAAGAAAAAGAAGAAGAAAGTTACAAACGAGGAAGATAACACTGAATTAAATGATTTAGATTTAAATAATGAAGACAGTGTGGCTGAGCAAAGACGGTCACCTCATAAGAAAATTAAAAGTAGCAAAGATGAATTTGGTTCTGTAGTAGTAGTAGGCAGTAATGATGATGACATTACGGAAGAAGGATATATTAATGGAGGTGTTGAACTCACGCCCAGAAGGAAGAGTAGAACCGAGTCGGATTTCGACCAGGAAGATGGTGTAATCGATCCGTCAAGTGATAAAGTAGAAACGACTGCACCTCATAAGAAAAGCAAGAAGAAGAAAGTGAGAGTAAAGTCCAATCTTAGCGAAGAAGAAGATGGAGAATGTCCAACAGAAGAGCCTGTGAAGAAACCGAAACCCAAGAAGAAAAAGAAGAAAAGAAATAGGACAGCCCCAGCACCAGAGCCAGAAGAGCCCGCCAACGGAGGATTGCCACCATTGCCTCCACCGGCATGGAAGACACCCCCGGGAACATTAAATAGATTGCCCGCACTTGGACCTCTGCGATCAGAAAATAGCAGCGCACCTTTTCCACCAACATTAGGTAAGACAATACAAGATAACTACCGTATATTAGTATTCGTAGGCCCATGCTTTTCCTTATTCTGCTTGAGGTAGGGAGGAGGCCTTTTGGAGCGATTTACTGTTTGGATTCCTGATGAACTGGGGGGGAGGGGGAGGGAGGGGGTTCTGCTATATTTGACTTCTCAGTTTTTGGAATACCTTCGCTTTTATAGTAGACCTTTAAATTATAATCTTGTAGTCTCTATGGCATTTAGAGTCGAACTACTGATAACAACAAAATCGTTTTAAACCGTCGAAAAGCTGCAACCCGCGGAATTTTATGAGGATCTGAACACTACCACGACTTGTTGTGAAGCGGTTTGAAATATTCTGAGAAGAATACGTTAACGTATCTTAACTTAACTGATAATTGTCAGTGTGAATTACTTCAGTCAGTAGAATAAGAGGAGCATACAGAGCAGAAGTGGAGAACATACAGGAACTGACCGTAGACTTTTTACGAAACAAAAGAGTACATGACGGACATCTATAACTATCATCAAATATGGATTTATACAAACATGACGAATATCTGAAACATACTGAAATTGAATATGTTACTTGATTTTTCACTTGAAAGTAAGGGAAAGCCGATTTCACGAATTGGTATTGTATTGAGTTCACAGTTTCCTCTTTTTAACGGTCGAGAGATGGGGCGACCTCCTCAAAATTTATAGGCAGGAAATAGGAGCGGAAAGAGATAAATTTACGACGTAGAATTACTTATGAGTTGAGTGTTTTGTGTAAGCAAAAGAGCTGCAAAAATAGGTACGATGGAGAGAACAAGCCTCCATGCTAACTGTTGTCCAGCTGTTGACTGTGTTCCTGACCACATTACTCTGCCGATATGCACATAACGTCACTGATATTAGTTGTATCGCAGACTTGCGCACCGTCAGAGTAGAGCTGGATTAAGTCACATTTTACGAAATTTGGATAAATGCAAATGCAAAAAGTACACTGCACACCCGCCAATAAACGTGACCTTGATTCATTTTGCCATTCAACACATGAAGACCACATTTTCTCACACTAAGCAGTTTAGCTTGTAACTTTTGTTTACTTATTGTCAACAAAGTACACCCCAGCGTATTAAAATGTATGGTATGGTGATTTACATTGTATGTCTAAATGGGATTTCCAGTGTTGTTGGGGAGCGGAAACTGTCATCCTCTCATCCTTTTCAACTTAATAGCGCCCAAGAGTAAGCCTCAATTCAAAGTGGGATAAAGCTTTATAGTTGTTTAATGAGAGCTTTGTTCCAGAATTGTATTTTTCGATCGAAATGTACATTGTAACCGTTCTTTTGCATTTGTCGTTGCCAATAGCTTAACAGCACAGTGCCGGTAGGGATTTGACTTCTTTTGATCTTTTCTGAAACCTGACCATAGCTCCTTTTAAAATGTTGCCCAAAATTAAGATTGCTGTTGAAAATAATTTAAGATTCTAATTTTATCAGTGTAAGTCCAATCACTAATAACGCTATGCATAATGATCACAACTGAACAACATGTTTAGGAGATTGATCTTAAACGTTTAGCTACGGCCAATGTACATTTCGTGATAGCATTATTGCTTACCGCTTACCTTCCGAGAGAAGTAATGATGTAGCTAAAATATTCCAGCAAAAGTATAATGAATTGTAAAGTAAGGATCTATAACCTTATCTTCCTATATGTTCCTATATATTTTTTGCGTACTCGCTTCTCAAAATCCAACGCTTGTTGAAGTGTGTAACACTGTTAGTTACTGCAGACTTGAAACTGCTGTATTTCGTCCTTGCGTTTTCCACTATCGAGGGTCACGAATTTGATTTTTAAGTCCACCGTAATTCGTAGTGATCTTTGTTTCTTTTAATTTCACAACTTAGCAGTAAGCCCCCAACTCTGCATTACCCATGAGAGTCAAATTCACCTATAAAATTTTCTAAACTACACTTCTGCCCTTCATCTACAGCTCCAATCAAAGCCTTCGGAGAAAGAGACGTAAGTATGACTTCTTACTCTGTAGGGTTTCAGTTTTTGCAAAAAATAGATGTTATACCAGCACCTCGTACAGCAGTCTCCAACAATAGGCAATTACCTAGGTTTTGTTCTTGTGACCTAAAATCAGAGTAAATGTTAGAGGAGGCCGTTTACTTTGGGAACTTTTGTTTGACATATCTGACTACTTATAGACGTGAAGTTGGATCTGGGGATCGAATAATGCTTTCTCTGCTACCCGTTTTTACCGAACGCTCTGAAATGCTTTACGCAAAAGATGGAACGGTACTATTAGTTAAATATTGTTAGTTCACGTACATGGAAGCGGCGTACGATCTACTCACGCCTTATTTGGCAGCTTTGTGTTCTAGCTTCCATATCGTTATTATTGTGAGAGGTAATTAAGTTCTTGATCATCGCCCGTTGAGTACTTTCGCCACAATTGACGTGTGATGTAAGAACATGTTTGGATCATTCGGAGACATATCCAACATATCCAAAAAATCAATTCCACGCACCTTGCGCATGCTTATAAGGGCAGTTTGATTCTTAATTTTCTGGTTCTGTCACTTTATCTTTCACACGAAATTTTTCCTCATTCGTATATTTTTCTCTCTTGATCTTAACAGGTCGGAATGGTTTCCGCATTCCATGCAACTCCCAATGGTGATAATGACGACGTGATAACGTAGGCGTGGAACATGTCTAAGGTAGCCGTGTCTGTTCAAGCCAAGAGTACAATGTGAGGACTTTGGTAGTAACCTGCCTTGCTCATTTCCATAAGCATAATATGATGCGTTGCGACGTATGATCTCTGTACGATACGTTGCCCCGCAGAGAAGCACAGTCAAGGAAATTAATGCATGTATATAGAACATCTTTGCTGTGTGAGAAGCTGCTGCCGTCATAAAGCCACGCAACATATACTAACAAGCGGCACTGGGAACTTTGCATGCATTGGGAACGTTACATTCATTGAGAGTATTGCATGTGCGAAGGACAGTGCATGCATGGATGATATTTCATGCATTTAGAATCTTTATACAATGACTAAGGTGATATTTTATTAGGCGCTAAATTACGTAAGAGGGATACAGGATCAAACTTGTAAATCTGCACGCTGTTCTGTAATTGCATATTTACGAAACAGCGTTCTTATCTTGTACACAGATCTTATATATATATTATGTACATATCTTAAAGTATGCTTCTTTATAGTGATTAGGAATATAATTGGAATGTAAAATACTCCGTGGCGAATATAATTTTACGGTTGCTTAACGAGGCCTTTGTGAATCAATCGCTCAATGGGGTAGGATTATAGTGACGTAGGGTGAAATCTTCCTATTGGTAGTATTTAATTATTACAGCTGACAGGAAAGCGCAAGCCTTGTGCTCGGTGATGGCATGGCATTGAGTTCCCTGACTGTATCGAATTTCATGAAGTTCATTCACGTAAAGATTTATTGAGGAATGTTTCAAGTAAATAGCCTCTTGTATTTTTAGTAACACTCTTTGCAATATATTAACAGCTGATTATGCTTTTCATATTTTTCTATATTTTTTACGCACAAACAGTCGACGTCGCACGGTTATGTCTCTCTTAGTGCCTCCCCACCTAGACCCCTTCAGAGTTGCGCACTCATAATTTTTTATAGGGGCTACTTCAATGGGGCGTCGCCCCTGGACCTTTCAGCTACGCTTTATTTATTATTTATTATATTTCGTGGTTTCACAGTTTTTCTAGGGTACTATTTGGCGTACTGCCACTGCCAACTTCAAAGGAGCCGATTACAACATCCGAAAAAGTGATCTGCATACATTTTACTTCATCATATTCTCTTAGTGGCCAACACCACATTGTTTAATTCATTGGTAAACATTCTGAAACAAACTAAGCTACAAAATCGGCCCAGTCTGTTTGCAGTGGGAAGTACAAAAGCCAACATGAACGGGGCACCCTAGGTTTGGGGACGTGACCTTGGTAACCCCTATTGGATGCGCCACTGCCCCTTGTTAATTCTATCTTAAAGAGCTGTACGAAAACCCAACAAAAACAAAAAAACAGCACCGATGCAAAGCAAAATTCCCCGAGCGCGTTTGCTTGTTCAGCTAATGTACCAATAGCACCCATGCTTAAGTTTACAAATTTTACAAATTTGATAGAGTACGAAGACTTCAGGCGCGTACAGACTTCGTGGTACTTCCCATGCTTCCTGTCGGCATTAACGAAGAGATTACTTTCATAACCAACTAAGTTCGAGAACGTACAAGTTATCACGCTTGCGTATGAGTGTGGGCTTTCTTGCGTGGCCTTTCTTGCGTATGAGCGTGGCCTTTCGTGGTCTCAAGTAATTATGCACGGCGATCTGTATCCAGGGATGTTTGCATAGATATCTAAATCACCCTTACAGTGCAAAATACCGCAAAGGTTCAGAAGAATGGAGTCATGTCTCGACACAGCTAAAGACTACGTGCTGCAGTGTCTGACCATTCAGGCAAGCTTTGCAGAGACTACTGTCTGTTATTTTCCACTTACGAAGATTTTATAACGTGGCAAGAGAGTTGCACCGGATGGAAAAGCTGTACTGTATATATTTTTCGGCATGCTATTTAAAGCACTATGCCAAACACGAATGTGGTCTTTTAGGCCTTCCTTAATTAACGACTTCAAAGCAATGCCATGGGTATCCATCTCATTAATTACTATGAATTCTTTAATTGCTCTTACTTCCTTAGAAACAATAATAATTTTTTTTACAAAAGATGAATTATGTAGATGTAATTATACAAGAGATGACCTTAAAAATTAAATAATCAGCATTAGGAATGCGAAGTTCGTTAAGCATTTACAGAAAGGATCTACTATCCTTTGCCATACCACCTATGGCACTCATACTTAAATTAGTAAACTGAGAACTTTCATAATGTGATTCCAGATCTTTTCGAAATGATTTACATTTCATATTTTTGCAGTCCCAATTCTTTTGTATGTTAGTTTTAAACCCTACAGTGAGCTCAAGAACATAAAGCTTCCCTTGAGATTTAATAATTAGATCTGGGCGAAGATCAAGAACAGTAATGATGGATGGAGACTGACATCCAAGTATATCAGCATATATCTCCATCTCATTGTTCTGAGGATTTGGGTCAAACATTGAATTGCCTTATGTTTACAATAAAACAGCACTGAGGTTACTTTTTATTATTATTAGTAGTAGGCAAGTATTCTCTTGTAGCTCTCTTTAAGATCAATGTCTTATCAAATTGTAAACCAGAAAATATCTACAAAGAAATTGAACCCTTGCAAAAGTTGTGTAAATTGATAATAATTACTTAAGATCTCTAGATGTTTTTGTTTTCTATTATATGATATGGTTTTTGAAATTACAATCTATGTTAAATGAGGGTGTTATCTATGAGATCACCTTTTGAACAAATTTAAGTTATTGACATGCAATGCAGTTGCATGAACAAACAAGTAGGTGCAAAAATTTCTTACCGATTGCCATTCCAATTCTCCAATCGAACGTATTATCATGTACAGCTTGGAAAATCATTGGAACGTACATACTGAAGGGAATTCGCTGCCATCCACGTATTGCAGCTAGGAGTACCAATCTGGTATCTATCCTTATCATCTAAGACCTGTGAGTTTAAGTACAGTTGTTTAGGTATTGTGACCTGACGCAGTACACTGCTCCAAGTTCTCTTGGTTGTTGATGTAGTTAGCTAATCCATATTATCAAATTCTGTACGTAGAGTGGTGCAAGGGTAATCTTTAATCTCTGAAACATTTGGAAGCTTCCGTCAAATTCAAAATTTGCTAACACAATATTTATGGCGTTAAAATCGATCAATTGTAAAAGTTCTGAACTCTGTTATGCAACAATTAAAATGCCTTCCTTATGTTTGTAAAATCATTTTCATCAACTCTCATTTCTCCACAATCTCCTTACTCTTAAAATTCTCTGTGTACGTCTACTTCGTCATCTTAGTACTACCAGTATTCTCTCAACAACTCGCTGGACTCTAGTAACTTCTTATGAAACTCTATGACTCTGGTTACTGCTCAGAAATTGAATGCAACTCCTCTAAGACTAACAAAATTTGTATGCTTGTTCTATGCTTAATTCCTCCTGATTCTTGGTGCCTTTTAGGTCTAAAACTTTACCCGAGTCTTGATATTTGATTGGTTATTTTTAAAAATTTAAAGGTCATCAAAGCTTTAAAGCTTATCAAGCTCTTAGCGTGACCAATACTTTGCAGGCTCTTAGCACTTCTAATTGTTTCACGTACTATGCCTCAAGCATGTATACATTCTAAATAATGTCCATACTTTAACCTGTACCAGATCATTCTCTGAACTCTCGAAGGTACCTACGACTAAAAGTTTCCCGAGCTCTCGATACTTACGTCATGGAAAACACTACTAAACCATAAAAAATAAAGCACGACCAAACATTCCCTGAACTCGAAACATGTTTTGGAACGTTCACTATTTTGTCCATACTTGCAAAGTTATAAATATCAACTGTTTGACAAATATATTCACAACAAATCCTCTTCCAATCTATTGATATAGGAAACGTTGAGTCTTGGAGCAAAAAACGTGAACATGATTTCAGGTATGCAGAGGAAATGCTTTGCTCCCAAGAGGAATGCAAAATAATCTTCAAATATATTTGACAATTTGAAAAAGTTTTAATTGGAAACAACAAATTTACTAAAACTGCGAGGCACGTTCACAGTTTTTCAAAAGTAATTTTGCTTAGACTACCATATCAAAATTTTTCTTTTCAGGCGGTAATCTAGCAACATATTCTTCCCACGTTATTGTCACAGTGACTGAGTTTTGTTTTCTAGAGATGAAGAAGGGAGACGAACCTAAACCGGAAAAGAAGCCCGACCGAAATTTGGTTAGTTTGGTTTCGCGTTAATTCGAAGGGGGGAGTGTTTAAGACATCGGGTACATCATATCAGTTAGCGTTAAAGACTCGAGTTGAAATGTAATGGATACTTTGTTTATCATCCTGACGAAAATTTATTTATCAATTGGGTTTGACTAATTGTAATCAATTCAAATGAAAAACAGAATTAAAAAAATTCATTTAACTTTATTAGTCTTTGACGTCCCGTTTATAACAAGTTGAGTTTAGAAAATATATAAACATTTAGTTGGTTATTTTAGAGCAAAGTCTGTTCTATTTATTCCCGTTTAGGTTTCTGTTCAATGTACATTTAATCAAAATGGTTTGAGTGTGAAACTTGCGCTCTTAATTCACCTCAGCTTACTTTTGACCACGTTAATGCAGAAAAGTTTGAAAGCAGGATTTTAAATGATACCGATAGCAAGATTATTCCAGTCTGCAATTGGCCCGGAAAATCTATGTTGCTATTCCAACATCTAACAAAGGTTAGCTGTAAAAATGTTTCTACGATATATCTCCAAAGCAATAGTCTATACATTTGAAGAAGTTGTATTCATATTAGTACCAGTCTCTGTAACTGCCTCTACGATCCTACGAAGCCAGTTTTATTTTACATTCCGTTCATTGCTTACCGAGGGTTTCACAAACCCAACTTGCCAATAAAACTGTCTATTCCAAAAAGGAAATCAATGTCCATGCATGAAAGGCAAGCAGCCCTATTACATACTGCCTGGGGTTAATGTCTATTTCTTTGAAATGATTTCATGGTTGGCCCTTCGAGTAAGGGAGGAAAGCAACCGCTTTAGTCCTTGCAATATTCTGATAACGGAAGACAAATCATCTTCTAAAAGAACTACCAGTCAAATATCGACTCTATGTATTGGATATAATCAGGAGGTGTTAAAATTCTACTAGATAAGCAACGCCATCTACTTCTTAAAGCTTAAATACAATGACTATTGATCCGTTGGAGTACGGATATCAAAACTAGATGTTATCACACCTTGGTACAAAATCATATGTAGATAAAACACGAAAATGCCATGAACATAGACATAATTTATAGCTATATTTCTATTTTTTTATATATATAAACAAAAAATAAAAGTAGACGTAGATATCAATGCAGACAAAGATACAGGTATCAATATAACAATTCATTCTCTTGGAGCACGTTAGAAGTCATTGTTACAAGTTTGTTAGTTTAATAGATATTCTGATTTAACAAACTTACTTTCTTGAAAGCACAATTCAGCAGGCAACTCATTTTGATAGACTGACAGCGCACAGAATTACAGTAAGAAACACTTTTCAGTTTTAGGTAGAGGACGATCTAAGTTTCATTTAGCGGTTTTATAATATGTTTTTATTTCGCATCATAAGACTAGTTTGTGAAGACAGAAATAATTTGTTTTCAAGTTATCAAAGTTTTAGCACGCCATCAACTTAGGCTAAGTAATTCCGTCCACGTTTGCATTTTATAGTAACTTTTATTCATTTGCATTCTTTAGATGTAAATAGTTTCTTATGTACGTACTCATTACCGATGTAGATCGACTGACGAGAATTTTTCGATCAAAATGAGTTGCCTGCTGAGATTGTGTTTTCAAGTTCTGCAATACCAAGAATATGTTCAAACTTACATTCGATATAACGTAAGTAATTTGACTTAGTACTTAAGCAACATGTATGTAGTATATGTCTATATGAATGTAGACATCAATATAGATATTATGTAAAGATAAATGTTGATATAAATGTTGAAACAAATTCAGACGCAAATTTACGGAAGATACCAACATGATTTTAGATGATAGGTCATTGATATACAGTTAATTCAGATTTAGATGTAGCTACAAATTTTGAGATGTACATGTTGATCAAGATTCAAATAATAGATTAAGTAAGATAAAAACGTATGTGTGTACTCATGTACTGAGGCTGCAGACAGTTCAGTTTTCTCCTTTGAGGACACATCTGTGCAGAACAGAGTGTCGAGACTGTATCTTAGCACTGAAGCAAGCAAACCTGCAACAAGGCAACATACAAAAGGTTTATGTGCTAATATGCCAGAGTGCTCAAGCCTCCCGTGGAGTCGGTATTGCAAAGTGCATATGTCAATAATCTAGTCATAAACAGAGAACGCTTAACTAACCCCGGTGGTGACATATTTCCTATTTCTCTAGTGTCTTTTCTATGCAGTAGTATTCACACTCTGTGCCCTCATCAATGCAGCGTAGTGTTGAGACTGTATCTTAGCACTGAAGCAAGCAAACCTGCAACAAGGCAAAAGACATACGTTTTATGTGCTCACATGCAAAATACTCAAACCTCCCGTGAAGTCAGTATTGCAAAGTGCAGATGTCAGTAATCTAGTCATAAACAGAGAATGCTTAACTAACCCCGGTGGTGACATATTTTCTATATCTCTACTATCTTTTCTATACAGTAGTATTCACACTCTGTGCCCTCATCAATGCAGCGCAGTGTTGAGACTGAATCTAAGCATTGTTGCATGGAATCTGACAATTACGCAATTTAAAGGATTAGTCTGGCATGATGCCAGAATGCTCAAACTGCATGCGCAATGAGCATAGCATGATGCAAATTGTAACTATACCGTCTTAAAAGAGAGTGCTCAACTACGTAATTTGCATATGGTAGTCTATATACTAATATATTTATGGGAAAACAGTCACAAGGTTGCGGTTAAATGAGGCCTTTTTAAATTAGTGTACGATGCAAAGGACAAAGTGCTTAAGAAAGAATAGCTATGCATTCGTTACAATGAGCTTCTCGCCTTCATAAGATTCACAAACCTAAAAGTAGACATGCCCTTCATTTTTGATTATGTGGAATTTGTCAAAATAACCTTTGCACCGTACATAAAAGACGAAATATAGTCTACTGTTAAGTGCATGAAAATACATTGAAGAAATTATTGTATATTGCATTGAGTAACGGATTCACTCTCCTAAATGTTTTCGCCATACACTGGTCACATCAGCCGCATGGAGTGAGGTAAGAAAGCTTTTAACAAAGAATTCATAGGAAGTAAGAAGACCCAAAACAGGTCGTTTAAGATAACACTTTCGTGAGCCACAGATTTTCTTTCGCTTGTGTTATTGAAAAAGCGTAACCAGTAAACCAGAATAACTCCTGCTATTGAAGAATGCTGTGACCAGTGTATGGCGAAAACATTTAACAAAGTGAATCCGTTACTCAACGCAATATTCAAACTTTGTTACCACTAACCAACTAAGAAGCTCTTTTTCGTTGTAACAACCCTCTGTAACTTTCATCGTCGTAAGGACAAATACTCATGCAACCAGAAAATCTAATCAGATAAAATTTTTACATCATTAGATCTTAAAATAAAAATTCTGATGTCTTTTGTTTGAATTTAGGCTTTTACAAATCCATTTTGCCCAATGATTGCTTTTTCCATTTTGTACTAGCTTTAGAATCGTCTTTCCTTTCGTCTTCATATTCCTCTTGCTTATATTTCCAGTATTGTTCTTGGTGTTATTTTAGTAGTCCTTCTCGCTATTCAAACCCATCTTCTTTTTTCTCCGTGTAGGTGCTAAGTTGAAAATTTGCAGGTATACAAGACCAGCCATTCAGCAAATATCAAGAGAGATAAGGTCAAGACTCGATTTTGCTGGTGGCGAAACGAAACAACGGCTGTTGTATTAACTGGTCTGCATCTCAGCAGGATTATATTTCTCTGGGAATGGAAGACATGTCAAAATGTCCAGTGGCGGTTCCAGCAGCTGATCACAGGGACAGTAGCAGCTTCAAAGGTGCCTAATCTTCAACACTCTGCAAGATGAATTGCGTGGATATTCCTTTGTCGTACTCTTTCAGTCGCCTACATCCACGTTCTAAAAGTAGTTATTGAACATTCTAAAACAAATCAAACCACCCAAGCAGCCTATATTTAATCAGTGTGACAAAACCAAAATTTATGGAGGCTCCCTGGTAGGCCACCTGCAGTTTATGTAGTCACTCCCCCTTGAATTTGCCACTGAAAATGGCATACGCAAGATAAAACAGGTAGATAAAAACTGCTAATAGAGTTGTTTGATGCTCTAAACTTTTCCTTACCAATACAATAAGCATGCCATTTGTAGTCCGTTAATGGAAAAATAGCTTATTTAAATCGTTTTTTATTAATCACTCCCTGACTCACTTGCTTTAACTGTACCAGCGACATGCATTATACAAAAACAGCTTGCGAAAAGCAAACTCATAAGGAATGTGAAGACTAAAAGTCAGGAACATCTATAGAGAGAAGCCAAAAAAATGTCGTCATTATAAGTAATGTTTCTGTGCATAGAGCACGTCATTATGAAGTCTATTATTTCATAGAAATAAAATTGGCATTTTCAACTTCACATGTGCCTTAAATTGTGGGACCTTCACAACTTTTTTATTGTTTTAAAAACAAACATTTCAGTAAGGCAAAAACAATTTTTAAACATATTACTGGAAACTGCTATGTTTACATGTAGCGGTGTTTTCCCTCTGATTTTTAACCCCTTTCCGAAAGAAATTGGCCTAAACTTTACAATAACGGCAAGTAAAATGAGCGGTAACAAAAAATGTAAATATATTCTGGTTGAAACCTCAGACATGAATATAAAATTATCCCTCAAATGCTATATACAATTTTACCGATATTATATATACGTTATGAAAATATCGCCTTGTGCAAACCTTCCAGTTTTAGGTGTCCCGCAGGAGCTCAGTGGCATTGAATAATATTAACGAACTTTCATTGACGAAATTTTGCGTTCCTCACAGACGATTCACTTTTATTGGCAATACTGGCTGATTTCACTAGTGTCCATCGTCACGGACGAAGCACCTCCTCTCCCTTTCCTTGTTGCAAAAAAAAGGAAAATAGAGTAATAATAAACGAAAAGGACTAAATGAGCCAAAGAAAGGCTTGTCATATGAAAGTACTATATACTTTGTGTGTATACTTGGTCTGTTATAGCACCCTGGCCAGTTCCAGCACACGATGTGGCAGAATCTTCAAACTTTTTAAATTCCCTTCAAAAGATTCCAAACGACGGTTAGCAGGACATTTAACTTTTTTCATTAATCTTTTCTTCTTACTTCTTGGCTCTTAAACCTTGCTTTTTACTTTATATTTTTGAGTGTGAAGTAATTCACTCGTGTACGTCAATTTAATGTTTTTAAGTTTACAATGCTTCTCTTCGGAGATTCAATGTTAGACTGAAATACCTAGCCAATGTCGATCACTTGCCGCGAACAATGCAACAATATTGCACGATCGTCAATAACTGTATACGGATTTTGATTTCGTCAATATGTTGTACAATGTTTCAATCATTGTCCACCGACGATCAATAATGTTGTCAATTTACAGCTTCATCAATAGTATTGTCGATATTATTGAGCGTCTGCTGGCTGCTTTACACCCCTTTTTTGCCGGGGCTATGGTGGTGCCCACACATAATCAACTTCGTTGGAGTACAAATCACTTTAAGACCGGACGCTTTTCCGGATGTCACCAATGGTCCTAAGGGGAATCATGCCCGTAGCCTCTGGTATTGACGGCAAGTAAACTATCCACTGGACCACGACGGGCAACGTGAAAACGCATGCCACAATGAGCATTATTCTGCAGCCGATGAAGCAAGATATCTAGGGAATCATTATTCCTTGTTACTGCTTCAATTGCAGCAGAAGGAAACAGATAACTTTAAGCATTGTCATTTAATCGCATGTACGGATCCAGGATACGGTCAGCAAATAATTGTCCACCGAGAAAATAAGGTATATGCTACATACCAACCACCTTTATTCTAAACCATAGGCGGTAGCATAAGAACTTAGAGAAGGAACGTTTATTAAGCTTTATTAAGTAACTGCTACGTTTCGTTGATACATTTTGCAACAACTTGATCACTGCAAACATATAATAATAATTTTAAACTCCATATATTCCATTCATTCCGAATAATGCAACCTTTATTCGGAGATTCGTTTTTCAACAGGCCATTTCTTTCACATTAAGTAGCAATTAGATAATATTTTTAGTCTGTGATTATTGTTTTTTGTTCATAACGGTGATTTATCTCATTTTTTATTATCACTACCTTTTTGTTGTTGTAGTGTTTATAGTATTGTTACACTTCATTGCTTAATACAGGAATTATGTATCTAAGGTGTCTAAAGGTTCATTTTCTTATAGAGGACAATGCAAATCGAAGGATAAAAATTTCAGATATCGTATTTCTCTAATAGTGCGTCAGTTCATCACTTTCGATGAGCAAGTGTAGCTTTAGGGAGTGTTAAAATTGGGCAAGAGAAGCGGATGCTTTAACGAATATGTCGGTAAGTCTATTCCATAATCGAGGGCCGCTATACTCGATGCTTTTACTCCTTGGTTGTGGTTTTTGCTAGGCTTCCACATAAGTTTAGATCTGAGAAACGTGTTTTATATTTATGTTGTATTTTCTTAACAATAATAATATGTTTATAGGGCAAGAGGTTATTTCTGATACGAAATAAAGTGCTCAAGGTTTGGTATTACTATGATACTGTTTCACTGATAGATATTTAGATATTTCTATTTCTTTATAAATGTTCGAGTATTTGCTGTTCTTCCAGTTTCCCATGTAGTTCTACTTGTTTTTTTTTCGTAGTCTATGTATTTTGTTTAGTTCTGTCTTTGGGTCACAGGGTCACGCAACGTTTGAAAAGTTCAGATAAGTATGAATGAATGTAAGGCAGAGACATCATGCAAGCAGTAACGGTTAACATATTTCCTTGTCTTTTTCGTATTCTTATTGATAGTTTACTTTCAACGTCATTGATATACGCTTGCCAGTTTGAATTGTATCTAAACACTTAAAATATTGTTTTTGAAAAGAACACTATAGAAATAGAAAATATGTCACACCGATCATCGAAGGATCGGGGATCGATTACGATCTATTTTTTTTTCTTTGTATTTTGTTTGTGCCAATTTATAATAGAGGCAAATTCATTGGTTGGTTGGTTCATTACGATGACGATAATGCAAAAGTTTCTTTATGTGTGTCTAGAGGCAGGTATGGATGAGATTTTAACGTCCTGGTAAGTCCGGTAAGGGAGACCTAATTCCCTGTCAAGTGATTTTACTTGACATGCACAAATCCATTTGCTCGTTTCTTACCCCCCCCCCCCCAACTTTGATTTGGTTGGTCTGCCGCAGTCTGGTAGATTTATTCAATTAATTGCGCGCTGTCAACCTGGTCTGTATGAAAGTGGCCGCTGATCTCTTAAGGAGGAGACAGGTCTTTTCAGGTACATAACTAAAAATATTGTAATGGCTAGTTCACTGATGACATCTATGGACAGGTGACCGCTCAACAGAGGTGGTTGCTATGGCAGGGTATCCTGTATCACTTTCTTTGCACTGTTAGTATATTTTTTAATTTTTCAGATTTTTTCAACGCCAATTTTCAAAAAACCGCGTCGAACGGAAACGTGTCGTGTTAGTGCTGCCTTGACCACTGGACGTTTATCCGCCAGTTTCAGAAAATAGCGTTGATGAGTTGAAACATGTCGTGCTACTGCTACTAGGACCACTGGACATTTCTCCGCCAATTTCAGAAAGTATCGCTGAGCGGAAAGATGTCGTGATGGTGCAAAATTAACCAATGGACGTCTGACAGAGTTTCACAGAGGGAAGAAAAAATGTTGCAAAGATAACAAAACTGTTATTATTGCTAAAAAGCGAGACGTCCTGTGCTCAGTTGATAAATTATTTAAGCTATCCTCTTAACAGATACTCAGCAAATGACTTACAGTCTCATTGCGTGCTAAATAACAACAATACCGGACACTATTATAATTGAGAAAATATAAACAATTTTGTCCTAGTCAATCAGCTTCGGGTTGTTACAAATATGACCAATATACGAGTCAGAGAGCTGAACCGAAAGAAGCAAATAATACAAAGATAAGATACACCAGGGGCGGAGCCCTAAAGTCGAAACAAAAAAAAGGCGGGGGGGGGGGGGGGGGGGGGGGGGGAAACCCCGGGGGGGCGGGCTTTTTGTTTTATGGGAAAAACAAAAAAGGTTTTTTAACC
>JAAAKM020006971.1:69746732-69756995 GCA_010016025.2 Alatinidae sp. Z8VKAUB7J3 | reverse complement strand
AGAACGGGGGGGCAGAAAGAAAGGGAAGGGGGGGGTGGGGGGGGGGGGGGGGGGGGGCGCGCTGAGAGAAATCAGAGGTTTCGAGCTTTTTGCTTCAATGGATAATCAGAAAAGATTTTGTAACCACAACACTAATATTGAACAGAGGCCTCTGTTTTCCCCTTTTGTTCCTTTTTGCAGCATTATTTTTATTCTCTTTGCCAGAGATGAACATTACGTGACAAAAAGCGGGGGGATATCAACCCCCAGCCCCCCAAGTGGTACCCCTTGTTAATCTCACGGAGCGTGTGCTTTGATTTGTCATTAAAGTATATTTTTCTAAGTTAAAAGTTAAGCGTTTTTAAGTTAAAAACAACCTGTTGCTCCCCCTTGCTAGTTTTGGTTTGTTCTCTGTATCGTCCAATTCATGTTTTGATTTTAAACAAAGATGAAACTGGATAATGAAGCATTTCCATTCAACTGAAGAAGAATATTTGATAAACAAAAACCATCGATGTTGCTACATTGAAGAAAATACCTCTTTGGATATCAGATGAGGAAATTACGTAAGTATGGGGAGATTATCCAGTCCCTACGAAGGATGAAAGTGTTGACGATTGTGGGTTTTCATGCGAGACGATACCAATCCGAGAAACTCATTTTGTCCCACGTTTGTTACATTCGAAATCATCGCTGGTGTTCTAAATGCAGCTCTTCCCAATAAGTTTATTCTGCTCTATGACAGTAATTCACCCTTTCGCAAAGTCTTTGACTACTGCGTGGCACTTATTTTGCCAGGAAGAACGGTTGAGGGAGACCCTCTCCCAATGCAAAAGGTGCATTCGCTACGCCTTCCAGTTGACTATTAGGCTGTCTGTGTAACATAGACTGGGCCATCTGGTCATTCAGTCATCCGGTCACCAGGTCATCCGGTCATCCGGTCACCCGGTCATGCGGACATCATTTATACGTCCTACGGGTTTTCTACCAACGTAGCGGGGACTTCATTACAATGGCTTCGACGTGTAATACTTTGCACCTTCTGAAGACTGCGGTAAATTAGCGCCAGCTAATCTGGTCTTTTGAAGGCTATTAAGAACAATCTCTTCTACTCTCAGTCGCCTAATTGTGACATTGACATACGATTTTCTGACCATCTTTTTTACAAGTAACAAATACTCATTTCTTTATTGTTCATGCAAGTTCACATCATCGTAAATTGAAGTATGAAATTCTATGTAGTCCTTGATCAGAGATCATAAATAATAAAGGGAGATTGATTTTCAATTACTTCTAAGGAACATTAGCTATGAAAGGAACTTGAGTGTGATTGATTTGTGGCGCAACTACAGCAGTTATTTTCAGAAAACACTAAAGACAGTAAATAAATTTAAATAGACTTAGTATTACGGTTATATTGTAATTACTTATTGTATTTTAAATAAAGAATATTAAACCTGATATCCTTGGACTAAAGGAAAATATAGTGCCATATCATTATAAAGACTTTCTCCATCGACTTATGCGAGTGAAAAAAATATCAGAGGTGGAGAGAGGATGAAGATGAAATGTTGTAATCATAGGAGCAGAAACAATTACAGTGGCTTCGCGAGAGAGGGTCTTCGGCTTTCGTTCCCACTTTTTGCCAAGAAATTTTCTCTGCGGTTAAGAGAACAAAAGAAACACTGCAGCAAGAAAGAAAACAGAAAAATCTCAGTGAAGTACCAAAAGCAGAAGAAGAAGAATGAGAAGGTATAGTAGTAGTAGTAGCACTAGTAGTAGTAGTAGCACTAGTAGTAGTAGTAGTAGTAGTAGTAGTAGTAGTAATAGTAGTGGTAGCAGCAGTAGTGGTAGCAACACTAGTTCTTGTAGTAGTAGTATTAGTAGTGCTATTAGTAGAAGTAGTAACAGCAGAGTAGTAGTGCTGATAGTAGTAGTAGTAGTAGCAGTAGTAGTAGTAGTAATAAGAGTAGTAGTAGCACCAGTGGTAATAGAAGTCGTAGCAGAAGTAGTTGTACTAATAGTAATAGTAGTAGTAGCAATAGTTGTAGTAGTAGTAGTAGTCGTCGTAATAAGAGTAGTAGTAGCACCAGTGGTAGTAGTAGTAGTAGTAGTAGTAGTGGTAGTGGTAGTAGTAGTAGCAGCAGCAGCAGTAGTAATAGTAGTGGTAGCAGTAGTAGTGGTAGTAGCACTAGTTGTTGTTGTGGTAGTAGTAGTAGTAACATTAGCAGGAGTTGCAGTTATAATAGCACCTGTAATATTGATAAGAATTGTGGGTAGTATCCTCTCACATGTAGTAGTAATATGTGTTGTAGTACAGGCACTTGTGGGAGAAGTAGTGCTAACATTAACATTAATAACAGACGCTGTAGCAGCAATACTTTCTATATCACAGACAAGTAACTAGTATTTACCCTACGTGCTAAAATTACTTCTTGACCCTACGAATGTCATCAGATGTTTATTTGGGCAAAGCGACTTATAATTAATTTGTGTTGCTACATCAAAATCATTACCTACTGATTATATGTTGACGAAATGTTAGTTGTCAGGAAACAAGAATAAATACAATCTCCGGATCATGTTAGTGATCACGAAATCAGATAATTGATGTAAAAAAATGCTTCCAAACGTTTATATGTTCCTCACCCCGAGAGAGATTTGAAGTGCCCTGGTGCCCTTGCATTCATAACCTAATATCAGAACATTTACTATACGTATAGTACTAAATTATGAGAAAGTAACTTATAAAAACACAAGCCTGAAATATTCTAAATACTATGGTGACAACTACACCGGCAAACTATAGGTAGAACGAAGGAAACTACATGTTTGACAACGTTCCGTCTATTCCTTAAGACTTCGTCAGGTGATTGTACACAGATAAACATTGTAACCTCCAGTATACAAGGACCCGACGAAATCTTAAAGAAAAGACGAAACGTTGTCCAAATTGTAGTTTCCTTCTTGGCGTTCCGCCTTAGAGAATCTACATGTTATCAACATCTTAAGAACGAGAACGTCTATACTGGAGTATAGGGTGCTAAAGTGATGACGTAACAAAATTTTACTTTTCGAGGAAACCAAATTATATGTACGAGAAAGTGTTAATCATCTCACCAAACGCTGTTATACAAAAAATCACCTGTAAATCTCTTATCAACGTCGAGAAACGGTCATTTGAGTTTGCAAAAGGCCTCGAGAAAACTTTGTTAATTTTACTCATTTTCTGTATTAATGAACTGGGTTTAAACAACAAAGTTTTGATATAAATTTTGACAGGAAGTATCTAGGCCATGGCGTGTGTGGTAAGTGTTTGGTGGTTATTGCAACGATGTTGTATACCCGAAGTGACGAGTGTCTCAAGCGGCAATCATCCGTGTGGTAAATGTATACTTGCAATTAACAAAATGGTAAATATCCCAAATAATCATGATACTAGATGGAAAATATTAAAAAGTGGTAAATGTTCAGGAACTAATTGATTCACTATGCGTGAAGGTATCAGATGGTAAGTGTAAGGATGGTGTATGCATTAGGTAGTAAATATGAGTGGTGTAAATGTGTTATTGTAACAAGTAAAGTGGTAAATATCCCAATTGATTATGATATTAAATGGTAAAAGCATCAGATGAAAATGTTTAGAACCACTTGGTTTACAATGCATGGTAAGTTATTAATGGTAATAGTAATGATGGCATAAAGTAGCCAATATCTTAGGTGGTCAATATTTGTATAAAGTGCTATGTATTTAGGTATAAAGCCTTGGAGTACGCCTTCAATTAAATGCAATACAAAACAGTTTTCAAGAGTAAAGAATATGCCATCCTCTTGTGGGCACAAGCCTTAATCTTCCGATTGGATGACTACATGACTAAGCCTTCATTAAGAAATTGAAAGGATTAATATGCCTGTAGTGTGTTTCGGAAATTCCATGTAATTAATGAGGTGAACAAGTTAACCAATACCTCTCAACAGTGATGGACTTGGGCTAATCTTGTTAAAGGAGCTTTACGATGGCACGTTATCGTTATAAGCTGAAAAGTAAAACTTTGGGTTTTGTCTTGTCGGAGGTAAGAACTACAACGAAATACTGTCATTGTATTTCTGTGGTATATTGTTGAGCCAATATGCAAAAAGTACAAGAGGAAAAGACGATCGTAAAATTGACTTTAAAACATCACTGCTATCGTAGGTTTTGAGTAAAAATGTGACTATTTTTGGGGGGTCAGCCCTAGGATATGTAATTCCAGAGTGGCACTGTATTTGTTCACTGTACTATAGCCGATATCTATCAGTACTGAAAAAGAAGGAGTTTTGGGTATGATTGGCTGTTGGTGTTGGATGAATCAAGAAACAAAAACAGGAAAGTTTAAAACTAAACAGAATAATAAGAAATTGTGCAATTATTTTTACTTCCAATAATAACCTCGATTATAAGTGAGAGAACGAAATATTTATCGAAATTTTCAGACCCCTGCCCAATAATTTTAACAGGTGGTAAAACCATGAATAGCTTGGCCTTTTTAACCTGAAGGACAGCTTCTTTGATTGACTTGCAAGTAAAACTAAAGGTCCCAAAAGTTGCCAGCTAAATATGATAATGGGATTTGTGTGCTAAATTATGCCTGCTGTGTCTTGTTCTATAGTCTATACCAATCTGGACAAGAGCGTCGGGATACTGAATTCTACTACAGATTCGAATGAATTGCAAGATCGATCTTTCTGAGGATACTCTGAGAAGTAACCCTCCTTGTCATTAGGCTGCTGACGTCCTCTATCAGGTCTTCCTGGCAACCTTTATGTTTTCAGTTCGGGGAGGGGCTATTACAGCCCCTACTGGGTGGTTGAGCTTGCCTCATGGCTTGCTTCTCTGCCCAGTAGCCTAAATTGAGTGGCACTGCCCTTGGATGCCCCAGCTGGCCTTTATTATTAGTTAGCCTGTTTGTTGGTGTTTCTTTTTATTTAGGATAGTTTTGATATCGGGCCCACTGCTGATCAGTGGTCTTTGATTAAGAGCCTGCAAATAATCAGGGCTCCGAAGGAAATCAGTTTTTTGTTTCTAGCAACAGACATCTAGATAGATTGGCATTCTCAAATACCTAATTCATCACATTTGTTTGATGTCTCTGTAAATTGCTTTATGAGTTAGATTCCAAAGCAAAATGTAGTAATAATGAGTGACTTATGTTTGATACAGCTGTTAACAGAGGGAGGAAAACGTTGACATTTGTAGCTTTAGGTCATAACGAAAGGTGACCTGGAATGTTGCTGAGCAGTTTGATTAATTTTCACCAAACTTGAGACTTATGGCTTAGCAACTGAAACTCTCATTAAAAAGTGCTCGAGTGTGCGATTAAGAGCTTGTAGCTGTGGAGATGTGGTTTTGACGAAGAATGTTGAAAATATCACGGAAAGAAATGATGACAAATGAAGACGTTTTAGATAATTTTGCGAAGAGACAACTTGAGAATATGGAGAAGAGCAAAAATGTTGGGAATTCGATTTTCCACCTCTTCTTTATATACTAAACCTTTCAGAACCGAACGTGATGATAAATTTTGACTTAAAGTGATCAACGACTACAATTGGTATGATGCCAACTATTCCCTGCTACCTACCTACCTACCTACCTACCTACCGTTTCCTACTACGACCATGCTGTTGAAGCAAATACTGACGACTGATTACGGCGACTCGCCGATGGACCGACTGGCTGATATTCTAACTAGCAGCCTACAGAAACGGTATATTCCAACGTTTACTTTCCTACTGCTCATAAGATCAAGCTTGGCAAAGCAATTTTATTGACGATAAAGCTTCCATGCGCCTATCCATTTTCCTTGGGCCTCTCGGGTACCGATCCCACTTTGAATACCGTATAGTGGTGTACTTACAGTTCTAGCGGCTCACGAAGTGTAGAATATCTTCAGGAATCTATTAAATCTAAGTTCCATCCAGAAAAAGTTAAGCTAACAAAATAAGAAGACACTACATGGTGGATTCTAAGAGCTGACCAAGCGGTGAATGCGGAAGATACATATCTATTGCTAACAAAGACCATAGAATCAATTGGCATAAGAACCAAAGCATTTAGCATTGCTGGGTGCTCAATACTTTGGCAATAAATTTCCATTATCAAAGAATCGACAAATTAAGGTAGCCGATCATACAAAGCAAGATTCTGCAATGCCGCTGAAACATTTACATAATATCAATCTGGTTAAGTGCATATTGAGTTTACATACCATTATCTGCAAACTCGTAGGGTTCAAGGCAGTGCTGCATCATGTCCACCAACACCGAACACATTGACTCCAGCAGGCCTTCTTCCTGTACCATTTGTAATGCCAGTTGCTCACTGCTAAATAGCTGCACGCTCACATGGACAACATGGTTGGAAAGGTCGTCTGGAGAGGAAGATCGTCTTAGAGCTTCCCCAATCTTGTGGTAATACTGACAAAAGGTCCTTGTAAACATGACCTAAATAAGAAAAGGGACCACTATCATCACCAATTACCATAAACAACAATAGAACAACATTACAAAACAACCAAGGATCCATTCGATAATTCTCTGGACTAGTAATAGATTTCTAGTAAGGTTTAATTTTTTTTCGCATTAACCTGGAAGGCGCATAGTAGGGATTCACTTTTAATGACGAGAAGAATCTGTTCTCGCACCCAAGCACTTTCCCTACGCCATTTTGTTACCTACTGCAATAATGCCAATAACTTCTCTTGTTTTTCTCTCCGGTGTTCGCTTCGTCAGCCTGGTCTCCTCTTGACATAGAGGATGTCTGACACAACACTTCGTTTTCATGGCTACTTGACGACACAATATCACCAGATCTATCTTTGCTCTATTATTGTTTACCTCGTTGTAACGAAACCCTAAATACGTCACAGCTAAACTTATATATTATTGTTAAGTACTGAAAAGTAGGTACACATGATACAGTGTAAACTAATCGGAACAGAAATGTGAAGGTAAATCAAAGATTGGTTACTGGAATTTCCTTTACGCTGTCAACATGAAGACCTGATCCTTTGTCTCCACATCAGTCTATCGTTTGCTTCCTCCTCCATCACGCCAACCACCCTCATGTCCTCCCTCACCACATCCATGAGCCTTCTCTTTGGCCTCCCTCTGTTTCTCCTACCCGGTATTCCCATCTCCAGCATCTTCCTTCCAATATATCCCCCATCCCTCCTATGAACATGGCCAAACCATCTCAATCTCGCATCTCTCACTTTATCACCCAACCGTCTTACCTGGGCAGTTACCCTGATATAGTCGTTTGTAATCCTGCCCATACTTGTCACTCCTAAGAAAAATCTCAACATTTTCAGTTCTGCCACCCCTAGCTCTGCCTCCTGTCTTTTTGTCATTGCCACTGCCTACAAACCATACATCATAGCTGGTCTCACCACTGTCTTATACACTTTAACCTTCATTTTTGCTGATATACTCCTGTCACATATCACTCCTGTCACCCTTCTCCAATCATTCCAACCAGCCTGCACTCTCCTTTGTACCTCCCTACTGCACTCTCGTTTTTACCTCCCTACTGCACTCTACATTACTCTGGATTGTTGACCCTGCTTTTCAGTGCTTTAAAATAATAAATAGCTTTACAACAAAGTAACCAATAATGAAGCGAAATAAGAACTGGCAACACAGCCTTGACAAATGAAGTAGCAATGACAACAAAGAGGTGCTTTTGACATTCACTTTGTCAAGTCGAGACCGGGCCTGGTAAACCAAAGAAAATGCACTAAAAAACAACAGGGGTAATTGGAAGCATTGCAGTAAGTACCCTAATGGCATAAAAAAGCGAAATCCTACGATTTGCCTTCCTAGAACCTGCAAAGAAGTTTCAAACATTGACTAGAAATCTATGTTAATCAAGAGAATGTATTGAATGAATTCTGGTAGTATGCGTAAATGTACATAAGAATAAATCTTGTGTATTTTTTGTTCTAAATTGAAATGTGAACTGATTACAGTTCTATGCTCTAAATAGTCCTCTGTATATGTGTCTAAAATGATATCGCCAGGCAAGAAAAAAACATACTATGGCATCACAAAAATAAAACTACGGCATGGCGCAAAAAATCTGGTGTCACTAGTTTCCTTAGCACCCTTCAGCATTCATTAGGAAGACATGGGCAAGTACCACCAATACAAGTCACCTTCTTCTTGTCTTTTCAGGGACTTTAAAATTTGGTCAATATGTCTTCTGAGATTGTGGCCACTGGATTTTGAAGATTGTTTATTGATTAACATCCATTTCACTCTGACAACTAAAATCTGTCTTTTGATAAGTAATACTTTAATCCTTGGCATAGCTATGGTAATTTTATAACACATACATATACAAGCACTAAGAAATCCAGGACAGAGATTCATGCTGACAGCACAATTAACAAAAAAGATAGAAAATAAATTGTTACCTTATACGTTTGGTCTGGTAATAGCCGAAGTAGAAATGTTGCCAGGGAATTTGGAAATTCCAGATGCACAAGTGTATTCATTAAAAAGTCTAAATAAGTTTTCTGCTCATCATGACTGGGATGTAGTCCTGAAGAATCCTCACAAAATAGTCCTGAATCACTATCACTATCCATAGAAAGTTCATCTGCCTGGGACTCAAAATCTACAGTACGTGTAGACGTGCTTGCTGATATTGATGGAATCATGGTTCGTCCAGTTGTTGGTGAGCATACCGGTTTTATATCCACATGTCCACTATGACGAGAACCAAAATGTACCTGCAGCTGCGTATGGGAGACTTTTGATAACATGATAGAAACCATAATATCTCGAAGGCAATCAATATCAGACAATCTGTTCAACAGTGTAAAGAGAACTTCCATGTTTGGAGCCAGTGGTAAGTATTCTCTGTCACCTGTGAAAAGCGGAACAAAAAATATAGGTGTTAGTGTTAGTATATACTTTATTAATGCTATCGAAACTAAAGTTTTCAAACAGAGAAGGGAACATGACAAGAAAGAACAAGTTTGAACTTTGTTAACACTTTTTAACTCAGTCATTGCCTTAGATGGTGCAGTTTATCATGCCTTGAGTCTCTGTCTCTTTGAGAGCTATGTTTTGAGAAAAATCTCTTCCATCTTTTCACTGCCCGATTTGAATTATGTTGCTGTTTTTATGAGGTGGAGTTGCTGACCTCCAAGGAATATGGGATCAAACTAGGTTTGTGAGGTGGCACCATTCCGGTTTTGTGTTTCTTGTCTTTTCTTTTGAAGGGCTGGATTCCTTATGTGTGGAAGTTGGTAGGACAGTTGTTGATGTGGATGTGATGGTGTAAAGTGTAGATAGTTTCTTTGATCTTTCTGGTCATTGTGTAGGCTTCTTTGTCTATAATTTGTTGTTTTCCCAATCAAAAGTGTACTCTTCCTTCCAGCAATGTTCAGCAACCTTGTGACTCTAAACACCTCCTTTAGCAAAAGCTCTTTTGTGTCCTTTCTCCCTCAGACCTAACGAACATTTTGACTCACCAATACATTTGTTTCTTTTCCAGAAGGCCATTCTGATGTCTTTCTGCATGTACCCATGGGATGAAAGGATGTGTTTAAGGTACTTTTCTTCTTTTTTCAGAATGGTTGGCTCTGATATGATTTTCCTAGCCCTTCCAAAGCGGGTTGTGATGATGCTGTTGCAGACTAAAGGTGGATGATGTGATGCATTACTCAGATATTGGTCGGTGCGGGTTGGTTTTCTGCAGATCTGGACAGCAAAGTGGAAGCCTTTCTTGCGAGCTGGAGGTCCAAGAGAGGTACTCTGATATCTTCTTTTGCCTTCATAGTGACCTGATACTGGGGTGGATGCTGTTAATATGTTTAAAAATCGTCTGCAGATCAGCTTTCTTGATGATCACAAAAATGTCATCAAGATATCTTTCCCACATAAAGGGTTTTTGGTCAGCAGTGGTAAGAGCTATGTTTCCAAAGGCTTGCATGAATATTTCAGCAATGAAGGATGATAAAGGGGCTCCCATGGGTACGCCATTACTTTGCTAATACATCTTGTTATTGAATAGGAAACAGGTGTTGTAAAGAAGGATTTGACGGGTGTTGAGGATGTCTGAGTTCTTTAATGAAGTTCTACAGCGTAATTTATAAAAGTTAAACCCAGCTGAACCCAGCTGAACTCAGCAGAAACCCAGCTGAACCCAGCTGAAAACCTGGCCCCAGCTGAACCCAGAAGCGAACCCAGCTGTAAACCCAGCTGACTCATGCCGAAAACGATAGGCTTTGTCCC
>JAAAKM020006971.1:69730297-69746632 GCA_010016025.2 Alatinidae sp. Z8VKAUB7J3 | reverse complement strand
CTGGCCCCAGCTGAACCCAGAAGCGAACCCAGCTGTAAACCCAGCTGACTCATGCCGAAAACGATAGGCTTTGTCCCTAGCTTCCGAAAAGTAAGAAATAGGACATGGAAAAAGTCATAGAGTAAGAAGGGCCAGAGGGTACTAACTATTGCCACAAAAGTGCTAAGAAGAAAGAATTCAAAGCATTCCTGGGAACAAACCATCTTGAAAATATTTCCTTCTGGTCTATGTTTAAGAGATTGTCTTAAAATATGATGTTCCAAAGAGACAGGGGGCTGCAGCTCCTAAAAGCTACCTTACACCTGTGACTGTACACTCTCGGTTGCCTAATAGATGTCCCCTGCAGAAATTTTCAAAAATTTTCCACCTGGGACATTCTTATTCCAGCCCCTGCGCCTATTAAATTTAAGTAATCTCCCCAATTTTTTGAGGAGGTACTTGAATTGCAAGTAGAAAAAATCTTTATTAAAATTTGAAAGATGGATCACTGGTGTATTTTAATTCACTTATGCAACATTTGGCCCAATTATTTGAGATGACATAAGAAAAACCATAACTTTAAGTCCCTCAAATCCAAGGTTTGAGGTTTTTAGGAAGCGTAAAAATTCTAAATTTCCCCAGCCTAAATAACTGTGGTTGGTTTGGTTGGCTTGGAAGGAAGAAGGAAACTTAAGGCCTAACCATATCCTATATAGCTCTAAACTCCCCTAGACGCCCCCTAGACACCCTTAGACACACCTCTACAAGGGTGAAATCCCCTGGGTGATTCCTCTGATCCAAACTTGTAAACAAGAAAGGTGTTAAAAGAAATCTGAGGGTGTGAGAAGACATCTGAAGCGGCCCACAGATGCTCAATGAAAATTGACAATCATGAGGACAGACTTTTATTGATGAAATTTCGGGTCCCCCACAGACGATCAAATTTCATTGACCATACTGGCTCATTTCACTAGTGCCCTTCATCCAGGGGGGGGCACGGTAGTAAGTGAGCAGACCCAGTGTTGGGGGGGGGTCCTAAATGAAAATATTTCCCAGTTACTGCTGTGTAGTAAATGGGCGGGTATCTCACAAAAAGTAAGTGTCGGGAACAAATTGGTGTAGTAAATGAGCAGGTTTCTCTGAAAAAGAGTTTGAATGTGAATACTGTTGCCAAGTCAGTGGGAGTTTCATGTGCAGAATAAGATAAGGATTGAAAATTTATTAAGTGGTGACAATCCATTTGAAGTAAACAGGAGTGCAGTATTCATCCCAAGCATACACATTTTGCCAATTTGAGAGATTGGAGCTCAATCTGGCTCAATAGGTCTGGCTGATCAAAGGTGAGGTTTTGGTGACGTAATCCCTGGCTGTGTTGATCATCTAGATACATCAAGTGGCACGGATTTTAAGAGTTCCTTGTGCCTCTTACCTTTTGGTGAAAAAAGTTGGGATCAGGATTAACAGGGTGGCACAGTTCCCACCCACTAAAAATGCAAATGTGTGATCTCTAGCTGTGTCTATCATCACGAGACAAGTGGCACGGATTTTAATATGTACATATGTAACTCTGTTACACTTTCTTTGTAAACAACTTGATTTTCAGGGTAAGGGCTAAGGTTGCTAAGGGTATGATACACTTTTGAGCTAAAGTTGCTTAACAGGTTGCTAAGGTTATTTTCTCTCTGTGATACTGAATCATGAAACCACGGAAAAATTTCACACAGTAAAGTAATAAGGTACCGTAACGCTAAACATTCCAAGTGCGAGTTTCCTATGTAAAGCAATGCAGTTGTTTCAGAAAATAAATTCGAATTTGATAAATGCAAGTTTCCTAAGTCAGAAATCATATGACAAGTTCAGATGGAGTTTGTTTGAGAAACGGGTTGCTTGAGCATGGCAGTGATGACAAGAACATCAACCCAGAAGGTCTTCCTGAATACAGGGTGTCACTTCCCATTCCACTTGAGCCACCAACCAATCCAGCTGAACTTTCAGTAGTTCCAGAAAAAGACAAAGAAGCTGATAAGATATATTTGATAATTTTTGAGGGTGAAAATGAAATTGATGACACAGAAATTGTGGATGATAATGAAATCAACCAAGATCGCTGGAACTTTGACATTTTCAACAATCAATGAACACAACTTACAGCCTTGGACATAAACATACACAATATCTAGTTATTCCTCCGTCGACTTACAGTGAGTTATACATGTAAATAGTTCGTTATGTATTTGTTTCAAATCAGAAAAGTATTCTTCTGTCTTTATTTTTAAGAAAACATGTAATTTGGTTCTGCGAAAAGTCACTAACTAACTGTCAGGGCTGAGGGTTGCTAAGGAAGTTGCTTAACTTCTTAGCTAATTTGAGGGCTGAAGCCTTAGCAACTGGGTTCCTCAAGAAAAAAAATATGTACTGGCTCAATGCCCAAACACTAATTAATTGAATTTCCTGTACCTATTGAATTTCCTGTACCCATTTTTGTGTATGTGTCCAAGAGAGGTGTATACAGAATTATATCACATAAATAGGTAGAAATACATTTTATCCTATTTAATAAGTATTGAATACTGCAATCATTTTGATAACAATTTTGTAACTTGAAAGAGCTGTAGGTCATGGATGGCATTCCCATCTTTTTAAGGAATAAAACTAACATAGTTAGATACTGAGTGCTGCAAGAGCAGCTCGCAAGTATGTTTCATATTTGTTGCGGGTGGCATGGTTCCAGTTGTGAAATTTTTATCAATGTTTCCTGCAGTGTTATGTGCCTGCCTGGACTTGAATTAAGAATTTTCTGAGCACTTTCGCTCTAAATTTGATGGCATTGTACCCAATGACCCTGATGTTGTTGTAATATTTTATTCTTCATAACAGGTTTGACAAGTATTTTGGTCACGGAGTGGGAGCTTGGTGAAAAAATGTCCCACTTGCCTGGTTTAATAACACCCAACCCCTGTCTATTTGGGACCTTGAAATTTGTTGCTGCTTTTAGTATGTGCAAATAATTGGATATCAAGTCATTTGACTGTGTTAATGTACATCCTTTCACGGAGTTTTTAACAAGACAAGTCTGGTTGATCTTGTAGGATTAATCATTGGTTGCAGTTTTTTTAATATTAGAAATAATTTTATGAACTGAGCAAAATTAACAGTGTTTCCTTAAGGACTTTTGCAAATTCAAACAGCCGTTTCTCGCAGCTTTTAGGAGATTTGAACGTGATATTTTATTTACGGGCATTTGGTGGCACGGTTAACACTGTGATATAGTTATAATTGCGATTCCTCGAAAGAAGTTTTTTGTGACGTCATCACTTTAGTAGGCTATTGCTTTATTATTTGCCAGATTTTTTCATGCTGAACAAGATAAAATGAACTTTGTTTCTTCTGTGAAATAAACTTTTAAAATCTGCTTAAGGATATAAAGACAACTGTTCTTTCTGCGTAGTTGCAGGGTTTTATTATCAAAAATATCCATCATACGTGATCCACGAGTCTTAAACTAAAGAGAAAGCTGTAATCTCAGAATGAGGTGCTCCTAAAACCCCCTATTACGTCTTATATATTTTGTCTCTGTCTCCATGACAAACCAAACAGGTTTATCTGCTCGGTTTAATCTTACTCACGGTAAATTCATCCTCATGATAGCAATTGCCATCAGTATTAGTACTCTGTGCACCTGATGTGGATTCGCTATCCTAGCATTGGCCGAGCAGCTTAAGGTTCTTCTCAGTCCTACTGGGTTCGCCTCTTCCTTTCCCGTTGCGAGCGCATCACAACAGAGGAATAACAGCTGACTTACTTAGATCAATCTTGATCTTCAACCAGCATGCTTGTAATAACTTTATTATAGCTTAAGGAATGCTAGAGTTTCCTATGTACGTGTACAACTTGAAATGACCCTGTCTGTTCTGACAAGCTTGCGTCTTCGTATATGCTCACTGAATTATTTATGGCGCAACTCACCTCGCCAACCGTGGTTTCGTAGGAACACAGAGGTCAGAAATCTCAGCACAATTCACAGTTCTGCTCGACTTCACGCTGATTGACAGGCTTTTGGATCAGTGGTCCATCAAATGTCACTTTTCCGTCGACCTGACGTTCCCTTCATTTTCATGTCAACCACACTAGCCACTCATACATAGGTAAAGCGTAATAGACATATCATAAAAAGAGTGGGAATAAATAGCGGGAAATAAAGTGAGGTAAATGAAAAACAAAGGCGTAAGCTAATGATGATAACCCAATTAAGGGAAAATAGAAACTGGGAAATTTGTGTAGAATATTTATGACGTCTGGGAAAAATGTTTTCCCGCGATACAACACACAAACGCTTAACGCGGGAATCAGATCAAAGGTTAACATCTCCAAACCTAAAATTTATTATTTTTCTAAATAATGCAAAGGCGTAAGCTAATGATGATATCCCAATTAAGGGAAAAATAGAAACTTGGAAATTTGTGTCGACTATTTATGACGTCTAGGAAAAAAAGTTTTCCCTCGATATAACACGCAAACACTTAACGCGGGAATCGATCAACAGGTAACATCTCCAAACCTAAAATTTATTGTTTTTCTAAACAATATTGCATGTGTGTATACCTTCCTTAAATGAATCAACTTATCATCTACGCATTATGGGTTTGCATGACTTTTGTGTCCGTTTATATATGTATGTGCCCATCTGTAACTGCGTGTATGTACATGTGCATGTACTATGTTAGTATACCGCTGTACATGTGTGAGCATGTTTTATTTAGGTATGTATGTTTGTGTGCTTATGTGTGCCAATAGACACATAGCAGTTATGATACATGCATATTAATGTACATAGATACATACATACATACATACATACATACATATATGCATACATACATACATATATACATACATACATAGATACATACATACATATACATTTACATACATACATAGATACATACATACATATATACATACACACATACATACATACATATATACATACATACATATATACATACATACATACATACATACATACATAAGCCTTTATATATATACTTAAATAGCCTCTGTGCCTATAAATTTTATATATAACTCGAAAGGCTACATACTTTGGTAGACGTTACGATATTATTTTTGAAAAGGATGATGTCGAAACGTTAATGAAAGTGTGTATCTTTTCGTATTTTATGTGTATATATATATATATGTATATACAAGCACACTTTAAAATCAGTTTTAAACAGAAAGCTTATGAGCTACCCTCTTGGTATTTCTTAGTTTATATATGAAAAATATATATATATTTATATATATATATATATATATTTGCTCAGCAGACACATGGCAATTACATGTAATTCTCAAAAAGTGGAGCGTTACCACAATAGCTTGCAATTTAAGGGCTCTAACGAGATTCGAACTCATGACGTCATGATTACTAAACAATGCCTCAACCATTGGACCATCAGACCCAAAAGCTAAGGCGGAGATTTTTAGTGTCAGTTTTTCGAAAATTCTCCTCCACTCAGTGAGTACGGGCGCAGACAATTTAAGCCTGAACCATTGTACCTTCAGGAACATATTATATAGGCACTGAAGAAAGCTCAAAATCGAAACAGTATAAATATCAATTAATTAATTCCCCCTACACACTACGTGGAGGTGACGAACGATGGACACTAAAAGTATTTATCTTGACTTCCGTGCCATATGGCCAAAATGTTCGGTATCTTTATTTCTTCTTCTGAACAAGGTTCACAATGATAAAATTACAAATTTCACAGTTTCTTATTTTTCCTTCCTTTACAGAAATTAACAATTTGGACAGCCTATCACATACTAGTCTGTTTTGATCAGAATTAGATTATCACAATGCAACCGTGGGTTTAATTATTGAGAAAAAATGCTCTTTGGTTCTCCTTTATGGTATTTGAGTATATTCTTAGAAATTACCGTATTTCTTCTAATTATAGACCCGTCTATAATTAATTAAGGGCACCAAAAGGGGGTCTATAATTAGAGGGGGTCTTTAATTTCCAGAACAAAGTTTTCAAAAAAAAAGAGCATATAGAGTTTCAAGAAAAACTGCGAAAGTACATTTATACATTGACTAAACAATAATTTTCGTGGAAAGACTGCCCCAAGAAGAAAAAATCCACATCTGCCGCTTCAATATAGATATAGAAGGGGTCTGTAATTAAATGAAGACACCAATAAAGGGGGTCTTTAATTAGAGGGGGTCTATAATTAGAGGGGGTCTATAATTTCTTGACATGATGCGAAAAGGGGGTCTATAAATGGAGGGGGTCTATAATTAGAGGGGATCTCTAATTAGAGGAAGTACGGTACTGTTTGTATATTTACATTGCTTACTGGCCAATAAGGTAGTGCTAATTTGCGGGGCATCGTTAAGGCCTGGAAACTTGCTCAGATAAATATGGAATAGGGATAAACAAGGTCGATTTTTAATCATAATTATAAAAACGCCTAGGTGACTTTCAGAAAGTGAAGAAAAATCAAATTTGATAAAACTTCGCAATCTACCAATAACATTCTCTGAACTATAGAGAGAACGCCAAGAAGGAAACTACAATTATGACAACGTTTCGTCATTTCTTTAAGACTTCGTTAAGTCCTTGTATATTGGAGGTTATAACGCGAATGAACTCTGGTACAAACATACAAAAATATCCGTCACTAATCGCGAGATGCATTGTAGGAAGTAACCAAGAAACGTTGTCAAAATTGTAGTTTCCTTCTTGGCGTTCTTGCCTATAGTTTGTCGGTGTAGTTGTCACCATAGTATTTACATTCTAGGAACTGAAGCTTAAAGAAACATGGAATAATTGAGCAACTCTTCAGAAGCCTACAGGACAACCTTTCATTGATTTCTTTGCTGTCTTAAATCAGTCATTGTTGAGCTTCCTTTGGCACACCATATTCTACAAAACGAGAACACTTCTACCAAATATTTATGCGCGTCTGCGTTATTCATGTACATACATTCAGAAAACCAGTCGTCCATTATTAATGCTTGCTGCTGTGGATTGCTTAGCACAAGTTAACTGGGCTTGAAGCTGCTTTAAAAATTTAAAAACAAACAGATAGTCACATGGGAGCATCATCTCATGTATATTGATCTACATTATGTGTACGACATGAGGCAATTAAGAAGAATTTCGCGTTGTTATATGACTACAGGTAACTGAGAAACACCATTGGGAGCAGCTTAGCTCGGAATGGACAGTAATATCAACAAGAACTACGTTCTCATAAGTTTCCATGACCATGTGCTTTGGCATGGCAATCAAATATAGGATTTTTAAACTTGTAGGCTGCAAGAGTACAGAATAACGTGTAGTAACAAGACAGCCTGTTTATGTACTTAATGCTAGTACCTCAATTATCATATTCTAGCGACAAAATTTTACTATACAGAGAAATAATATAATCCTTCACTTTAAGGGTATTTGCACACATAACTCTAAATGGCTTTCCCCGAAGGCAACAGAGAACAAAATTTATATCAGAAATATGTATTTCCTGTTCTTGATATTTTTTCTAATTATGAGAGCACTATGGTTTAATGCATTGCACTATTTTTAATTGGCGTGATGTTTGACATGTGCCAGCGTAATCAATTTTTGATTTACTACTTTTTGTACAAGAATTTGTTTCACAGAAAACAAATGACAATATCAGACAAATATTGTTTAGACGTCCTGACGATTTCTGATTAACGACTCGGAAAGCCTCGCCCAATATTCAAAATATTTCTCCGTGAAACCCTGCCATTAAGTTAATGAAGTTCAGAAACTTAAATGCAAATAATAGGAAAATAATGACCCATAAATTGAAAAACAATATTACGCAGTTAATGGAAATTTAATCTGAATTAAATTAGGGGGAAAGTACAGATGGATACGTCAGGAATATTCTACAAATATATTGCACAAAATAGCAAAAAATTTTTTTCCTGACACTTTCAGAGTGCACTCGTCAGAAATGATTGAAATTTCTTTCTATTTTGATTATTTCTGACGATTGCACCCTTAGGAAATGTCAGACGAAAAGTGCTTTTAAGTACACATTCTTTTCGCTTTTTCGTGCAATATTCTTGATTTGTACCAGAAACAAACTATTTGAGTAAAAAATATATAAGTAGCAAAGACGATTGGAAATTATTAGTCAAATCTCTATTTAGATAATCTTAAAATATTTAAGAAGTTATTCAAAATCTATTCCTTACCTTTGTCATAATTTTTATCCACTTAATTCTCAATATGATAAATCTATCCAGTTTGGCAGAAAAATTAAATAAGCGTTCGCAGCAATTCATACAACAAACATTACTGCTGAAGATTTAGGGACGTGACGGGTGTTAATGGTGATACAGAATAAAAAGCTCAATGTTGTAACGCTCATGTGCTGGGCAGAAAAATTTGGGATACCATTTGTTTTGGTTGCCGTCACTACAAATATTTCGTGCTGCCGAAATGGAAGCCATTCTGTACAAAACGTTAACTGCGTCGGTAACCACTGCAAAGAGTGTCATTAAACACAATGTTCATATTCGTACGTGTTTATCTGTCTCTTTATTTATGTTGTAGTTCTTGTAAGTAAGGGTATTGTACGAAGAGCATCAAATAATCACAAGGAAACGTTCAAGTCGAATTGTTTTACTTTTTAGACCAGATTCTTCCCTTTATTTTCACTCCACAGTTACACAGTTCAAAGTAATAAGAAAAATAAATACTGATAAGATGCAGCCTTGCTATACACCTAACAGGATTGTGCAGAAGCTCTGCCTGTTATGACACAGAAGGTTAAATGTCGATATAAAAATTTAAAAGCTAAATTATTTTTACACATTGATCTTCTATTCCACAAACAGAAAGAAAAATGTAGGGAAGAAATGATAAGCGTTAAGTCACATGCACACCGTAAAATACTCTTTATCATCTACGTTGGATGGGATGATTGGATTTTTAATTATATCTGTGTGTAATTTTCCTTTTGTCGTATGACCTTCTCATTATCTGCAGCTTTAAGTGGGTAAATTGTTGTCATATTTTGCATTTTCTGCTTATTACAAAGAGGTGCTGCAAGATGCCTTTATTAAAAATATAAATTTCAAAATTAACTCCAGCAAAAATCTTCTATACTGTTCCAGTGATACAGCTTGAACGCTTTTTGTCAACGAGTCAGTTGATTTTGGCTGCATATGTTCTCACCATAAGTTAATCTTTTATACCTCTTTAAAACAAATTTATAAATATTAAGTCTCAACTTATATAAGATTTTATACGGTGGAAAAAATATATCATCTTAATGTTAACAATTCAATTGAAAATGTTGTCATTATACGGCTTATCTAGCAAGTAAAGCTTCTTGTCAATGAATCCGTTGGTTTTGGGCTGCATGTTACTTGCCATAAGTTCATCTTTCAGCAGTTTGCAAATATTGTAGTCAACAACATCGATAAGTTATAGATGAAGTAGAAACAAAGAATTTACCGTAAAATCCCGAATATAAGCCCTGGCCTTATAGAGGTTCGTAAGCGTGGGGGAGCTTATATACAGGGGTGCTTATATTCGGAGGGTCTTTGGGGTTAACAGGTGATTTGTGTATTCCAAAATAGTCACCCTTCGGTGTTCAATCAGAGAGGATGATAACAACATTTAATGCGTAAAAATGTCACGAAAGAACGAAAGTAAATACAGAGGCTCTTTATATACTCTGTCATTATTCATTTAGTATCACTGCCTTCTGCACTACCAATTTCTGATCCAACACACGGAATCCCAAATGAAAGCCCAGGGCTTATATTCGGAGGGGATTATATTCGAAAGGATATTTTGGTAAGTTTAGACGGGGTCTGTATTCGGGGGGGCTTATGTATATATTTTTGTGCAATGGTTTCCTAATTTGTTAAGCCTTATAATCAATTGAATGTCGACATAAGTAAGGTCAAACCAAATCCTTTTTGTAACAATAGTTCTCCTTTATTTTTACCTGAAGCTAAGGGCACTTCTTCAATCCCTCGAGATACTTATACAACCTCTTATTTGGTAAAAGTATTTTCTAAACACCATTTCAGAGCCTGAGCCACATTAAAAGGGCACAGTTACAAAATGGGAGTCATATTTCATAATGTAAAAGAGATTCATTTTGATGGTCACTTCCGGGCGAAATATAGTCTGCTTCGTTCCGGCATCCTAGCCATTTCTCATGGATCTGCTTGCAGTCTTTTTGCTGAAGAAAAAAAGTTCCAAAACCTTTGGTATTGGCATTTTTCAATTTTACAAGGCTGCCAATTCTGACTTTAAGTCTCCCAATTCTGCTATCATTGATTCAACCATTTTTTAGAGCATACCATGGAGGTAGATAGCCAGAGCGGTATTCATTAGAAGCATGATATTGCCCTCTTTCAGTTTAGCATTTCTTCTAATAAACACTGAGGAGTTTATTTCAAATCCCAGCTTTTGGAAGCGGCGTTTAATAGAGGGCGGTGCTTATTACAAAATGAAAAATGAAAAGTCAATAAAAAGTCATGAAAAATTCTTCAGGACAAAATTTTAAAGCAGAAAAGTAGAATTTGTTGACGGAAAACATATAAAAATCGTATAAACTGTTTTAGTTGTGAAAAGAACACTAAAGAAATAGAAAGTATGTTACCACCGGGGATCGAACCCGTGACCCATGCTTTCGGGGCGACCGCTACCAACTGAACTAGGTGACCTCCGATGTTTACATACTCTTTTTCTCTAGTGGCCACTTTAGCTCACAATCATCCACCGATGGACATCGGCATCAGGCTCAACACAATTAGAGACGAGCCTCTCTGCGCCATGTGACTTGACCAAGGAAGAACTGCCGTCCGGCCCGTTATCAATCCAAAGCCCATTAAAGTTAGAAAGATCCCCGTTGTTGTAAAAAAATACTACTACGAGGTAAATTTGACGTAATCCCTATTCAAATTCTATTTTCGTCCTTGTTTTGACACGTTGAACCACAATTTCCTATTGTTTATATTTCAACCGTTGCCACATATTATAGCTCGTGTTACAATCCAGCGAACCGTTGATTTGCTAAGTGGATTAGCATGCAGAGTTCTGGATATAAATGGATCTGATTCCCTTTCTAGGGTGTTTATTCGGGATCGATTTGGATCCGTACCAGTTTGGATCCGTACCAGTTTGGATCCGTACCCGCGTAAACAGGGTCTCAGACTTCTGAAAAGCTTCGGTCAGACTGGAAGAGAACTCAATTCAGACAATAATGACGTCAGATGGGCTGCAATAGCTGTTGTATGTGCCCTCAGAGTGTTATGTCAGAACAAGAAGTAATTTAAGTTTATTGTTATGTTGCCTCCCATGCGTATTAGAACTAAATTAAAGACCCCCCTCCCCTCTCACATGCCTGCTAAGACAGCGTTGATTGTGATAATTCCTGCATCAGCCACGAGCTTGGTATTCAAAAAGGGTCTGGCATAATCACATTTTAGACATTTTGGCATGGTTCAAGGTATCGCCTAATCCAATTAAACACGTCCCGAGGATATCACAGGACATGAACAAGTGATGGCAAAAACTCCCATGATTTGTCCATATCTCAATGCCAGCGCTTCGTACGGCATATTAATTGAGCTAAGCATCGAAGAACACTCTTTTTATCGATCGGCAGGGTACGTGTTCAACTCAAAGAAAAGTCAAAATTTTTTCATAGTTGCTCATGGTATGATTTTGGTTGTTAAAGCTGGCAACTGCATACCAAGGTAAGATTTCAATGTTGTTGCTTACCATACTTTTGTCTATGATAACATTTGTTTACAAATTTATATTTTGTGTCGTAACAGTCTTCAAAAATACTGGACGAAGAAACAAGTAGTTCGATTGACCCCTAAAAAGCATTTTTAGAGTAAGTGGTGTATTACCGGTGCGTAAAATGGATTCTCAAAATGGTTTCGATAGTAAGTTAGAAACAACAAACCCCTTGATTAAATGAAAGAGAGGTAAGCGTTGATCACTTTTATATCAAGAAAATCAAAGCTCTTGCCATTAAAAAAATTCTTATTTGCTTCTTTCATGCAGCAATTATTAGAAATGTGGAAATATGAACGTAATGATTGCCAGATTGATTTAACATTATTTCTTAACTTTTGCAATAGAAATTCAGAAATATATGACTTCAATACTTGATGGCATTGCCCCCCGTTTCTTATCCCCCCTTATTTCCCTCTCTGTTTCCCCGTGTTCCCCCTACTCTTGTTTCCTACTACCTTGATATTGCTTTCGAAACTTGCAGTTTTCTTTTACAGAAAAGTAGATAGATTTGCAGATGAATGCAAGTTAATTCACTCTAGTCTGTTTCTAGTAGGGTAGTTGTAGTAGGGGCAAGGACTGCTGGACTCTTTTATTAATATGCTCTCATTAATAAGGTGGGCCTGCATTATTATCTTTTTGACATATTTCAGGTAGAATCAATTTTGGACCCTTGGGGGATGCGAGGATGTGGTTTCCCCCTAATAATTTTTCTTCAAGAATAAAAAAGATTATTGTTCCATGCAAATATGGCACATGATGAACCAGTTTAAGCAACTTTCTAAATTGTTTATCATGGAGATATTGATTCTATCTGATAGCGTTTCGTACGTAACCATCATTATTGCAAAGATCAAAATTTGCCTCCCCCTCAATAATTTGATAAATGTCCGCCACTGAGCAGTAGACATGCAAATGAGCAAATGAATTTTATATTCTGTAATGTATTATTAACAGCTAATAGCAATAATTATTATTATTTTGGGATACTGCAATCTTCATTTCAACTTTCTTTTGATGTCAATAACATACCAAAGGGGCTTGACTTTCTGTTTAACGCGGTAAGTAGCTAAAATCAACTCGTACATGGTTCAGGTAAATCTCAAAGTAATTCCAGCGTATTCTCAGTAATCTAAAGATCAACCAATCAAATTTTTGTAGAATTCCGTAATCTCTCAGTAATCCCGGTAATCTTGCGCTGGTATTTAGTACCGATTTCATCTATGGGTCTTTTTCATGACAATACCGGACCAAAGATAATTAAATAAGGGCAAATTGTCTGACAGGACCTGGGCAAATTAATAAGGGAGAGGGAATGGGTCGCCAAGAGAAGATTGACGTTCCTTCTTAAAAAGTATCATTGAGAAGAGAGGATCTGAAATATCAGTTTCTAAAGATGCTAGAGAAAGAGAAGCACCATGGGATTACACTCACACGGCGATACTTCGTAACTTTCAGTTGTCATTGAACAACATGACGGGCCGGATGGCAGTCCTTTCTTTGTTATGTCACATGACGCAGAGAAGCTGGTCTCCAACTTCTTTGAGCTTGATGTCAATGTCCACCGGAGGATGACTGGTAGCTAATGTGGTGACTAGAGGAAAAAAGTAGGTTAAAATTGGAGGTCACCTAGATCAGTTGGTAGAGCATACGCCGCTATAGCGTTGGTCACGCGTTCGAGCCCTGGCGAATACTACTTTTCAGTAGTCTCTTTTCAAATGTTAAGAAGCGCAAGAGCTAGAAACATCCAGTTATAAGATGGCATTCACTTGTTCTTTCAGTGCTTGACAGCTAACGGCTTTGCGACGGAAATCCAGTACTACAGTACCATGGTCTGGAGGAACCACTTTGCAGTCTCGGGCCCTCTTTCCCAGCTGCTTTCTAAAATGGTGGGGCCCTTATATCCTTGATACGGTATCCTATGGTGTCCTAGTTCTGCTGTTACCTGCTGCTGGTCAAGTCGACTCTTCTCATCTCGTTTCAACGATATCCAGCAAAACGCTCTCTACTGTTTCCTGTAAGTCATTGGTGAGTTTTCTTAACTATGTGCAACAAAAGGGGTGGCGAACGATGCTTACTAATTCTCGATCTACGTATCCTCGAGCCCTAACGGCCAAGTGGTAGTACTCTGTCTCTCCGCCCTTCTTCCTGACACTCTCGTATCAACGCTTCTTACCTAGCCGCTAATACTTCCTATTAGAAATGTATGAGCGCTTAGTCAATCTCAGACAAGATTAGAGTTAAGTAAGTTAAAAAACGTTAAGTAGTACAATTAATTTCAAGTTTCATTTTGTGGTAATCATTCTGTTGGCCGAAACGTAGTCCTGAATGCCATAGTTACAAAATCACCGAGAGAGATCAATATATGTGGACGAGTGCACGGTAACGGTCCTATGACACCGCTTGTTTTACTGGCCCAAATATTCCACCGGCCCTTATCCACCCAACGGCCATTAAGACCGCATTTAAAACATTCGGAGAAATTAATAAAGTGAAATGCACACCTTTAGAGGTATTTTTGTTACTTGTAATACAAAACAATCACGATGTCTTTATTCCTGCTCACTGCCTCACACCTTTCGACACAACCTTCACGATTAAATTAAACTTCAAGTTTAGTGGGTTCTTTTTTCTCGTCAGATGTTGGCTCATTTATAATGATTTTGTTCCGCTTGCGAAACTACATTATTAGCGGAATTTAAACAGACTTATTAAGAATAAGAGGAAGAAACGTAGCGGGAGCATCAGGCAATATAGGCCAGACAGGCCGTCAGAAATTTGATGCTGTTTGAAATAAACCTCAACTGCAAAAGCATGTATACGACTCATTGATGCGTGTTATAGGTAACGTATGAAGGCGAAAAACATTTGGATGGGAGACACAAGGATTTTGTCTGCTCACTGGGCATTTTCAGTTTGTGTAAACTGCTTTAGTGGAATATGATTGGTCCACAAACACAAACTATTCAGGCTGTCAAAAGTTTGATTAACCCTTTTAAAGCGCAATTGTATATAATGTTTCGTTCTTTCATTTTGATCATTTCCGACGATTGGGATCTGAGGGTTGTCAGACGACTGAAGCTTATAAGCGCGTAATGATTTCACTCTTTCGTGCATTTATGATGTTCAGTACTGTGAGCAACCTTTTTAATCATTAGTTTGGCAATAAATCTTCCAATTGTTATGTAAAGTGCGAAACTTTCCAACATCAGGACATGCATAAAGCTAAAGATTTGAAACAGGGACAATGTCCAATTTGTGTAAATGGTGTTCTGAACTCTTCATCTACATCCAACATTAAGAAAAACTGTTGCAAAAGCAAGAAGCAGTATAGGTCAGGCTGGTCAACGTACTGAGACGTCTTATACTACTTGAGAGAATCTACAACAAGAACCGAATTAAAGAAAAAAGTAAGATCGCGAAAATTCAACGTTAAATAATTTTTCCCGCAACCCGAAAATTAAGTTCCCATCGGGATTTTGTCATTTTCCTGCTCCTTAATTACTCTAAAATAAAAAAGTCGCGATTATTAATTCTGCCTGAGGTGACGAAAAAAGACAAGACAAGAGTCTATTCTCTGTTATGAGCGAAATTGTGTTGGCGTTGTTTGAGCGGCGATTTCTCGTTTTTCGAAGCCTTTTGATTTAAATGACAAGAATGCTCTCAACAATGTTATATTTGCTTTTACTTTTTTGACTTGACTTGGCGCGAATTTCAATCGCACTTTTGTTAGGTGAACAAAATTATTGGGGGTACTTTGCAAAAACCCTATCGCGAACCACGATCCGTTCAATCGACCCGTGTAACAATACTTAAGAAAAATAAAGATAGCTAGCAGGCTACCCTAACTCTGATGCTCCTCGCAGTGACCTCGGAACTGCTATGACAGACTGAACGAAAGCGCTTATTTCCCAGGTCAATTAATGATGGATAATCGTATACAGTATAAGAGCTGGAAAGTTTATTAGACTACAATATGCAATGAACAGAAGGTGAGCTACCCAGCACAGTAATCATTGATTTCCTACTGTTTTACTATCACCTTAAAGACCACCAATAGCTCACATCCATCTACTTAGTAATAAGTAACTTACAAGTCTATTTCTTCCTACAGTGTTTTTGTGTTGACTCTAGTCTGCAATCGCATAATCAGTATTAGACGAGAGACTATAGATTACTGTACAATATAGATTAGTAATCAATGGCCTTTATATGATAATAGCATGGCATCATTGCATGGATTAGCTTAACTTTTAACGTTATCAGCCTAAAGTTACAAAATTAAATTTTGTGAATTTTTTTTTTACCAAAACCAGATAAAGTTTTTATCAATATCTGTGAGAAAATCCTGAAGTAGCTACTACTATTACTACTACTGCCACTACTGGTGCTACTACTACTATTATTATTACTACTACTACTACTGCTACTACTACAACTACAATTACTACTGTTACTACTACTAATACTACTATTAATTCTACTACTACTACTACTACTACTACTATTACTATTACTACTACTACTGCTGCTACTACTACTA
>JAAAKM020006971.1:69708295-69721693 GCA_010016025.2 Alatinidae sp. Z8VKAUB7J3 | reverse complement strand
ATCTGTATGAAATATGGAAGCTGCCCGAATATCATAATAAAAATGTAGTGTATTTCATATTTCCTTTGACTGTGTGAGATCTATCACTTTTTACTGTGTTAAAAATAATCTGCACGTTGTTGAAAAACATTACATGAGATAAATATTAAAAATTGTACTATTTATATGAAAATCTTTGTCTTTTGATATCTTTTTATAAGTTCTTTGAATTTTTATGCAGTTCTTTGAGAAGATTTTTTCAAATTTCCGGAACTTTTGGTTAAGTTGACAGTGGTAGGTTGCTTAGCTTCCTTGTGAATTTTTACAAACATTCTTTTTAGGTATTTTTCATTGAATTTCTTCACAAATGCAGAAGGCCAAAAAATGTAGCATCCTTTTAAATGCAGCAAAAAAAAAGGAACCAAAAAAGTGCCAAAGACTTTAATCAACTTCAAATAGAAGGGGCTATTTTAAGAAACTTCGGGAAGGATCCTTCAATTAAATTTGTAGCTAAACCCCTCATTGCAACGTAATAATAATTATTTGAGAACAATCCTTCAATAGAGGATCTGAAAAACCTTCTGATAAGCGGCATGAAGCTGCCTGTTTTCCATTCTTAGCACTATTAATTTCCTTATTTTCTAATTAATTTTTAATTCTCTTCGTTCTAAGCCAAAATTTAAATTTTGTTTATTCGTCTTGTGATTTTTTTTTTGGAGTCTTGCAAAGTTCTTGTGCAGTCTTTAGTCAATTTGAGTAGAAATTAATTGTAACAAATGAACTCCAAAATAACAAATGAGACGAAAATTGAAAATGAAACATTTTGTTGTTGTTGCGTTTTTCATTTCTGGAGAATTTCCGTGCGGGTTTCAAATTTTTGTAAATTAAATAACTATATTTCGGACAGTTAGTCCTATAGTTTTATGATACTGCAATGAAAGACTTTTGGTATAGACAAATAATTATACTAAAACGCGGCAAACAAATTCTAGAAACTTGGCCCTTTAAATTTGTTTTGTTTTTTCCATATTATTTTTTGTTCTTCCTTTTTTCGTATAACATTCACTTAATGAGCCAGCAAACAAAATAAAAACTAATTGCGTTTTTTCCACAAAAATTACTGGTGGGGGAATACAAATCTTTTGAAAAGATATAAAACATTTCCTGGTTTTCTTCCTAGATGTAAAAGACTTCAAAAATCAACAGGCTTTAATTAGGTCATAAAAAAAACAGTTTTTCCCCTGGAATACTGAAATCACGAATTTCTTTTTTAGCTGCGAATGCTAAATCTCCTTAAAAGCCTCAGAGGGAATATGATTTGTTATATATTGGATTTCAATATAGCTTTATGGAGAAAGGATTTTGTATCCAAGTTTGCCAACAATCCAACCCTTTCAATCCAAAATTTTTCAAATACAATATAAGTCCATATGAATATTATACACTATGCTATCTGTTGGGAATTAAAAACAAAAACAAAAAACACCGAAATATCAGTGGACGGGAGCGGATGTTCTTCATTCTTTTGCTGTACCTTCCTTAGGAATAAAAATGGATGCTGTCCCTGGGAGATTGAGGGGGGGGGGGGGTGGGTGGGGGGGGGGGGGTGGGGTGGGCCGGGGGGGCCTTGCATTGCTTGTGTGAGTGCGATCCCAACAGATACATTTGTATGTCTTGTCTCCGAAATCCACTATACAATAACTGTCTGTCAAGAGGCCTCCACCTCTAGTTATTGACGGAGATTGTTTAATTCTGTCATGTTATATCGTTCATGATTTAGACCATGTTTACACGGGTACGGATCCAAACTGGTACGGATCCAAACTGGTACGGATCCAAATTGGTACGGATCCAAACTTGTCCGGATCCAAACTTGTCCGGATCCAAACTGGTACGGATCCAAACTGGTACGGATCCAAACTGGTACGGATCCAAATCGATCCCGTATAAATACCCTAGAAAGGGAATCAGATCCATTTGGATCCAGAACTCTGCATACTAATCCAATTAGCAAATCAACGGTTTGCTGTATTGCAATACAAGCTGCGACGCGTGGTATAGGTTGAAATATAAACAATAGGAGATTATGGATAAGTGTGTCAATACAAGGACAGAAATAGAATTTGAATAGGGATTACGTCAAATTTACATCGTAGTGGTATTTTTCACCTCATTTTCGATCAGTACCAGTTTTGGATCCAATCCCAAGCATTTACACGAGACCTCTTCGGGTACGGATCCAAACTGGTCCACTTTCATAAGTGGACCCAAACTGGTACGGATGGCAGATCCAAACGAGTTCGGACCCACCTGGTCCGTGTAAACGGGAGGCCGATCCGTACCAGTTTCGATCCGTACCCGTGTAAACAGGGTCTAGGAAACGTTAGAAGATTTGCGGCCATAAGAACCTGGTTCTGTATTGATGTGATACGCCAATACAGCGCTTGACGCCCCCATAATGAAGTTTGCCACAAAGCCCTCACTGACCTTGCAAAGTCTGCCAAAAGCTTTCCGGCGAAGTTCTGTCATTAATGTAAAGGATGCGGTTTTACATGTTTTCCACCAGCCTTGAACACAGTTATCCAAAAATCTAATAATGAATTTCAAAAGTGTTATTTCGTCGTTTTTGAATTTAGCAAAACCAGATGAAAAGAATAATTTTTGCTTTTCATCCCTGGAAATATGTTGAACGCGCTCTAGTTGAAGCCTCCCAAATATAAACGCGGGCTATGAACATTAAAGGTTGGTGCTAATTACACTGCTAATTACAAGTTAAAATAGAAACTAAATATTATAAGTATTAAAAGACTTTTACGATTGCCTTAAAAATAGAAAATTTTGAGAGTTTAAAATTTCCACAATTTTTGCAATTTCTGTCCACCAAAAAACCGCGAAAATGAGCTAAAACCCCAAGAAAAATTTTAAAAAGCAAAAATCGCAAAATCAAATGCCTGCAAAATTTACAATTACAAGTTAAAATAGAAATTATGTATTTAAAAGTATTAAAATTTCTTACAATTAGCTTAAAAGTAGAAAATTTTGAGAGTAAAAAATTTCCACTATAGTTGCAATTTTTGTCCGCTTAAAAATCGCAAAAGTTAGCTAAAATCCTGCGAGAAATTTCAAAAATCAAAAACCCCCAAATTAAATACCGCTGAAATTTAAAATTGTTGAAATCGTAAAATTAAATAACTGCAAAACGTTTTACCTTTAAGGTATTAAAAAACACTGTAAGTAAACAACATGTAACTGTGAACCTTAAGTATCACTTTATGTCCATACGTCTTGTATTGTTTATTTACAGTGTTTTGTTTAATAATTACAAGCATTTTATTATACTTTTAATTCTTCTATTTTAACTTGTAATTAGCAATATAATAGGCACCATCGTTAGTGTCATTATTCCTTCTGTTAATAAAGTTACATGTGTCAATAATTCAAAACGTAGATATATTATAAAAATGTATGTTTTACGACCTCTGTATTAATCAAAAACATTCCTAGACAAGGGATGCTGATTTGCAAGTTGAAATTACCGTCACCAAGCGCAAATAAATGCACAGAGTTTCCATTGCTCTTAATATATTGTATCTGAACTTGAAAACTGGATTTGTTGGACAAAATTTGAAGATTGCGTTAAGTAACGGATTCATTTTGCTAAACGCTTTCGCCATGCACTGATCACAGCAGACGTATGGAGTGAAATGAGAAAGCTATTACATTGAATTTATAGAGCGAATCGTGAGCGTTATTTTCTAGGATCTTTTCGTTTCCTATAAATTCATCGTACTAGCTTTCTCATTTCACTCCATACCATTGCTGTGATCAGTGTATGGCGAAAACGTTTAGCAAAATGAATTCGTTACATAACGCAATATATCTAAACTCCAATACAGTAACAGATTCGTTTTGCTAAACGTTTTCACCAAACACTGATCACAGCAGACGTATCGAGTGAAATGAGAAAGCTACTTCGTTAACTACATTCAGCGTCGGGAACACGAGTTTGTTCCAGCAATGTCAAGGAAAAAACGAGGTGAATCGTACAATAGCGAAGTAACGTCGGTGTGATCACGATTGCAACTGACAGCGTATCAGATGGAAATTATCGAATTCAACTAACTAGAACTTGGCAAAACATGCTTGTATGTACCAAGTCACAAGATAGAGATACTGACAGATTGCAAGGAGTGGTGAGTACAGTGTTGGATTAAGATACGATATAATGTGCCAGTAGTAGCTAAAGTTGCGAAAAATATGTCAACAGGGGTCATAGGATTACTAGTAAATAAGTTACTGGCTGGAAATCATATGGCAATATACTACAATGAGAACGAATGTGTAGTGAATGTGTAGACGCAGAGTGATGCCTAAACTTGAGACACGAAACAAACTAGACGGCAATAACAAAGTTTGTGGGGAGTGTGACGTGTATAGGATATATATACTATACCTTACTCCTTTCAAATTTTGCCTTCCTTTTATTTTCGCCCCCATGGGAGCGAATTGGAGGGTCAGCAGGGGGTGAACATTAAAGGGAGTAAAAATCAATTTTTAAATTTCAGGAGAGGGGCAAAATTAAAGACAATCGGGTAGGGAAAGGCATAGATAAATTGGCATTGCGAAGAAGGTAGGTATGTCTACTTCAATACTACGGACGATAAAATTACATAGGAGGCTGGTAATTTTTTTTAAGGGGTGTCATTGTTTACACCGTCATATAAGCCAGAATTTCTTTTCTGCCTTGGAAAAAAGTGCTGCGTACGGAACAAGCAAAGAAATACAATGCACCATGAAATTTTGTCTGTCTCTAATTTTCGCCCAGAAGAGGGGGCGAAAATTAAAGGGGGAAAAACGAAGGATTAGGGGCGAAAATTAAGGGGACGAAAATCAAAAGGGAGCGAAAATTATAGGGAAGCAAAAGTTGAAAGGAATAAGGTATACGAAATTCTGGAGTTAACTAAAGCCAGGTCAAAAGGGGCAACGCGAGGGTAATGGGGCTATCATACTATGTGTAAAGTGACAGAGTCACATTAAGACAAGGGATACCAGAGAAGTCCAGCGTGCAGTTAGGGTATCCAAAAGCAAATACAACTTTTGATTGCTTTTCTTGCTATAGGATGCCAAAAAACCAAACAAGCTGATCAACAGATATTTTTGAAGAATTCTGAGGAAGCTGAGGCGAGAAATAAAAAGTAAGAGGCAGAGAATGGATAAGAAGGTGTTTGAGCAAATTGGCAATTTACGTTCTCATAAGATATTGAGTAGGGTACAGTTTATGTTTCTGTGACCATTTAGCAACATTTGTTATCAGTTTTTAAAATCTAGATCTGATGATGTCAGTAATGACGAAAATATTTACGACAGTAATATGATAATCTATCATTTTGAGTTTCCTGATCATAATCTACAAACTTAAATTTATCTAAACTAACTCTTTGTTGAAGGAATGAAATACTCATTAGTTAAATTTTATCAAGCATTACAGTCAATTTAAGTGGCAGCATTGTATAAACTCATAAAATAAAAGGTATATAAATTCTTGCAATGAGCTTACGGGTTTTTACGGTAACGCTATTATATACTCAGATATGAAAAGAACGCCAGAGAAATAAAAAATATGTAGCCTGGGATCGAAACCGTCATCCACGCTGTCCGGACTTGTAGTCTACCAACTGATCTAGGTGACCTCCGATGCCAACATACTCTATTCCTCTAGTCGCAACATTAGCTCCCAATCATCCATTGTTGAATATCGACATCCAGCTCAATGCAATCTGAGAAGTTAGAAAGTATAACTGAGTTTATGATCTAAGGCAGTGACATATTTTCTATTTCTTTAGTGTTCCATTAAAAACTGACTTTTCAAATCCTCTCTTCTCGATGATACTCTCTAACTTTAATGGGCTTTGGATTGATGACGGACCGGTGGGCAGTTCTTCCTTGGTAAAGTCACATGGTACAGAGAGGCCGGTCGCCAATTGCGTTGAACTGGATGTCGATGTCCACCGGTGGATGATTGGGAGCTAATGTGGTAACTAGAGATATAGAGTATGTTAACATCAGAGGTCCACCTGGCTCAGTTGGTAGAGCACAAGCTGCAGTAGAGTGCGTCAGGGGATTGGTGAGGCGGATATTTCAAATCCTCTATTCTTAATTATAGAAACTCAGATATAACGCAGAGAGTTTTCAAACATTCCTACTAAATCTATATTGTCTTATTTTCTCTAAGAACACCCCAAATGAATGAGAGAAAAGCAATAAGTTTTTTAGGAAGGATAATATTAGAAATTTTAACCGTTGAATATGCGGATTTTTGCGCATCTGAACGGCCTGCCCAAGAATTACTATCATGCTGTTTGGATAATTAAGGATGCTTTGTATTGATTAAAGATTCTAGATACTACAAGAAATAGACTGTGTCTTTTAACGTTATAAAAAAAACTGATAATGAGAGCCGAGGAACCAGGTGAACCTTTTCCTATCAAAATAACCTGTCGGTATATCTCTTCCGTCAAAATCAATTCTTAAATTTTAAAGTACCTTTCCAAATTTGGATGGAATGTTTTTCATGCAGATACTGTGGCTAGTCCTGCTAAAGCATCTGTGTAAAAAGTTCAGGCTTTGTTGGTGGAAATCAAACTAGTCTTTTTCGAGTGGTTATGGAGCCAAGGAAACTATGTCTGTCAAAAATTGTCCATAAAGTATTTCCTCGAATATTCTATTCTCAAATCCTGCAGTATCTCTTCAAATTCAGATGCAATCATCTCGATGTACATACTTTCGCTTGTCCTGCTAGAGCATCTGTCTAAAAGTTTAGACTTTGTTAGTGGAAACTAAACTAATCTTGTCGCGTCGTCATTGAGCCAAGAAAACTGGTGAAGCTATTTCTGTCAAAAAATTGTCCATAAAGTATTTCCTCGAATATTCTATTCTCAAATCCTGCAGTATCTCTTCAAATTCAGATGCAATCATCTTGATGTACATGCTTTTGCTTGTCCTGCTAGAGCATCTGTCTAAAAGTTTAGACTTTGTTAGTGGAAACTAAACTAATCTTGTCGCGTTTTCATTGAGCCAAGGAAACTTGTGAAGCTATTTCTGTCAAAAAATTGTCCATAAAGTATTTCCTCGAATATTCTGTTCTCAAATCCTGCAGTATCTCTTCAAATTCAGATGCAATCATCTCGATGTACATGCTTTCGATAGTCCTGCTAGAGCATCTGTCTAAAAGTTTAGACTTTGTTGGTGGAAACGAAACTAATCTTTGTCGAGATATTATGGAGTCCAGAAAACCGGTGAGGCTATTTCTGTCAAAAAATTGTCCATAAAGTATTTCCTCGAATATTCTATTCTCGAATTATACAGTATATTTTCAAATTCAGATGCCATCATATCCATGTACATACTGTGGCTAGTGCTGCCAGAGCATCTACGTAAAAATTTTAGACTTGGTGGAAACCAAACTAGTCTTTGTCGAGTGATTATGGAGCCAAGGAAACTGGTGAAGCTATTTCTGTCCAAAAAAATTTGTCGATAAAGTACCAAATAATCTATTCTCAAATTCTGCTGTTTCTTTTTAAATTCAGTTGCAATAATTTCCATGTACAAACTGTGGATAGTCCTGTGAGAGCATCTGTGTAAAAAGTTTAGGTTTTGTTGGTGGACATCAAACTAGTCTTTTCAAGTTGTTATAGACTACATACATCATTGCCACTTCATCTCCACTTACTGTTGCCGCTGTTGCAATTGCCAATATTGCTGCGATTAGTAGGCCTCCTAAAGTATTTGTTTCTAAATATATGATTACATTTTGACAACTTATCTATTGTCCATAATGCTGCTAAAGCATCTGTGTAAAAAGTGCGCCCATTGTTGGTGGGCACCAAACTAGTTTTTGTCGAGTTCCTATAGGCTAGATTTATCTTTGCTACTACATCTCCACTAACTGTCGCCGTTATTGCCATTGCCACAAAATTGCAATTAATAGGCTTCCCAAAGAATCTTTTACAAAAATATGATGGCATTGTGTGGATGTCTTTAGTGATGATGGCGCTGCTAAAGCCTCTCTGAAATTAATGCAATCTTTTTTGCAGACGACACTCTACCAAAATTTTTCGGCTGTGATCGGTGGCATATATAATTATTACTTCATCACAACTTAATCGTCTCCTTATTGCCACTGCCACTATTCAGAATAGCGCTGTAATATACGTATGGATGTCCTGAAGCAAAGTTGATTTCAATCGATACGGTGTGACTATCAACCAACAATCCAATCTGCCCAACATGATGTACTCATAGCAGCGTTTACATCAGCCTCTCTTTCATAATGAGATTAAACTAGGCAAATGGTTAACACCACTAGCGCTGAAATATGTAGGCACTCTGAAGAATCTTTATTAAATTCAGACCTAATCGTCCGTATGAATGCACCGTCATTGGTACTACTAGAGCATCTGTCTGAGTAGTGTAGCCGTTATTGGTGGCCACCATACTGTCCGGGCTTTTTTGTGTTGCGTCGGGTTATGAATATTATTGCTATTTCATCTCCACGTCCTGGTCCACTTATTGCCAATGTTAATAACAAGGCAATAATTCAACTTCCTAAAGTCTCTGTAAACTTCAGATGTAATCGTACGCATTTATGATTTGTCACTCAAGTTACCAGAGCATGTGTCAAGAGTGAGGGCGCTTTTCGTAAACACCATATTATTCGGGCTTTTTAGGTGTTGCTTTGGAATATGAATATAATTGCTACTTCGTCTCCACCTCCTGGTCCTCTTATTGCCACTGTCAATAACGATGTGATAGGCAAGCACCCTAAAGCATCCTTGTTAACTTCAAGAATTAGGTACCTGAAAGTCTTCGATGAATTCAGATGTGATCGTCCGTACTTACGTACTGTCAATCGTAATAGTAGAGCATCTGTGTGAAGAGTGCAGGCGTTTCTGGTGGTCACCATACTATCCTTGTAATTTGGGGTTACATTGGGTTATAAATGATATTGCTACTTGATCCCCACCTACTGGTTGCCTTAATTTTTGCTGTCACTTAAGTTGCAAGAATTAGGCACTTTAAGATCTTTGATGAATCTTTGGAGGGTGTAACAGAGGGTTGGGGAATAGTAAATTCAACCTCAAGCTTTGACTTTTATATTTAGAGAAAAGCAGTACAGTCCTATTTCAATACTCAAATCAAAACATTCAAAAACCCGAACTCCAACCTTACATAGCTTTATGAACATCGGGAATACTCTTTTTCTTTCTTTCTCCTACTTGACAAAACTTAACTTTGGTTAGTGATTCAAAGATTTGCTAGTTTAGTCTTAGTTTATGAACCCTCTCTAATTTTAGATCAGTCTTTAACATCTTTCGTGCCAGACATATACATATTCTCAGCAGACACATTGCATTTATATATAATTCTCAAAGAGTGGAGCATTACCACAATAGCTTGCAATTAAACGGCGCAGACCGGATTCGAACCCGGGACCTCATGATTACTAAACCGACGCCTTAACCATTGATTATGTATATGTATATGTCTGGCACTGATGAAGGCTCAAAGCCGAAATATGTATTATATTTAAGTGAACAAATCCATACACGATAAAGTGCTCAATGCAATGATTGCAGAGCGATTTAGAATTGACAGAAAAGAAAATCCAGACTATTTCTTGTCTCTCAATTATATATATATATATATATATATACAGATACTACTTATAATTCATTACCATAATTACTAGGAGAGATTTGTTCAATAATAGGTGTCAATACTATGGTTAACTCATGTATTTTTGTCTCAGGTTTTGCAATTCGAGTTCAACTGAATTAAAAAGCCTCTTTGGAGTGTTTTGTCCTCTTATGGTAACTACCATTTGCTCTTTAGAGAGTTTTGAAATCAATATGGTTTTCCTCTTTACAAGATGAGAAGGTGAAAAGAGAGGGCTTAAAATGGTTTGAAAGATCAAAGTGGCGTGCAGATTACTACATTACTGCTAACCTTTAAGTGTAAACTAATGAAACACATCATCCGTGAAAGTTGCACATGCATAAGAGATGCACCAAGAGTAATCATTAATGAATAACCCAAGTAAATAAGTAAGTTAAGGCATAACGTTTAATGTATTTAAACTATGCCATTCGCAGGTGAGCATCTTATTATGAAACCAGTTGCAATATAAATGAAAATTATTAATATTATTAACTATACCCCATACTTTATGTTTCTTGCCACATGTCCTATGTCAGTGATGCTAAAACTGCATCAAACGTGTTACAAACATTAAACAACAGTCCCTATTTTGAAAAATACCCTTAACGTACAAAAACCAAAATATTTCATTACAGATGTTTACAAAACACCTTGTTCCACCAGTGGGCGATCCTCAAACATTACAATGGCTACTCAACTTGCTCTGTATATAGTTTGTTAATGTCCCTTAGCTTGTCAAAGTACTCTGACACCGAGTTTCATGGTTTATAAACGAAGAATTTAGATTTCCTGCTTTTAGTTGGTGTTACACATGGTAGAAATACTTTGTAAACATTATTACAAGTGTACAATAACTACATTATAACAAAATGTTATTGGTGTGGTCAAAATATCGAAAGGATTGCATTAATATCAGATTGGAATTCCATCCTTATTTGGTTTACGTTCTTACCATATGTTTCTACTTATATTTATCTACAATTATCTGAAAAAAATTCCAGTTTTGTAAATTTAGTGTATCGTGTGTAAGCTAAGGAGAGTTCAGTATAAAGCTGACATCCCGAGAAATAACTTCATATCAAACATACTCTACAGGTACTATTTGTGTATGAATATTTAACAGGCAAACGTGTTTAAGAAAAGACAGAAATGTTTCTAGCTGTGTTGAGGCGATACCTGTAATGTGACGCTACGCTAGAATCAAATCTATGCTACCTGCAGTCAGTTCTCTGTATTTGCAGCTGTTTGTAAGAGATTTATACTATCTTGTTCTAGACATATCAAAACAACAAAACTTTCCACAGCTACCAAAACGTTTCTGAAGCAATAAGTCTACGTTGAAAGAAACAGAAGACAGTGAAGAGACTTCTAAAGTACATTAAAAAGAGATAGAAAATATACATATTTCCATTTAATTATGGCCAGTGATTTACTTTAACTGTTTATAATTGCACTTGCAAGTCATAAATAAGAACATAAACAAGAAAAGCAAAGCTATTCTGCAAAAGTAACACTTGAAACACTTACTAGCATCAATCACCGGCCGTGCGACTTCAGCTATCCGTAGTAATGTATCGAGACACGTGTTATCGCTTAACTGAAGTCGATTAGGTAAAGAACATAAGAAATGACGCTCTCAGTCACCAACTGTGTAGGCAGAATAATTTTAGTTCTTTCACATTCTTGGTGGTTATAATCTGAAACATATGTTTAACAGGAGGCGTCGGGTGCTTTTATCAAAACACCTGAATGTTTACCGCCCACTTAACTGTTTAAGCTGGACGTGTGCTAAACAAGGTATAGCCTTAATCAACTATTTTATCTTCTGTCCTTAGAAAATAAGGATCTTAAGGTCTTAGGAAAATGAATATATGTAATAGAAGCTATAAATGTAATCAACACGAACGTAAAAGGACATAATGTTTTAAACTTTATACTTTTGTTCTCCTTAATGATGTCCAAGAATATTGGCTCCATCTCTAGGTCACATATATATTTCATTGGATGCTGTTTTCGCATTGTACCTTTTTCTACATCAGTGATCCTTTTTTCCTTGAATTAAAGGCTATTTTCTGTCTTTTTTCTCCTAATTTTATCATCTTGGTGTCTTTAGAAAGCTTTTATGTCAAAAAGAGATTTCTTTGAACTGGACAATGTTCAAAAGCATTGGCCAAGCTCACGTTTTTTGTATCCTAGCATTTTCCTTTTTTATTGTATTAATTTATGATAATAAATTATTGATTATGCTAGCAATATTATTTTCTGTTGTCGTACTTGTATTTCTTTGTTAATTAACTAATATTTTTAATTCTTTTCATCAGTCCTTGAAGATATATATTCAATAACATGTAAGATAGTAAACTAATCCATTGTTAGGCAACTATTTTTTTTAACCCATCGGACAGACACAGCCTAAGGTTGAACCGGGATTCATCCATCTTTGAATATACTACTAAAATAACCTCCTGTTCTGCAGCCCTTAATGAATTGCTTTGTTCCCGTTACCTGAAAAATTCATAATCTACGTTTTGATACTTTTGCTGATACATTAAGTGCTGATAGGGTTACAGAAAGGGGCCTAAAGCGCCCCATACCTCACAGGGCCGCACTTCGACCACCCTCTGATCATACATTATACAGCCGAGGTAAATGTTTATAAAAAATGTCAGAATATAATGTAGATTACAGATCATCCATGGGGTGGATATGATGTTCCATATTAATTAGTACACCAAAGCATTAAAAATTACGCTGATAATTTGCAAAGCATCGTATAATGATATTTGTTTTGTCCCACCCATAAACAGATGGACACATGCTTGCATCTCAGTCAGACAATATTCTATGGTGTGATTAAAATGGCATAAGTAAAGCTCATGTTAGGTTCCGGAGAAGGCTTTGTACGAGTTCGTATTACATTAAGCCATAAGCCATTTTGTGAAAAAACTTTTCTATGGTGATGTTTAAGAGTAATCGATTATTCTTTAAGCAGCAGAAGGCTGTAGTCGTTACAATGGCATTGCAGGAAGTCATTGACGAGGAATTGATTGCTTGAAGGAAAATTATCGAGAAAGAAATTTATCAAACGTTAATCTGGTAGATTTTTTAGAAAGGGCTATCCACCAAAGTAAGACTTTACTGAAACATCAATTGAAAATTCTTAATGTTCTCAAAAACAAACGCATCAAAGTTAAATATGAATTGTATTTTTCTAACGGCATTTTGATGATGAGATGCACACCTAGATTACTCTTTTAGAGCATGTTAAAATTGCCTGCCGGGACTACTGTTGAAAGATATACTTTTCCTGCTTTCTTAATCATGCATAAAAAGTATGAAACACAAATAGCAATCCCCAAACGTTTATCGCATGAAGTCTTATCAATTATTCCATTTACGTAAATTAGTCGCCCAAAAAGTCTTTGATTTTGAAACTCACAAAGGTTAGTCTTGCGAAAGTCTCTCCAATTGAAACAATGCATGAAAAACCCAACGGACAACCAAGTCTGAGTATATGGATACAAAAGAGATCAGAAGTGACGATGTAAAGACCCTTTTTAACGACCATTTATCGTTAAGCAGACATTAACCAAAATTACCAAAAACTGATGCTGCCAATTTGACAATTTGATTCCGAGTGCGTCCCAGATATTAATTGTCTACTCGTGCCGTGATCATTTTCTACGATACACTCTGAATTTA
>JAAAKM020006971.1:69662035-69684815 GCA_010016025.2 Alatinidae sp. Z8VKAUB7J3 | reverse complement strand
TAAATATGATGAAAATAAAAGTAGCTGTGGGCACAAGTAGTACAAACGGGGCAGACAATAAGGAAAGTAACTATACCCTGAAAATACCAACTCCTTAAAATACTAAAACTAAATGAAAAGACGCACAGAAAATCTTACAACTTTACCTACAGGCAACTCTGTGAATTGCGTCCAGCCGTCGGACTGGATTGAAATGACCTTATTAACAAGCTAGCCTTAATAAGAAGATTTTGAATTCTCATCTCAATTCTTATTATCAGATGCGTTTGTGTATTATACGCAATTTTAGTCATAGTGAACTAAAGTTGGTAGGGAATCATTGTGATTAGATTTTAAATAAAAACATTAAATTAACTTAAAATAAATTGTAATTAACTAGGAAATTCACGTAACAAAAATGTTAAAACATAAAAAAATAATGTAAACATGCTGGTTAAGATCGTATCGTTGATGCTTGTCTGCCGTGCGTGCATCTGAGTGTCTACAAACTGGCTGGTTGAACGGTCGACTCCCTCGGTACGGAGGTTCATAAAATGTCCACAATTCTTTTCGAAAGCAAATAAATTACGCTAGCAAATCAAAATCAAGTGTCAAGCAAATCAACATCAGATGTTAAGCAGAATTAATAGGTTTGAAGCAACTCATTTCTGTCACACTAACAAGGGTGCGATACACGGCACTATCACTCGTTGCGTCATGTTGATGATACGTCTAGTCCGGCGAGAATGTCATTGTTTGCCCGTATCACACAGTGTTTTTGCAAATCAATACAGAAATTGGCTAAACAATTTGTAAACGACCTGAAGAGGTCTTTCAGAAGACGAAACGTTGTCAGCAAAGTTTCCTTATTTAGCATTTTATCTACTATAACGTGTTGGTGGACTATTCACCTTTTTACTCATACTTTCTTCTTTATGTAACTTAGGTAGTCCTTTCATTAATGATTGTTGTGGATTATCACTTGAAAGTTTTAAAGCCTTTCTCCTCTATTGCTTTGTCTTAGGTAGGCTCTTGCCTTTTTATTAAGTGACTTAGCTTCTTTATCTATCACCATCATCACATTGTTGACGTTGAGCATCGTCTCTATTTTTTCAAATATAATCGTGACGATTTTGAATAAAGACCGCTTCCCCTTGGTCTGCAAGAGACATACGTATCTTGCCATCGCGAGAAAAGTTCTTTCAATGGTTTGATACAACGCTTTGGGAAAAAGTCATTGCTACGTTCCTGTCTACCAACATCTTTCCAAAGAGACTTCCTACAAAGACGCAAATTAACGTTGAGGCGTCTTTTCTGAATATAACTACGTTGTTCCACAAATTGACGAATTTCTCTCAAAGAATGTGGCCCACATTCTTCTACTTCTTTGCATGCGTTTGTTAGCTTCTTTGAGTTCGTCGACCGATTCTCGAACAACCGAAGTCTTGATCGTACTCGCGAAAGATGATAACGGCTCTTAAGTTGTTGTGGATAAGACCTAGGAGTAACTTGCTCTTCAACGCAGTAGGCCTGTTTCTGTTTCTTAATGTAACTTCTGGTAGAAAAGGAAGGGCAGCTGGGATCAGCGCTTTTAAAGTCATATTTGCAACATCGGTGTACGACTTCAAAGTTTGAGTTCTAAAGTCACTGAAACACATATTCCAAAAAGAATGTTTTGTAATCTTATTATTATTCCTGATTGAAGTTCTCCTCCGTAGGCAACGCTAATGGAGAGTCCAAACAGCTTGTTGACAAAACGATAGTTTTTAATTTCATGTTCTGTAAGTTTTATTTCAATATATCCCATTCTTTTCAATGCGAGAGCTTTCTTGAAAGGAACTTATCACCCCTGCTACCCCCTTTCCAAGCAGATCTTTACTAAAGGAAATTTTTGTCTTACTTATCATAAATTTCATGAACATTCTTATCCATGGTATTCCGGGCAAAAACTGGATAAGTAGGTCTATCAAAAGCTGGTTAATAAATTTAAGAAAAGAGTAGTGAAAAAGTTTCTCCGAAAACATTACAAAGATGTGATCAAAGCATACGGAAAATGTTCACTTGTATATAGTGCTCTCTCCGGCTCCCTTGTTTCTTCAGACAGGAAGTCTGGAAATCTTTGCAATTTTATATGCTACCATGTTTAATTGATGATCTGTACACCAAGAAGAAATGAAAATTATGACCATGTGAAATGTGGTGAATGTTTTGATGATTCCTTTACTTGACAAGGTCTTACTACTTGGTCATACGAACACTCTGTGTGCCATGCTGCGCATGTTATGGACTTAGTGTGAAAAGAATAAACTGGTAGATATAAAATATGAGGAAAGGAACGAAAGTGAAACACTCTGGTAAAGGAAAGCGATGGAAAAGGGGAGATTCCTGTGTTACGAATCCATCGATCAAGAAGCACAGAGAAATCGTTAAACGAAATTTTATCCATGGCAAAAAAGTGAAGTCAGGTAAATACGGATCAATTAGTAGTGTAGTATAAGCAAAAGATTGTAGACATAAAGGGGAGAAGTAGTAGCAGCATATCACTGTGACGTTGAACCGGCCCTCTGCACTGTAAGGAGACCTAATGCTGACCTGGACTCTGGAGCGACTGCAGACGTAGGCCCAATACAATAGACCTAACCTAGCCCACAATCATGTTCGGAGACACTGTATGTCATTTGAAACATTGTAATACTTATCGACTCAGTCATTTTCATAGATGTTAGAGTTTATCATATCTCGAGTCTCTGTCTTTTTGCGAGCTCAAGACGTGATAAACTCTACCAACTCAAGGTGGCGGCATAATTATCAACTGCAGTCAAGATTGTAACAAGGGAAGAGAGTTCTCTTAATGCCGATTAGTATAGTGGATAAGATTAAGTATTGATATGGGGTACCCAATGACATACCTGAGCGGTATATTTCTGAGATGACGTACTTACAATACCCACTATAATTTGTTATTTCTGGATTCCTGCATGATGTTATAATTATACTCGTCTGATCGACATGTTACAGCCATGGGGTTGCCATAGCCTACATACTCCTTGGACATTCCACTGCGTTATCAATAGCCATCTAATAAGTATGCTGTCACAATTGTAAATGAAATCATACCAGTCTCGTATAGTAACAAGTTCCAATGTGGCAAAGAATTTTTGTAGAGCTCACATGATAAACAGGCTTTCTACAAATTATAGGTAGTTGAGGAAGTACTGATAATTCTATTTTGTGCCGCAGGAGAAAAGGACAATTCCACTGACATTCAAACTTACCCCACCACTTAATTTGTTGCCTAATAAAATCAATTTTTGAGAGGAATTAGATTGGATCTTAGCCTTGCAGAATTGGAATATAGTGCAAGTAATCACTAGAACAGGAATTAGAGGTGCCTGGGGTGTTGTATGGAAAAGGAATGGAATAAAGTCAGGGAAAGTTCATTTCAAAATTCTTTAAACCATAATGCTCACAGTACAAACCAACAGGTGTTACAGGATTATAGAAGGACTAGTTCTACATAGGTATAACTTAGAAAATGACTGAGCAAAAGCCTCTTTTGCGACACATTTAGAATTGTTTCAGAACCTATTTCATGGGCGTTAGATTGTGGATGCTACATTTTGCTCACTACAATTGACGTGCAACTTGCTGCTCAAAAATGCCAGTGTGTTCATATACAGTGAGCCGATTTGTGTGCCCTCCACTTGAGCCGTGCACGTGGCCTAAGTACCGGAAATGGCTCAGACTGCAAACGACCTATGAGCTGTAATGCAGGCCAGCGGGAAGGTCGTTTTGTTGCTTTATTCCTTAAGTTATGCACGCCAAAACATCTTACTAAATTTATGGGAATTTTAACGTACGAATAACTAGATGATGTGGCCACGAATTCTCCCTACCTGATCATGCTTTCGTGCGCTCCATACAGGGATTTGAAGAGTCCACCGGGAGACATTAGTCTTTTCGCTAGACGTAAAGACCAGTGTTGTTTTGGTCCAGGGATTTCTGAATACGGCTTCACGTTTTCCCAAACTCGTGCCTTTCCATCTGTTCTCTGTGGTCGGGTAATGTTGGTACTATGAGAGCTACAATGTATTGACGACCAAGTTATGACCCTCTGACAGTTACGTGCAGCAGGGTGTAGCCACATTTGACTTTGAAGATTGATTGCAGCCATTTTGTGGCAGGCCAGACAGCCGTAATCGACTCCTGATTCCTGAGCCGCTGTGCAATGACTCCCCTGTTTTAAAAAAACCCGTACCTTCGCTCTATCTCTTCGTTGTTAAGAAGCTTAACCTCGTCGTATCGCTTGAGACTAAGTCCTATCTCTGGCGAAACAAAATCTTTTCATCTTCTTTAAGGTTGTTGAGCAGGCAATGCTATGAAACGATCAACACATTCTACCAGTGTGTGTCAAGCAAAGAATGCAAAGTTTATGAATCAGAGGTCACAAGATGGGGTGAAAGGACGGAACTGGATCACAGTAAGGAGAATGGAATATGCCCTTCTTGAGAGCAGAAATCGATAGTGATCGCAATGATAAACGTTATTATTCCTTCCAATCTATACTGGTAAATCAATCATCAGGGCTGTCGCAAGGTGTTTCATTTCGGGGTGGAGAAGGAAAGGCGGTGAGGTGCAGCTTTTTCAGAAAAGGGCACCAGTAAACATTCACGTTACCAGAAACATGAGGAAAAGCTTTGAGAAGTGTCTAACGAATGCATCAACTCACAGTCTTACAGCTTTTCCAAAACAGGAGCTGAAAAATGAATACCTTCTCTCTGATTTTATTGTAAATAGCTACTCCCAGCAATATGCATATAGTAGTAATCAGTACGTAAGATTGAAGAATATTTAACAATTAGTACGATATATGAAATACATTAAGCATGTGTTCACCATATCATCCTAAGGGTTCACAGACAATATCCTCCGAGGACAATTGCCCCCTGGATAGTTGCCCCCCCCCGGACAATTATCCCCTGGATAATTGCTCCCCGGACAATTATTCCCGAGGAAAAGCGCCCCGAGGAAAATTGCCCCCCTGGAAAATTGCCCCCGGGATAACTGCCCCCGAGGACAATTGCCACTGAGGAAAGTTGCCCACTGGACAAGTGCCCCCCACACATCTATCACAGAAATGAGTTAAAAAAATTAAGAGCTAAGCTTTTGGAACCTTTTTTTCCTTATGGCCACTATACTCGTCTCCATGCCCTATGGCACACAGGAATTTAGTTATTATTTTTTGGGCGCAGGGGAGTTTTCACATTGAAAAAAAGCCGCCGGGGAAAACTGGTCCCTCAGGAAACGTCTTCCTGGACAAAGTGCGAGTTGCTTATAACATACATACTGTCGTACAGTATAAATTTCCTGCCTTAAAAGTGTGACAGAGGCCCTAAGGGAAGGGCTTTGAATGAGAAGGGCGAAGAAAAAGCTGAGACTTTAGACTTGGGTATTTATTACGCCATAAGGAAGTGGCAGAATATCCATAGTCATAGTCTTTTTTATGACTATGGAATAACACAGGCACACAATGAAGCTATGCTACGTTCCTATACAGCATGAAATTAAAGGAGGCGAGACTTCTTAAACGAATAAACTGTCTTGCCGGAGCAATTAGTAGGGTTTTTTACAGCGCTAGTACATTTGCGAAATTACTCTCCGTCTCACTTCATCGCAAGAATTCACTCTCATCAATGGAAATACCACCTAGCACAATAGGAGAGGCTAAGCCCACAAACCCCTGTGACAACAAGTCTTTTCTCTTTGTAAGTAATAGAAGTAATTTATAAGTGAATACAGCTTTGATTGTATGCAAACCATCAATAAAGGTGTTGAGCAGGAGTATGCTAACATCCTAAATAATAGAATTTTAAGGATTGTGGACAATTTCCTGAACATGGCACCATTGCAATACCTTAGAAGTATGGCCCATAATTTGGGTTTTTGAGTTTTTAGACAATTCCTTGTTGTTGTTTATGTTAACGAATGGACTCGAAATAGCAATAGAGGCTGTTAACTGTTAGCAAGTCCATGGTTTATGTCAGATACTCCTTTTCTTTTAACTTTAAAAGAACCCTGCGCCTTACATTTCATTCAATAATTTAAAGAACAATTTCAAATAATTTTATTTAAGCTGCGATCTGCAATCAATTTTCTACACGACTAAATCATTTGTATGTATTCAACAGTTTTTCAATTTTGTAAGTCCGATACCAAGTCCATGTAATCAAGTGAAATGCAACATCTTTCTTTTCAACTTGCGACAACTACAGCACGGCGTAGTCTATAATTCCCACGCTATGAATTTTGAGATGCTTTCATCTGATTGGATAGAGTCACGATGTGGATTCACAATACACGTACCAAGCAAGGGTGATACAACTTTTACTTTCGGTCAAGCATCGAGCATTATTCGGGAAAATGTTAAAGTAATTTTAAAATTAGCATGAGCCCTACCCCTCGCCCAGTCACAAAATCTTGTATACTTATGGATATTAGGGCGGCTACGAGACAACAGGTTCCAATTGGTTCAGATCCCAATTTTTCAAGCTTATTTCTGGGAGAATTATCTGAGGGGCAATTATCCGGGGAGCAACTATCAGGGGGGCAATTGTTCGAGGGGCAATTGTACGTGGGTGGGTGGGCAATTGGATACCAGTAACATAACACAGCTTTTAAAGGTTGTTGTTCCTTCATGCAATCAGGGATTCATTATTGATACTGGTACGGATGTTTTGGTCAAAGGTATCAATTTGTCTACTCAATCAGAAATAAGATCAGCTTGGATACCTCGTACACACAGTAAATTTCTAAAGCTTTTATGTTGTACCCTTAGAGTTTCCGTCATCCCTCTCTCATCATAATTTTCTGACTAACAATTCTTCGTCCGGATCATCACCTTGTCATTTATTAGGCATTTTCGATTTTGTAGTAGCCTTATTTCTCTGCAAGTTTGATATTCTCTTTGCTGGGCTTTAAAGCTCTAACGTTCTTTAAGTTCGAAACAAACTCTTCCTCTCATTCCTCCCAAAATTTGGCTTTCCCAGTTACTTACGCTCTACTTATTCTATTTCTGCCGTCCTTCTACAGCGAAATGACTTACTTTTGTTTTAAAACCTTTCAGAGTGTCACAGCACGATTATTATTGAACAACTTGACATAAAGCCCAAGCTTTTCAGGCATCAATCTTTCCAGTTGAAGCCATAAAGCGGATAACACTACAATTAACTGGATGTTACTGAGACAAATTATTTAAAGTTAAGCAAAAACGAACAATTGCGAAGACAAAGGAACAGTAGGAAAGTGGTAACAAGGGACAAATAACTGTTCAAAACTAATACAAAGTGCCAGAGGTTTCATTATTGTTCATTATTTTTCATTACAACACTACAATTGAACATGTTAGATATATATGAGATATTAATCGATAACGCTACAATTGAATATATTAGATTGGGCAACAATACTATAGAGAATTACAAGAAGTTTTGCAATCATTTTTATCTCAATATTTCGTACCTTCACAAGATATATCAATTGTCTTTTAATGGGTAATTACACAAACTGTTCTTTACAACTAGTCGCAGTTAATTTACTTTCTCTCAAACACAGGATACAATAAAACTTCTTATTAATAGTTGGGCAAAAAGCAGGTCTTTGATTTCAATAAGCTGCATGAGTGACGGGGGGAGAGTGGGGTCCATAGAGATGGGAAAAGAGGTGTTTCGTAAGCAAAGGAATCAGAAGGGCATGATGAAGTAAGTGTGTACTTTACTTACTTTATTTTTGGTTATTAGTGGTGTTCCGAAGCTTTTCAACGGCGATGACATTTGCTGTCCAGAGGTTCCTGTCGACCATTCCATCTTTTATCTCATCTTCGATGAGTTGATGCAAGGTGATACAAGAGTACCTACACTTTTGTCGTACCCTCACGCTGTCATAAAAGCGCCGTCCCTGGCAGTTCTCCACCGCTGGCTACATGCCTAAACCGAGGGAAGCCACGCTCCTGTATGGCATTTGATATCCGTGAGAGTTTTTCATAAAGATTCACATTCCTCATGCGATGTTAGCCAGAAACGTTCTGCATTACATGGAGCTTTTCAGTACATTTACCAGTCCTAGGTGTTTGCATAAGGTGGGCGGGGGGAGCGAGAGGGAGAAATGCACCCCCCGGGTTTTTGGTCTTTGACATCAAAGTGCATATATTTCACTAATGAATTTCACAAAATAAAAGCAATCATCTATGATATTTACATAATTTTGTAAGTTATCTGCATATAAAGATGCCTGATAATGCTGCAAAGTTCTGAACCAATACAATTCAACTCCAATGAGAATGTCAAGATGTGTCAACTACCAAAGACAAGATCAAACTATATTGTATCATTTATTTTTTTAAGAGGATATGGCCGCACATGACAATCACAAAGTGTACAAAATGACGCAGTTTAGAATCATACATTGTATGTAGGTCGTCAGACAGTGTAAAGGCTGTGTTTATTTTAATGTGCACAAATCCACCATTCTAACAGGATTATGAAACAACAAAGCAGCACATTACCACAGAATAGTAAATAGAATTATTTACTATTCTTTGACTTTATTATCAATACCACTATCACATACATAACACTAGCACTGTCCCTAATTTGTCCTCTATCCACTTTACTAGCCATCCCGTGTTCCTCCTTTTCTCCCTCTTACCATTCGCAACGTGCACGCAGGGGCAATTCTAGGATTGGAGACCTAGTTATCTTGGAGCAGGCCCGTAGCCAAAGTTATAAATTGGGAGGGGTTATCCTAAATGGGGCGGGCTGACATTGCAACTACGTCAGGAAGGCCTATAGATGTCGAATCGTAAGAGGAGAATGGGGGGTTGATGGAAAATTGAGGAAACCTACGCCCTTCCATTGCCCCTCTCCTGGTGGCTACAGTCCTATCGTAAAGCCAAATCATCTATAATTGGAGCTAACCAATCACGTAACCTACCTACTTTTTTAATTATATACATTTTACAGCATATTTGCTGATCCTTGGAAGAAAAGTCTTAGTAGTCTGGTTAACTTTGTATCCACTCAAGCAGGCGAGGGTCTGAAGCTATGAAGGAATACTTTGCACTATTTTTAAGTTGTCTTTATTTACGTGAAAAGGTCATTGTTTATATGATACTATTTAAGAAGAAAAGGAGATTGCTAAGTGGTCCTAGAACTTACCTCTGGATCAAAAACGAGTAATTCATCATTCATGCAGCTTAATTCCTCTTAAGAAAAGTTGACTTAAAAATAATTACTTTTCTTCATTCAAATAAAGTCATTAAAAATAATTACTATTCTTCATTCAAATAAAGTCTACAGTCAAATTAACATTTTGAGGATGCGAAGTTTCCAGCCCCCTGTTGATCGTACCGCATCCTTTTCCCTCGGTCTTGTGATAAAGTTCACCGATGACTTTTGATTGTTCTTTTGCGTCATTGTTTGTGAAAGGACGCTGATGTATTATCATAACAGGAGAAATAAGGATGGTGTAATTGCTGCCAGTGTATGGCTGAGTGAATCTGTAGATTTCACCATAGGAAAAGGACTGGCTATCTTCATAGAGTTTGAGTGTGAACACGAACATAGCAATGGCTGCAGGGTTACAGGGAGCAAAATGGTTGCAAACAGTCGCGTGCAGGCATCCAAGCATCACAAGCACCGGATTATTTATTGCGTCTAGGTCACTTGGTACTCATGTCGCTGCAGTAGCCAAGTCGAACGTAAATCTTCACCAAGATGTGAAACCTTATTCTGAAATTCCTGGTCCGAATTCTCATTGGTCATTTATCCTAGGGAAAAGGCTAATGGCTCCTGGTGGACTTTTCAAAGGCATGTACAAAGCTTATGAGGATTCCGTCAGGTAAGCCAATACTGAATTCTGTTTCAAGCCATCCCTCATATTATTTACTTATACTTCTATCTAGTTACAGGCCTGGGCTTCTAGAGCATAAATGGCCAGATGAGTAATTTGAGACGAAGTGACTTACTCAAGGTCACACCGAGGTGCCGAACACCGGGATCGAACCTACAACAGTCTGGTTCTAGGTCAATGCCATATCCATTAGGCCACCTAAAAAATAATTGAACTTACTCCCGTTGAAACCTTCAAAGTCATTTGCATTTTTTCTCCATTTGCACTGTTTAGAGAATTTGGGCCCTTGATAAGGATGCCGTACCCCGACAGAGACCACTTGTGGATTGCAGATCCCGCTGATGTCGCAAAAGTTTTTGAGGCGGACTCACTGTATCCTCATCGCACCGACTTATTTCCTGAAGAATATTTTAAAGAAAAATACGGTAAAGAGCCAGGGGTGTTTTTTGGCAAGGGAGAACGTTGGTATCAATACAGAAGTGTCATGAGCAAACGCATGCTACGGCCTCCTGAAATAAAGAAGTATATTCCCAGACTTAATAGCATTGTGGATGACATGATGTTGCTGATAGACAAGGTAAGATTTCAGATTATGTGCCGGGTGCATTGGCAAAATTTTTAAGGTGGGTGTAGTGAAGTTATAACGTCGTAATGTTTAATGAAATATAGCCAAAAGAATATAAAAATCGCGATTTTTTTCGCCAAAATGCTCAAGCCGTAGTGCTATAGCTGAAATCGAGCTGGTTTTTCGAGACATATGTGTTGTTTAGAGACAGGGGATAGGGGGCAGAGGGGCATGACCCCGCAAAATTTGCGAAATCTCAATTTTTCCCCAGACCACTTTTAATCTTGATCAAAATTGCACCCCCCCAAGCCACCTTACCTTCCCCCGTCGCTGTTGGTACATGCACTTTTCGTCCCACTAACTAATAGCCTGCGCAAAGACTATCACAGCTGAAGTGGGTCAGTAATTTCTGTCTGCGCACAGGCTATCCCACTAGAGGAGTTTTCGAGAAGCATCGTAAACCTTTATCTTCACCAATAGAAAGGCAAGAGGTAACAAAGTAAACAGTGTTTCACCTCATCTTGGAGAGGTGAAGATATTGCGACAGTCTAAGAACTTTGGTAGCTGAGAAATTTTTGGAATAGTTACATGCTTCGACTTGTCTAACGAAGAAGACATTTTCTAAACCGTAATAATAAGAGCCGAGATCATACAAGTCACTTAGTAAGGCAAAAGGGTTTCCGTTCCTGATGTGGATTTACACCGCTCTCCTCCTATAAGAAGGGAGGTAAGACATGCAAGTCACTGGGATCATGATTTTTAAAATCGGTCGCCGGTTGAAACGGAAGTGTGAACAGTTTGCATATTTTTGAGTGCGAAATTTTGCTGTATGGATGACTTCATCCGATAGTGTGGGGAATGGCCGAACTTGCTGCATGCTGTAAAATCATGCTGAACAGCAGGACTATAAATCAGCCTTTAGACTAGTTTGCATTTGGAAAAGATTCCTGGTACTACAAAATTTGTAGATAATATTTAATAACGGAATCATTAGTGAAATGCCATTGACTTTATTGGTCAGCAAGCATGCAAGCCATACGCATTCACCCGTACCACTCAAATCGGAGCGCCATGCGTCCTTGTCTAACCCTTCCAAGCCTTCTTTGCACCAGTTGTAGAATGTCGTTTGCGTATTGGTTGCGTCAACTATTCTCCAATACAGTTCTGCGTTTTCAGTAATAAATTTCTGCCCCGAACCATGAATCGTTTCGCACAAACTGTTGTTGTCGGCCAGTTTGCCAATGAGATCATCGAACGCGTGGTTATCCTCGTCATCAGGCAATATGTCTTGAATTTTTTTCCACCGATTCAAGATAACCTCTCCTGTGAAGAGTTCCTGAGGATGGTCGCTCTCTGCGATGCACAGCAAGCACATAACTAGAAGCGGATCGCATGGGTCTCGTTTATCAATAATATCGAACAAGATATCAATTGAACTATATTCTCGGATTGTATCGCAAAGCATCTTTGCCGCATCTTTGTCAGATGTTGCAAGGGTATTAATAAGCAGTTTATGACCATCTGCCGAATTCCCCACGGACGGGGGAGCAGAAACAGTTGAGTCTTTACTTAGTATCGTAAACTGGCACAGAGCCACTCTTCTTTTGTGTTCTTTAGCATGATGTAAGTGATGCGCTATGTGACCACCAGTTACAAGTTCCTGAAGTGCTTCATGTGAATCTGAATTTTGAAACTCGCTCAGGATCCATAATCCACGAAGCAACCATTCCATTTCATCCGTACTTGCACCAGCATTTACATCAAGCTTGGATCGGATAGCTGTTACGACGCTAGTCCAGTCTACATCCTGAGTTGAACATGCTGTCACACGTATTGTAGAGATATGCCGTTCATTAAAACTTCCAGCCTCTACAGCCGATTGCAAGGCCGCCGTAATGGTGGTTGATTCTTCCTGGTGCATGAAGCGGTTCCAGAAACTCTGATTAGCTTCTTCTGAAGCTAGAACCCCACAAACATCCATCCACTTTTCCGCATCACCCGGAATCATAATCGTCTCAGGTAACGCCTCATTAAAGCCAAGGTCTTTTACGGTGTTAAGCTGAACAAGACAAGCCTTACATAGGTCAGGAGGTTCCTGCGTATTTTTTTCTTCGCCAGGCTGGCTTATCGAAGAAGTTATAGAATCTAAAAGTGATTTCGAGAAAGTAGCGTCGTTATATAATCGATGGATGGCGGCCAGTCCGGCTGTCATCTTAAGGTCGAGTGGGCTCCATTTAGATATAGACTTGATTGCATCGCTCAGACCGTTTCGCACATTCTGTTTTTCAATACTCAAGTCACTTTCAAGAAGTTTAGATTCAAAAAAACATTGCCCTGCCTGCGCGACAATTATTGGAGAAGCGTCACGAATTCGCGATGTCACGACTCTTTCGGCGACTGTCCAGAATCCATCTTTGTACTGCTCACACATCTCAGCCAACTTGTCTCCCACACCCTCCGCCAAACAGTTATAAATGGGGTCCGACAGAAGAAGTTCCATTCCCTTGTGCGCTGGCACGTTGAAGACTAGACCTGCCAGGCTTGGAATGATGTCTTCATTGAATAATCGTTTAACATTTTCAGATGGAAAGTCTTTCGATTTTAGTTGTTCAATCAGCGAACTCCCTAGTCTGCTGTAAATCGCATAACATGCTACATGTTCGATAGGGAATTCGTGCTGCCATTGACGGTGAATCGCGCCAATTTGGTTGACGTATAGCTTAAGTTCTCGAGGAGTTGGAGGCATTGCTTGTGTGCTTCGCCACTCTTCATAGACGCGGTAAATTGTGTGACGATCCGTTTCATTATGGTCAGGAAGTGCTATCTCAATCAGATTGTATAGGTAGGTTTTCCAATCAGATAGGACTGGCGGCGGTACTTGGAACCGAATTTGAAAACTCTTGTCGATAAACGAATCAGATGCGATTCGTTGTTTGCGATCGTTTGAATTTTGATCTTCTGCCGCTGCCGAACTCCAATTATCCCATAGTTTCCGAAGACCCGCCGGGTCGTATGGAACAATAATCCATATTTGCTTAAACCAAGAGCTATGCATACTGTTCCTCTCTTGGAGGAAAGTTTGAAGCGTTGACCAGATACTAATCGCACTGTTTGTATCCACACGATCAAGATTGTCTAGGGCAAGAACCAATCGTCGGTTGGAGTCGACGCTCAATGCCTCATTCATGGCACGTGTAAAATACATTTCAAATTCAATCGAAGTTGGATTAGGTGTTTCTGTCGTGTCAGTTCGGGTTTCTTGAATGGCTTTGCTGAGAAGAAACGACCAATCCGACACTAAAGGCTTTTCTTGTTTATCAGGCCAAGGAGTTAGGCTGCGCAACCATTTCCAAGCATTCCTTAGAGTCACCCTGATAGCGTTTAAAGCGAGGACCCACAGCGGTGCAAGTGCAATTACACTTCCAGCATATGCAATCCATGGCCATGTAGTGAGATTTTCAATATTTATGTCAACGGCTTGTCGAAATGCAGCGGTTACTAGTGTCGTCCCAATAGGAACCAGAATAAGCGATACAGCGAAAATTACACCCAGTCGCGTTGGTTTTGGCGTAATCCGAGTTGTTGTACTTTTTAGACGATTGGCAATCTCATCTAGTGTTTTATCCCAGTCATTCTTGTTGAGCCATTCGGATTTTTCCAGGTCCTGCACAATAGACTCGAGATATGTACGCCGTAGCGGATCGCCTTCATGGGCCCATGCATCAAATGTAATCACACGGTAGTTGGACTTTTCCTGCAATTGATTTCTGATGAAGTTGACTACGGTTGATTTACCGGCCCCCCAACCCCCTTCAAGCCCGATAGCGCGGCCACCATCTTCCGACTCAATGAGTGACACAATTGCATCGGCTACTCGCTTGTGAGGGCCGAAGGCATCCTCTGTTGCGGGGATATCATCCAGTAGGACCGTCCGGCATTTATTTTTTGCGTCGTTCATTTTCACTCCACCTGAAAAACCTTCATGACCTCATCACCAAGGTGATTGATAACTTTGACTGCTATGCGGCCCGACTTTGGTTTATCGAAAGGGCGGGACGTGTCGCTGTTAAGCGTTTCCCAAGCCTCACGGTTGATTTCTGCTTTCAGTGTGGTTTTTAGTGCTTTATATGGATCGCTTGCGCCCAAGAAATAGGCGTGGCGGACAAAGAAACTTTCTTCGTTGTAGTCCGTATCAATGAACCAGCAAGCGATACCTTCTGCGCCATCGCTGCGGACTTCGCCAGTAGCGGGGTGAAAAACGTCGACGCCGTTGATTTTGATTTGTACTTGATCATTGGCTACGTCAATGATGTCGATGTCTGGTTCTCCGAAGATAACAAAGAGATTTCCTTTGCCGGTGTTTTTCAAATCTTCGGCCATGTGGAGATCGGCGTTCATATGGGCTTTGAGAACAGGGATGCGGCCTAGCTTGTTGAAGTCAGCAGCATGTGCTTCGTAATTAAAGGCGCAGGTGATCAGAACATCGAAATCAGAATCTCCTGCTTCACGGGCGGCGGCAACTAGATCGGCACGAGCGACGGTCCCGAATTCGGGGCCAATAAAGATGCCAGCCCGTTTTTCATCTCCTGATTCCTCATCGCCTTCAAAATAGCGGCCTTCAGCGCAGATTAGTTTTCCCGGCCAGCCCGTAATTGAACTAAAGGAAATCTTATCTTCCTTGTGGGCTTGTTGAACACCGGATGTTTTCAGGTTCTCCAGAATGTGCTGAACAAAGTTTGTCTCATCTTCGGTCTTCTTTGAGGTGGTTTGGTCAATAAGATCGCCATCTTCATCTACTGCAAGAACTCGGTGTGGCGAAAGGCTTTCAACTGTAAATGGCCCAGCCACGCGGACTTTAGATCTGTCCTCGTAGGGTTTATCGTACAGACTTTCAAAGTCCGCTTTTGCAGCGATAGAGGCATCAATTTCTTTTTGACGAGCACTACGCAGTTCAAGCCACTGTTCGTGAAGGTCAATTGCTTTTTGCGACCATTTCTTCTCTGATTCTGGTGGAATCTCCCACTCTCCCCATTCCTGTTTCAGCTCTTTGTTCAGCTCCCTGTGTTTCATATTCAACTTATCCTGAAATTTTTCTGAAATAACTTCAATCTCAGTGTTATTGGCTATGGATTTCAATGTGATATGAGGCACTCGCTCATATACAAATCCTTGCTGAATATTGCCGTAACTAGGTGCATTCGATATCGACGACCGAGAGATTTCCGCTTCTTTTTCTTTGCCTTCAGAGCTATCGGCTAGAAGATAATAAGAATACTTTGCCCCCATGATTCGAGCACGTGTTAGAGCAAGAGATACACGAGAGGTATCAATCGTGATCCATCTTCGTCCCCATTGCTCGGCAACAAAAGAAGTTGTGCCCCCACCACATGTGGGGTCGAGAACAATATCACCTGGATCAGTTGTCATTAATATGCATCTCTGCACAGGTTTTGGAGATGTTTCTACCACATACCTCATATTGGAAGGAGCTGAAGTATCTACCCATGTAGTTGAAATTGGGGTAGTTGGATAATCAGAATGTCGCAAGAGATATCGAAGGCGTTCTCCATCCTCATAGAAAACTAATCGTCCCGCCATATTTAACAATTCCATTCCCTTTTCATCCGTCTTCCAACTTTTACCTTTAGCTGGGATGAACTCACGGCCATTCACCCTTACTGGAAACACTCTATGAGCACTGTATCCAATAGGCGACATAGAAATTAATTGTGCAGGATCAAAGGTATGAGGTACATACCTATGGTCTTTAACTTCATCGGCATTGAGCTTTCTAGTGCTCCCATCTGGAAAAACGGCTACATTCCAGTGATTATCTCCTTCTACTGATGAGGGGCTCATCAGTTTTCTAAATTTAATTTTTGATTTGTCTTTGGCATAATGAATTAACCAATCTCCCATTTGTTCTAATAGATTGGCTCCAAGAGGCATTGTTTTTTTTCTAAACCAAATTTGAGACACGAAGTTAGCGTCGCCAAATATTTCATCCATCAAGCTTCTTATTCGATGTATATTTTCATCGCTGATCTGTACAAAAATTGAACCGGAATCTGTTAGTAAGTCTCGCGATACTGTTAACCTGTCGCGAATATAAGTTAAATAAGAGTGTATTCCGTCTCTCCAAGTATCACGAAATGCTTTAACCTGCTCCGGTTCACGGCTAATGTGGTTAATTTTTCCGTCGTCGACTTTTCGAGTCGTAGTTGACCACTGAAAGTTTGAGTTGAATTTAATCCCATAAGGAGGATCAATAAAAATACATTGCACTTGGCCACGCAAACCCTCACGCTCAGCCAGTGAAGCCATAACCTGCAAGCTGTCCCCAAGAATCATACGGTTCGTCCAGTTGGCATCGTGTTGATAAAACTCGGTCTTGGCATCTGAATCTGGCAGACCATTAAAATCAGCAAACAAATCCATTTGCTGCATGGTGCCTTGTTTTTCTTTTTCCTCAGATTGCTTCAAAAGATCATCGATCAAAGCCTTGGGGTGGACTTTTTCTTGGATATAAAGTGGCGGCGCGGGCACCACCAGATCTGACCAATCTTGTTCGTCTTTACCTTTCCAAACCAACTGAGGATCAAGATCCCGGTGTCTCCGTTCGTAGGCAACCTGTATGGGCGTTTGTTCGTCCCTGCGCATGACCGATTGAAACTCAGCCGTAGGAATGTTCTTCCTGCTGGCCTCTTCGTGAGTCAGGGCTTCAACGATCTTTTTCTTTTTGGTTTTTTTCTTTGCCATATTTCGCCCTTACTTTGTCACCTGAGAAGCGAATTTATCGATCAACTTATCGAACTCGTCTTTAACTTTTTCTTCAAACATGGTTTCCATCATGTAAACGTCTGTGAACTCCGCAAAAGCCAAACGACCATATTTGCCAAGGTTGTTCACGCCAGGCACCCAATAGGAATCCATCGTGAGTTTCTTGTCTTTCGCGTCCTCTCGGCGAAACCCCTTGATTTCAACAATCAAATTCAAGGAGTCTTCTTGGCCGTCATCAATTTGAACGATGAAGTCAGGGATATACGTCCTCACTTCAGACCCATAGCGGTAGGGAACTTCCAATCCCAAACCTTGATTCTTAACGTAAGCCCTGACTTTGGGGTGTGATTCCACTACACGCGCAAATTCCGCTTCCCAGTCGCCATCGCAAATCACCCAATTGACATGGCATCTTCGGGGATCTGTTTCCCATCGTGTCTTTTTGGATGTGGTGAAGTTGACATGAATGGTTGATCCTGTGTCGTTGTAGGGATCAAGCATTGCCTTAATTGGTTGTGTGCCTGCCAATGTTTGAGTAATCCCAGCAGTGATGCGTTCGCATGCCATATCTGCAAGCTCTTGATACATGAGTTGAGCAGGGTATGTGCTTCCTTTGCAGACAAGGCAAGTGTCCAGCCATTGTTTTGTGATGCGTTTCAATTGCCCAAACAAATGGAGCTTGGGTTCTTCTCCGGGGTCGCGCCATTTTGTGTAAAGAAGCCGTTTGGCCACATGAAACAACAATGTGGATCGCCGCATGTCTTCCAAGTGTTGCAAATTCAAATCAACACCCTCACCAATAATTCCTTGGTTTCGGGTAATAGACGGGCCGACCAAATCAGGTGTTAATTCCAATATGGAATCTTCATTGAATTTGGCCGTCAATCGTTCTTCAGGGAGTTCCACACGGTATCCCTCTACTCGAGGAAATTGAATTTCTAAATGATCACGCTCAGGCCGAACGGCCTTTACCTGAATCGTTTCTCTAGGGGGTGTGGGTTTCACAATAACCGGCTTGGCCGTAAAGTGGAATGGAATGCCCAAGACATCTGCGTATTCAACATTGAAAAGCTTGTCTTCGTTCAGCTCATAGGATTGGCGACGCAAGGCACGTCCTATGACCTGTTCACACAATAACTGCGTGCCAAAGGCTCGAATGCCAAGGATGTGCGTGACGGTGTTTGCATCCCAACCTTCTGTCAGCATCGAGACGGAAACGACGCATCGAATTGATTCTCCGAGACGATCTTTTTTGCCAACCGTATTCATGACCTCACGCAGGAGCTCTTGATCACTTATGTTTTGCCCGGCATTTGCATCGCGGGTTCTCTCGACCATTTCGCGACGGAAACGGTCGATTTCATCCAAAGCCATTTCTCTGAAGTTGTTGTCGAGCGCATCACCTGATTCCAATTGCTCGCTATCAATCAACAACGTCCTTGGACGGGCGATCTTGTCCCCATGCTCGTTATAGTTCCTGAAAAGAGGGAATCGACCATTTTCCAGATCGGTCGATCCATCAACATTTTCACGATGGAATCCTGAAATAAAGTCATAGACCAATTTTGAAGTTGATGTGTTGTTGCAAACGACAATGAAACAAGGCGGGACGCTGATTTCTTCCTTTTCCCACAACTCAAACGTCTTCTCGTAATGGCCATAGAGAGCCTCGAGCGCAGTCTGTAATTCAGCAGGAAGACTAAGTGGATCAAGAACAGAAGATTTCCCGCGACCTTTTTTTGGCATCCTCGTCTTGATATTTTCCCAAAGGTTTCGGAACTTGGGCATATCATCACCGGGAATGTTGTCGGCCACCGGAACGCGAGGGAGTTTGACAATGCCGCATTCAATGGCATCCATTAAGGAAAAGTCACACATCGTCCATGGAAACAATGTGCCCTCAACATATCCAGACCCACGAAGGAAAAATGGTGTTGCAGAGAGATCAATGACGTTGTTGAGCCCAATCTTTTTATTTACAACTTCCAGCCCACTAATCCATAACCGAGCAGCTTCGTTGTTTTTTTCGCAATTGGAGACCAGCGCCCTGTGACTTGACCGAGGAAGGACTTCCCACCGGCCCGTCTATCCATCCAAAGCCCATTGAAGTTAGAAAGCAACATGGAGAAGAGAGGATCTTGCAGGCGCTATAAAAAAATTAAACTCATCAAAGGCTACTTCACTCTTTTTGTTATATTCAAGTTCTACTTTACAGTACAGCCGATTTAATTTATATATAAACTCCTATTCTATTACAATTGTATACTGAAACTTCCATTGGTCAGTTGTTAAGCGAGTAAGTCTTGGTTATCTTGGTAGAACCATTGTTATCAGCACTGCAAAGAAGACCAGAATAACTGCAATGATCCACACTGTATAAAGAAAAGAACGAAGGCATACTCTATATATACTCTAGAATGGTGCAGATCAAAAGGGACAGTTGAATAGAGCAAAATTCAATACAAAAGAATGAAATACGAAGGACTGCAATACAAAAGAATGCAAAACAAAAGGAAAGAAAAACAATAGAATGGGATACGAAGGGCTGCAATGCACAAGATTACAATACATAAAAATGCAACACCAAAGAATGTAATATCAAAAAATGCAATGCCAAAGAATGCAATGCAAAAGAATGTAATACAACAGAATGAAGTACAAAAGAATGCAATACTAAAGAATGGATACAAAGGAAGTGACAACGAAAGGAAACGGGTATGCCTCCTGACCCAGTTGTGGAAGGGGGTGGGGGAGGGTCAATAAACATTAATTATGAAAGAACACTCCGTGATTTCAGTCTATTACAACTCCCTCCAAAACAAAATGCGAAGATAACCTGGAAATTGTTATTTTAAGTCTGTAGACTTGTTATCATGAAATAGAAAAACCTCCATTGTCATGTTGAAATGTAATGATGTTAAAGTAAGCGCTGCCTTCGATGAAGCGCCACCCCTAAGTCTCATGCTTTAAATAAACGCCCCGTCGATAAATTACAGTATTACAAACGTAGATAGGGTACGCTGTAGAGTCTATTTCATATATTAACGGGTTTTTTCGAATCAAATACTGAAAAATATCATATTAGACCGTATTTATAGCTGTTCAAATGCATAGAATATCTGGATTTAAAAACTATATAATTAATGTCTGATTCATTAATACGCCCCATTTTACAGTGTCACTGAATAACTCCCTGAACGAAATTTGATCATATACTTTAACTATTTTAGGAATTTTTTAGATGTACAAATTAACTCCTATTCGCCCTTCTAAAATAAAGTAGGCGAGCGTAGTAGGAGAACAGAATTTTGGAGAACTTCGAATTTTAATTACTCAAGTTCTCCAGAAAACTGGTTATTGACGACTATGATTATCTTTATCATAAAATTCACTTTTAAGACAATGATGATTATAAAGATGCTGCTGCTGCTGCTGATGATGATGATGATAATGATGATGAGGATGATGATGATGATGATGATGACGATGATGATTATGATGGCAGTGACTATGATTATGAAAATTAAAAATTAAAATTACGACAATTAAAAAGAGCTTAAAAATTTTAAGTATCTTGAAGCCCTGCATGGACCGTTCGAGACAAGATAATATTCTCACCTATGCTTTTACTCAATCCTGTGCGCTTTTCGGGGACCTCTATGGACTCGGCACTAGCTTGACTGCGAGTATCTGTTTCGTCACTGCCAGAACCACTCGGATGCTCTGCTGTAGAGAGATAGTTGGTCTGTTTACTTAAATAAGGTTCTTGCAACTTGAAAATTCTAATTGTGCACTTGACAAGGACACTTTTTGTAAGTGCAATTTGTGCGTTGGCAGAGGGCCTCGAAGTCTACCCTGACGTTGGTCAATTCGCCAAACAGCGAAATAAAAATATTAGTTTCGAAAAGAACACTAGAGAAATAGAAAATATGTCACCGCCGGGGATCAAACCCGTGGCCCACGCTTTCGCAGCGTACACTCTACCAACTGAGCTAGGTGACCTCCGATGTTAACATACCCTATTTCTCTAGTCGCCACTTTAGCTCCCAATCATCCACCAGTGGACATCGACATCCAGTTCAACTAAATTGGAGACTAGCATCTAAATAGACCAGCATATAAATACATGTTTCACGACCACTTAGCATCACAAAAAGTTCCTTACTGTATGTTCGAAATGAACACAAAATAAGAAACGTCAACGCCAAGCAACGTTAGTACTATTATCGCCGCAAAAATTCTGAAACTCGAGATCTGACCCAAAGCCTGATTTGCCTATTTAAAAAGTCGCGTATTTCCCATCACAAAGAAGACACGACATAAGGTCGAGGTTTTTCACCTGCCACGTTTCAGAAGTAACATATATCCACGAGACTGTAGGTATATTTGTTGCAAGAAATACTATTAAAAGAACAGTTACATTTATCACTGTATGTTACTTACAAGTTGTTTATACTTGTGGGACGCGATATAAAGTTTCATCGTAACTTCTTAGATAGTAATCTGGGAGACACTTTCATAAACATAATAAGTACTATTCTTAGTCTTTCCTTGACTAACATTCTTCAACCTGTTTTGAAATCAAGATTAATTGTTGAGTGTGATAATTCAGGTTGGCTTTGAAGTACATTCTACACAAAATAAATCTGTCACACAGGGGAATTCTTCAGAAAACATCTTCAAATACACTTGACTATATACATATATTTGTAACCTGGAGATCAACAATCTTTATTGCGACAGATGGAATCCAGACTGGAAGGTTACTGAGCAATGTGTATCATACCTGAGCAGATTTCACACTGGCGGCTAAGCAAAAGTTAAGACTCCTCATAATCGCTTACTAAGGACCTCAAGAAAGGATTGCGGTACATCAGACAAATTTAAGCAGCTTTTAAGCAGCTTTCATGGAGGAAATAGAGCTCACCCTGGTCAATTCCATGCTAAAACTGAACACGAGAGCTGCTTTTGAGAGCGTGTATTGATACTCAAATAGCCAATTGAAGTAAATAGATACACAAGAAACCACACAAGTAAGACTTTGGGTACAGAACAACAAATTAATAGATAAATATTTAAAAGAATACATATCAGCAATCACTTTGACGTTAATCTTTCCTCAGAAAAATCCTGGAAGTCGACAAAGCTAGAAGAAAGCGGATTTCGAACTAAGTGCGAAACATTTCCTATTTTTAAATATCAAATCTCGTACAGATCTACTAGTATGAACCATACCGAACGTTTCCCACAAAATAGGAAGCTACTAATAGTTTTTGGTGTCGACAATAATTTCTTCTGCTTGGTAGATAAGCCTTCTATTCTCAGCAAATCCTGCTCTCTAAGGGTTACTTCTTTCAACCTCTCTCTTCCTACGATCACATGTAAACACCACGTGAAGCATTCTCTATAAGATCCTCACCAATCAATTTTCAACAGGAGATGATGCTCAAACTTGTCATCAGCACTTGAAAAGTCACAGAGTTGCCTTGGATACAGCAACAAATTCTCTATTTAACTAATGGGCATGCTATACAGCCATCTTTATTGTAA
>JAAAKM020006971.1:69645808-69659926 GCA_010016025.2 Alatinidae sp. Z8VKAUB7J3 | reverse complement strand
GTTTCGATGTTACATCAATAGTGATAACTAGCTTTAATAACTCGGCAATAAAGAGAGCGGCAGTGAAGAGAGCGGCAGTGAAGAGGGCGGCAGTGAAGAGAGCGGCAGTGAAGAGAGAGGCAGTGACGACAGCGGCAGTGAAGACAGCGGCAGTGACGACAGCGGCAGTGAAGACAGCGGAAGTGAAGAGAGAGGCAGTGACGACAGCGGCAATGAAGAGAGCGGAAGTGAAGAGAGCGGCAGTGACGACAGCGGCAGCGAAGACAGCGGCAGTGAAGAGAGCGGCAGTGAAGAGAGCGGCAGTGACGACAGCGGCAGTGAAGACAGCGGCAGTGACGACAGCGGCAGTGAAGAGAGCGGAAGTGAAGAGAGAGGCAGTGACGACAGCGGCAGTGACGACAGCGGCAGTGAAGAGAGCGGCAGTGACGACAGCGGAAGTGAAGAGAGCGGAAGTGAAGACAGCGGCAGTGACGACAGCGGCAGTGAAGAGAGCGGCAGTGAAGAGAGAGGCAGTGACGACAGCGGCAGTGAAGACAGCGGAAGTGAAGAGAGCGGCAGTGACGACAGCGGCAGCGACGACAGCGGCACTGACGACAGCGGCAGTGAAGAGAGCGGCAGTGAAGAGAGCGGCAGTGAAGAGAGCGACAGTGAAGAGAGCGGCAGTGAAGAGAGAGGCAGTGAAGAGAGCGGCAGTGAAGAGAGCGGCAGTGAAGAGAGAGGCAGTGACGACAGCGGCAGTGAAGACAGCGGCAGTGACGACAGCGGCTGTGAAGACAGCGGAAGTGAAGAGAGAGGCAGTGACGACAGCGGCAGTGAAGAGAGCGGAAGTGAAGAGAGCGGCAGTGACGACAGCGGCAGTGAAGAGAGCGGCAGTGAAGAGAGCGGCAGTAAAGATTTCTGTTGCAAGTTCACTACTAAAGAGCAGACAGAAAATTACCTTTGGTTTTTCGTCTTTGAATGCATAATCACAAAAGTGGATTGGTGTCGTAGTTAAAGGTGCAAATATCCTTGTAGGAGATATCAGACTCCAGTTGCTTACTGTTAAAAACGAAAAAGGTTATGTTATTTCCCTGTTAATGTCTAGCTTGTGCACAATCGAAAGAAAGGGTGGTTGCACCTTTATGATTATAGCTTACCGAAGGGGTTTCAAGTTCTACGTTTCCTACCTTGGTATAAGTCATTGACCTCAGCTTCTTCACACAGTAAATCAACTCTTGACTGTATACTCCGTATGATGTCCATTCTTATGGCCTAGTGAAAGAAGTTGAAAGGAGCGCTCATAGGATAATGCTTATATAACGTAGAAATGTCATCGTAAAATATTCGCAATCAAATATTAATAATAATAATACTTTTTCAACTTCAACATTATTTCTTAATTTCACCTTGTACAACACACTAAGCCAGACACTCACTGTATTAGGCATATCTGACTTTTATGGAAATAGCTACATGGCATTTGAAATGAGAATTCAAGCTGCTAGGCCATGGTATAAATAGGATCGGTGAAAGACGTCATTAACATTGCTGTATTAACATGTAAGACACAGATGCTAACTTTGCATGATTCGCAGATGGGTTTGAAAATAATATCTAAAATCAGGCATGGTCCGCGGAAGCTAAAGGTTACGCATCGCTGGTCTATAAAGCGACTAATCCTAAGTGATAATAATCCTTTCCTTAGCCTCTGACATAAAATGGCTCTACGTTCTATTTTTAAAATCGCTCGTCTTGGTGAGGGATCTTATACTAATGTCCAGCTTCTTAAACTTTTCACCGGCATTATCCTGAAATGTAACTTGATTATTACTAGTTTGTACGCAAGGGCTGATCTAACGTCAGCCGGTAGCGTAAGAAGGGTCGGACGGAACAATAAGACCAGTTAGGGTCATATACCGAGGAGGACGAGGAAAACATAATTTTTTTTTTACATTTAATATAGTTCTGGAAGTAAATCTACTGGTTGCAAATGAAGAGTTTTACTAATGTGATAAGCTACTCCAGTACCCTAAGTATATAGTAAGAGGGCCGGTAAGCAAAGACGCAATCGGTTTGATCTTTCGTCCAAGCAGTTTCTTACCTTTAGCAAACCTTTACAAGATTTATGTATTTTCGAAAATCATCTGATCACCACAAAAGTTTCGAGTTTTCTATTTCATTTCATTTAACGAATATATTTTTATGTAAGGCTTGTTTCTGAGGCAAATGATTTAGAAGAAAAAATTTAAAATCATGGGAAGATTAGCAAAAATCTGAAGACATCTGTAAAAATGCCTAAAGGGGATACATAATTACACACAAGCAACCCTGTTTTCTGCCGCCGGAAAAGATGCATCTTTCAAATGAGGCATTTAAAATTTTATCTATTATTTTAATATCTGAGGTATACATCCTACAAGGTGGTAGGACTTATACATATCTTTTAATTGTTTTTTTTATGGACTTGAGCATGCTGTCATTTTCTTGCATTATTAAATATACTAGCAGGCATTTCAAAAATCTTATTGCTGCTTTATATTATTTAAGATTCGAAATTTCAACGCATTGAAATTTTGGCGTACACTTTTTTAAACGAAGTGAGACGAAAAGCTTCAATTTTAAACATGTATTTGACCATGTGTCCGCTTTTGCAGGCCATTTTCAATTTTGTACCATATAGAACATGTTCGAATTTTTGAAAGCCTCCACCATACAACATGTTACCATATTTTTTTTACTTTCTGACAAAGGAACATTCATAAGGAGGTTGCTAATGCCAAATGAGTACGGTTATCATTTTTTGGGGTCGATTCTTATGTTTTTCGTTGCTTTAGCAAAAGTAAACGAATTCTTTATACAATTTTTCGATACATATTCTTCTGCAAGTGCCAAAAATAGGCAACTGCGTAACTAACTCGCATTGTTAGGAAATAGTCAGTCACAAAATAGGACTCAGTATTTTTGTACATCGTGAGTGTTAGATAACCACGTTGTTGGGAACAAGTGAGGCAAATTTAGGTAAATTTCGAGTGGTAAAGGGTTATTTCTCGACAAATCTAGAAAACTTTGCGGCGGCACTTTTCCCTCTAATTAGGTCTTGTTGTCATTTTTCGATATTGGGGCAATTTTCGTAAATTGTACACCGTCACCTAAAATATTGTCCACTTTCGTTTCACACAAGCACCTCAGATGCTTTGTCAGATGTAGAAACAACGGTGTCAACGTCATTCTAAGGTAATTTAGTATGTTTCCTATTTTTAAATCCACAAATGTTCTATACTGTTTTCACGTTTATTTGTTTGCAAAAGTTTTGAATTCTCAAGATTCCTGTTGTGAACCTTAATTGATACCTGCTTATAACACTAAATTCAGTACTAAGCATTATTAGCCTTTTGAATAACACCGCACTTCCCTTTCACAAGGTCTGTTTATAGAGGTGTGACTACAGTGATTATTGTTGCAACTTTTGACTAATTATTATGTTACAAAAACATTTAAAAGTGTTATGGGAATAAACGACAAATGTTAAAAACGTCAGTAAACGATACGACATAGTTATACTTCAGTTGTAATTATGTTTTAATCAAACCATAAAAGCGCTTCCTAGATGGATTCCTGTTTAAAAGTAAATAAATCTAAGGAAGGTAGAATGTTCAATTGAGTCTGCTAAATAATTGATTTCAGTTAAAGGTTCTGCAAGACACTGGTAACTCCTAGCCTGCATTCAACAAAATCTACACGTCGTATGAAATTTTCAGGTACGATGTGACAGATTTCATTACAACGGTCATATATATTGTCCCGTTCTCCCTTTGTAAAGTAATGAAATATATTAGTTTCTTACCAGATGCCCACTCTCCGTAAGGTTTTAATTCGAAAAACTGCCTTGTGAAATTCTTAAAATTGAAGATAAAACTGCAAATTTGGTCTTTTAGCAGTTGTATTATTTCAAGTATGTTATCTGTTTTATTGCATTGCACATATTTTTTACTTGCTAATCGTTGAAAGTCTTTAAGAAGATTCTCCATTTGTCACAAACTCCAAACCTAAATTTCCTTTGAACTAGGGTCCTATGTTTTGAAATTTCTCTCCAGGATATCCCCGTTTATTTATCCTTTATTTCAGTCTGGTTTGAAATCAAGTTTTGAATACTGTCTAAAATATATAACCGTTATTATTTCATGCACCATAGATGCTAAAACTGACCATTATCTGAAACGAAAGGTAAGTCCAATACCTTTAATGTATCAGTAGGAGACCAACATTGTTACAACAATTGTGATACATATCGCAGCTCAAAATTACCACATTGCTGAGCTTCAATGAATCGTTGTGCCAGCTACATTAAACGGTTAGTATTCAATACATAATCGAAATATTCGTGCCAAATCTCAAAAGATAGTTGCACTTAGTTTAAATTTACAAGTTTACATAACCTTTTATATTTATTATTTTATGTAAATGTTTTTATGACAATAAAATTGACTTTGATATTTTAAAGATAATGTTTTCTATGCATTTAATTGTTTTTAAATTGTTTTTAGATGATTTGGATGATATATCCCCCCTAAAGAACAAAAAGCAACAACCAAAGAGTAAACAATATCATTTGCTACTTTATCAAATTGCTTTTTGATGTGACAGAAATGATCTATTAAAAACGAATCTCCCAATAAAGAAAAAATAACAAAAGTAACCATTCTAAAACGTCTTTTCAGTTTCGATAGTACGTATTAGTATTAGTATAGCTAAAGGAAACGGAAAGTAAAGATGTCAAAGTTTGTTTCTACCGGTTTCCCTCCTTCAAGGGAGTTCTGAGTTTTTCATTCCTATTTCAAGATTAACCCTTCGGAAAGCTTTAAGCAACTTCAAACATCTTAGTAAAACTTGTGCTGGTACTCAATTTCTCGTTTCCGAGGGGACTTCAATAGCATCCAAAGGATACAATTTTAGGGTAAATTTATCAAAACCGACCCAATTTGCAATGATTTTAATTTTCTCCGTCATTAGGATATTAGTTTTCTTTGAAAATATTATATAACTCGAAAGTTGGCAATAAGTAAAAACCGTAATCACTTTTTGGACGATAAGACGTCATTGCTAGGATATGCTTTAGACAGATATTATCTTCTAGGGTCGTGGTTCTCAAGCGGGGGTACAAAGAATTAAAGCATAGGGTACGAGATATGATGTTAATATTAATACAGTATAGGCCTAGTTGTTACTTTCCATTAATAAATCATTGTAACCTCGAGGAGGCATAGCTGATTGTCGGAGTACTGAGGAAGTACACAGGTACTAAACAGACTATTTGCAAATTTGATATTTTTATAAGTATTTAGTGCATGACATTGCTTAGTTCATTACATTCTACTTCAGATCAAGGACTTCACTTTCATTTACTTTCTTGAGTCTTGATATATATCTTATATATCTTATATATAGATTTAAAATATATTGATTATAAGAAGGGTGCGAGCACATAAGGAGACTAAAAAACACTGTTCCAGGGTATCATTAGCATACCATTATCCTAATCCTGGCTACGTCGTAGTTTACATCCTGGATTGTCAAACGCAGTCAGCGTCTAATTTGTATAGGTCGAGTGCGGTTACCTCTAATGCTGCACAAGCTTATGTCTGTACAGTTCTGTTTGTCGCATGAAGATTTGATTGTAGACAATAACCAATAGAATTTCACTTTATTTGAATCACAAGAAAGGATGACTTCTCATTTATCACCCATAGTTTAGGAATACAATCGATAGTATTACTTGTTTCTCTTTCCTTGTGTTTTTATCATTCAGAAACATCTGTGAAGAAATCGAACGGGATTCTATCACCCTAGTGTAACGAAAAGGACAGCAGCTGATAAAGAAATTTTGCTAAATTTTAAAAGTCAGTAAAGGTGTTACTGATAAGCAGTGTATATGTTGTCAAGATAAAAACCCTTCAACAAGGATATGCAACCTAAAGACAGAATTGTAAGCAATAAGTAACAGTGCATATTTATTTTACAAGACGATTGGCTTTTATCAGTATATATCCGTTGCATTTGCAAGTTCCAAACAAAATAATGTTTAAGCTTTATTTCGTGTTGGTCTTCTTTTGTCCAAGCCAGGCTTCAGTCCCACCACAAAACATGAGCACGCCTGAGGAAAAGTGGTCAGTTATTTGCAGCCAAAATTTATATCCTGCTGATCGCCTTATTAAATTTGATGATATATTTACAGAATGCATGCAACTCGCTGTGCTAAAAAGTGTTCAAGCAAAGATAAATCTCTACATCCCTATTAACCAAACCTGGTTCTGCAATATGGCTAAAGATGCAATATTTCGTGCCTTAAGAAATTCATCGTGCGAAGAAAAGTCAACAAGTCCTAATTATTTCAGAGCAATGAGAATCTATGTTACGCAGGCCATCGAACAACGCGAAAGCATCTGTGGCATCAACAAAGATATTTACAACGCTACTCAAAGTTTATGCAAGAAAAAGCAGATGCATTTAACAGGAGATGTGAACTCCACTGAGACCCACAATGAAACTGAAAGCTTATGCAAGAATAAACACAAAACTAACGACGGAATGAGTTTTGGAAGCAAAGGAAAGTACACTGAATTCATTGAAAGAAGCTGCATAGTTTTTCTTTCATACGCACTTTTCTTTTAGTGTACTTTAATATATGAACCGACGAACTCTAGAGGCAGACATTTCCCACTATAATTCTTTGTATGGGAACCGAAACCGAGTGATACCGGTTCAATTCATATGACAAGTAGCAGTGTCAGATGTTTAATTATCAATTTGCAGCAGATATATTCCTCAGTCACTCTCTATATCCCTTACACGATATTTGTAACTGTTGATAAGAAGCGATATTTGTTCGTACTTCAATGTTGTCAAATGATAGAAAAGGATTGCTTAATCACTGTTGTTAGTTTGACTTTATTTGAACCCGTACTCAGTTCGGGGATATCCGGCAGAAATTTTGGATATTGAAGATCCGAAAGTACACGTTTTATTCAGAAATCTATACATCCGCCGCTTGTTTTTCTTGTAAAAAATATTTTGCTTTCTAACACCAAGTTCTTATGTCGGTTCCTAACCACCCTTTACTGTTCCAAAAAGGAATCCAAAACATTGATTATTGAAAAGCATCTTACAAAAGATGGGATTAAGAACATTGCCTATAGAATGTTGAATTACTTCTTTATTCTTTTTGCAACCACAGATTACAACACTAAGGGATATATTTACCCAACGGGATTACATCCTAAATTTGTTATCCCAGTCTCTTCAAGTTTTTTTCCAATGCAATCGGTATGTCTTTTCCTCCCAACATCCCAGAAAGGAATTTCAAACCAAAGTAAGACATAGTAAGTGGCTAAAAGTTATCATAAATGCTATCCATATGAATGCCGCTATTTACTATTTCCAGTTTTTAAGCACTGTGAAGAATAATACGTTATTGCAACTCTCAGATGTTAGACATCCTTTCAGACAATTCGAGAGAGTCGCTATACGGCTCACTCTATTGCACTGAGCTATTGTTGTCAACAACAGGTAGATGTTATATTTATCGGATATCGGCCTATTAGAATCTAAGAAATTGCACAGTTGCGAATGATCATTGAGTTTTCCTACAATGTATTCTCCCTAAGTGTTGGTATTAATAAATCATGATGAAAGTGTAAATCAATATTGCATCAAATGCAACTTTTAATTGCTTTTATTTTCAGTTGGCGAGATACCTCTGTCGTATGGAGGCGTCATTTAGATAATATTTTACTTTTTAATTTAACGTCACAGTACCGGGGTAACGTAATTATAATTCACCTGATCAGTTGATATCAGCGTGAATGAGGCGGAATAAAATAGTTGTGTAAAGCATTCAAACTTGTAACATAAAATTCAAAGCTGATTCTACTTAATGAAAGAACCACAAAACAACTACGTACTGCTACCTTGAAAGTGGAACGGTGCCTATTGTTTCGGTAAATAGTATAAAAAAGCATACTACTTGTCAACTCTCTTTATAGTCCTTACCGTGTCCAAAAAAACCTCATCTGCCTACTGTGAAGTAAACGGTTGTTTCTGGAGATGACGTCTGCGTTGCAGATCCAAATAGCGTCTTTCCGGATCTTTTGTTTAGAGAGGATCATCGCAAGGTTTTTGTCAAGAGCGAGTTGATAAGAGCCGCCCTCTATTAAACGCTGCACCTCTATTAAATGCCGCCCTCTATTAAATGCCGCCCTCTATTAAACGCCGCACCTCTATTAAACGCCGCACCTGTAGCCGAACATTGAAGCAATTTATGAACAATACCGAATTGTTTTTTGTATTAAAAAATTAAGGGTTCTTCCTCTTATATGTGTACTTTAAAAGTGCCATTTACTAAACGTATGTCTAGTTACATTTCCAAATCATAGAATTGATCTATTTTCAGCAAATTCAACATGAACAACAATATGGGATATAAACCAGACATAACTTGCATTTTGGAAACAATCCAATTTCTAAACACTGTTGAAAATAATACCCTCTTGCAACTCTTAGATGTTGGGCATCCTTGCTGACAATTTGAGAGAGTGGCGATACGACTGACTCTATTGTACTGAGCTATTGTTGTCATCAATAGGTAGGTGTAATATTTATCGGATATCGGCATATTATAATTTAAAGAACTGCACAGTTACGCAGATCATTCAGTTTTCCTACAATGTATTCTTACTAAGTAATGGTATTGAAAATTGTGATGTAATTGTAGATTAATTTTGCATTAAATATAAATTTTAATTGCTTTTAGTTCCAGTTGGTAAGATACCTCAGTCGTATGGAGGCGCCATTTGAATAATATTTTACTTTTCAATCTAACATCATAGTACTGGAGGAATGTAATTGTAATTCGCCTGATCAGTTGATATCAGCGTGAATGAGGGGAAATAAAACAATTGTGTAAAGCATGCAAACCTGTAACATAAAATCCAAAGCTAAACAGACTTAATAAAAGAAACACAAAGCAACTACGTACTGCTACCTTGAAAGATGAACAGTGGCTATTGTTTTCGGGAATAGTATTAAAAATCATACTACTTGTCAACACTCTTTATAGTTTTGAATAGAACACTAGAGAAATAGAAAAGTATGTCACCACCGGGGATCGAACCCGTGGCCCAAGATGAAACTCTTTATAGTCCTTACCGTGTCCAAAAAAACCCATCTGCCTAATGTCAAGTAAACGGTTGTTCTTTGTGATGCAGTCCGCGTGGGAGATCCAAATAGCGTCTTTCCGGGTCATCTGGTAAGAGAGGATCGTCACAAGGTTCTTTTGAAGAGCGAGTTGATAAGAGCCGCCCTGTATTAAATGCCGTAGCTTTAGACAAATTTCTGTAACAAACGCCACCTCCTAATGAACGCCGTCCTCCAAAACGGACCCAATAAGAAATAACAAGCAGTTTATACAAGTTTTAACTGTTTTCTTTTAATAAATCCTTCTAAAATAAAGACAAAAAAGAATATTAATTTTTCCGCTTAAACAGTTTGTCATAAAAGCCTGAATTTTGTTTGATTGATAACATTTTTAATTTTGTGAAAAACGCCGTCCTCTCTTAAATACTGTATCCAAAAGCATTTATCTGTAATAAACGCCGCAATGTTTATTAGAGGGAATACGGTAAAATACTATACTTGAAAATTTGGTTTGTGATACAAAATTTGAATATTGCGTTACGTAACAAATTCATTTTGCTAAACGTTTTTGCCATACACTGATCACAGCAATCATATGGAGTGAAATGAGAAAGCTGTTACGATGAATTTATCAGAAACCAGAAGATGCTTGAAAATAAATAACGGTAACAAGAGCGATACGTATTCTGCCACTCGTGTCATTGAAAAAGGTGTAAATTGTAAACGAATTTATTGTTGTCCACAGAGTATCGGCTTCTTTGTTTTGATAAATGCAGCTTCTAAAGCGGCAAGATGAGATCGGAGTCCCCTAATTTCTGATTACCGAGAATCTCTTTCACGATGGCTAACCCTTAAATATAGCTGTCTTGGGGTTCTGCGTTTGCTGGAAATAAAAACTTAAAAGAATATAGGGGTACAACTTGCAGTATCAGGTAAAGACAGCGTTCAAAATTAGGTTATCTGACGGCTTTAAACATTCTAGTCCATAACTTGATATTTGTACACAAATAATTTTCATACACTTACCAAAATATAAGCATATTGATTCAGTATTATCGTTGACGCATTATACCTTTGTCCATGTATATACTCATTTATACATAGCCTTTTATCAAATTATTTGATTTATTTCTTCTTCAGACAGTTTCCAAGTGCAGTTGTACCGATTTTCTTGCATCCCTTGACCTTTTAATTTCGTTACTTGCTCAATGAATATTTTTCGATGTAAAAGTCACATGACCTCAAACACTGGTTTCGCTTTCGCGCCAAAAGCTGTAAACGACCACATACTTCACCAGCTTCATGCAATGGCCTTCTGATATAATTTCTTAACAGTAGTCTTTTACCTCCTTTTTTTAGACAAAACAACTAAGAGATGTCAGTTTACGCTAACAGGTGGAGGGATAAGCCATTTTTTACTAGAAATGTATGAAATATTTTAAAATAATAGAATTTTAAGGAATATTCCTCATGAAATACAATAGTCAGCAAAAGTGTACATGCGAAAGTTTAAATTTGTAGGCTTTTAAATACATTTTCATTTTAGAGATAACAAGACGTGTGATAAAGCGGCGTAGCTACCAGAAGAATATTAGGGGAAAGGGCAAAAATGAAAAAATAAAAATATATTTTCTACAAATTGAGCAACACAGCTTTAAAAGGGATAGTCTGGTTTTTCCATTTTTAATAGGAGGGGTCTCCCCCCCCCTTTTAGGATTTAGTAAATGCGAGGTATACAAAATGCCTTCCATTCGATATTTACCCTAAAGATGTCTTTAGGTGGAAAAGACCTAAAAACCAAACAGATTATGCCTGGCATCAAAGTAACTCTTGCCAATTTTTATTAAGCCTTAAAAAATACAATATATAGCCAGAGCAATGCAGTCTATTATTCACCTAATCACCTAAGAGCAGGCTACAAGGAGTTGATTATTAACATCCGTAGCAAACAGTAATAATTCTTTGGTCAAATCATGCAAAAAGGAAATCAGGAGAGGTTAGCAGTGATTGGAATGATTACAGGGAGAGCACATCGCAGTAGATAGCGACTCATTTTTATGAGGGTGGACTGCCCAAAGGTGCTTCATCCTTCTATGAATCGTTTTCTGTGCAACCCTGCGGTTGCCAACGTCCTTCGGGGATATCCTACTTAGTGAGTCTTAGAATATCCATATGATATTGCAAGGAGATGGAAGTACAAGGAGAGAAAGGGAGAGAACAGCGAGGGTACAAACTGGTTAGGTCACAACATTACGGGGATTCAGAGAGCGAAAGAACTAACTAAAAACAAGGACAAGCCTATTTTACCATTAATGTCAGATTCATGGTGGCACGTCAGTTCCTAATCAAGTGGGTGCTTAAACTTACACGGACATAGGGAGTAGCAGTGCACTTCAATAGTGAACGAACGATCACTCATAAAGGTGTAATTCGTCATCCAGAGAGACACAAAAAGATAAAAAAGATCGGGAAAGTAGCACATTAAGAAATATCTTTTTGCTAGATATGCCAATCATATGGCAAACATGTCAATTTTCAGCGTCAAAATTATGAAAAGACTTGTTTGAAATATTGCCGACTAAATCGAGACAAAGATGCGAAAGAGAGATCCTAATAACGGTGTCCAGCAATCATCCTCGTAGTTACTGATAACCTTTTCATTAAGACAATGAAGACAAGCTGCTTCTGATAAAACCATCAGACAGGCACCCTAATGTTCATTCACGTAGTCAGACTGGTAACCTGGTGTGAACATTAATATTTGAACAATCGGAATGTGTAAATGTATCAAGTGTTGCACGATTTTTCTTAAGCAGATGCTGCGGTCCACATACTTCGAAGTTACTACGATAACCGATGTGGTGTGATTCAATAATTGGGTCCTGAACTGTTGGGAGACATATATGAAAAATTGCTGAAGATCCATCATATTAAATATCTCACAATGAGTTGCAACACTTCTGAGAGGACATCCCAGGTTCATTTGCATGAGCTTTTTGTTGCTGTCAATGCAGTTCCATCAATAATGGCTCTTTTGGGGAACACGTTAACAATGTATGTGATTCTCTGGAAAAGAGAGTTGAGAACTTCTCACAATCTCCTTGTAGCAGGACTCTCATTCACAGACTTAACAACTACTGTACTGTCTCAAATTCCGTCAGTTATCTCCTCTGCTTTCCCAATATCACATGGATACTGCATTCTCTCCGCGATCACAACTGCTACGTCAATTGGATCGTTATTTTCAAGTATATTAATACTTGTAATGATTTCATATGAAAGATATCGTTGTGTCTCAAGTGAGATCCTCCGACAATCCATGACAATTCGCCGATCATGTATTTATCTTGCGATAGTTTGGATGATGGGAACAGCCATTGCTCTGGTGTTCCACTTCTGGCAAAACAGCATTGCTGCCCAGATGTTTGTGCCGTACCTCTTGTGTTCCGTTGGCTTTGTTTGCTTTTGTTACTGGAAAGTTTCAGGAAAGGTAAAGAGTAAAGAACGTTCGCTCCGACCTAATATCTCTAACAACAATGCAAGACAATGCAACAGTTATGAGCGTTCACAGCGAATTTACATGCGTAAAGTGTTCCTTGTTCTTTGCTCTATGATTCTATCTCTTTTTCCATTACTTGTTGCGGTTGTTTACGAATTAGTTGTGGATGTTGACAGAGAAACAATGTTTCAGATTTACACTTGGGCTGGGTCTCTCTTTTACTTTAGTGGTGCTGTGAATCCTTTTATTTATGGCTGGATGAATCAACGTATTGGAATGGAAATGAAAAGGATCCTCCATTCAGTTTTATCGTGCAATGAGATTTGTCTGTGCAGGAATCCTCGTGGAAATCAAGTTGATGGCAGCTCGTACAACGTTGGTACTGGTGAAAGCTAGCCCTACAAGGTGTAGTAAGGGGAGTGTTTGTTAGCAAGAGACTGTCTCTTGAATGTGTCCTAAAGGAAAAGGGAGGGACGTCCAAGATGGGAACAAAATGAACTCAAACTATGACTGCTTTCTCCCTGCTTGATTATATGCAAAATTGTGTACATTTCCTCTTAAGGCCGTGCTTCATAAAAAAACAACATCAATTCTTTCACGTAACCTATCACTCAAAGATCTCTTGCTTCAGTAGAACCTGACAGAAAGCTCAACGTTTCAAAGAAAGTTATGTTGAACAGAGTTCTTTTCAATTTTAATCACCGGTAATGCATGTTTGGAGAGTACTACTATTTGTCAAGTGGTTGAGAACCTTTAATAGGAAATTCAAACATAGTTACACTCTGCTTAGTCTTTGTCTTAAAGAGAAGTCAGAGGAAATATAGATGCTGCGATACGCAACTGTTTTAAGTGCGGCCAGGTCTTTTACGAGCAACGTCAATTAATTAATTCGAACCCAATTAGACCATTGTTCAAAGAAACTCGTTATTATATGGACATCTATGTAATCAAATTCATTTGATCACACCTTAAATGATTTTATCATTTGATTTAGGTCACCTGAAATAATCAACAGGATTACATATCAAAATATCGTACTGTTTGGTTGGTTAACTTGACTATTGACAAATGGATATACATTGCAAAGCAGAATCTGGAGATGTCATATCATATTAAAAGGTACTTCGATGGTCAACGGTGGCTGGTCTAGCGTTGCTGTTTCTTGTGTTACAGACGACATTGGTGAAAGGACTACATAACAAGTTGACGATATTAAAGAGAATTGAAGAAAGATCTAATTTGATAACTTTAGGCTACCAAGCCATCGATATATGAGATTAATCTACAACCTGTAATTTGAAAAAAGGGCTCACGGTGGCATCTAAAGACGTTGTAAAAGGTAATATGTTAATCCAAAAGTTTTCCTTCGAGACAAGGCTTCAGGATTTGTCGACGATTCTAGAATTGAAATGTCAAATAGGGCAATCCTAGAGTCGCAATGTCAAATGATA
>JAAAKM020006971.1:69623719-69636868 GCA_010016025.2 Alatinidae sp. Z8VKAUB7J3 | reverse complement strand
GTCATAATCGTTAATTTCCCGATATCAAGACCATCAAACACTCGTCTTTTGCGTTACTCGGTTCAACATCCTGGAAACAATTGACATTTATACTAAAACACTTACTTTCTTTGCCGAGCGAATTTACAAACTGCTCATTAATCCCAATTTTGATTATGTATGGAAGGCAATATGACTTTTTGCCTCTTTAGGGAGTAGTACTGCATTAATAACGTTCTTTGACCCACCTTTAGATCTCGGGGAAGGCTTTCTTTCCTTTTTTAGTGCATCTTTTTATGTCTGCTGTCACTCACAAAAAAAACTCATTTCACCTAACCACTTTCTTGACCAAGCAGAAAATTTACCATTTTTAAATCTACACATTCGACCTATGTATGCTTGTTACAGTCGATTGGTTCCATAAACTAATTGATGGCATCATATTCTCTTTCCGTGTTGTTGAATTACATTTAGTTATTGGCGCTTATATTTGGTATTATAGAGCGAAACACACTTAAATTAGGTTTTTACAATCCCTAGACAATTCCTATTCATCAGGATCGTATTCGTGGACTCCGGGTAGAAGAAAGATTGATTAATATCAAATAGAAGACAGGGTTTCCTTTTAGCAATGTCCCTGTAACTAACAGGTTTACTGAAGTGCATTATAATAACCGATAAATTTTATTGGTTAAGTTGAATTTAGGCAATACATTGGAATAATTTGGTTCTTATCTTTTTATTTAACTCAAAAACCAATAAAAAGTGTATATTTCAGGTTTCTGGCAATAAATTGTTGGGCCTACCTAAAACTTGATGGGTTTCTATGAGCAATCAATCACAACCATACACTGATCTTTTTACAAGAATTGAGCACTTCCGGTACAGAAAAAATGGTAGCTAAAAGTAAAAAACTAAGGTCATTTTCGGAATCAGCACCATCAAATCAGCTAGAAAACATATCTTGTTTCTTGACACCAAAAATCGTGTTGACCAGTGTAATCATTTCCTCAATAGGTAACGAAGCTGTAAAAAAACTTCTTGAGACCTTTACTTGAGCCGCGAAAGCGAGAAATAAAAAAATTGGAAATGTAATGGACGAAGTGATAATCAGTCACGATTTATTCTGTTAATGGTTATCTAACATCAGAAATATTGTATCGGCTAATAAAGTTAAGTAGCGTAAATGTACACAACACTATACAAAATGTGTTACATACCGTAGAGAGAAAGAGCTTGGTTATAGTGATCGGCTAATAATAGCACCTAAAAGTGGAAAACTTTTGTTTTCCTGTTTGAAAGGTAAACATAGCAATCTATTTCCTTGAGTCCTATCAATAGTGCAATCAGTCAGGAAATAATAGTGTATATGCGTTAGATCTTTAGAGAGCAGCTTAATCATATACAGGTCTTCTATGACTAAAGCAACAAGACTATCAAGTATATCACCTACGTTAACCTAGTCCGCAATAAAGCACTGTCTAACATAAAGCTGAGAAGAATGTCTATAACATCATTATCCTATGTCAGTGGTTCCTAACCTTTCTATGTCCCGCACCCCAAAATCATTAAAAAGATGTCCTTGCACTTCATGAAGTTAACGTTATAAATTATTTAGGAATAGATGTTTGTATTAATATTTTATTATCATATACAAGAGTGAAACCTGAGGAAAAAAAGATTACAACAAAATAAGAAATTGCAAATCCTACCCAAAATTTTTTTCATCCATGAATAAAGTTTCTCCTCTTAAAGCACTAATGTTTGGATGTTCGCAAACCAATTTAAGTCTAAGAGTTTACTCTTTTGTCTTTCTTGAAAGCTTTTTAAAAACGTGGCACTTTGCTGATAGCAATCCATATGTCTGCCTGTGCACTTAACGATTTCGAGAATTTAAATTCGTTAACAATAATGTACTAAATCTGTGCTTAGTTGGCTGTCTCGCACCCCCTGGAATGCTATCTGGCACCCCCAAGAGATGCAAGCACTCCTGACAGTGCTTCTTAAACTCTGTGGTTCGATTCCTCCCTTAGCAAAAATTGTGGAACAAATTTGCTCCATTGGAAATGGTGTTAGGGCTTTGGCATCAGTGCAGCAAAAGCAGGAACCCATCTTCAACCTCTTGATCAAACCACATCATAATGTTCTTACAAGTGACGGAGACGGTGTCCTCAGAAAAGAAGAAGAAGATCTGAAATGTGAAATCATACCAACCTTAGGAAGTTTGCACACCGAAGTGGCACATGCGACGTGGTCTGTGACTTGGCATGTCACTTGGGAACGATCCTAACGACAGTATCAAATCTTTCACACCGAAGTGGCACACCACTTGGCAAATGCGACATGCCACTTCTGTGCCACTCGAGGAACGGATCAGGCCATTTTCCAAAATCATGTCACGTCCCAAGTTGCTTCTCAGCCAACCAGGATAGTATTTTTTCACATCAAATGGTCAGCCCGGCTGTGAGGACTAGGGTAAAGGCTCGCTTGTCTCTTTCTATTTGTTTGGAACGGTACTCAACTGACATTTATTTTGTAGGCTTTGAGCCCCGATATTTTAAAGTTTGAGGGGTCATACACTGCAATGATCCCCACTCCATCTGGTAACAATTGTCATAAAAGTATAAAACTTTAGTGTGCAACTACCATCTAAGTTAAGGGTGCAGCATTTGGTACTTACAAATGTAAAATTATTAGGCCACCTTCATCTTTTTAATGTGTGATTTTCATATTTTTATAAATATTTTTTCTACTTGCCCACTAAAGTACCTCTTCAAAAAATTGTCATGCATGGGAGATTACTTAAAAATTAATAGGCAGGGGTTGGAATAAGAATGACCTGGGTTGAAAATTTTTGAAAACTCAGGAGAGGGATAATAACTGGGAGGGGGTTGTCTATGAGACACCTAAGTGTAACAAATTAACATGATCCTACAATATGTCACAAATGGAGGTGCTGCCAAGTTTATCTGGGCAGTGCCTGGTAGCCTCAATTAAGGGGTGTTGCCCTTGGATGCCCTAGCTGCCTTTTATTTATTTGTAAGCCTGTTTGGTTGTTTTTCTGTTTATTAAGGATGGTTTCAATGTCAGGCCCACTGCTCATCAGGGGTCTTTGATTGAGAGACTGATGCCAAGTTCATTAGTGTGTGTAAAATTAATAGTGCACCATACCAAATTGTTTATGTCTTACTTAACTTACTGTGTTTCTTCCCTTTTATCCTTGTAGTGAAAATATTACCATGACGTATGGTGCAACTCATGGAGTGTCCATGTTACTGAATCTGCTGTTTCCAAAGAAGTGCACAATTTTTACAGAAGATCTTTCCTACGGTAGATGTTTATGTTTAATGAAAGACTATGGCTTTCCAATAGTTCCTGGTAAGATTCTGATCTTTTCAAGAACCAACCCTTCTTATATACATGACTATCAGAGCTGGGGCCTTGCGTGAGCGACCGTCCCAAATTTTTTTCTAAATTCACCTTTATCGTAGTGAAAGTGTCTCCTGCTTTGACTAGAATTGTACCTTTCTTGGTATATAGTTTCTTTTGAACAGTGTTAGTTGAACACTTCTTTAACCCCTTTTTCATTTGCAATTTCTGTTTACTTATATATGTGAACTAGGGTATATCAGTTTCTGAGGCAACATTTGTTTTGCCAGGTAGTTTTACCACATTATCTCATAAATTCTATTTTTTAATATTTTGGGGCCCCACTACACACATTTCAGTAGTTCTTCCAGATGCTGCTTCTCTTTCAAGATATTATGTTTATCATCCACCTTTTCAGACCAGGAAGTATTGCATGTGCCCAAGAAAGTCATGAATAAGCTTAACCATGCAAGACATTTGATAAGGTTGAATTGAGCTTTCACACCCCAATTCATTTTATGCGCTGCATATCACAACCTCTCTTCAATTTACAATGTCCATAAACTTGCTCCCTCTCATGAAATGACTCCCACTGTGCCTTTTGTGAGTTATGCAGTGCTTTTGATGAAATATTCTCTACCCTAGAGATACAACATTTGTTACATGGAGGCATTTACCTCCTAATAATATGGTATAGTGTAAAGAGGCCCATTTATGATAGCCCATTCAGAGAAATACTGTGTATAAGTTGATCTAGGTAGTTACTGGATAGCAAGGTATATAGCAGTTATGTCGCGTTAGAAATATTTATGCATTAATGGCAATTTGTGTGATTATATAATGTAATGATTTGGTAATATCTATAGTCTTCATTTACAACATACCTTCTTGCCTTTGGAACATAGAAGGTAGTTGTCACAAATCAGAGTAGGTGGAGGTTTACAAACCTCCAATAGGGGATGTCATAGAGGAGGGGGGAAATGTGGGCAGGCAGCAAGACTAGGAACAAGAATGAAGTAGATATTGAGGGGTCATGACAATAGTTTTGATTTTGTTGTAGGGATAAGGCATGTAAACTCTTTGTTTCTACCCACTTAAGAGGTGTTTCGCCCAGCAAATTATCTCTTGGTTAAAATGGTAAAAATGCAGGCTGACAGGCTGGTTGGCTAAGTGATGGCCAGAGCGAGTGACTGTGTGAGCGATTGAATGATTAGAAAAATGAATGGTTGAAAGATTTACTGAGTAAGTAACTGAGTAACTGAACAACTGACTAAATAACCAATTAAATGACCTACAGAATAAGTAGGTAACAAAATTATTAAGTACCGAACTGAGCACATGTAACCTGCTCTCCTTACTTATAATAGGTCATCCCCACAATGCTCATGATACCCCTTTGACCTAGCTCTAGCTTACTCTAAAATTTCGTGTATTATCCTATTCATGTTACACTACCTTTTTGTTGTTACAGTCCAGTTTGTTTGGTATCTCAATTTTTAGGCATCATTCTTGTTAACGTTACTACACACTTGCTTCCATTGTAGTATCTTGCCTACAAGTACAAGTAACTTCTTTACTAGCTATTCTATGACCCCTATGGTGCATTTTTTACAACTTTAGCTACAACTTGCACACCAGTATCAGTATCATAATCCAAGATCGTACTTACAGCTCCTTCCAATCTGTCAGTATCCCTATTTTAGGATATGGTAGGCCCTATACAAAAGCATGTTTTATCAAGATCCAGTTGATTGAATTTGCCAATTTCCATCAGATGCACTCTCACTTGCAATTACGATTTTAACATCACACTGAAATTACTTTGCACTTTGTGTATGATTCACCTGTTACTCTTTGGTACCATTGTCTAGAATATATTTGTGCTCCCAATGCAGAATTTAAGCAAAGTATCATCCATCAATTCCTGTCAGTGTAGAGTTGCCCTGCTGCAAGCCACCCCTTACACACTGGAAAGACTTTACTTCTTCCTTACTTCATGCAAACTACTATATGGCTCATCCTCCGGCTCATTCAGATGTTTCTGCATATATTATCTCTTACAGTGAAATTGAATGATGACGGCTTAGACATTCAAGAATTTGAGATTTTGCTGCAGAACAATTGTATAACTGGTCAAAAGGACTCGGACACAATTTATAATGGATTAGTGTACCTTATTCCTTCAATACACAACCCAACTGGAATAACCTATTCTTCAGGTAGGTGTCGTTATATACTCAGTGTTAAAATAGAGTAAGCTGACCGTGTGATCAAATTTGAAAGAAACATTGCTGGCATTGTTTTGCTTGTAATTTACTTTACTATTACTGGTATGTTTGATGTTCTGGCTTTGAAATTGAAAGCTCTGCCAATTGATTTCTCTTTGATATTAGAGAGTCTTTCTGGATAACCATTATTACTAGTCGATTTGATAATACCGAAATCCACTATTGTCATCCCTTTTGGCATCCCTTCTGTGTGTCTGTCTGCCCTCTATTGCTCTTGAACGTTAATATTTTAAGATAATTTATTGCAAAAAGGTTTCCTCTTTCATTCCATACAATTGTTGTGAACAGTGTCTGGCAATAACAGTTATTATTATTGAATTTGCTGCTCAACACTAATTTTTTGTGTAAACATATTGACGTCTAACTTATGTTTTTTACACTTTGGATTTCCTGTCATACATTTAACGTTACATGAAATTTTATAAACATACATAAATACAGGTTCCATGCTTCATAAATAGTGCATTTAACTGTCTGTTATTTTGTCTCTGTACTCCAAAGAGAAATGCAAAGAGGTAGTTCGACTTGCAAGGAAGTATGACGTATTGGTTTTGTGTGATGACGTCTACAACACTATCACTTATGTAGAGGATGATACTTCATTACCAAAGAGACTGTTCCACTATGACAAGAGGTGATCTTTGCAGCAAATTAATTTTACTTGTTTTCATTGTTCTTGATTATGTTGTCATTGTAGAGTTTCTCGTATAAACAGTGAATGTTAAAACCTATGAATAGATGTCCATAGTTTAAGGAATTGCCTTTAAAAGAAGAGCACGTTGTTGATATGAGAAATTCTGATCAACTTAAATATACATTATTTATTTTATGATCTTACTTCATGGAAATAATGTTGGAACCTTGTAAATGCCCTGTAAATTTATGCAATAATTTATTAATTTGGACTTTGCACATGAGTAATTTATAAACACAGATGCCAAAGAGATTTCAGAGACAAAGATGGAATCTAATTAATAAGCTTAAAAAACCTGTCAATCTTCAACGGTTAGTAGTTAGGCACCAGCTTCCATTAACCTTTAGAGGTATTCAAAAATATCAAGGGTTTTCAATAGAAATGCACCATATTTCAGTAAAGTTATAATTTTGGAGTGACAGTGATTAAATGCTTTACAGTTTGTTTTATATGGTAATTATCTGCAATATTTTTTAAATTGTGAAATCAATTCAAATGATTTTGCAATCCAACACTTGTAAAGATACGGTGCAGAGTTACCATCAATTCTTCTACATATGGCATTAAATCTATGCTGATAAATTTATGCGGAAAACACGTTATTTTGGAATAAGCTAAGGATTTAAGCCTCTTTTATAAGTACACCATGTTTATTTCGTGCAATAAACTAAGTAAAATGGCGCTACAATACAACTGATAATAGAGGATTTGAAACATCAGTTTTCTTAAGACACTTTGATACTTTGGAACTTTCAATGCGCTTTGGACGGCATAATCGGTCCGATGGCAGCCCTCCCTTGGTCAAGTCACATGCCATAGAGAGGTTGTCTCTGTGGTGAGGTGTATGTTGATGCTGACCTATTGAGGGTTGGGAGCCGATGTGACGACTAGAGAATAAAGTATGTTAACATAGGTGGTCATTTTGCTCAGTTGGTGGAGCACACTCTACAAATGCATGGATTTCGGTTTAGAGTTCTTGTGGTGATATTTGTTCTATTTCTTTAGCTTTCTTTCAATACAACTAGTGTATTTGTAACATTAACTCCTTTGCAAAGAATTTTATAAAATGAAGGCTGTAAAGTAGTTTTCTATGTGAATGCTATTAGTGGTTTGCCACTGTTTATGTCGCTCTCTTGATATTTTTTTTGTCTTTTGTTTTGTGTGCAATCATTCCGTCTTTTTTTCATTGCTTCTGTGATAAGTCAGCAGACTTTCCATTTAGATTATTATGTTGTTCTCTGATAGTTAAATTAAGTAGCCGGTGTTTTACGATTTTAAACAGAGTTAAATTTTGTAAAGTTAAATAAAAATTAACTTAAAGCTGTTCTGTATGAGGAGAGCAGTAATATGCTAAGAGGAGCTTCTTAATTGTTTAACAGTGACAGCCAGGATTATGGAAAGGGACATGTGATATCCAATGGAACGTTTTCGAAGATTTTAAGCCCGTCTCTACGTCTTGGTTGGTTAGAAGCACCCAAGTGGATTGTAGAGAAAATAGAGGAAAGGTGACACTTTTTGTTTTACCTCTGATGAAAGTTGATATTTATGTTTAGATAAGATAGCAGAATTTGGCGACCACAATTCTCGGAGTTATACCGCTAACGTAAGTTTACATTATCGAAGTATAGACCTAGACGACGTAACTGGTTATGCACTTCCGGTTCTTTCAATTATGGAGTAACACAGGTAAACGGAAGAGATCTCAGCCCCTTCTTTCTTGTGTGCAACAAATGCTCAAGACAGAATTGCTCAAGGCAGAATTGCTTGAAACTTGTTAATTTTTCGGAATCTGTATCGTTTGTTAATGTTTAAAAGTACACGCTTATTGATACCTATGTAGTTGTGCGTTTCACTCATTATTATTATTGACAATCCGGTAAACATTACCTTTGTTGAATAAGAACTGACGAAAATATATGTTAACATCGGAGGTCACTTATCTCAGTTGCTAGAGGACACGCTGCAATAGTGTTGCTCACAGGTTCGAACCCTATGGTTATATATTTTTCTATTTTTCTTGTGTCTTATCAATATTGAAAATAGCATCTTGGAAACAAAAGTGCGAGGGAGTTAAATAAATTTACACTCATCTTTTATAGATTCGTTTTTCTCGTAATTAGAATTAATAACTGTGTCACTATTGATTGGCGGGAAGTTGTCGTCGCCACAGCAAAGAGTAACATCGATACCGCATTCTGTTCTTAGTTTTGGAGTTATTGGACACCACTCTCAGCAGTTGGTCAAAGTGTTACTGGATAATGATTTGCTGCGACCATTTATAAGAAAGATGACAGCTTTCTACAAGGTAAGGTCTAGGCTGACTCTCCATAATATTTTACGAGACAAATGCTCTTGTGAGTATTATTTGACTGAAATTGCGCTACAGGGAGTTACTTACTGTTATACGTCGAATACGTCCACTGCCCCCTTTAACGCCTTCTAGAATAAACACCCGTCCTATTTTGGCTGAAAGCTAAATGTACTTCCGCCTCGAATAAACGCTCCCTAAATTTATGTTTCACCTTGGTGCAATGTAGTTTTCTTTAACTGTATCATGAGTTTTAAAGCCGTTTTTGTAATTCTGATGAAAGACGTAAGGAAAGTATAATCGAGAAAAGAGGATTTAAAATAGTTTAATTTATATAATAATATAATAATTTAAAAGTCTGAGAAGATTCTAAAGACAGAAAATATATTGATCATGAAATCCTCTCGTCTCTATGATACTTTGCAACCTTCAATGGGCTTTGAACAGCATGACGTGATGGATGGCAGTCCATCCTTGGTCAAGTCACATCGCGCAGAGAGGCTAGTATCCATCTGCGTTGACCTGCATGTCGATGCTTGCCGGTATATGATTGGGAGCTAATCTGGGAACTAGATAAATGATGTATTTCAACACCAGGGGTTACCTAGCTCAGTTGGTAGAGCACACTTTGCGAAAGCGTGAGTCATGGCTTCGTGCCCCAGTTGTGACATGTTTTCTATGCCTCAGGAATCTTCTCAAACGGAAATGGCAAGCCTAGAAAACTTAAAGGACTATTGTTATATTTGTAGTATAATGCCAGAATCGATACCAATGAGCCTGGTCAACTCCTGCATGTATTTGCCGATTTCTGAGCCTGATAAGTTGCTTCGGATAATGCAAACCTATTGTATTTGTTTAGTTTCTTTTACATGTAGTCCGATACTTTACCAATCCCCGGACTGATTTTTTGAAGACAACGCTAACTTATTTTATGTTATTTGTAAAGTTATCATATTATTCCCTTTGAACAGGTACGAATGAGAGATTTCTGCCAGAGACTCAGGGAAAAACTTCCTGCTGACTGCACCTTTTTAGAGCCTAAGGTTAGATAACTCCGTAGTTCAGACATAATTAAGAGTATTTTATGTAGCTTCCCTATTTGTTTTAGGTGATTTCAAAGGTGCTTTACAAAAACTGATGCTTATTCAACAGTTCAAGTCTACATTTCATGATTTTTTTCTGATGTATTCTTGGCGAGTGTAGTCACGTAGCAAAGACACACTGCGCATACCTGTTTATTGCCCATCATTACTATGCCCCAATTCTACACCATGGTCCTTTGAAGCACATTACGCTTCATGTTGCTCACGGATACAGTCGAACCTGTCTATAGCGGACACCTGGTAATAGCGGACATATTTTCTAGGAACGTGCCGAACCATAGGCAATCTCTCATTGAGCTACCTCTTATATAGCGGACAGTTTTATAGCGGACAGTTTTATAGCGGACACTTGTTATAGCGGACACATTTTCTCGGAACCGCGTAAACATTTGCCTTAATTAACCTGTGTATAGCGGACATTCGTATTTTACTCCTACTTAAGCTCCCCTTGCCCTATGGCCTCGTGGTCCCTGAGTTGTCAGAGGAATATAAACCGATAAAATACACGATACAGTACGAATTTTTTGAACAGTTGAACGGCACGTGTCCGATGATCTTCTTGCATATGTTCAGGAAGGAATGGGGGGGGGGAGGGGATGGTATCTTAAAAATATAATAAACAATTGGCGTGGCAGCACACATCTCTGCCTGTATGCCCTTTGGTAAGGTTATGTTCATATATATATATATGTTCATATATATATATATGTTCATATATATATATGTATAAACTGATATATTTATTATGTTACATACAGTCGCAAATAAGATTTCATTATTAATTACCTTATCGATAAAAATCATGATGAAGAAAGTTTCAAAACGTTCTACTTTGGTTCCTTAGTTGAACGTGGTAGGTAAAGCTATGTATGGTTATGGAGCAATATATTTGCTAATTATTTTACATGATGGGTCTCTATCTGCAGTCCATAGTGATAGCTTACTTTTATAGTGCACTGCACAATAAAACTCTACATAAACGTTCTGCAATTTCATGAAACAAAATGTAAAAAAGAGAGACCCATTGACAAGTGTTATTCCCAGGTATTGAAAGCCTACCCCAATTAATTTCACTTGTAAATTCCCCACACTCCCCCATAATAGGATTGTGTATCCCCAACATCAGTATCATTGCGAGTCACATAACCTGCAATATACACTAAGACCATGTTTGTGTTCCTTCATAATGTCCTCTGGCATAAGCAAAGAGTGTAAAACATCTGAATCCCAAATACAAGTACATTATATTTTCTCCTTATCTTCTAGTAATAATGTGTTTTCCTTCTCTGTTCTTTGACAGATAACACTTTAAGAAAATGGAAGATTGGTTGCTTCCTACTTGCAATATTAGTCATCATCTTTATGATAGCACTGATAGTTGTCTCTTCGAAGCAAAATCCAAAACGAGTAACAGTGACCAATAAATGCCCGACCACACCCGCAAAGAAGATCGAAATTCCTAAAGGGCTTCCATCGGATACCTCAATTACATCTGTAAATCCAAGCGTTTTTCAAGAATTAACGCTTTCAGAGCTTAACTACGTTCGAGATTTACTTCTGCAGACGAAGAGTATGCAGCTCACACCTTATCAAAATGCAACCTTGGCGCACAACTTTATCTACTCCATTGAACTCTCGCTGCCTGCGAAGAAAGATGTACGTGCTTACCTTAATAAAAAAGGAGGCAAACCACTTCGTGCAGCTAAAGTTATTGTATTTAATGGAGCCCATAAACTTCCAAATGTCAAGACGTACACGGTTACGTTTCCGGGAGTGTCTCTCGGCAACCTCAAGAGAATAACACCAGCAAACCATGAAATTCGTTTTTCTCTCCGACCGGTATCAGAAATAGAAATGGCAGCAGCTCAAATGTTTCTGGGTTTCGTATTTCAGCAAAACAAATACTTGAATGCCATATTTTTGGAGAGTTTTGATGCCCACTTTGTACACAAAACACACAAGTTGACCATGAATCCTGGGGGGTTTGGTAACGATTTAACGGGCAAAACAAGGCTGACATGGATTGGAATAAAGCGCCTGGTTGAAGGGTCGTATCTTCACAATTTACCATTTGAAGTTCTCACTGATCACACAGGAACCAATCCCATGCAGTACAAAATTCTTAAGGTAGTGTATTGTCTTCTCACATTGATTATTTTATCTTTGGTGACCTCTTGGAGGTATTTTGGAAACGAGAAAGTTAGCTTTTAACTTGGGGCTTCTTTAATAATACTTGTTCGTTTCTAATCTACTGACATGTTCTATTCTGACGCCTTGTATTAAGAAATTAATATGCTATACGTGCATTATCAACAAATGTGTCTAGCACAGCTTCCTTGTGAACGTTACGCTCTAAACATAACATAAACATTCAAATCGCCCCTAACAGATTAGTTCTCTGACACTAAAATGGATCTATCTTTTGGCCTCCCAATTTTTAACGTCGTTCATTCAAAGTTTCCACTTCTTCACTATTTATGCTGATGACGAGACATCTTGTGATCTGTACGTTTGATAATGTGATAATATTGCTACTCTACTTGTTCGTCCATATTTAGAAAGATGGCTTCATTGAAAGACATTCACGCTAGAGGCCAGAACGAATTCTCGTTAATTTGTTTATACCACCGGAGTCGCTCAATCAGAGACCCCTGATGAGCAGTGGACCCGACATTGAAGCTACCCTTAATAAACAGAAAAAGCAACAATCAGGCTAATTAATAAATAAAGGGCAGCTGGGACATCCAAGGGAAACGCCCCTCAATTTAGGCTACCGGGCAGAGAAACAAGCCATGAAGCACGCTCAACCTTCAAGTAGGACCACCTCTCGTGGATTATGGAAAGAACCTGTCGTCAATGAGAACAGATACTGAGATATCTCTAAAATAACGAGAACAGACACTACATATATTACCAGCGAAGAGGCCGAGATGCATTGTTTATGAGAGTCCCCCGACCGCCCCCTCCCCCTTATTAGATTTTATAAAGTGGTCCACAACACCCGTTTTTCAAATTAGGTTACCAAAATTATAAGGTTGCTCAAACGCATTTGTTTTCTATTAAAGTTAAAGCATAATTGCACTGTAAATATCTGACATTGTGAACACTGCCTGTAAGTTGCCCATTTCTTTTCCCTTGGGGTTACTATCCGGAGTTGTTTTTGAAATAGTAGGTTACTTAAAGACTCTCGGACCTTGGACCTTTTCTACGGAGACTGAAATCTTGACGTGCTTCTTATACTTACCTATAACAAGGCTAAATCAACATCCTTTAGCATGTTGATACAAAAGTATAATACTCTGAGGTTAATATGGTTCATCTCTTAACCAATAATGAATTCAGTGCTAAGCCCTGAGCGACACCAAATTGGAGTATGCAAGAGTTTGTACTTTATTAGTAATAGACTGA
>JAAAKM020006971.1:69589368-69623619 GCA_010016025.2 Alatinidae sp. Z8VKAUB7J3 | reverse complement strand
AATGAATTCAGTGCTAAGCCCTGAGCGACACCAAATTGGAGTATGCAAGAGTTTGTACTTTATTAGTAATAGACTGAGTAGGTATATAGAGGCATAGGAATACAGCATTTTCAAACAAATATAACCTTGAATGTTTTTACTCTTAAAAGCTGATAATGTACTTAATTTTATCTTTTTAATCAGGTGCACTACAACGAGCAGTATTTTGACACTGTGCAAGAATTCATGGGAAAATACCAAAAAGGCATTGTAAGAAAAATTAGGATTCCGTGGCCTTCCCAGGAAGAAATTCTTAAGGGAACCATGCAAAAAAGAGGTGAACCACTATTTCCTTCTCCAATGCTAGGTCCCACACTGGTGGAGCCACATGGTAGAAGATATAGTATACAAATGCGAAAAGTTACTTACACAAAATGGAGTTTTGAACTTGGAACCAAGATTATCACAGGACCAGTGATGTATAACGTACGATTTGGAGACAGAGATGTTGCCTATGAAATCGGTTTGCAAGAATTAGCATCGTATTACTCTGCTCACAATCCTCAACAAGCTACATCTCAGTTTCTTGAGTCCGTTTTAGGAGTTGGTGCGCGATACACCAAATTAGTTCGAGGTATTGATTGCCCTTTGACGGCTGAGTTCATCGATATTCATACATACCTTGATACACCACAGGCGAAGATATTGAAAAATGCTTTCTGTGTTTTTGAGATGAACGAACCTTTACCAAGCAGAACACATACAGATATTTATGGAAAAAGTACAGTTTTTTACGGCGGTCTTCCTGATTACGCACTCTACGTTCGTTCGATAAGCGTTGTTGGAAATTACGACTACATCTTTGACTTTATATTCCATCAGAATGGTGTGTTGGAACTGAAAACTACAGCCAGTGGCTATCTCAACACAAACTATTATTATAAGAATGAGGATGATTTTGGATATCAACAATACAAGGGTACAATCGGAACCATACACGATCACGCAATATTGTATAAAGTGGATTTGGATATCGACGGAGAGAAAAATAGTTTCCAAACGTTGGAGGTAGTACCGAAGGAAGTAACACCAGAGTTTAACAATAAGACAACAATCGTGCAAAAATTTGTGCAAAAGCGTGTTAGGAAAACAGAGAAAAGTGCGTCAATTAAATACGACTTTGATAATCCCAAGTACTATACCTTTATTAATAAAAATAAAAACAACACATTTGGATACCCTGTTGGGTATCGTTTGTTACCTCGATCAATGGTGAAGCAGGTTTACCCAGATAAGTATCCGCTTGTCAAAGGGTCTGCCTGGTCAAAATACCAAATAGCTGTAACCAAACTCAAGGATTCAGAGAGGGATGGTTCTTCCCCTTATAACCAGTACTGCATGGGGGATCCTGTCCTTGATTTTGACGGTTACCTCAAAGACGATGACAACATTGATAATGAGGACTTGGTTGCTTGGGTTAATGTCGGCGGGCTTCATATTCCAAGCAACGAAGACATTCCCAACACCGTGACGACTGGGAACTCTTTCTCCTTCTTTCTGAAACCTTATGGATTCTTCGAAACAGACCCTAGTATGGGGTCAAGAGAATCTATGATGATTATCAATGGAAAACGTGTTGATTATGGGCTTCCAATGACTGCCAAATGCCCAACAATAAATAGAACTCTTGGATAATAGCAAAAGATGTTTATGTGGATGGACAGCTATAGAGATGCAACTGTTACATTTCTGTGCAAGTGACGACTTTTTCAAGTTATTTGATTGGATCACAAATTTTTAAGATTTTCAGAACAAAAGAAGACATGTGCCACCGACGGATGTTGGCATGTATGTTGGAGAGCCAACAATGTAAAAGTGAGGGAACACTTTGAAAAATTTTATTCTTTTCTTGACCAAGAACCTTAGTTGTGGTGAAACATCAAACAGTGAAACAGGTCTGTTTCACGAATATCGGAAGGAAAATCGTATGGAAAGCTTAGATTGCCTTTTTTAGTAAACCTGCTGTAAGCCTGACAATATGGTGGTTTTCAATAGTTTGGTAAGGCAAACGTTGAGAAACTATTAACATAAATATGGCTGACTTGGTTGCCGTCGAACATTACATTGAGCAACACATCACTTGATATCTTCATCTTAAAAGATTTGTAAATGCCTGAAAGGACTGTTGAGGATACTTCATCTTCTGCTGCCAAGTAGTCTCCGATGTCCATGGGAGACAGATGATGATGATGTCCATTGATGGTAATTTTATTAAGATTTGCTAATAGTGAACTTGTCGCCATCTTTACCACAAAAGTAAGAACTGGCTACTAAGAATTAACCAATTGATGTATCAAGGAAAGAGTTTTTAAAGGTAAATTTTAGGCACAAAACAACATCAAACTTTATTTGAACTCATTTTTGCATCCATTGGTCCTTTTACTATCTTCAAAGCTTTTAGTGGCAAATTACATGATGTTATTGATTAAAAGAATTCTTAAGTATTGCATAGTACCTAGGTTGTAAATGGTAGAATGGTTGAGGGAATTTTATTGGAAACATCAGTGCAAAGTAATGACGAGGAAACGTCTTCGATAATATATATCATGGAACTTTCTTGTCTTCTTTAAAGGTTAACTCTCTTTAGTGTAGGGCCATCTTTCTGCGACAGTACGGTCTCCATCGAACAGCGTCACTAAAAGGCGATTTGGGATGGCCATCAGGCGTAAGATCATCAGCCTAAAAGCAAGTAGGTGGTAAGCCCCTTATCTCTAATAAGTAACTGGGCCATTAGATTTCTCTCTTTGGAAATAGTGGGCTAGGATTCCGGTTTTGTTTACTAAGCACTTTGTACTTGAGAGAAGAAATTCTCTGACACAAATCTTCATATGCGGTTCTTTTAGATGAGCAAGCTCTTTGAGGGATGAAAGCGGTATAAAGGCATGTCTTCCAAGGCTAGTTTTAGTAAGTAACGTGGCAATTTATTCTGGACAAACTAACAGAAGTGTTGCAAATCTGGTATAATTGCTTTTAAGTTTCACTATAGTAATCCCACATTGTATTAGGTTATTAACAGTAAAGATTATTTACAATCAATATGTTTTGCAGAAGGTACAAAATCCATTTCGACAAAATAATAGGTGTCCCCTTTCTATTAAAAATTCAAAGATGCTTTCCGTGTTAACCATTCTTAATACAAAAGATAACGAGCTTATAATTATGATGGATCTTCTTTTCAGTGTTAAAGTTTGCAGATTTCGTAGAAAACTCGGACTTTTCAGCAATTTGATGTGCGTAGCATTGTTGCTTTTACCTTGAGATTTTTAATACATGATTAACTTATTTCTACGTCGGTTGAAAAGGAATGTCAACTTGCTTCTAGGGTAATTTTTTGGTTTGCACAAAGGAGACGCTTGCACCCAGAAAAGATTCTTAAGTACGCGTAACAAGAATGTCCGGGAAGTCTTGGCCATTTTGTAGGATTTTTCCCGTAACAAATATCTTCAAAGGGCAAGCGATCGTACTCCCTTTAGCAGAAAGTCTCTGGGTTTTAAACACTTGCAATTTTTACCTATTTATTGTATAAAGAAAGGTCATAAGGTTGTCAAGGGAGCCATGAAGAAGAATATTCTCATCAGAATGTAGTTAAAATCCTGCAGATCTTTTTAAGTTTGAAACAGAATAGATATTATCCTTTGTCGTTAGATTGTTTCAATTTGTAATACGCAGCCCAGCCGGCATTTCGATGCCCAGTCAACGTCGAATCGACGTCACCTCTTGCGTTGAATTGATGTCGATCGTTCGCTGATTATTAAAGTTGAAGCCGTGTCGTATTTCAGGCGTTAAAATGACGTCATGCTGACGCCTATCCAATGTCAGTAAGACTTTCGCAAAAATAAGGATGTGGTATTGGACGGTTGTATAATATGGGTACTACAATCAACACTTAGGTTGGAATAGTCGCGTCAATTAAACGTCGATCTGGTGTCAGTTTACAATCTAATGTAAATGACAAAACATCGACATTAAAATTTCCTCGGATGCCGGCTGCAATGAGGGAGGGAGGTGTACCTTATTTCTTTCTTAACAGAGTTTGTCTAGTAAGGTAAACAATTACTTCAAAAGCTAGTATATATTAGACAAAGCTAGATACTTATTTTTCTGGCTGACTTAGTGATAGAGTTCAGTTAGTAAACTGTAATGGTTGTAGTAAGAAATTTGTTATAAGAGCCCTGGTAATGTGGTATTCTCTGCTTACATTCCTTTTATGCACATGCGTTTAAGTTTTAATTTCTGACTTAGCAAATAGATTTTCTCAACTTTGATCTGTTGAGGTCAATGATGAGGAACTCTTTGAGCAGCCATGAGTTACGTCACTCGCATAGACAATGCAATGGCTCCCTGTGAAGTTGTTTCGAACAGAGCTATTCCTTGGGACGAAGTTAAGCCAAAATTCTTTCCTGCAACAGATTCAAAGAGAGGCTAAATACCACACCTTGATCGTCGTTAGCTTAACTGCTTAATAGTATTAGGGTCTATGAACTTTGGCAGTACCAAAGGCTCGAAACTGTGTTTTGGGGAGGCCTTAACGATTCCAAACATCTTTTGATTGAATGCTGTTTGCTTTACGCCTAAGATTATTTCAATAGCAGTGTATGTTAGTCCAAGTATGGTGGTACTACTAAAATAGCGCCAAGTGATTTAATTAAACATTTGGCAGCCAGAGGGGAGAAGGAGGGGGTTGACTAAATGCTAGCGTCAAGGTCTACCTCCATTAGGCGATCGAGAGCCGTGCGGGGCGCAAGCGACTAGTTCTGGCCATGCGTAGACGTTTGTTCTGACTGTTAATTAGGTGATGGAATCTGTTAACTGTTTTAAAAACTGTATAGCAATACAATATATAATTATGCAAACTGTAGGACCCTTAGCAACATTTCCAAACTAAACAAGTTCTCTTCCTATATGGTTTAAGCAACCTTTTGAGATTTACATCTATCATACTTGTTAAACTACCTGCCTAAAAGATAATCATGCAGCAGCCAATGATATAATATTATAGTAGATAAGATTAGAGAGATTATAAAGGTAGAATTTGGTGAACATTGCATATTGTGGGACAGAGTATCTGGTATGGAGGTTTAGGGAACTAAGATGCACGGCTCAATTGTTTGACTTTACTTATGAGATGCATTTAATGATGTAAAATTTAACAGTTTGTAATTTAGCCTTGATACTAGCATAATAATAACATTTTATTGACCCTACATTGCTTTTCTCTACTAACAGGACCAACTAGAAATGCCAGGTTTGTTAGCAAGGAGGTCAAGGAAATAGAGGAACATGCTAGACAAACCTCTTATAACTGGAAAATGATTGTGAGTACAGTATATATTTCTGAATCTCATTTTACAATATTACAATGTTTTTATACGCAAGAGGATAGGTAATCCACTTTCAAAAGATGTTTCAGTATTCTTTAATTTGAATTGGTGTGTAACAATTCTGTAGGTATAAGTTAGTACTTATGAAGTGATGTATTCTTTCGGTACATGCATTATTAACAAAGAAAGTAATTATACTGGTACCGAGTAATTTCAAATATTAAAGAGAATTTGTAAATTTTGTGAAGTATTTAGACCGGGATTTTTCAACCATAATTTAAACACAGGGTTTACATGTGGCCAGGTTAAAGGCTTTGATGTTAAGCAGTAGGCCCTATTAAAAACTCAATATGTATATACTTATATATATATAGAGAGAGTATAAGCATTCTGGAACAAGCAAGATTGATCAAGGAGAGACAGCTCACAGTTATGTAATGAAGTTACACCTTGTATGGCCTTGCAACTGTAATAAATTGCAAAATAGAATTTAAACTATATATATATGGGATACAATGTGATAGATGATGATCTGGTTATAGAGATTATTGAGGGGAAAGAGGAAAAAGAAAAGAAGCAGAAAACGTGGAGATTTGTTATTATATTTTTTCATTCAGCTGTTTGTTGTTTTGGGGTTTGTCAACAAATTTATGTCATGAAGCTTTTTTACCGTAAAAGTCATATATACCTATGCAGTTAGAATTAGTGAGTATCCAATCAGTGTTTTTGTACATGTACACAAGGTGAAATAAAGAAAATACAAGTTGTATTTAAAAAATAGTAACTTGGTGTTGGTAGTAGTAGTAGTAGTAGTAGTTGTAGTAGTAGTAGTAGTAGTAACAGTTGTTGTTGTTCTTGTTTTGGTAGTGGTAGTGGTAGTAGTCCTGGTAGTAGATGTTGATGTTGGTATGAAGAAGTAGTTATCTTAGGAGTGCTTAGTATTTTTTAGATAACTTTGATAAATCATCATAATTGCATTATAATACATTTTGAGTCAATTGTTCACCACAAAATAAATTAGAACCAAAGAGTGTTGGGGACTTAAGCTTATTTTTGTCTCTAAAAATCAAGTCAATGTTACAAAACAGGTGTACACAAAAAGGTAATTAATAAGAAATGTCAGTGTGAAGTGTTGTTAATACTTTTAGAACACAAAGATTCAAGAGCTATATATTTAAGGGCCTACATCTCTTAAAATGTTCAGGTTTCCTTAGGCTTAGTTTCAAATTTTTATGTTGTATCTGAGACATCTCTGACAACTTCATTTATGAACATTAGTGTCAGGGGGTTCTGAGTTGCATTTTTAACCAAACAGACTTATAAACATAAATCAAGATCCTGCTTTGCTTGGTATAAGAACCTGAATTTTGAGTGGTATGGCTTCCTGTTGTGGAGAGAACTGATCCAAGTGTTCAAATTTATACAGCTACTCAAAACAAACCATTCCTTGACAGGTTCATATTACTTAAAATTCCTGGTAGGATTTCCTGGACATTGTCATGTATACTGGTAAGGCAAATAGAAACAGATACTAGCTATGGTATGGGTAAATATCTCCCAATGATAGGGAGGCAATCAAATCCCATCTTGATTCTGAAGCTTTGAAAGCCACATAAATTTTTCTCAAAGCTTTACATACCTGAACAAAGATGCTGTTTTGGTCTGCCATTCATGCAAACATATTAAGCCCAATTTACATTTTCTTTGTTAATCTTCATTAACTTCGTTGAATCACTTAAACCAGGTATGAATTTTTATAGCACCTTCAATTGATAAGGCAGTTTTGAATGTGCTGTAGATACTTAATCAAAAGGAATGTTGATTGAATGTTTGTAGCAAGTAGAGGTTCCCTTCTTTCCTTCCTTTGATAAGTATGTAGGATTTCTCAGTAATAGCAAATGTCATGACCAGTTGGGCTGTCGCTTGATATTAAATCAGTAGATTACCTCAGCTATTCAACATCCAAGGTTACACTCTCCTGCCTCTATTTTCTGCCACATCCACATAATGATGGTGGTGCTGCTGCTGCCTAAGGCAGTGATAATCTTGATTATGCTCATGGTGGTTGTAATGGTGATGGTAATGGTTAATATTAACGGTGATGATGTAAGGGTGGTGATTTAGTAGTGGTGTTCTTTGTGTGGAGCATAATGATGTTCATAGTAATGGTGGCTGCCACAACCTCTTATATCAATAATGGAATAAGTAAGTGTCTCCATTCCCAAGTGCCTTAACCTCAATATCTGCCTTTGAGTGGATTAACGCTATCCAAGGCACTATTGTGAGATCCACTGGTACACACTGTGGTATGCTGCAGATAATGTAATGGAAAAATCTATTGGTTTTGACTGATCAGACATTTTCAAAGCAGAGTCTATCAAGCTTAACAGAATTTATGGGGATGACAAGTGACCCTCCCCCCCTCCTCAATCATGGAACCCAATATCAGCAAACAGTTTAGTAGAATCTCATGAAATGTCAATGTGCAAATGGAGAAAGTGTCCCATTATGAGAAGTGAGAGGAGAATGGGCAATGATGAAAACTGTATCTGCTCAGGCTGAGTTTAGTTTGAAGTAGAAATTGTTTTGAGCAAGAGGTTTATCTTCACAAACCAGGATTTTCCTTTCCAATAGTATCTGTTTATAGCTACTTTAAAACAGTATATTTCTCTCTTTTCAGAGCACTTTTGTGGCTTTACCAGCTGTTGCATATCTTACGTACAAAAATTTCTTCAGTAAGTTATTAGACCTATTTTTGTGCATGCTTTTATTACGCGAAGAGATTGCATTAGATACAGTTACCCAGGATATAAAGATGACTATTCATCTTTTTTGTTGATTTTTTTATTAGCTGATCTGGCATGAAAACTGAATTCGATGTAAAAGTTTCTTTTAAGTATATCTGTTACATGTGACAAATGTGTTGGTGTTGAATATACATCCAGTTGATCCAGAGTGAGTTTAAGTTCAGTCCATCCCAGAAATACATGTTTTTTGCTTAGGGGAATCTTACTGTTTAAAGATGAGGCAGTTGCAACAAGCGTGATGTTGCTTTTAAATCATTAGTGTCTTATTGTAGACTTGAATTGACTTACCTTTCATTTTGATCTCATGTCATTTTCTTTCCTTTCTATTTATTTTGTTTCACTTTTGTATGTTTTACTACTTTCGTTTCAGTTCCTTCGTTTCCTCTCATTTTATGTCTTTACCTTTCCTTTCACTTTCCTTTCTTTTTTCTTTCCTTGCCTTTTTACTTTATCTCAACTCGCAAGTAGAGTAGCCCATCGGCAAAAAGACTGATGTCAAGGGTTTTACTATTAAATACTGAACTAAGATTACGATTTGCAACAGGATGTACCCCATATGTATCCTTTACGTTAAAATGTCAAAAGTTAAACATATTTTGAAAAGTCACACCTTCTCGTTTAGGTTATCTATGTAGTGGTTTATATTTTATACAAGTATCTCCTTTGCCCTTATCCTGAGGCTCAAGCGGTGAGTGTACGACTTTTGGAAAGGATTTGGCTTTTGAGTGGGTTGTACAGTCAAGCCGATGAAGATGTTAACAAGGCTTTTCGTTTGGCTAGGATCATGTGCAGTATCTGTTCTTATTGATGACACATTGATGGCAGGTTCTTTCCATAGTCCGTGAGAGGCGGTTGAGCCTGCTTTATGGCTTGCTTTTCTGCTCGGTAGCCTAAATTTAGGGGCATCGCTGTTGGACGCCCCAGCTGCCCTTTATTATTAGTTAGCCTGTTTGGTGGTTTTTTCCTATTATTTAGGGTAGTTTCAATGCCGGGCCCATTGCTCATCAGTGGTCTTTGATTGAGAGACGGTCAACGAGGCTCAAAATATTTTTGAAAGTCTCTGTCCTATGTCTCACACTGGGTAAATAAGAATGTGTAAAGATCGAGCCGTTTCAATTAAGAATGTGTTGATTTTGTTTTGTGTAAGAATTTTGAGTGAAATTGCTGCGTGGGGTGGCAATGTAGCTTTGGCTTGTGACCATACACCCATAAATCTATTATTTTAACTCTGGCTAATGCTACAAGGTGCATTTCCGAAGTCTTTGAATTTCATAATTATATCGATTAGGATTTTTATTTTAATGATGTTTAGTAACCGTCCACTCAATATTGTAGGTGGAGAGCACGAGGAGATGCCAACAAGTTTTACTCCATGGTCACATCTTCGCGTGAGAAACAAGGTAATTGGAGGATAATTTTGTAGAAGTGTTAGTTGTAAAGGAGACTTTAAACAGTTTTTCTCTAGCAAATTACGACATGGTGCAATAATGGAATAATGAAAATATTTTAACGCAGCCAATCTCAAAATGTTTTGAGCAAGAAAATTTCGATACAGTTTTACAAGATTTTAAACTTGCAGCCAACAATTGAGGAAGAAAATATTGGTCTGTACTAATGCAAAAAAGATTGTGGTCTCATTAGTTTTACTTAATGACTGCCTATCCAAAGGTAAATCCATGGCGAAATGGGGTATTAGCAGAGATGGATGTGACGCCCACTGGTTGGGGATCGGAAGACTTTATCATAGAGAGAAAAAGCAGAGGGGACACCCACCAGTCTCACGATAATAACGTCCACTTATGCATGCATGAAAGACAGATTCTGCTTACCAGGCTAATAGTGGTAGTTGTCGACGTAATATGTAAACAATACAGTATGCATTTGCTAGTTCTAATACTTGTTACTTTGAATTTTATCATTTCAAATATTGTGCTGTAGCTCTTTGAATTTGTTGTGTGATTGATGATAAAAGCACCTCTCCAGGCTCAAAACGAAGTTATAGCATTTCCTGAAAACGAAGTTATAGCATTTCCTGAAAACGAAGTTATAGTATTTCCGTTGATAAAATCTTGTTAAGAAAACTTTAAGGAGTGTGATCCTTCCGCTTTTTCGCCGCATTTTGTTTTTATGGTAAGTGGAGAATATGACGATATTAACGTCAGTTTACTGCAGCTAGTTGATAGTTATGTACCATATTAGTAGAGCCCAAAGACTACTCACTTTATGACAACAAGAATGTATTTTTGCAGTCAAATTGACTATTTTTATAGGCGTTATTTTTCATGCATACGAGTGTGGTGTTTTTTCAAGACAACCTAACTACAAAGCTAAATGACGATCTAAACAGAAATAACCCTGTATTACGATACTGATAATGCTGTTGGCAAGAGCTGGCTTTACCAAGTGATTATGAAATCTCTTTACTGTGAGGATTTTTTCTCCTTGTTTAGCCGTTCCCGTGGGGGGATGGAGATAAAAGCCTTTTTCATAACCCTCATGCGAACCTTGGTCCAGACTCAGAAGTACCGGAGGAAAGGGAGTTGACACCAGAAGAGAAATTGGTAAGCATTAATTATGTTTCAAATACTGCACTTAGTTTGGCGGGTATGTTAGATTCCGGAAAAACGTACTTCGAAAGCGCGAAGCATAATGTGATCAACAGAGAACAACAAAAGCGTAACGACATTTGAAGGTGAATTTGAAAAGTCACATATGCTCTCCAGGAAACCTTATATATAAACGCATTTCCATATCCAAACACGGAACATATTTGCCCCTTGGCTTCAATTGCAAATATGGAAAAAAACACACCTATATAAATAGCACTCTTTACATGATTTTAAGAATATTGAGTTTAAGTAAATGAAAAAATATGTTTGTTGCATTATCTTGAAACACTGTAAATAAGTACCTAGCATAATAAGTACACGCACAAGTGCGCGCGCACACACACACATACACACACACACACGCAAATTACCCTGAAAAAGTCCTGAAATTTCACAAATTTCTCCCATGCTTTCCACTGAAATTCTAAACGAGCCCTTGTTATGTACAGCCATTTATCTTGTAGCATAGTAAAATTTGATTTTCTAGAGTTGGGTCAGAGTCGATATCAATTACCCTTTTAGGAAGTCCAGGAAAGTCCTGCGATTTACCTATAATGTTCAAACGTTCAAGAAATGGCATTGAATTAATAAAGCAAATATTATGAAAATTTAAAAAATGCCCTTAAAGGTTGTAGATTTTTGAATTGACCCTTTTTGTATTTCTGTTCTACTAAAGGTAGAGTTTTGTCATGTGATATCATCTCTTGAAAAATCAGAGTAATGGATCCGTTATTTCTAATCACTGTGAATCCACTTAAAGACTGTCGTAGTTATATAATAAATGTATATCAAGAATGACCAAGAAAAATTACGCAGGAAATATGTGACGCCTTAAGTCTCACGTATACGAACATTAGTGTTAATTCACACCAATGAAGAAGTTTTTGTATATGCTTTCTATGACTCAGTCTGTACATTTTGTGTTTAACACTAAACCCCGTGTCAAATATTGTAGAGTTTGATATTGTAGAACGTTGTCTGGGAGTGTCAATCTCTTTGACACACTTTATACCGGACAAGGTTTACTATTTGGCCGTAGTTTTACTGTGTAGAGTTAAGAGTGGAATCAATAACGACGCAACTCTTTGGTTAAGTGTCTTTTTCTTTGTATTTTATATCATGTTCATAGCTATTGAAATGAAAACGCCTACGCTTCAAGCAAAACACTATACCCCCAGTATCTCCAGATCATACACATTTGCGTCGCCCTTGGACGCCCCAGCTGCTCTTTATTTATTAGTTAGCCTGTTTGGTAGTTTTTCTGTTTATTTAGGGTAGTTTCAATGTCGGGCCCACTGCTCATTAGAGGTCTTTGATTGAGAGACTGCCAAGGTTCGCTCAGCCTTCCAGCCTTACGTTGTCGATGAATGAGTACCAGCTATGCAGGTAGAAGTGGTCAAGAGCTTGACTTGGGATAGGAGTGGCGCCCAACCCTACCACTGCACTGTAGTGGTAGAAGCTAAGGAAAGAGGAGCATTCGTGTTGCTTCCGACTGCAGTCGACCATCTTCTTCTCTATACACATTTTGAATATTTTTGTGCGATTTGGAGACTTGGGCATAGTTGGTTACATTTATTTAATTTTCCTACCTCTAGCCATTGATATCGCGGTGGATGCTTCATTTATTTCCTGATGTCGCGGAAGTAAAAAAGACGAACGACGAACTGAGGAGGAAGCACTTTTACAGAGTGTTGAGATAGTATCCTTTCTAACCCATGACAAAGTAAAAAAATGAAATTATCAGTTATGTTCAAGCCTTTTTACAGTTCATATTTCAGTTGTTAACCCATTAATTGATTCACTGACTCACTCACTCACTGACTCACTCACTCACTCACTCACTCACTCACTCACTCACTCACTCACTCACTCACTAGTATCAAAAGAGTCATCTGCTGGCCTATTTCATGGTTCTCTGGAATGAAGTGTGTGATTAAACGAGTGACTCGGACTGAAAACTTACGGTATCACTTAGGTGTGTGCATCACTTTCACTAACTCTCACTGCCCAGTGCCATCATTTTCAACAGTTCAGGAAGCAGAAATACGCGTGCAATGTGAACAAAATATACGCTTCTGTGTGCTTCAATACGCTATGCTTCTGGGTGCTTCAATACGCTATGCTTCTGTGTGCATCTGTGCACTACGCTTGCAGTGTGAATGCACCCTTAAGCATGTAACTATATATCATAAGAATGAGTAAACAAATGTATACGTCTTTCATATACTGGCTTGTTATAGATTTTCCACTGATTGTACTGATACCTTCCTTTCTTAAGTTGAGTGTACACTACCCAAGAAACTGATCATTGAGCAGTCATATCATTTGCAAAATATGGTTATTAAACCATTGTGCTGGGATTCCGCAAGACAAAAAACTCTGGATGAATGAGAATTGAAGTGACTGCAGGCATTCAACAAAAATTAGTAGTGGAGTGCTGCAGCCAGTGTTCTGCAAAGATGAAAACATGCTGAACCATCAGTAGATACCCAACAAGTCACCAGTACTTTGTTAGAATGAGATAAATTGAAAAAGAAAAGTTCAAAGCACTAGATGGATCATTTTTACGTGCTGTAGTGGCATTTAAGTCAAGGAAATCAACCCATAAGGCACATTACAAATGTTAAAAAAAATATGTATATATTTTGGCAACTTGGCACCCGTATTACTGACCGTTGCTTTTCCTGTAGCCTCAATATTTAAGTAATTAATGGAAACAATAGATATGTAGGTATCATTAAATGTTTACAAGCATCAAAGCAAGGTATCATGGTAACTACAGCTAAAATTTTCTGCTACAAAATAATTTCAAGAAAATTGGAAACATCTACCTATAAACATTTCAAGTTCTTGGGTATGTAGGAGTATAGCTTAACTATATCCATGATTTCTTTTGGTCCCAATCAAGTGGAATCAAGTTAGAGATAGTCAATTTCATAAAGTGTTAAAATTCTTGAGTTTTGTCCAATATTTCTGGAATGACACCGAACTTTCCCATTTTCTGTTACCTTGAGAACAATAGCAGCTGTGTGTAGTTAGCATGGAGTGACTGTGTATATTTGCAAAAGTCTGATGACAAATGTTTGTAAATAAAAAGGGTCAATTGCCACCAAAGAAACTTTCAAACATAGTTACACCTGCAACTGGGTGAACATTGAATTTGACTAAGGAATGTAAAAAGCCAGGAAATGACACACAATGACACACAATGCAAGAGTGATACAAAATGGGAGCAATGAGAATAATGTATGTAGCTGTTGGAAGAAACATCATGTCTATTAGTCTTACTGTGTGCTGAAACAGCTGCATGTAACAGGCAGCTAAGAGATTTCTATGTTTAAGCAGAATTCTCAGATGATCACAGATATAAGTATGGAGATGGCTATGGGTATGCCCTTGATAAACAGCTTTAAAGCTTGTACAATTAAATATGTATATATTTGATACTGGATCTGAGAACATCTGGGACCAATCCTAAAAACGGAGAAAAGTTTTTAGTCCAAGACAAACTTGACATATCTGCATAATCCTCAGAGGGTATTTTCACATTTTTTTGCAACACAATTCTTCCACTTCCTTCTGTTCCTGGACAGACACTCAGTAGTTAGTAACAGGAGATCTACATCTAGTCTGATCTGGTTTTTCCAGTGCTTTGGAAGCTGACCTCATCATCGTTTACCTGGGAATTTTTCCCTTTATCATCATCTTTTAGCTGCAAATTTTTCTCTATGTGCTCGGAACACATTGCTTTCAGGATCTTGTCTGACCACATGACCAAACCAATTTAACCTTATCTTTTTCATGACATCTGTGATATTTATTTTAAACCCCAGTGACTTTTTATATCAGCAATTTTGTAGTGATCGAGATGAGTTTTATGTGCCAGAGTCCTCAGACAGTCTTTTCCAAAAACAGATAACTTGCATTGGTCCTTGGCCTTCAAGGCCCATCTTTCAGCTGCATACATTGCAACTGGGACTATGATTGAATTGTAAAGTCTTATTTTGACAGGGTATAACTTTTCTTCAACCTTCCAAAAGCAGTAGCAGATAGTGTTATCCTTCGCCCCACATTACTTAAGGTATTAGGGACTGATGATTCCAGTAAAACAAAGCTCTCTACCTTCTCAAAACTATCCTGGCAGATCCTTATGTCACCAAACAAACCTAACATCTATACAATTGTGGATAGGCCAAGTTTAATAATTTCATAGTAACACTTACTTGAAGGGAAAATATGGTAATCAACTGCATACAGAGAGTCACTAAGTATATGTTATGGACCTGGCAAATATGTAACTTCGGATCTAAAATTGGTTGCCAACAAGGTACATACTGAAAGAGGGGATAAATATAACTCTTAACTCATTAAAACTTTTGTGTTGTCTTTAAGATTGCCCTAACTCACACATGTACAAAACAATTGTAGAAGTGCAAAAATGTGAATAGGGATAAAAACTTTTTTTTGTTTCTGTTCAAACATAGGATCCGTCAGGGAAAGATGTTTTTGAAACCGGCGGGGAGAATGTGCAGGAACACAAAGGATTTGATCAGGTGCGTCAGCAGAAACTTTTACTGTTGATATATCATGTAGAATCATTTGCTTCTAGATGTTTTCAAACCATCACAATTTAAATGGCTTTCCTAACTTATGTTTGAAATCTGGAGTCCATTATTTAAAGCTATTTTCTGGTATACTCACGTACATATCTGTGGCATATTGAACTGTTTCTTGAAGTAAAGTATTGTTGGCCTGTCATGAATGACAAAAGAGAAGGAATTGAAAAGTTGTTAATAATCTCAAGCCAAGAATCTATTTAGCACAAATGGAGTTTAAAGGCTCCAGGATGGCAATTTGAAAAATGAACATACCAAACTTATCTTAGTTTTAACAGTTCGATATGTACCTGAAAACTGAAGAGAATTTGATAGTTTTAAAGAAGTAAAGTAATGGAGTTTCGATATACATTTTGCAGTTTATGGTCATGGGACACTTTTTTTCAACAACTAAGTGGCCTAAGTGTAAGGCTGGTGCGAGTGGAGCAGTAACTTTTTGGAGTACTAGCAGCGTTAAAAGTTTGAAAAAGCACGAAAAACAACCTGTAGTTCTGAATTTTTACTGCAACTAGCATCGAAAATCACTTTCCAATGAAACAAACAAACCAAAACGAATATGTACAACGACATTACAACTGGTCCTGCCTAACAGCAACAAGGAAGTTACGAGACAAACTAGTAAAATAAGTTTACTAAACGGAGTATAAACATGAATACGATTTACCATGGGATGATCTGCAACTTTTTGGAACAGACTTGTCTGGTCCCAATGACAGTGATAAGTAAAATGCAATAGACGTGCGACAGCTTAAATATGAAAGTGCTGGATAAAGGTACGTATTCCTATTTGACTGTATATAGAAAATGACAAGCTTACCAACTGTGAATACCTAAGTTTGAACCAATTATGAACAGGTTGGTAGCTGACAAATGCGTATTCCCGCATACTGACCATATACCATTGCCAATTTTGCTCCATATATAGTCAAGGAGACTAACTAGAATCGTAACTTAGAAAATCATCACTTGCGCATTAACGTACACAACAGTTTCACACCTAATGTGACCTTTACCTTCGGAAAAGTTACACTGGCAAGGTCACGGACCTTTTACCAAAAAACGGCAAATTAAAAAGCCTTACTTTAACAACAGTATTAAGTCAAAATATTATAACGATTGATTCAATAATTCTGACAGTTTACTGTCACCTGCTTACATAAGTATTACTTTTGACCATTAAAGTGTAGAGAATATCAGCTTTTTAAGTGTTTTTGTTAAAGATAGTAAACATTCCTGTATGTAAATCATGAAAAATACAGTTATTTTAGGGGATTTTTCTCCTAAGGGATATTGTCTCAGGGGAATTCTGTCGAAGGGGTATATTTCCAAATTGGAATTTTGTCTGAGGCATAATTGTCAATTGTCAATCCCAGCAACTGACATTGATCATAATGTAGAATGTAAAATGGAACAGACTCACCAAATGATGAATAACGATGAGGATGACAAGAAACTAGGACGAAGAATATTCAGCCAAGCCAAAATAATCTTGAGACCAGAAATCCAGATGGTTGATTACATACACCTGTTGGCTATGTGAGCTTATCACAAACTAACTAAAACATTAAAACTCATGAGGTATGGTTTACTAAATAACACAAAATGATTCTATTTCTCACGATACTAACGTATCCGGCAACTAATGGTTGTTGACTATAAGAAAGTGTGCCACGTCCCCTTTAGAAAATAATACTTGTTCAGCTCAGGGGCTGACATAATGTCTCAATAACATCTTTGAGGGAACTTTTTGAACATGTTAGCTTTTATATTGGTACAACCCAGTTAATCAAATATATACATCATTTCTGAGAGGCCCCAATATATCTTCATAAATCTGCCCATAGATAGTTAATTGAACACAAGCATGGAGTTTAATTTTTATTAATTAAAAATCAATGAAAATTATTGATATGTGGTCCAGTCAGCCTAGGTAAATGATTTAAACCCCATGAAAAATGCTTTCTTAACTGCGATAGTTTGGAAAAGCAAGAAGCCGCCATTCCCTAGGAAAGTACCAATTGCTAACAATGTGATAAAATGATGTACATAACAATGTAAAAAGTGTCCATGAGTACATTTTTGGTCAAAACATGCTATAAAGCTATCTGTAGTTTTGTATTACCATTTCTAAATGAAAGGTTACAGAGGAGAGCCAAATTGTCTCCGTTGTGTCAGAAAGATAAATAATAGAAGTATATCAAAACTTTTTGCCTGCTAATCAGTAGTTACTTGAACTTAATGTTTCAGTGAACATTTTCCTAACTAGAATCCAAATACAAAGTTTGCAGGAAACGTCAAGTGGTCTTTTTAATATAAAGATAAGTGCCCAGCACAAGGAAGGTAGATGAAACATAGTTACCAAACATAATATGGTGACTGTTTTGTGTATTCTTCCACCATTGTCAAAGCATTAAACTACACTTTATAAAACACACTGACCACAACATAAACAATAGGATACATGGATAGTGGATTCTTGTTAAGCATGGTAACACTTTATTTAATGAGAATTACAAAGGTCTTTGAGGATAAAGTTACAGTCCATGCCATACAACAATACGGTGAAGACTTGTGACTTGTGACAATTTTTTGCTCAATTTTTCTTATATTCCTAAATTCCCCCCACCGGACTCAAGCAATAGTATATATAAATTGATAATGTAAGTCCCAAAATTTTAAAATATGATTTCATTTAATCTCCTAACTTTATCCATCTAATTTTATGAGCTAGAAATTACCTATCCTTGTATTTATCAAGATATACATAGAACTTTATGTAACACAACAAACAAATTAAAAAAAAGAAACTCTCCAACTATTTATTGTATTGTCAGCTTGGTATGTGGTCATTAGATAAACTAATCTTGAAATGCAACACTCTCAATTGTAATGTCTGCAATAAATAAGAACGATATAGTGGTTATTGTCTTTACCAGAAGTGTCATCAGGGCATGTTAAGAATAGTTATTAGAAAAAGTTGGACCACAGTTTTTGTCCGTGGGGTTTTCACCATATCAAGAGGATGCCTCTACAAAGGATGTCTAGTCAACAGAGTTTACTTGGCCTATGGTCTAACTATGGTCAAATGACCAAAAAGATAATACTTTGCTTCTATATCATTCATCAAGTAGAAATTCATTTGATTGCAATAGCCATGGTATGAAAATTAGTTAGTTAAAGGATTTGGTGGACAAGAGGAGTTTTATTTTGTATTTCAAATTTATTATTAAAAGATAATATCCTGTAAAAATCAGGAAAATTGTCTCCCTCGTTCCACTTTGTTTTGATTTGTCCAGGTTTACAAATCCCATTCCTTTTATCTATGGACATCCTCTGTATACATAATGTCAAATATCAACCATGAAGAAAGAGCTATGTACACAAGTATAGGCCTGTACAAGCCCAGCCTAAAATTAAACTAGTTAAGGTGGATTCACTTAACAAGCCTTATCAACTAAACGTAGCATAAAATGCTGCATACCTGGAAGGCCGTGCAGCTGAGCCAGCATTGATGCAAAACCTATCCTCACGTGAATTCTCTCTAATGAGATTGTGATGCCCTGTAATCCATATATTCTGATTGGGAATAGTATGTCATTTAACACTCAGTGACCACCGAATTTCCTTGATCAAAAGACTCTAGGGTCTGGACATGAGGGCCAAATTTGAAATTGTCCTCCCAAAATTTTTGGGTTTTTATGATTACAAAAAGAAGACACCTACTGATCAAGTGTTGTTGGAATACCATCGGTGCAACTTTGCCAAGACACCTCTTCTCATGGAAACTGCCAGTTGCATGCGGTGTTGATACTTAACTTCTTATATCCCAGATGCCATAAATTCCATTAGGATTGTTCCTTTGCCAAAGAGGTTAGGAAAACACTATAAGAAATTTTGTTGGTATTTAATTTCCCCCAATATCCAGGTTTTTAAAGGGGGGGGGGGCATGTCCATGTGCTTATTATATGCATGAGCTGCCCCAGATTCCAGGTGAAGTTGAAGTGATTTCATTTTTAAATAGATGTGTGCCTTGGATCACCCACTAAGCAAGTAAGGCCTCTGGCCCACCAAATATAGAGTTTAAATATGAGCATTAACTGATGACAAAAATGTTGTCCTTAGTATTTATGTAAATAAATGATAACCCTTTTTAACTACTAAATTGCCCTTGAAAACCCTCCATATTTTGTGCTGACAGGTGTGTATTTTTTCAGGTTAATGATCAACATGTGGGCCTGTAGCCAGTGCTTCAGGTTTGGGGTACAAGGAAAATTTGACTGCAATGAAAACCTAAGAGACATTCTCCTCAAATTTTTAATGTGGCACCCATTGAAAATCTTCAGGGTAGAGCTTATATCTAAGGCTAGCGCTGTGCCTTTGTGGCCAGCCCCAGGGTTGTGTGAAACCCAATCTCATAAGGAATCGTCCCTTTGTCAGAGTCTACTACCAAGCCAGATTTAATTTCAACTGCTTGTTTAGTCTGGTCAGGAAAAAAAGCAGACTTGCACACCAATAAATAGGCTTATGTGCACAGAGAGAAGAACAGAGTTCTCTATGTTTATTATTTCCTTTTTGTGGTAGCACCTAGTATCACATATACTGCTGATAAACTTCCTACCAATACATAATGCTTACTTTTCCTTCATTTTCTAACTATATAGGATGAATTACACAGTGAGTCTGTAGAGCATTTCAGAGTTAATCAAGGCAAAGCCTTTGGTGCATTCAAGGATAAATATGTAGACTCATCAGAGCTAGGTAAGTGTGAATTACAATACAAATTTGTATTGCAACTGCAGGTGCAACTGCAGGTAGCACATTGTGCCAGTTTAAAGTGTAAAAGATTTAAGTTATTGGATAAAGTGGATGAATGTTTTTGTAAACAATCTGTTATTACATTTGTACAGTCAGCTCCGGTCTGCATCAGCAAAGCTAACAAGGCAGTTAGTTAAGGTAGATGACTACTGCTGCTGCTACTACAACTAGTACTACTACTACTACTACTACTACTACTACTACTACTACTACTACTACTACTACTACTACTACTACTACTACAGACGTGTTTTGGTCTTCTCGTTTCCTATAAATTCATTTTAAGAAAAAAGCGTTCTTACTTCACTCGATACGATTGACGTGATCAGTGTACGGCAAAAATTTTAGTAAAATGCATCCGCAACTCAACGCAATATTTATATTTTGTTAGACTCGGTTTGGTCAACTACTTCCCCTCCATCCTGCAATAATAAGCACGGACTTTCTCACTTGGCATATATTTCTTCTGTCTTACTTTTGAATTAACTGCCAAGGAATAATCATACACTTGTGCAAACAAAACAAGTGACAAGATAAATATAGAGCTCTACGACTTCTCCGTCAATTGTTTGTGACATCCACTATTGACTTTCGCGTTCACTTTTCTAACGACATGAAACGTCATGTTGTTTTGTCTCTAGCAATGTGCCTACAAAAGGAGTGAGCAAGACCCCGAATGACACGTCGCACTTTTCGTTCATTTAATCATTGGTTTTACTATCTGAGCTGCAATTGCTGTTCGGTTTCTAAAATACGTTACACCAGCTCTGATCTTCATGGAATATTCTTTCGGTGTTTTAACGTGCAGTGACCAAATTTCCGAGAACCATGTTCTCCAAATGACACAGTTATCATCTGACAGAACTTTACCCAAACAAAATTGTTAACACTGACTTCCTCTAAAAATATCACCTTTCTGAAAGTACCGCAAATTCAGACTGGCACTCGCTAGAGGGGCTGGATCTTTAAGAGTAGAAGTTCTTAGAGATAAAAATTTTGACATCATATTTTGACGTAGGAATGTCAACGGGGAGGGATATCTTTGTGGCTACAAATCTTTTAATATTATACTAGAAAGGGCATTCGAAAGGTTTTGTGTGTTTCGTAGCTTGGCTGATTCATTTTCAATAACACAAGTACATTTCGTAACATAAAATTTTTTGTGTCCCAGCTGTTCAAGAAGTTAGCCTTCCTTGTTTTCCGAAAGAGGGCAACCTTTCCAAGAGTGTAACCCATCAAAGCACACATATAAATTGCTTGGAATACGTATTAGTGTAAACAACGTGCAAATTACAAAAATTCATTGAAAATAATTTATTCTAAATAGGACATTTTGTTACTGCACCCCTCTGCAACGCGTTTGACCTCTGCTTTAGTCAACACCTAAACTGGAACAACAAATTCCTTCAATAAACTCAAAGAGACCTCTGCAAAGCTTTGAGAAACACCACACGGGGTTCCTAATGGGCTGGGGGTAACAGGATGGCATGGAGATTGCGTGGGAGGGTGGTGGATGTTTTTATGGGCTTCCAGAGGACCTTCTTTGTTTATTTTTTTTCTTAAAGTTTTCAACTGTCAGTTTAATTTTCAAATATCTTACATGATAAGATGAATTACTGTCTTCATCCATGACCGGTTCAAATGCATGTTGATCTTCTGACCCTCTGTCTCCAAGCTCTTCTGACTCTGAATCCTCAACTTCTGACCATGCTTGCCGCAGCATATCTTCAAGGTCCACATCTACAATAAATAAATCTACGTATATATTAACTGAACTAGTGATAAACATAAGAATAATAAATGTACATCAACACCAAGAGACTTCCTTGCAAATGAACATATAGGAATAGGCAGAGGAGTTTCAAACAGAATGGGGCTTTATTGTAAAGTTGTCAATGAGATTTCCATCTGTGGCAGCACATATATAGAGCCACAACTATGACTCAGTAGCAAACTGACATATGTTGTGGGATGTGTCCCCATCTATATATATATTATGCAACAGAACATCAAAATTATAATATTCAGGTTTAGTCCCCATTCCGTCCAAATGTGATACCGCTTGATTCTACATCAGTGATGCAGCACTTTCCAACAATTTCCAAATCTTAGTTTGGTACAACACACTCTTATCAAAGCTCTGATACAGTTTAGGCTCCAATATCAAAACTAACGAAGCTATACAAGGAAACAGAAAATAGGTTATTGTTGTTGGTGCGCTTTGGGATTACCCAACTAAACTGTCAGCTTTACTATTGCTCTGTTTAGCTTAATGGTCCAGTAAGTGCTTTCATATGATTGGTGTTTGGATCAATCTGATCAGCCTTGTACGATAAAACTTTCTATTAAGAAACAAATGTATGTATCACTTGATGGCAGCATCTGCCTTAGTAATATTATACGAAAATGATACTTACAAAGTGTTTAGGTGCAAGAGAAAAAAAGTTGTTGCTGGCAGTAATGAGATGAATTTTGCTTCTAAATCATAAATTTAAATATTGCATACATTCAGAATCTTCATAAAACTATTATTCATAAAAGAAGCAGAATATTTATTATCTTAAATTAAAAGAGCATTGGCACTTTGTGAGTTTACAAGGGCAGTACAAATGATAGAGTTTTTAAAAGATAAACTAGGTTTTGATCTCATTGAGAGATCTTGAATGCTGCTTTCTTCAAATTCAATGAACTTTGTTACAAACATCCAGTATATACTTTTCACTTCCGTAAAATACAGCTCCTGGGTTCACAATTGATAAATAGCATAATCATTTTTGGATGGTTACTTGCCTAGGAGGGGTGCATAAGCTTATATGTACTACTTTAAATTCTCTTGTATCTAATGGTTTGCATTTAGGGATACAGAGGCGCAGTCATGCATCCCCTGACAATTTTTCCTTAAAAATCTAACAGATTATTAAACCATGCAAATATGCCTGCTGATAAACCAGTTTCAGCCACAGTATTAGTAGCTTATGGTGGAGATGTTGCTTGCAATTTGATAAGTATCTGCCACTGTATCCAAATAACATCTTTCTTTTCACCATTACTTTCTCCTACAGATATACACTTGTATATGCATTGAGCAATGTGCCCCATTAAATACTACTACTAACTTAATGCTAAACAACTGTCTACATGAACATTCAGATCTCAAGATTTACTGTGTTCAGCAATGTTTATGCCTTTTAACTACTCACCATCTTGTCCTTCATCATCCTGAGATGGGCTTTCAGATGAAAGTGTGGTTAACTTTGTCCTAGTTGCATTGCCACTTAGTTGCTCAATTTCTGGGTGGTTATTATTTGATTCTTCAAGCAAGTTATTAACAGCTGGTAGCTATAAGGGAAGTGACACAATACAATTGCTGTGTATGTACATGGGCACTGCCATAAAAACTGGTACATGATAATCAAAACATAATTCCTTTTATCTGTCAACATTATAGTATATATATACAAGAACACATACTTATGTGATGCATGTTGAACTTCTTGAATAGGCACTGATTTCAGTTTATATATTCTCAGTAACTGTCTCAATCAACTCTCTTTATGCAAGTGATTCAAAATTTTTAACCTATTCTCTACTATAAAGTCTTATTTTTTGTAACAACCAAAGTGCCAATCAGTAACGTTCATCATGGTCCAACCTTTAAATCAGGAAAGCACCCATGTGGAGTGTGTAGTAAGGGTGCTGGTGTAAATTCTGTATTTTGTGGGTACTGTAATCATTGAGTGCATAAGTGCAGCAGTGGATTGAAAAGATTAAACAATGTGTAGAATTTTAAATGCAGAGCATGTTTGAATCCACCAGTAAGGGCTGAGAAAGAAAAGAAAGTCACACTTGACAATGTTGAATATGATGTGGTTGACCAATTTTGCTATCTACAATTGTGGACAAAAATAATGTAAACATTTACTAAATCTCGATGAAAATGACTGAAATCATGGAAGACACTTGGTAAAGGAAAGGGGCTCCTATTTGTGGTATTATACACTAACTGCCCCTCACCTCCTATCAACAGGGAGGTATGACATGCAAGTCACAGAAATGAAGATTTTCAAAATCCATCGTCAGTTGGAACGGGGGTGAGGCCAGTTTACATTAATTTATATCCAAGATTGTAGGTGACATGCTAAGCGCAGGCGGTGGTGCAGAAGCAAGTTCTATATCTTGTGTACAATCTGGTTGTAGGAAATTTAGGGAGCTCCTACCTGTATTAACATCTCAAGTGTTCACACACAGGATGAAGGGAAGATTGTATCAAGCCTGTGTTAGAAGCATATTATTATATGGTAGTGAGACTTGGCCACTAAAGGAGGAGGGTAATGCCACAATTTGCATAACAGATATACAGATGATCAGATGGTTGTGCAGTGTTAGACTTCAAAATTAGCCACTATTAGCTACCAATAACCATGTTTTCATCACATTCATTCTTAACCCCTTTCCTCCACTTTTTAAACTTTTACATCTAACTCATCCACAGCCTCTGCCATGAGAACTAAGAACTAATCTGCAAACAATACCTCCCATGGAGGCCCTGCTTTGAATTCCATAGACAATGATCCTAAAACTCAGACAAACTAGGAATAAAGTAAAGTTACCTGATGTACACTACATAATGTACATAATAAATTCATCCCCAGCAAATCACTAACCTAATTTCAGTATCACTGTTCATAGACTACATCAATTTAACTATCAACTCTTGTACACATGACTTCCTGATAGTCCCACCAAATTACCTGACAGTACACCTTGACAAAGCTTTCCCTAGATCTACAAGAGCAAGAGTAGAAATTCTTTCTCTTTTTTAAAAATACTTTTCTGAAGTTGCCTAAGCCAAATGTCCTATTTGTAGAACCATGTCCTGGAACAAGACCAAACTGCAACTTGTCAATAGCAATTCTTTCTCAAATAACTTTTCAATCATTTCTTTGATATTTGTCATTACTCAATCAACTAACTTCTAGGGCATTACCCTTGTACTTGAAACAATACATTTTAACATTTGCCTGCCACTCTATAAGGGTAACACCATCCCTTGTCTTGACTATTGACTATTTATATATTGAAATAAGCTCTATTACAGTATCTCTGGATACTCTTTCCCTTGCAGCCTAAATACCTTCATCTTCCTAATCCATAACATCTGTTACGTCATCTTCCTAATCTATAACATCTATTATCCACTCTGCCCTCATCTTTATAGCTGGTCCCTCTATAAACTGCATTGCAGACCGAAAATGTCTTTGTCTGGGGGTCTGCAAACTTGTGACTTTGAAAACATCTCTAGCCTCTTTACTGCATTTACCTCTGATAAATTATCCTCATGTCAGCTTTAAAGCTGTTACCTATCCATTTTTATTGATGCTTAAATATTTACAAAAAGGTGGACCATTTTCAGAGTTTGATAAAATCAGGATTTACGGAGGCCTAAAGCCACATTCTTAACTGTATAATTGGGAAGCAGTTGATTGTCCTTACAAAACATATTGCAATCAGTGTCACAATTGCACTTTGTGAGACATAAGGTGACTTCTAAGTTTCTAAAAGTCTTCTTATCTCACAGTACCTGCAATACTACAAATTAAAACCACTTTGTAACATAGTAAATCTGATTTCTTCGACACAACATTTTGGCACTCCCTGTTGCCATTTTCAAGTGAGTAAAATTTGACAAAAACACCAGTATATAATTAAGGCATTCCAATAAAACACTAGTATGTGTGTGGAAATTTAAAATCCATAGAAGTTGTAAACAAAAGGTTAAAATATTTGCATGGATAGTTAAATTGTAAATTGCATCATAAAGTAATGTAATTCTTAATTGTGTGCAAGTCCTTTTTCCTAACAGGTTTAAAGTACTCAGTGACCCTTTTTTGTGAAAACAAGCAAAACAAGTTGGCACATGCCCTGCTCCTCCTGCTAGTAACAGTGGCCTAAGGGTAATCACTGACATTATCAGCAAAACAAAGCCACCACACAACTTCTCGTCATCATGTATCTATTCCACGTATATCTGGGCAACACCTGCGACAATACGCCCTTTAAGCAATATGTATACACGTTTAACTAAATGGTACTATACCAAGTTAGGTACTAATAATGTGTACTACAAGAAATGTACGGTGTCATGACTACATGATGGCTATTTTTAATCTGAGTAAGAGGGTGAACTGATAGGCAATAAATAGTTCCCCTATGCATCCCCTTTTAATGAACAAAAATGAGCCATTCAATAAATATGCTCCAAAAGCAAGAATAACAAAGATGCATGGTGTTTTAAAGAAATTTGTTATACTTTTTGATGGAAAGTTTGCTATCAATTTCAAATCTGTAGGTTACAAAGTATCTTAATGGATTGACAGTTCCTACAACATTGTTATAACCATGATAGTCCACTTATGCTTGAGGCTGCCATGACCAACATGTCAATATAATCTACTGAGCCCCTAAAAATAACATCTCACACTCTTGTGGGCTATTTATTTTCTAATTCTTTCATTACAGCTCCAGTATCACGCACTACAGTCTCTCAATCAAAGCCCAAGATGAGCAGTCGGTCCGACATTAAAACTACCCAAAATAAACAGAAAAACACCAAACAAGCTAACTAATAAATAAAGGGCAGCTGGGGAGTCCAAGGGCAACGCCCCTCAATCTAGGCTACGGGGCAGAAAAGCAAGCCATTAGGCAGGCTCAACCGACCAGAAGGACCGTACCACCTCTTGCAGATTGTAGAAAGCATCTGTCATCAATGATTTGAGGACAGATATACACTAAGTCCATTCTTCCTTGCCAAAATGCCGAGAGGCCAGCACCACGCACTGCTTGTGGACGAGAACCCAGTACAAGAGGGGCCAGTACCACGCACTGATCTACCAATATGCATCACCACGATGATGCAGGTAATCATGAAAATAAAAAACCCTAACCTGATGAAACGTACCTTCAGTTCCGTCTCGTCGCATACATCGTTGATACATCCTTTGTGAAAATCCTGGGCCGAGTACATACCCCAAACAACACTGTGAGGCAACGCCATCAGTTTGGTCGTCATTGCAGTAGTATGGTTGGCATGTCTCTAAAATCCAAAAGGAATCCAATTAAATATCTTTGACCAAATAGTAAAAGGCTCCTCATCAAATAAAACTACTTTAAAAAAATATAAATATAACTAGAAGTATGTATATAGGAAGACGATGAAATCCTTTGCATTATGGCTATGGAGATTCATATTTAGACAAATCTAGTGAAACCCAAGTTAAAGATCCTGACTTTTTGGGAAGATGCAGATTGGTGACAGAGAGGAGTGTGGCCTGTGCATCCTGGACCCAACGTCTATACGTAGACTTCACGCATTGGTTTAGTATCCCTAATTGTAACTGACAAAGGTAACCCTGCGGATCTTTTATTGCGTGGCCAATGACTCCAGCAGTCTCTCAATCAAAGACCCGTGATGAGCAGTGGGGGCGACATTGAAACTACACTAAATAAACAGAAAAACCACCAAACAGGCTAACTAATAAAATAAAGAGCAGCTGGGGCGTCCAAGGTCAATGACTCTAGCAACTACATCGCCACATTGATAATTCCCTATCCAAACTTACCTTCTTATCCTCTCATACCTCCAGTGCCTCTAGTATACGACCCGAGCCACAAATGTATCACAATCCTCACCAACGATGAAGGCACGTTTTTCGAAAGGTGACAGATTCAAAACGAGGTTACTCCAAAAAGAGGCAATTCCTACAGGCTTTCGAAGGCATGAGCACTTATCAATATCATCAATTTCCAATAAACACATACGCAGCGTTTCCCTACGACTAGTACTAGAGTATGCAAGGGACTGTCTACGATAAGTATCAAGACAGAATTGTTGATGGAGCTTTACTGGGCTGCAGTTCATGTGTCCTAAGAATTGTTGAGCAGAGGAGATGCTACTCGACCAGTCAGCTTAGAATTGAAGTTTCGAAAGGAAAGAAGCAGTAACGCTCTTGATAGCTTACAATAGTAAAGTTTTATCTTGTTTCTATTTGGTAGCACGCGTAACATGGTTATTGTTAAGGTAGAACTGGAATTTGCTTTGAGGTAGCTGAATGGATTTTCTTTATGTTTTGCATGTTAAAATTTGTTCTTTATTACTTCACGTTACAGGGAACACAGTATTTTCTCTTGAGGCGCCGGCTTCAGTTTGAAACAGCTGATGAGGCTTATCCTCTAACAAACATGACAGTTTAGCTTGAAAAGGTTTATAAAGCAAGCCTTCCAATTGTACACCACGGTAAAGCTAGAAAAACTTATCTATGGCATCTCATAAATGGCACGTTTTTGCTCAAATATGGTTAGTAATAACCGTCTACAAGTAAATGCAATACTTTATCTAGAAACAATCAGTAAGCAATGCAGTCTTATCAGCAATGCAATTTGCATAAAACACTTTGTAAACGACTTTCCCAATTTTCTATCACCGTGTTCAAATATGAAGTATGTTTCCCGAAAGGTTTGCTTCACATCAACAGCATATCCATAAGTTCATTTTAGAGACCAGAAGACGGTAGATAGACGCCAATTTTAAAGTCAATGTTATTTATCGCTTTGCGGTGTGATAAGAGTTATAGCAGTAGGTTGTCCCGTTTAAGGTAAATGATGCTCCCTATATAATGTTTGCCCTTAAATAGATACTTCATCTCCAAAGTTCGTCTAAAAGACGAATCTAATAGCAAAAGGAAATACGGTGAGATCAGTATTTGTTATGCGCTTTAACCAAAATGGTGGGGAAGTATGAACACGCTGATACCTTCAATTGAAGTAAATCATGCAGCCGGTCGCCTTATTTTTAGCGAAAACATTTAATAATTCTTCTTATAAAAACTGCCTAACGATATTTCAAGGCTGTCAATAACTGTTAAACTGCTTTGTTTAACAGTGAGGCCAAACTCGAATTTCCTCTTTTGTACCGCTCTCTTAAAAAGTCCTCTTGTTTTACTTTTGTAGCGTTACCACCCGTTACAGGCCTCCTCCTTCTTCTGTCTCTGACAATATTTAAAAATGCATACAATCTTTTCAGTTTAGTTTTGTTCTGCAGAAAAGAAGAGCAGTTGTCTAAAATATCGATATTAGTGCAAGTATCAAGTTTTATAGCAAAATCCATGCCTAGAACCAAAAAAGGTACTGATTAAAATGGGGCTAAATACAGCAAGGATTACCTTGATACTTTTAGAAGAGTCTTCGAGGATACATTTAGCTTTGTTGAGAAATATTGCTGGAAACCCCCATTTTTCGTTTGTAAAAAAGAGATAGACGAATTTGGATAGGGATGCAAATTCAAGTGACGTTTTACTGAGAAAGGTTTGGTTACAAACTAATTAACAATAAGTGCTTCACACAAAGTAATGATAAATTACATTTGGCTAGTATCATACTGCTATGGCCTATTTTGGTTTTCGCCCCACTGTCTACCCGCGATGAAAGTCTCGCTTCTGTATCTAGTAAGATTTGGGATTTTTATATCATGATAACCTCGTTTCCTCTTTGTTTTATATGACAATAGTTCGGTTTATTGTTTGTTTTAGCAAATGATTGGAACCAGTTTCATTGGTTCTTAAACACAAATGCACATTTGCAGCATTTGGTGATGTGATTTACCTCTGATAACGAGCATGTAATCTATCCTTGTAGCGAGAATGATAGACACAAGCAAGCTCACATTCGGGCAAGATCTTGTTTTTGTTTCCTTTCTACCCACTCCGTTTTCAAATGTTTACCTCTTGCCCTTGTTTAAAGTAGTGATATACTAGATAAACTGTCGCAGTAGTGATAGCGTAGATATATATGGTACCCAATGGCCATAATGGCCCTTCCTATTTTAGCTAAAAGCTACATAAGCGCATCCCTATTAAGCGCCTCTATTAAATAAAGAACAACCCCCTACTGCTCAAAGTCTTGATGCGATGTCGTTTTCCCCTTGAATGCCATGCAGTTTACAATTTTTTGTTGAATTTTAACAACCTTAGCAAGAACATGTCACGTCAAGAAAATTAAGGGGGATTTGCGAATAGAGGCAAAACCTCAAAAAATTATCGCTAGCAAAATTTTTGTGAATTAATTCGATAAAGATCTCCCTCTTTTAAGCACCTCTTTTATTTCTCCTGAAATTTATAAGCGCCTGAACATTGTATTCGGAACATTACGGTATTTCAAGAGCACTAATGGTTTACCGTGTTTCCTCTGATTATAGACCCGTCTATAATTAATTGAGGGCACCAAAAGGGAGGTCTGTAATTAGAGGGTTCTATATTTAGAGGGGCTCTCTAATTTCCAGAACAAAGTTTTGAAAAAAAAGAGCGTATAGAGTTTCAAGAAAAACTACAAAAGTACATTTATACTTTTCTTCATTATAGTATGATATATCACTCATAGTTTACACCAATACCTTTTCATCACTGAATTTCCACCAAAACGAATAACCGTTTGCATACATTCAGTAGAAATCCAACAGACCTCGATATCCAAATCATTGTCAATACGTAAATGTCCAGAAGCAAACATTTCGCGTTCCGTTTCTGTGGTTACAAATGGATTGCCAAGAAAAGGCTTGTTCAGAGTTACTCCTCGAGGCATTGCGTTGGGCTCATATAGATATAGAAAGGGTCTGTAAATAATTGAAGTCACCAAAAAAGGGGGTCTTTAATTAGAGGGAGTCTGTAATTACTTGACATGATGCGAAAAGGGGGTCTATAATTGGAGGGGTCTATAATTAGAGGGGATCTATAATTAGAGGAAATACGGTAGTCATATATTAGTTCATACAACTTAACCAGACAAACAAACTGACCCCAAAAATAGCTGTTTCAAGTGGCAGGTCCCCCTCAAGACAACATCTTGGTGAAGGGCAATAGCATTTTATTGTTTGTTTATATTTAAAGTGAAGGGGGGTGGAGCCATGTGCCCACTTGTGGCGGTGGTAAACTAAAAAGCTTTGGAAAACCTGTCTTCGAGCAGTTTTCCCAACGGGGAGAAAGGGACCGGGGGCATTTGAGATATTAAAGTAGGAAAAACTGAGAAAAGGGGTACTACGGCGTCTAAGTTACAACTAGGGGTCCAACAGCTAGTAATACATTCCATTACTTCCTTACGTCAAAGTGCCAAAACCAACAAGGGGATAAACACTTCTAGTCTCCGTTTACTCCCACGTTGCTCAAACTTTCGTTTTCCATCTAGTAAGTAAGTTAGAATTCTCAATTCACTATAAACCACAATATGTACAATGCCGAATTTTAACGAGCCCTCAGATAATTTAGAAATTTTGATACCTCTACGCAGAGGTGAGCAAACTACGGCCTGTTAGTCTTTTTAATCCGGCCCGCCGAACATTGGTACAGAATTATGGTTTGATGTGGATGATTACCACCACCAGACTTCGATGCACTGGCTAAAACGGGTGATCAACAACACTGTTCTCATTAAAACGTACGTTGACAATTTAATCCTTTTTTCTGCTTGCGTTTGATAGTACTGTTAACATAGGCAGCTTCTTATATGTACCGTATCTTGTGCTGACCAGCCCGTCTGTCAAATTTTAAAAGTCAATGTGACCCCCGAGCCAAAAAGTTTGCCCACCCTGCTCTAGGGGGTAATATACTTTCGAGGGTTTTTAAAACGTCTAAGGTTTAGACGATGCCCCTTGCATTCTGCTTATTTCTCGCTTCGTCTAATTGCCCACTGTCCTCGTCACCTGATGTCCGGGCAATTAGGCAACGTCAACTGTACTTTTTTCAGTTCAGTACTTGTTAAAAACACCCGCCAAAAATGCTTATCGCATCTGCGTCCTACATTAGACAGATCAATCATATAATTCATGATGTCTGAGTATCACAATCTTACCTAGTTTGAAAAAGGTCCATGTGCCTTCTGGATTTCGGATTAGGCATACCGTTGTGAAACGTCCGTTCCTCGGAAACGAAATCGTCGTCGTCCATGGCCACTCTGGAACACATAAAAACTGGTATGAGGCAAGGAAACGCGTAATAAGAACCTAACAACGCGTAAAAGAAACTTGTGAAAAAGTGAAACTTGAGACCTGTTGTCAGACGAACCGGCGTCCTTGACATGCGTAAGATCTGACGGATTCTCTGTTCGATTTCGAAGTTCGAGAGCTCAGGTGTTCGATCAGATGATCGACCTACTTGGTAAATTGTCACGACAGTGGGTGAGCAAACCACGTCCACTCGTACTACCCACGTATTTGTTAAGCATATTCAGTGTGACCTGGCCACCTAAATATAGGTACAATCCATCCGACCGGGCCCAAGAGTTTCCGTCTCCTCAACGTCCCCCAGAGAGACTAGGTAAGCACCCTCAGAGTGGCAATAAGAAGTCGTAAAGGTTTCCCAATGCTTGGATTGACCTTCAGTCGGTCGTTCTCAATTTAAGTTTGAAACTAAGAACACACGACCACATGCTCTACCCCCTGCAATAGATTTGATCTCTCTAAAGGCTGACACAGTTTGTGGGTACTCTATCGTAGTCAATCGTCTTGTTTTGTAAATATCAATGCTATTTCGTACTGGTCGGCCATCTGGTTCTGTAAACAACAATGCTATTTGGTTGTGGTCAATCGTCTGGTTCTGTCAATATCAATGCTATTTGGTTCTTGTTGCGTTTTAGTTGTGGTTAATCCTCTGGTTCCGTAAATATCAATGCTATGTGGTTGTGGTTAATTGTCTGGTTCTGTAAACCTCGATGCTATACGGTCATGATCAATCGTCTGGTTCTGTAAACAGAAGCGCTATTTAGTTGTGGTCAATCGTATGGTTCTGTAAACAGCAGCGCTATTTGGTTGTTACAACCTTAAGAGCACTTACAACTTACAACCGTAACAAATTTCACAATTTAACCCCCCCCCCCCATTTTATGTGCCTCTGAAAACATAATACCCCTCCATTTTATACCACTCCACTACACAATGGACAAAAGAGTAGAAAACCTTTAAGCATTTAAGTTTTCGACATGCTAAGTTTAAACTATATATGCTAAAGGGTCCCTCTAAAGTTACAACCTTAAGAGTACTTACAACTACCGTAACAAAGTTCTCAATTAAACTCTTACCCTATTCCCTCCCCCCTCCCTCCCTCATTTTATGCGCCTCTGAAAATATAACACCCCTCCATTTTACCACTCCACTTACAATGGACAAAGGAGCAGAAAACCTTTAAGCAGTTAAATTTTGAACATGCTAAGTCATAAATTATATTAATTCTCACCACTACCTCGCGTGTCACGAAAGATAGAGTTATGAATGGCGCAGCAGTAAACCCTTTGTTGATTTCAAGCAATTAATGTGCTTGGACGTAGGGCTCTGATTCTCTGCTTGAGACAGTCTTGTTTTCACTGACGCTTATTGTCAATTTCCCCATCAAAAATACAAATACGTATATATATTTATACTTTCTGCCATCCTCGTTCAAAGTAAAACATTTACAAAATTTCTTGTGCAGAATTAATAGTCCTTCGTGTGGTGGCGTATCAGCTGGTTGATCGTAGCGCCCCGTTGCAGTAACCAACTGCAGCAACGTTCTCTGCTGTGCTGGAACACAGCAGGACTATAAACCAGCCTTTAGTCAGCGATCTGCAATGAACAGCAACTACAGCACGTTACAGCAATGTCACGGAAAGTCACAGCTATGCTACAAACAAACATTTTAATTTAATATAAAATTACCACGGAGAAACAACAAACGTTGTGAACTTTCCACGCAGAGCTCAGGCTCTCCACGGAGAGCAATCTGCCTAGGCTGGCTCGCAGTGCGCCTGCAAACACTCGTGTACAAGGGTAATGGTTACGTAAAACATTTTATGGCCTCTCTTGGCAAAGGCTTTACCTCAGTAGTCATGGGAAAAATTTCATCTGGTAGTTCAAGAACCTCGTCATTTTACTTATAAACTCAGCCGCTGGTTTTAACTCTTGCATTTTATTTTGTAAAGTATATACAGCTTTTCTGGGCGACTTCATTTCTGTCGGGTATTTTCTAAT
>JAAAKM020006971.1:69573934-69584525 GCA_010016025.2 Alatinidae sp. Z8VKAUB7J3 | reverse complement strand
TTTTGTAAACCATGCTAGTTAGGATACAGAGGAGATTGCAATCTGCAATTGTTTCAACAGCGTTGGCGTGTAATGAGGTGTTTACGAGTATTCAATTGTAGTTTTGTGTTTATATCATAGTAAAAGTGAAAGTAAAATACACGGCATTGATTATGCGCAGCTCAATCATACTTTTTCTAGGTTTTCTAACACATATCAGCCATACATGGTACTCACGTGTTCTTTGCCATTATAGCCACGTCCCAATGTACAAGTACACTGCATTTATAGCGTGGCCTTTCCTCTGCTCGGCACATTCAAAAGGGCATTACAACTGACATTTCCAGAGCAGATCAGTCCCACTGTTAATGGGTTTTCTAACATATAGTAGCCATACATGGTACTGACCTGTTCTTTGCATCATTGCATCATCGTTCTTTGCCACGTCCCAATGCACAAGTACACTGCGCTGATTTTGCGCCCTTTCTTTACTCGGCACATTAAAAGGAACTTTAAAACTAATATGTACCCCACAGCTCATCCCTGCTCTTAGTAATTTTTCAGACCCATCAGCTGGGGGTGTAGGCACACAGCAGTCACAAACGTAGCTGACGTGTTTTTTTGGCTTTATAGCCACGCCCCATTTTAACACATTGATACACTGAGGCACGACAAAGTTAATATCAATCTCAAGTTTATTACATGACAACCGGGTCTCGAACCTCTAAACCTCCTGCCCGTTGGGCTTTGAGGCAACAGCTTTAGCTACTCAGTCACACTACCCCTAACCAAGCATACAGCGGTGAGATGCTAAAATTTTGTTAGGATGGATATGATGTCATCACACACTGTCAAACACTTGTCAAACTGTGTATTCCAACTTTGTTTTTTTGCAGGTCAGTAGCAAAGATGAATCATTTCTTGATATATCAGTCGACATTGAACAGAATACATCAATTTCATATTGTCTAAAGTAAGTCAACAATTTCTTATTTTCCGAACAATCCTATCCTTAATTCGCTGTATACTTCTTGTCTAGATTGCCAAGCATCTGAATTAGCATTGCTGTAAGCAACTTCTCACTACTTATTAATGATTTTTCGTGACCACCTTTCTATCCCTTGATACATGAAAGATAACTTACGAGAGATTTCGTCGCCCACACTAGGCAGGGTATTAGCTTGGTTAGCAAGCCCTTCTTGAATTTAAGTAAAACTTAAGGGAATAGGGTTCAAAAAGGTTTAGTGTCATCGTAGTAAAACAAAGAGGCAATTCAGATGTTGACGTCCTCATGCAGAGATGTTTGGTTTGAACTACCTCACTTCTTTAAAATAGTACCAAAGAGATATAAATGTCATATAAGTAAGTAATTTATTGGAACGTACCTGGACCCAAATGCATAAAACATCTTAAGTGTACATTATTCCTTAACTTGTAAGAATTTCCTTAAGATCTGCCATATTTGAGGGACTTAAGTAAGAAAATTTAAAATACCTCTTTAGTTTCCTTAACTGAAAAGTTTGTCCTTAAATCATCGAATACACGAGCTGCGTGAGAAATCAGTAACAAGTAAACTCACAAGACAGACTGCTTCTTCTTCTATATTAGCTTGTATATTCGAAGTAGATGAATTACAACATGCTTTAAGGAGACCTAGATTTCTCGTAACCGTGAAAATCCAATAAATATCTCGAATGCTCCAAAATTTACCAGTTCGCTTTGAGAGACGGGTCGTTCGTTGTATTTTACATTACCGGGGTAGTTCCCATCATATCGATTTTCTTGACGTCAATAAAAATAAGTTAGTTGCACAAAAAGCACGGAAATCTAGTTTGTTTTATTTCTAGAGTAGATGAGGGTACAATCTGGGTAGGAACAGGGGTAGGAGTAAGGTAGAATAGTATCTACGTCTTTTAATTTAGAGCAGTTTTAGCATTGTGTCCACTGCAAACAAGGGAACTCTGATCTAGAGACTGCTATTAATGTCTATTTCTGCAGTGTTTATGCATCATGAATATACTTTTCCGTGTGACAGAGTTTTTCGCTGGTACAAGAAAAGTCGACCAACTATTTGATTGTAAAAAATGATAATAGCTAACATTTCTTAGAGTTTAAATTATTTTCCAATTTTTATTCTGTAGAAATTTCTCCTGCACAGAGACATTATGTAGCGAGCATAAATATTTTTGTGAGGTCTGCGGAAGCAAGCAAGAAGCACAAAAAAGGTCAGTGGTAGTATGTAGAGTAGGCAAGAAACTAGGATGTTGTTTTTATTACTTTGCCAATCAATTCGTAATGGTTTGCCAGTTTTCAACTTTGTTATCTCCCCTTTATACTTAATCAAACTGAGGTAGAAACGGAATACATTTGGTGTTGCTTAGAAGTAGCCTAGTAAAGAACTGAAGACAAGTCTTTTCGTCATATATTTGCCCTTCTACTATCCGAGTGAAATGTCATTGAAGAGACACTAGATAAAAAGGAAAATATGTCACCACCGAGACTCGAACCCCTTTGCTATTTAGATAAAAAGGAAAATATGTCACCACCGAGACTCGAACCCGTTTGCTATTTCCATAGCGTCTTTTCATCGCAAATTCTTACTTGTTGATGAATTATAATGTTAGGACCACCGACTTAAACTTTACGATGAGAGACTACAACTCGAGAACTGAAAATAATGTGTTTGCAACTCATATTCATCGATACGCATCTGGTGCAACTCCACTCAACACAAGACTCAATGCAAGATTCAATATAAGAGTGTTTACTTTAAACCATTTTTCTCTGTATCCTGATAGATTATTCTTCCACTCAGTAAAATCCAGTTAATATTACATATTACTCTGAAGATGTCAACAGTTTAATTTCACAAAACGTTAGCTTAGTTTAAAAAAAGAAGGAAATAGATCAATCTGTCTGTTGCCTTGTAGATCCTAAGCCAGGCTTTTATTTTTGTAAGCTGATTGAAACCAATTCAATATGTAGGGTTAATCTTGGTCCTGAAATACATGAAATATACGTAGTGGCTGCACACAAACGATGAAGGTTTTGCTAAATATTCTATTTGCGTTTTCAACAGCAGATGAAAATTTAACAAATAGCACCAGATAGCACAATGGTTATTCTAGAACAAAGTTTCATTATTATTGGGCAGGTTTTCACACGTGTGAAGATGGTGCCAGCTTTCACTTCTGGTGTAATAAACTACCAGAAGTTTACAAAGTAGCTAAGGAACTAAGAAATACAAATAATGCATTTAACATGGCTTAGAAGGACCAAGAAAAGTAAACAAAAACCAGAAGCATGGTTTGCATGAATTATTAAGCCAGGCAAGGTGTTGTGTCTGGGAATTTAATTGCGATGGAGTGGATAAACTTTTGACTTACTGTCAGTAAATTTAAACCAATCTTTCATGTACGCTTAAAGTCTCATTGCTTTTTAGGTCGTACCTTTTTGTTGACTTCGCAGTGCTTTAAAATCCACATCAATCGTTTATACGTCTGAGCCATCGTTTAAACGTTTTGTAATATCTGTATGATGCCCCGGTTCAAATCTTGCTATAGAAGTTAGTTGTCTTAAGCAGTGATACCGCTCTATTAGCAAAATGTACTTTGATAGAAGTAATACCGCTAAGGTAAGTGTATATCAGCCTTATGACCAAAACTTCTAGTTTCGATAATATACTAGAATGTATGTTAACACAGGGATTCCAACTGTGAACTACGTTTTCATAATGCGTGCTCTACCAACTTACTCCCAATGAACCTCTATGATACCATTCACCTTTTCACCAGCAGCCACTTAAGCTCTCGATCCTCCACCTCCCAATTTGTTTCAAACCAATTGAAAGCTGTAAATTATCATCGAATCAAGAAGAAAGAATTTGAAACAGCGAGCGGGGAAGAGATTTGAGAAATAGAGAGAAATTTGACATACAAAACGTCCAAGTACATTGCTTAAAAATTCAGCTGTGCGTATTGCAAAATAAAAAGAACGGTATTCATTTTGTCGTGATGGTGATCGTGATCGTGATCGTGATCGTGATCGTGATCGTGATCGTGATCGTGATCGTGATCGTGATCATGTTCGTGATAGTTTTTTGAAATCTACATATGAACGAAGCTATTTTGCGTTGCTATCATTGTTGTTTCCTTAATCTCGTAACAGAATGCGCGTGAAGAAGCTACCACAAATATTGGCACTACATTTGAAACGCTTCAAATTTGTTGAACAGCAACAGAGATATACAAAACTCTCCTACAGGGTTACATTTCCATTGCAACTAAGACTCTTCAATACGGTAAGTATTTATGAAGGTTGTTGTTGTATGTATGTATTATGTATGTATTTATTTCGCCATATAGAAAAAATAGTTACAAATAAAATAAGTCAAAAATTACAATTTTTAAGATATAGATTACTTTACAAAATTAAACAAAAAAATATATAAGTTACTTTAAAGAATAAAGAATAAAATGCCAGTAGTGAAAAACAAAGAAATTGTGCTCAAAAACCTCTACTGATAAAATTGGCATGGATAGCATTAAAAAGGTTCAGGGGACCTTGTCTTCAAAATGGTCCCTTTATAGAGGTATTAAGAAAAATTGTGCTCAAAAACGAAAAGAGGAACTCTTCCTTTACTTACTCTGATGTTATTCTACTCATTCTGTTTACACGAATCTTTTTGTATAAATTAGATCGTCTGGTAATTACTTATAACCAACGTTGCCTTGTAGTTTGTTGTATCCGTAATAGATTTAGAAAAGAGTCGAGTTGATTTTCTTACCAAAAGTTAGGAAAAGTCAGAAAGTTTCAGCACTTTTGAAGAAGGTACTGAAAAGTTTTTAACAATATTCACAGCCGCGGGCCTACTAGCCCCCCCCCCTCCTGCTAGGTAGGGTTAAAATATAATGGGCTTCGAAATCTGTACATGTAATAAGGCATATATTTACTGTTTCCTTGCCGAGTTGTTTCCTTAACACTATTCTCTGAGGTTTATAAACACACAATTCTGCTCTCTTGCAATATAAAGAATAGAATCCAGCCTCTGAAGGTTTGCATATTTTTAGTACTATCCTTAAGTGAGAAAATGGCAAACAGCGCTTTTTGCTACATGCTGTGTTTTTAGATCAGTTTTTAAAACTTTTTGTGTATAAAGATTACAGATCAGCACCGTTTCAGTACAATTTATGAAAAATTTATATTTTGCTTTGAAATTTTGAAGGCAGTGGAATTTTAAAACATTGTGAGGAAATTAAGGGGCGGTAGTCAAGATACGTTTTGTACGTGTGCATCATTAACTCAGGAGATAATATTGTTACCTCACTATAAATACATATCTCGAGATATGGACAGATTAAAAATACCTCAGGGCCATTTGAATAAGTACTATTCCAAAGACAACAACTGGAGTTAAAAGACGTAAAATGCACAAAACAACAAGGAGTAGAAAATATAATTATGAAGACTGAGGACAATAGGTCAAGAAGAATATGGAAGAAAACAGAAGAAGAAGAAGAAAATGAATAGAATGAAAATGGCAATAGCAACAACAAGAATATTAGTAAGAAAAGTTTAGAAGTGAACGGTTAAGGCTGACATAAGTGTAAGCAATGCAAACACTCCTTTATGATAAGCTGCTACCGTATTAAAAGTACGTGATTGTGTCAGTTTAATCTGTAGGAAGCCACATACCATTTACTAGCTCTTGCACATTTTATCTAGCATCAAAAAAGTATGTGAAGATGAGTTAGAGTGAGCATGTGACATTTCCCACTAAATAAACAACAAGTTATTGTCATAGACCACAGAATACAATGCATTTCTTGTTATTACGAACCACCTCTTATGTTAATTCATGTCAAAGAAAATATTGGAAAATCTACAATTCTTGTCCTCTTCAATTTAAGATACATAAGAGCCTACAATTCTATTTAGAGTATTCAGTGCACCCCCTGGCTAATAATTGTTCAAATAGGAGCACCTCTCGCTAGCCTCTATACAGAAGTTGCTGGTGGCCGTACTTATGCAAAACGATTGCAAGTACCATTGACATCAAACCAAAGTTAGTTACGAGTCAATCATATTAAGGCATTGAGAGATGAATATAGTTTTTAGAAGAAGCATGAGTCAACACGTAAAACGGATTTAACCACCATGAAAGTAAACGAGTGTAGAATAGACAATCAATAGGAACAAACGTGTGCATAGGGTGTATTCTTCAAATATTTAACTGCTCTTTTTTAGCGATAGACTCCTTGTCTCATTAGTAGAGATTCAGACATCAATGGAGGTACGGAAAGCTGATCTTCTTATTTATCGGTGTCTACGAAATTCTACAATATAAAAACTAAATTGAAAAGAACCACTAGAGACAAGAGAAATAGAAAATATGCACCACCGGGACATGAACACGTGACCCACGCGTTCTTGGCGTGCGCTCTATTAACTCTACCAACGAGTTAGATAAATTTCGTTATTAACATACCCTAGTCGTAGCCCCCAGTCACCAATCAGTTGACAACTGCATGCAGTTCAAGAAAAATGGAGGCCAGTTTTGAGTGCCATGTGACATAACCAAAGAAGGATTGGCATCCGGCTCGCCATGCTGTCTATCATCAAGTATCGTCGAGTATTAAAATCATTGGAAATAACTGTAAAGTTTCACTTTCGCCTCGTATGAAATATTCAGAAATTTCTCTCTTCAACAGTTGATAATGTATCCTGCTAAAGGTTTAAATAGTGCGGGTTAAAGTGGGTATTTACTGGCGTCATAGTAGCACCACAGATCTCCAACAACGAAGCCGTTACTACATAAATAGTTATTAATAAGTGACTAGGTGACCACTGAGTAACCTCCTCCAACATAGCTATAAGTAACTGTTAACAATGTAATTATGAACTCCTGCTTATAAAAAAGTAAGGACTAAATTACGTTTACTACGTTACTGCTGGCTTTATTGTTACAAGTAAATCTATAGGTATTTCTATAACAAAGTAACCATTAAGTAACTTTTAATTTCGTAACTGTCAACTTCATACTTAGTAAAGTTTGGCATTATCTGGGGGCAGAGAAATGCTCACAAAGCTCATTTTTTACAATGTTAATGAAAAACCTCAACAGATTATCACAATCTTTAATTTTTGTTCTTAAACAAGGATGGCACTAGAAACTGAATTGTGACCAGAGAGGGAGTTCTCTAAGCATTTACCGAAAAACGTAGAACGCAAGTACTTTCTCAATTAAGCAGCAATTGTTTGGTCGAATTCCAATGCTTTGCTAAATCTTTTGATAATTATTGTCGATAAATTACAGTATTGGTGTAGTATTGGTATAGTATTGGTATAGTATTGGTATAGTAAATATGAGAAATTTTGAGAAAAGTAGTATTAGAAAATTAGGAAATTACCTCGAAATGAATTCTATAAATTTTCTTGTAATTATAAGCATCAAAATAGACTTTGACATTTAACTAATCTTTATCATGTTTTCTGGTGTGGGTTTCTATGCGAGCACCTATTTGTCCACATCTAATGTGTGTATGTGATGTGCTATTTATCGTCTACTGTTATTTGCTTTGATTATCTTGTAGTGACGATTTTATTACACATTGTGGTAAAGGATAAGGTATTGGAGCAAGGCGAGTGGCATAGCTTTCTGTTCTAGTACCGTAGATTCAGTAGTTTTGTAGAATTGTATTAGTTCTCTGCTTGTCAAAGAGAGAGTCAATGGTCTTCTGCTTCTATCAAACTTTGGTTTAGCAGAGTTAATTTATTGTGAGGGTTAGAAAAGTAAAGAAAACCCAAAGGGTACAGTCACAGGCATGGACGCGAGCTATTCTCTTGGTCACGAGCCGAGGAATCTGTACGGAGACAAGTAACTTGAAGGTTACAAGTGGGGAGGCAAGCTCCGTCAAGTAGTTTACTTTCGCAAATCTAGCACTTAACAACAAATATTTAGAATTAAAAGAATCTTCCAATTTTGTTCGTTTTATATATAGCAAATGATGAAGGGGATCAGTCACCAAGAACGTCCCTGTGATTCCTGTACTGGATAAGTTTAATAAGACAAGGAACAAAACGACGAGACTCCTTCATATTTCATTGATAAATACACTCACTCAACCAAAAGAATTCTATCAGAATGTTCATTTGATTAAATACGAGTTAAATATAAGAAAGTAGATATTGATCACGTCATGTATATGATCCGAAAGTGATATTTGCTGCATTGTTCTCTGTTTTAACTAGATTTATATATTTTCAGTAGCGTCAATTGATATTGTTTTTATTCATTCTTCTCAAGTAGTAAAAGTTGAGGTGCAAAGCAGGGACGTATTTAGAGCTTCTTTATTGGAATGTGATCGTATCAAAGGTCCAAGTCAAACGTCGCTCTTCTCATGTACCTAATTCAACTATTAGGTTCGGCGCATGAGAAGAGCGACGTTTGACTTGGGCCAACGTTTTTAACAATAATGTTTATAAATGAATGAAGTGTTTAGAGGATTAAGAGAAAGGGTTCATACAGAAAAATGTTGCAAAGAGCAATTTTTGCACATTGGCATTCACTTTCTCATTCATAGTCCCTTCAAGTTAATTTTCACTCGACTTTTTGATGAAAACCTAGTCTTGTATCGTGATGTAGAGTGAGGGTGTCCAAACAATTGGATCTTCAATATACAACTTTCTGTCGCCTACACTATTTTGCCTCCCTTTCACATCAGGGATAAAGCGACTTTTGTACAGTGAAACGTTGAATGGAAAGTCCAGTCGTTTGGCCAGGGATTCAAAGAATAGAGACGCAGCCAAATAATACATACTCCCGTTGAAAAAAGAATGGAAGGAAAATGCATTAAAAAATTGGTCTCAACTATTTCTTGGAATAAGTTGGAATCAAGGCAAAGTTTCCTCTACATAACAATCGCTTATCCATCTTACAGTAAATAATATAATTAAAGGGAATGAAACCCCAAAGTGCAATATTATGTGTTTTATGAGGCTGTACGGTAATCAAATTTAACACTTACGTCAACGGTGGTCTAATTTTAGTCGCTGATGTCCCTCTTTAATTAAAATCCGAAAACTCTTCTTTGCAATTCACTAAATGATTCAAAGAACAAAAAGTTTGAGTAGAGTCCTATCTTCTAGGTGTTATTATTCAGAAAGTATTGAACGTATTTTTGAAAAAAATATGAGAAATATTGAAAGCTCAGGATAAAGAATATTGTACTAATATTTAACTTAATATTACTCTTGCAACCACTTCACGGTGTTTGAAACTTAATAGCAGACTACGTTTTCCACCTGCCTCATCTTTTAATAATATATTCTAATATTGAACGTCACCTTTATAAATTGTGTTTTTACTTTCATCAGCCTTCTGCATACAGCTCTTCAATGTAATAATTTTTGCAAAACAGGAAAGGAAAATCACTTCACTGAATATCGGATTCGCCTTACTAAACGTTTTTGCTATACCAAATGGTCACAACAATCGTATGGAACGAAGTAAGAAAATGCTAGTAGCGCAGAATTTATAATAATTTCGAAGATTAAATGACGCCGTAGAAAACACATTTAAGACATGAGTGACACATTTTATGTCACTCGTTTTATTTAAAGAAGTGCAAGTTTTGAACAATTGCCGTTTGTCACGAGTGACAGAAAAATGTGCCTCTCAAGTACGTTGTATTTTCTACGGCGTACTTTGGTCTTTTCTTTTTCATAGATTCTTTTCTAAAAGCTTTATTACTTTACTCTATACTATTGCAGTGACCAGTGTATGGCAAAAATGTTTAGCAAAATGAACGAGTTACTCAACGTAGTATACAAATTTTGTACTGCTAAGTACATTTTTAAAAAAAACACTTCATTGCAAAATAGCATAATTTTTTACCATTATTGTACGACGTTTTGTCACTGATCGTAGCCGTTATCAAGTGATGCTAAACTATTACAGCGCAGATTTATGAAATAAATTAAAGTGTACTGCATTTATTTAGAACCCTTCATCTGCTAGACAGATTCAAATCTAAACCACTCCCAGGAGAATGTAAAAATACAGCAGCCACACTCATCGCTTACTAGTTCTTTTTCATCATAGCCACGTCCCACGTACATCTTGGTACGGTGAAGCAGCACAACAGAGTTTATATCCTGAAAAAGGATATTACTGCACGAACGGGGCCCTAAACTCTTATTTTCATGACCCTTCGATTATGAGAAAGCTGGTTCAAAATAAAGAATTTGGCGGTGTTGTCAAATTAAGTTCGACAATGTTAATTCTGCACTTACTCTTACACGGTAGTGAATATTATTTTCTTAATTTTTCGAAACGCGGTATTTCTGTCGTTCGCGACTGCTTAGACTGTCAAATTGCAATGAAATGTTTTCCTCAATAAAATTCATTGTTTTTGTGCTTTTCGGTTTCTACAAAAATTATAAGTATTTATAAACTACCATTAACTATTTGTAAAGAAGCATCGAGAAGCGCATAACTGATTAATTCGAAATTTTTTTTGGGGGTTACCTTTGGCCATGGATCACAACGTTAAGTAGAAAAATATTGAATCTAAAATTGAAGCGTCCTTCCCCTACCGATATTGCTGGGCCG
>JAAAKM020006971.1:69549065-69573834 GCA_010016025.2 Alatinidae sp. Z8VKAUB7J3 | reverse complement strand
CATGGATCACAACGTTAAGTAGAAAAATATTGAATCTAAAATTGAAGCGTCCTTCCCCTACCGATATTGCTGGGCCGATATAATTTCACGATTGGTCGTTAATTATCTTATAATCTGAACTTGATTGTTTTAATATCAATTTGCGCTCACCAAGGAAATAAAACGCCCGCGACAAATTGAACAGAGGACACTGGAGCGGTCCATGAGAGTTGAAGTGGGAATTGACGAAAAAAGTTTGAAAAACACTATATCGTTCTTTGATAATGGTAACTGTGTTTGCCTTTTTTCAAGGAAAGCAATCTTTTTGAACAATATTTACTTCATCAGGCCTAGAGGAAACTTTTTGGTTACTAGTTCCTTTCTGCTTTCGTTGTCCTTACTTGAAAAGTCTTAGCAATCGTTTTAGAAAGTGTTTAAATAGACTCATTATAAAATTAGCAGTCAAAAGCAGTCAAGCAAGAAACCGAACAGTCGATGAGGGGAACGCTGCAAAAAGTTTAAAAGTCGTTACCCCAAAATATCTATATCCTCCACATCTTTTGGATAATATCATCTAGAATTTTATAAACAGCAAGGTTATAGATACACAGGAACCAGCCACACCACATGTTAAAGAGACCACAATTAGGTTAATCCTCCCCTTTAAAGGTCAGGATTCGCTCACTGCAGTTGAAAATAGGTTAAAAGCCTTTGGTTTAAAATTAAAACAACTATCCAGCCTGTGTTTACCAGTGGCAAATTAGGCAGTGATCTAAAGACTAAAGAGATAAAACCCCCTATTGTTAACTAACAATGCATAGTATACGAATTTAAATGTCACCTGTGCGATGCAGGGTACGTTGGCTACACCCGTGGGCACTTACATGAGCGCGTAGAAGTCCACAAAAGAAAAGCGTTTTCCGTTTTTAAACCTTACGAACACAAACACAATGGAGAGATTCCACAAAATCTAGTAGACAATTTTCAGGTGCTCCCTAGATGTGTTAGCTTTGAATACCCCCACGATAAATCATCATATATAACAATAAACTTCTAAAGAAATGACTCATATCTTTGGTTGAAAAGCCTTTTCATATGACTATTCCTCAAAACCCTACGTCATAAATACAATGAGAAACAATGAAGAGAAACGCAAGTTCTGATTGGTTACTTGGTTACAGAGTATTGAAATGGACTCAAATTCTACATGTTTCACATAGTACAGTAAAAGGATACATATAACAACTCCATCTCCAAAATAGTTTCTTGTTTGATAAAAGCAAATATATCGGAGTCATTCAATAAGTATTAGATCCATTTGGACCCACCCATCCAAACGAAGAACAACCAGTACAAATTTTGACATGGCTTTCCTTGGACATAAACAATAAGCAGTACTAAGAACAAGTCACATATTATAGATATACAAGCCATCACCAATTCCTAAAAAGACATAGGTTTTCGTGGTATATATGATTTTCTCATTGTAAGGTAATCGACCATTAAATCTACTTGGCTTAAATTTCAATGACTTATTTCATCAGAATTCAACAAAACGCTTTAACGGGCATGAAATTCATAGACAAAACGATAGTACATCCAGTTGCAGCCTTAATGTAGGAGAGGGAGCGTTTATTTACCTTTCAACCAAAACACTATGTTATCTTTATTCCCAGGGGCGTTTAACTGAAAACGTTACGGTGTTCATACATTCTCTAATGTTTCGGTACAAACGAGGCATAGAGAGGGCAACCTTAACGATTTAACATAGATTCTTTTCATGTAGAAGCAGACACAGAGTTTGCACTTTGGTCGTTTACATATTGTGTATGTAAGGTTGAAAAGTATATTGCGAGAAAGGTGGCAATCCAGGGGCATAACACATAGTTAGGGATTAGAGAGCCTAAAGTGTGTTAGTATTGCGGGTCACAGTATCACAGTCGGTAAAACATCATCCGTGGATATTGTGATGATCCGTCAAGGCCGGATTGCAGGTCACAGCGTTCCCCGGCTCGACGAAGGCGCGGAACGTCTCCCCGCTCCGGATCTCGCGCCGGCCATAGTCGATGAACTCGTCCACGTAGCGCTGATAGTTCGTGAACAGCACAAAGCGTTGGAAATGCTCCGGCGCGGTGCCCGAGTAGTGGCGCAGGCGTGACAGGGAAAAATCCACCTGGTCGGCTGCGGACTAAGAAAGCGGCATCGGCTCGACCTCGATCGATCCGGCCGTGCCATTGGCAATGCGGTCGTCGATCGCGGAGAGGTCCGGCAGGTGGAACATATCGGTCAGGCGGGGCACGGAGTCCGCATCAAGATCGGCGGTCAGGCTCTCGAGGGCAAAGGTGAGCGGCACCTGACGGTCGGAGACGCCGACCCACACCGGTCCCCCGTGGTTTTCGATCAACAGGCGGATCTGCTCTAGGTAGTAGCTCTCGAACAGGCGAGGCTGGGTCAAGGTGGTCCCATAGGTTCCCGGGGCCGGCACAGCGCCGTAGGCTAAGGGGCTTCGCGTACCTTGAGTCATCGACTGAACCTCGATCCCAAGATAGGGATAGCAGGCATCGACCTTTGGCAGATCGCGTTCTCCGGCCACGAAGCGTACGAAATGCGCGCGCAGGAGCCGGCAGGCGGCGTCGTAGATTTCCGCTATCCGGTCCACCGCCTGGCGCGGATCCTGATAGGCGCGGAGGTCGCGGACCGCCCCATGGGGAAAGTGATTCATCGGTCGGTTCGCTCCCTTACAAAGGCCGTTGATCGGCTGACGCCTGGGCCATCATAGTCCCTCGTAGCGAAGAATGCCCAAATCCTCCCGATCATTGGCACAGCGTTATGATCGAGAAAAGTGGATGTTCGGGAGGCCGCTTTTTGATGCGACTAACCAGCCGTGCTTGCGTCGTGCCTCGGGGGCGCTTGCTGTAATTGGCCTAGGCCTGTGGGATGCTCGAAATACGAGAACCAAGTTGGATTTCTTGGGCCCGCACTACATGACAAGGTTGTGATAAAATCCGTACATCCTTGTTCTGATGAGGTTAAAACAGCCACACCCTTTCACAAAATCTTACAACTAATACTTAAAATTGAATTTCATTAATCAAATAGTCAACTCAAATACATATTTCTTTAAACCCTTTGGGCTAAGCAAACCGGGTCGAATTGCGCCTAAAGGGTCGAATCCAATGAACTTGATGAAAAACAGCCTCTCTTGGAAGCTCATCCTCCCGGTCCCCATAGCTCTGGTTACCGGCTTGATCGCCATGTGGGTCTTTTTGCCCCAGCAGATCGCCGACAATGTGCGCGCCGACGCGGTCCGCAACGGGGAGCAAATCGCCAATCAATTCAAGGTCATTCGAGGCTACTATACCAAGAACGTCATCAAGAAGGTCAAGGCTTCGGGCGCGCTCAAACCCTCCTTCAATCACAAGACGGAGGACAATTCGGTTCCGCTGCCCGCCACGCTGATCCACGATCTGAGCGAGCTGCTGAAAGAAGAAGATACTTCGGTCAACCTCTACAGCCAGTATCCCTTCCCCATCCGAGGCGATCGGACGCTCGATGACTTCCAGACAGAAGCTTGGGACTTCCTGAACGCCAATCCGGATCAGACCTTCGTGCGCCAAGAGACCCGAGGCGGACAAGAAGTGGTCCGCGTGGCGATCGCCGATCACATGGTCGCCCAGGGCTGTGTCGACTGCCACAACACGATCGCCGGCTCCCCCAAGACCGATTGGGCACTTGGCGACGTGCGCGGCGTGCTCGAAGTCAATACGGTGATCGACGGTCAGCTCGCCACGGGTGCATCCCTGAGCAACTCGCTTATGGTCTCTGCCCTGCTCGGCGGGCTCATCCTGATCCTCGTCTCCCTGGTCGGCGCGCGGTCGGTGTCCAAGCCTCTCACAGGCATGACCGATGCGATGAAACGACTGGCGGGTGGTGACCAGGACGTGGAGGTGCCTGCGCGCGACCGGGCCGACGAGGTGGGTGCCATGGCCCAAGCCCTCCAAGTCTTCAAAGAAAACGGCGCCGAGATGGAGCGCCTGCGCTTGGAGCGCGAAGCGGAGTCACTGAAAGCCCAAGAGACACTCAAGAAGAATATGACCAACTTGACCACCGATCTCGAGCAACGGGTCGAGATGGCCGTCGCCGACATCATGCGCAAGACCGACACCATGCACAAGCTGACCAAGGACATGTCGGCCGCAGCGGGACAGGTGAACCAGGACAGCACGACGGTCGCCGCGGCGGCGGAAGAAGCCACGACGAACGTGCAGACCGTCGCCAGCGCCGCAGAGGAGATGGCCAGCACCATCGAGGAGATCTCGCGACAGGTCAGCCAATCGACCACGATCGCCTCGGACGCGGTGCAGCAAGCCGAGCACACCAACAAGACCGTGCAAGGTCTGGCCGAAGCGGCAAGCAAGATCGGCGAGGTGGTCAACCTGATCAGCGACATCGCCGAGCAGACCAACCTGCTCGCGCTCAACGCCACGATCGAGGCCGCCCGCGCGGGCGAGGCCGGCAAGGGATTCGCCGTGGTCGCCTCCGAGGTCAAGAACCTGGCGACCCAGACCGCCAAGGCAACCGAGGACATCAGCCAGCAGATCAGCGGCATCCAGGGTGTCACCCAGGAGTCGGTCACCGCGATCGAACAGATCCGCGCAACGATCCAGCAGATCGATTCAATCGCCGCCTCGATCTCCACGTCCGTCGACGAGCAAGGGAGCGCGACCCAGGAAATCGCACGCTCGGTGCAGGATGCCGCTGCCGGAAACCAGGAAGTGACCTCTCGAATCACTCAGGTCTCCAGCGCCGCCGGGGAGTCCGGGCGCCTGTCGGAAGAAGTCCGTAGTAACGCCAGTGAAGTCGCCGAGGGGCTGAATAGCCTGAAGCAGGACATCAACGCGGCGATCCGTCAAAGCGTCTAGGGCTGACGGACTTCCCTACCGATTGAAGGGTAGCGCTCGCCGAGGCCCAGCGGTTCCAAGGCCGCCGGTCCGCGCTACTTGAACTCGACCTCTACGAAGACAAACTCGGCGTCGGTCGCATTGATCACATCGTGCTCGACGCCGGCCTGGCGGAAGTAGCAGACACCGGCGGTCAACTCCCCGAAACTCTCGCTCCCGTCCGGGCCGATCAGCTTGAGCTTTCCGGTGGTGCCTGGAACAATTACGTAGTCGTACTCGTGGCGATGGAAGCCGGTGGCCGCGCCCGGCGCGAAGCGCCATTCGGTGACACGGGTCCGCTCGTTGTCTATCTGAACCGTCGGCACGGCCTGCTCGGTCATCGCTCCCTCTCCCTCGCGCTCTTGCTGACGGAAACCCTAGGGAAGCAGCGAACCCTGCACCAGGGCCAGTTGCCGGCACGCCGTAGGTACAGGGATTGGACAACTCAGCCCGCATCTGCTCCGCTGCGAAGCTCGAAATTCATGCGAAGCCAGGAGCGATATCCGATGGCGCCGACCCACGCCGCCTTTCCTAAGGCCGTGCACATGGAGCGCGTCGCGCGGGCCTGCGCGAAGCTCACGGAAGAATGCTATGCCGGCTGCGTGTCGATCGCGCCCGAGCATCACTTCTATCTCGCCGGTTACGATTCCTGGGTCGGGGTGAACTCACCTCAGGCTTTGCTGTTCTCCAGCGAGGCAGGCGATCCGATTTTGATCGTGCGGGATGTGGACCTTCCTCTCGCCCGAGAGAGCAGCTGGGTCGAACAGGTCTGGACCTACCGCCTACACCGCGACAGTTTCCCCGAACTGGTCGCGACGGCCGCCCGGACCCTGGGCATGGAAGCGGGCGCGGTGGCCATGGAAACCCAGTCCTACGCCCTGCCCCATGCGTTGGGCCAAGCCTTGACCGCGGCGCTGGCGCCCTTGGAGATTCGCGATGGAACCGAGCTCCTAGGCGCATTGCGAGTGACCAAGTCGGCGCAGGAGATGGCCTACCTTCGCCAAGCGAGCGGCTATGCCCAAGTCGGCCTCGACGCCGCCCGGCGCGCACTGCGGCCCGGAATTACCGAACTCGAGCTGGCCGCCCAGGTCGAAGCCGCGATGCGCGCGGCCGGCAGTGACTACTGGGCAATTCCCACGGAGCTGACCGCCGGCCCACGCTCGGCCGGCTGCCACGGCACGCCGAGACCGAGGGTCATCGGCGCCGGCGAGCTTGTGCATCTGGAGTTCGCCGGAGTGGCGGCACGCTATCATGCGGTGGCGATCCAGACGCTCGCCGCAGGACCGCCCAGTGCCCGGGCGGCTACGCTCTACGAGCAGGCCCGCCGATCGCTCTCCGCCGGGCTGGCCGCCGTGAGGCCAGGGGTCCCGGTCTCCGAGGTCGAAGCGGCCTCGCTCGAACCTCTTCGGGACGCCGGACTGGAGCGCTATGCCTTGATGCGCTTCGGCTACGGCGTGGGAATCGCCTACCCGCCGATTTGGCTGGAGACGCTGCAGATCAGCCGGGATTTCTCGGCCCGCCTGGCGCCGGGCATGGTGTTCGTGCTGCACGCTTGCCTCGAGCTGGCCGAAGAGCAGCTGGGGGTCCTGGTCGGCGGCACCTACGCCCTCACGCAGAATGGTGTTGAAATGCTGGTAGGCGCCGGGGATGTTCCTCTCGAGATATCCCAGCACACCGCAGAATGAGGTCCTGGTCGCATGAAATCTCTTCACGACAGTCTGGCCGAACGGTTCGGCGAAACCCTGCCGGTGGGCGAGGATTTATCCGGGAACCCAACCCTCCAGGGACTTGCCGAGCGTCGCTCCATCCGCCGCTACCGAGACCAGCCGGTCGCCCCGGAGCTGATCAGGACCCTCTGCGCGCTGGCGCTCTGCGCGCCTTCCAAGAGCGATCTGCAGCAGCGCGACATCATCATCGTCGAAGAGCCGGCCTTGCGCGCCGCCATCGGCGCCCTCTTCCCAACCGACCACAAGATCGGTCATGCACCGGCTTTTCTGGTGTTCTGCGGAAACAACAGGCGCCAGCGACTGTTTCACAGCTGGCGCGCACGGCCTTTCCCCAACGATCACCTTGACCCCTTTTTCAATGCCGCGGTGGACGCCGGCATCGCCCTTGCGACCTTCGTGACGGCAGCCGAGGCAAGCGGATTGGGCTGTTGCCCGATCAGTGTGATCCGCAACCAGGTGCGCGCCATCGCCGAACTGCTGGGGCTGCCGGACTGGGTCTTCCCGGTCGCGGGCCTGACCCTCGGCTGGCCGGACGATGACGGTGAGCTCAGCCTGCGCCTGCCCCTCACCGCCACGGTTCACAGCAACCGCTACGGCGAATCCACCCTTCAAGAGGATGTGGAGAGCTACGACCGAAGGCGCGCCGCCGTGCAGCCCTTCGCCCGACAGCGGTTGCCCGAGACCTTCGGAGAGATCGAAGCCTATGGCTGGTCCGAGGACAAGGCGCGGCAGTATTCGGTTCCGGAGCGGGAAGACTTCGGCGCCTACGTCCGCGAAATCGGCTTCAAGCTGGACTAGAAATCAGTCGTAGCCAACGCTGTAGGGGATGCACTCCACCCCCAAGGCCGAAGGCAGGTCCTGCCGATAGAGGTCGCCATCGGGATCGCCCGTCAGGCTTCGAACGATCACTCGACCGCCCGGCCGTTTCGCCCGGTCCAGGATCACGCTGAAGCTGGAGCCGAAAGCGCAGATCTCGTCGAACCTGAGCCAGCCATCGGGCTTGGTCAGGACGTCGGTCTGATCCAGCGCTGATGCCAGAGACTGACCGTCCAAGGTTGCGAGGTCCGACGTGACGGCTCGTACGGAAGGGGCTCCGAGCCAGACAGCCAAGGCGATGCAAAAAGCTGCCGCTCGCGAAACGCTCATCTGCCGCATCGTGTTCGGCCTCCTGCCGATCATCGTCTCGGAATCTGCCCGATCCCCGCTATCATCACGGTTAACGAATTGTTAATCAATCATTTTTTTCGGATTTCCGTGTCTCGGCCCGCAGCGCATGATACGTTCGGCCATCGTTCGGGGAAGACGGCTTCGCCCTTGCGCGCAGCAATGCAGATGAGAAATCATATGGTCATTGCGCAGCCTGCCGTTTGCGCGCCGTTTGAAGCCCGAGGCTCTGCCATGGAACCGAAACCCTCTGCCAAACTGACCGACCAGGAGGTCGCGCGCTACCAGCGGGACGGCATTCTGGTGCCCGACTACCGCATCTCCGATGACCTCCTCGCGCGGATGCGCAAAGCCCTGGAGCGGCTGACCGAGAGCAACCGGCACATGACGACGGATATCATGATCTGTCCGCACCTCCTGAGCGGCGGCACTCAGGGTCTGGAGGGCGGACAGGATTGGCTCGACTTCGCCGCCAACCCGGACCTGCTGGACATGGCCGAGCAGCTGATCGGGCCGGACATCATCCTTTGGGGCACCACGGTGTTCGGCAAGCCGCCCGGCACCGGCAAGGAAACCCCTTGGCACCAAGATGCCCAGTACTGGCCGATCCTCCCCCTCGCCACCTGCTCGCTATGGATCGCCCTCGACGAGTCGACACCGGAGAACGGTTGTCTGCGCGTGATCCCGGGCAGCCATCGCGAAGGGCGGATCTTCGGCCATGAAACCAAAGATCGCGGCGACTACACGCTCAACAAGGAGCTGGCGCCGGAGGCGCTCGACGAAAGCCAGGCCCGGGACGTGATCCTCGAACCCGGCCAAGTCTCGCTGCACGATGCATTTCTGGTCCACGGCTCCAAACCCAACCGTTCGGCCAAGCGCCGCGCGGGCTACGTGCTTCGCCTCATGCCGGCAACCTCACTCTGGGACCGGGCGCTGGGCGCCGAGATGGCGCGCGGGGATTCGAATGTGGATTTCGCCAATCGCAAGCTCTACCTGCTGCGCGGCGAGGACCGCAGCGGTCAGAATCAGGCGGCTCGCTTGGAGGCCGCGTGAGCGACGTCCGGGAGAGAATCCCCAGACTCCCACACGGGTCTCTGTAATCTCACGGTAATCAAAGACTTGTCGCATGACGTAAAGTCTTTTGATAGCCTGTGTGGCAATGAAGAAGCCCGTAAAGGCAGTTTCAACACAAACAGGAGGCTAGAGCCGTGAAAGGTATTAGGTACTTCGAGAATCTGTTCCGTGCGGGGCAGATCACCAGGCGCGACTTCATGACCAGCGCACTGGCCCTGGGCCTGACGGTCCCGGCCGCCATGTCGTTGGCCAGCAAGGTTCAAGCCGCGACGCCGAAAACGGGCGGCCGGATGCGCCAGGCACTCACCGGAGGTGGCACGGGCGACTCGCTGGATCCGGCGCAGATCCTCGATTCCTACATGATCCAGGTCAGCTTCGGCATGCTGCGCAACTGCCTGACCGAGATCGGCTCGGACGGCAGCCTGATCGGCGAACTGGCGGAAAGCTGGGAGCCGTCGGCCGACGCGGCCACCTGGGCCTTCAAAGTTCGCAAAGGCGTTGAATTCCACAACGGCAAGACATTGGATTCCACCGACGTCGCTGAATCCATCCGCCACCATTTGGGCGAAGACTCCAAGTCAGCGGCCAAGGGCATCATCTCCAACATCGAAGCGGTCGATCCCGACGGCCCGGACACCGTGGTGTTCCGCCTGACCGGCGGCAGCGCGGATTTCCCCTTCATCATGAGCGACTATCATCTGGGGATCTGCCCGGCCAAGGCCGAAGGCAGTATCGATTGGGAATCCGGCGTCGGCACCGGCGGCTACTCGCTCGACAAGTTCTGAATATATTTCCTATGATTAAGCAATGCGTTTAAATAGTGTTTGATCAAATGATTAATTATAATAAATTAGCATAACTATTGCATACGCAACACTTACGTCAAAAGAATAAATGCTAAAACAAACTCTGCATTATAAAGTAATCTGTTTTATAACGTATGTACCTTATACATGGGGGAGACGAGTAGATGCAGGACAACAGAGTTTTGGAAAACAGAATACTTAAGGAATTGGAAAAAAGAATACGTAAAGTGATGCTTTTAATGCCATCAAGTACTTTAATTCATATGTGACACATGCATCAAAGAGCGACAACATCCGAACGAAAGTGCTCACCCATCATATTTACGTTTTTATATCAAACATATTTCTAAGCAGATCCAATTTGAGTTCCTGCCTGTAATAGTGAGTGTTTATCATTTTTAAGCCCAAGAATATTTAAACAGTGCTTAACTTTGTTTGATTCCACTCTAATTGCACTCAGAATGGATTAGCTAACAAGCCAGAAACTACGTACCCTACGTGTTCGTAAGTAGTGATATTCTCAAGACTTTCGCTATCATATCCGTGGCTATAGTTTCAGATATTTACGCTTCAGATAGACGTGTAATTTTTCGTACATCCCTTAGACATTAAATTTCGTTAGCCACAGCATGTAAGTTATATGAATTTCTGTCTGGAAAGTCGATAGATTTTCTTGACCAAAATTACAACCGTGTACACCTTTGCAAGTTTACAATTTCCAAACAGAAAGTTACATATTTCAAAACAAAAGTTGAAGACAATGGCTTTTCTGTGCATGTTCTCTTAAGACTTCGTCGGTAGCCATCGATTACGTGTCTTCGTTCACACATTCAAGAAGAACAAGGATCGCTTTCTTATTGATACGTCATAACCATTGTAAGAGAATCTAATGAGATTTTTTAGCGTGAAGAATCTCACCTCACGCTTTCACTTTTACTTACTCTTTCGCTAAATGATGATGAGAAAACGGACCTCGTAGATGCAAATGAGCGGCCAATATTTTTCAAATTCCTTCGATAAAAATGGCGGCCACAAATCATGGATTTGATAATGACTTCACATGATTATAGGGTTACACTGCACACGGTTAAGTAATGGATTATCGCTCTCGATGTCTTGAAAATGTTTGCTAAGTAGCTCTGTAACAAATCGCATCTTCAGCTCTGCCACGGAAATGCCAATAATTTTAAGCACAATGTAATGTATCCGCTTCCGTAGTATCGAAAGACTGTGGATATCACTACAGGGATACTCAAGCGACCAATAGCCATATCGCATTGTTTTGTAACGTGGACCTTGTTTGTTGCATTGGAAATGGTTTCAAAAGTAGCCTCATCAAATCCCGCAATTGATGTAACAAATCTGTAATTCCAGTTTCGTTACACCTTTCATTGACCACTCTTTGAATTCAGATCAAAACAGTCATACTGCCACAAAATAGTGAAAGGCCTTCTCTTTTACGTGGCCTTTAATTTCACTAGTAAAGGATCCACAATTATGTTATCGCACTTTCTTTATTGACGTTTCTATTCAACCGTATTCATTTTCAGAAAGGGAAAATTTTCAAATTCATTTGGGGGGCAAATACAAAAATGGGGGCGTTCCCCCTCATGCTCGCCCATGGCAACCGGCCTGCTGGGCTCTAAACTGCCTTTGTTCACTGCAGCGTTGCAACACAAAACGACTTTATACATTACCCTTTCCAAAAGACGTAATTACTGGCATCGGAAAATTTTCTGTATCAAATTGAATTTATCTTTTCGCAAGTGGATCCAGGGTAAACGTAAAAGACCTAACTTGCAAATTCTTGAATTCGTGCAGTGTAGTAAACTGTTAGGAAAGACTGTTAAGGACTTTGTTAAGAAGAGTCATCAAATTTCCATTGATAGTGGCCATTACCCTTGGCTCAGTGGATGGCACTGCCTCAGAAGGGCAGTTAAAGATGGCCCAAGTGATACATTTGCAAGTATCCGTGGTGGCAGGATCAAAGCAAAGGAGGGTGTCGCGTTCAGCGTACGACACATATAGGTAATTAAGTGACGATGGGCACGACCCTGGAACTATTGCCTCCGTGGACCACCCCCCACCCCCAGGATAGTTTCTTTCTGGAATAATAGGCACTTGAAAATTTGCAGCCTTCATAATTGCTCTCGAGGATAATTGATTCTGTGGATGATCTCTCCGTGGCTTTACGCTGCTTCATGTTGCATACCGAGTCTGCTTACTCTTGGGTACCTAATAGACGTCCCCCCGCTAATTAATTAAGTAGTCTCCCACTTATGACAATTTTTTAGCAGGCACTTTTGCGGCAAGTAGAAAATATCTTTATTGAAATATGAAAGCCACACTAAAAAGATGAGGGTGACTTTTTGTGAGGCTCGAAGAAATGCGAAGGCGCATATTACAGATGTTAGCAATAACACTGTCATTGAGCAGGAGGATGAGGAGAACATTTTTAAAGTCTCGAAAGGCATGTGGGAGACTACAATGACGTCGAATAACTGAATATTGTTTGTTGTATTGCCCTAAGTTTAGGAAGTTGCAGTTGACTTTAAACATTGATTCTCGACTTAATTTTTTACACTTTTTGTCCCGTCTATTACATTTTTAGTCATTTTCCACCCCGTCTATCTCCCCTCCCGCTTATTAAGTTTTGAGGATTTTTCCAACCCTCACGTTTATTCCAACCCTCCTTATATTAGGCACCCAAGAGTACTCACTTATTAATTTAATAGTTGATAGGTACTTGAACTTTCGTTTTTAAACGTGGAGACTATTTACAGACATTAGAATATGTAATAACTTCTGTAAGTAATTCAGAAATAATACTGATCAATAATTATTGTACATAGCATCTTCATTCCTGTTGTTATTTTACTTTTAGCTGAAAATAGTCATTATATCTATGGTGTTCTTTTCTATATTTCTGTCTTAAATCTTTGTATCAAAGATATGCGATCTGTTTCTAATATTCATATTCATAATACTCATATTTTGGTAGAAAAACGTTGAGACACATTTGCGCTCCAAAATAATATCTATTGACTCAATGGCAGATCTTATATAATATCTTGTAAATTGAATAAATGAAAGTAGAAATGGACTAGCAAAAGAAAAGACGAAACTTCCACTTTCTTATCCCTTGTTTTCTTTCACATCAAATCAAAGCAAATTAAGATGAGACAATCTTATGACAACTGCAAAATGAATGGTATGAGATTGTTAACAAAGAAATATGTGGTTTTGGTGCATGTATAGCCTACAGTGAATCTCTACAACGCATCAAGCACATCATAATCATGTTTACTTCGTACTAAGTTTAAACATAACACGTTAAATTAAAAGGCCATTGAAATAGTACGTTACCATGCTCATCTCTTGATAAATGCCTTTCAAGAGAATAGGAGTGGTGACACGTTTTTACTTTGTTAAATCTGTATTGATCATCGGAACAAATATTAGGTACAGTGGAGCCTCACTAAGCGATCAACCCTTCGTTCTGAAGCTTTTATCTGATCTATAGGCGAGGTGTTCTCTTACTGAGTGAACCTTATGAACGCTTGTGTCAAGCCTAGTTAAAGCATTTATTGGTAGCTGCTTATAGTTTTTGCCTAGACATAAATCAATTAGAATGATAATAGATCTCATTAAGAGATATCAAGCAGTAGATCTTTATTATTTGATAACTGTCAACGTGAATTATTCATGAGATACCTGGAATTATAAGAAGTGTGAGGTCAGATTTTCCAACAACAGTTATTATTCAAGTGGCAAAATTGCATTGTTATTTCCACAAGTCCATCTTTACAAAGTCCGGTAAAAAGTCTCAGTTTAATATTTTCATGAAATATTTGATAGTAGGCTTACTTTAATGCCATTGCCATAAAAACACAATTGACTTTGAGTAGTCTCGTGAGGTAGTTTACTAATGACCTCGATTCAGTTATGCTAGGAATTGAAGGAGGCTCATTGACCCCTGAAGCAAACCTCTCCTTGCAAAATTCTAGCCATAGAAACATAAGCCTTCTGTTCCTCTCCATTAGTGTCTCTACCAAGGGGAACAATCCGCCAGTTTGGCAGATACCACCCTTTGCTTGTTAGATATTGGAGTATGTAGTGCTTACTTTCAGGAACATGGCTACAATATCGTAACACAGCTTGTACTGTATCTAGAAAATGAGAATTTGTGAAAATTTTATTAATCATCTGTGCAATAGAGACAAAAGAAACATGACAAAGAAAGAAATCTACTTACAAGTAAAAATGCAACGGCAGTTTATGAGACGAAGATTGAGAGAACATTCAATAAAATAATAAATTTAGCCAACGGAATATCATTATAATTATTTTTATTACCATTGTTATTTTAGTTGTTGTTGTTGCTGTTGATGTGCTTGTTGGGTTTTGAGCGGTGGGGGTTGGGGGGGGGGATCTTTGGGATTTTTGTTGTTTGTCTGTTTGTTTTAAACTTTGGGAGGTGCCGTTCTATTAAAAGATATTTTTGATGACTCTAATGTTGTTGCAGTCGTCGTCCTCTATCTGTGACCCATCGCAGTTGGTATCTAAATGCAAGTTTATGTACAATTTCATAATGCCATATTAGGGTACATGTTTCGATATAGTCGTTGTCAAAATTGACATCTCAGTATCCACAATGAAATCTAAATATAATCCCTTGAGGAAGAAACTTAAGACTTGTAGAAGTGTATCAGTCATTTGTGATAATGTTCTCAGTATGATTAAGTTATAAGGTTCTCAGTAAACGGATGAAGACTGTTAACAGTGCCTTCCGATGTTCACCTTTAAACAATGTGCTGATATATGTTGTTATCTGCCTCTACAATTTCATTGTTTATTAACTGTTAATCGTTTACTTGACTAACTTGCATATTAGTCTTCTCCTTTTTATTTACTTATTTATTGTTCAGTGTTTCATCTTTTAAAGGGAATGAGGCATTGTACGGAAAGTCTGGAGTGATGTGTAACATTCATGAAACAAATCACTAACGAAGAACCTAATGCGTAGTGAGGCTTAAGTATCTCTGAAAGCAACCCTGCTTGTCGAATAGCTCCTACTATGGAATCTAGAGTAGTGACCCACTGTAGAGACAGTGCCAACCACTAGTAGTCTACCACTCAACCACCCCAACCCCTACTCTACATCGGATGCTATGAAAATTGATGACATTGATTCCTGGTACTGCAAAATTTATAGATAATATTTAATAACGGAATCATTAGTGAAATGCCATTAACCGGTTTCGTTGCATCCTCATCAGAATGGCTCGTGCAAACAAGGAGTTGTTCAAACATTCAAGCATCATATGTTAACTCGCAATCAAATTTGTCAACCGCTGATTGGACAATCGTAAAGACCTACCAACAATTTGGAGGCACCAAAATTGTTAGAACAATTTCAGAGAAAACACAAACTCCTTTTGTCGGGAAAAGTAAAGGATCCCGGATTTCGATGAAAACCGCTTCTTAAACTTTCAACTTTCAACTTGGTCAGCTGACAAGCCCTGTAGAAGTGCCCAGTCTATTTAAAGTTACCGTATATAGGGCACGTATCTAGCAAGTTCGAGTCCCAGATTAGTAAAGCTGTTGGTGGTTGCTTTGGGGGTAGTCAGACTAGGGTTGTGTTCACGGCACAACGCATGTTGCCTAAAGTCTACAAGGACGTCATTCCAACCCAAAAAATACTAACGGTATTTATGAATTTAGATGCCAGTGTGATTCTAGGTATGTTGGAAGGATAACTTAAAGGCTTACAGGTCATATCTCGCAACATATTCCATCCGCGTTGAGAAATATGAAGGACGTTCGTTAGCGTCAACAACCCTTTGCACGAGCCATTCTGATGAGGGTGCAACGAAACCGGTCAATGGCATTTCACTAATGATTTCGTTATTAAATAATAACATTGACAACAACATGAAACTGGGAATTCCTTAAAGAAAAACAATCAGACCGATGCAAACAATGGCATTTACTAGGAATATGTAGTACATCCTCGATTCCAGAAAGAAGTTATTCTTACCCAGTTTTTCACAAATTGTGGTCGGAAGAAGCGAATCTTATTCACAATGTCAAAAACGTCAATTTCCTCTCCTCTTTTCATCTTTTCCAGCAATAAAGAGATTGCGACAAACGTTCCTGATTGCCCAGCTCCGTCACTAAAGAAAAAGTAGGTAAAGTAGATTAACAAGGATGAGAATATTCGATGGGCGAATGCAGTTACTTAGTCAAATAAAGAAGCAATGTAATCTGATGTTTGTCTCGGTCATTTTCTTCACGGTCGTTATGCTGTAACAGCCTTCCAGAAACGTAGAGATGGCTGAAAAAAGGGAGCCCATTCTAGAAAGCAGGCGGATAGGTAAAATTACTCAACAACTATTCAAAACTTCTTTAGAGCAAATAGCATTGAATTGTATGAATTGTGAATTTAATTATACTGAGATAGACTCAGTAATTCTGCTTATATAATTAAAAGTTCTTGCAACCACAGATCCTAATTTTTCTCTTGACTTTTCGGATGACTGTTTTGAGAGGCAAGGGGACCCATTTTCGGGGTAGTAGAAAGTGTGATTGCACTCATAACAGAGAATGGAACTGCACTCATAACATGGAAGTTTCTCTATTAATTATCAAATCATATCTTTCACCTATTAAAGGAATATATTTCCTTAAAGTATATCTATTCAACCTGAGAACGTCAACCTAAGTCTAAGATCCTTGCTTCAACTGGCGGCCCACTGTCCCAGAATCAATGTACGAGTGTCCAAGCTCAAGCTCCTTTCAGCCAATAAAGTGGAGTAACATATTTTGCGAGGCAGATTTCAATACTACTTTGTTATGAAGGCGTTGTTTCTAATGGGCTTTCTAATCTATTCTAATTATTTTGTTTTTACGTATGTTGGTTTTAACTTTGGCGTTACTGGCTTCTTTTTAACCACCAAAACTTCTGGCCCGGCTCCAGGCTCCCAAATCTGGGCAAACGTTGTTTTTAAGTGAATAGCCCTAGCGTGTAAATATGTTAACTTGGAAAGAACTCAACAGACCTAATTGCAAAGTTATCACTCTACGTACAATACTATAATATAATATACAATGTGTTTCATAGCTAAGATTCAGTCTCATCACTCTGAGATGCACTGATGAGCCCACAAAGGGCGAAACAGTACTGTCTGCAGATTGAGCATATTCGCTCCTATACGTAAGTTTAGTTGAGCACTCTATGTTGAGACGGTACCATTGCCGTTTCCTTTATGCAATGCTCCCCGCGCATGCGGTTTGAGCACTCTGGCATGGTGCCACATGAATCTTTTAAATTGCCTTGTTGCAAGCGTGCTTGCTTCATAGCTAAGATTCTCTTCACTCTGTGCTGCACTGATGAGCCCACAAAGGGCGAAACAGTACTGTCTGCAGACACAGCATTTATTATACATTTATCACGGAGTGGAGCATTACCACAATAGCTTGCTTTCTTTATTCACTAACGGAGCTAAGGGGATCGAACCTACGACCCATTGGTTTGAAAACCAACACCTTAACCATTGGTGAAAAAAGAAAGCAAGCTATTGTGGTAATTCTCCATTCCGTGATAAATATAATAAATGCTAAGTGTCTGCTGAGTACTTATATATCTCTGGCACTGATGAAGGCTCAAAGCAGAAACACAATTAATATTTATAATTAATGAGGTTCCCCTTACCCACTGAGTGGAGGCAAAAACATGGCAAGATTGACTTGAAAATTTCTCACCTTAATTATTGGAGCCCCCTCAAAGATAAGCATTGAGCTATTGGCATCTCCGTCTTTAAAAAAGTGCTTTACAACAAAACCAAATTCGTTTTTGGCAATGACCTCATATTTATCGTTCCCAAGCACCGTCTCATAAATTGGTACTGGCTTTTCGTTATAGTCATTTTCCTGAGGCAGGAGAAACTGACACATCTTGACCTCTCCATAGACCATGACATGACTACCAAGAACAGTAGATAACCTCTCCAAGTATTCTGAATCAACCTTCCTATTTTCCCTGTTCCATTTGAGCGTTTTCTCCTTATCTGACATCCATGCGCCCTCTAGCTCCACCGCAAAGGCCTCTGGGGTTAATAGTATTATAAGCATCGCCAATAGCGTAAGCTTGATCTTCATGAAATTGACATCAATTTTTCGGCTTTTGGTCTAATTTTATTTATCTCACTTTCTATTCGCTCGCGTTTAAGCCGGTCGATTTCCTCCTCGCTTTCACGCTCATATGGCAGTGGGCACTTTCCATCCATTTCGTATCGAAGGCTATGCAAGTACAAGAAGAAAATGGATTCATGTTCTCCACCAATTACTGACACTTGAAGTGTTTTAGGAGTGTTTCCAGTTTTTGCTGCGATTCCTTCTTTAATTAGTCGTAATATTTGCTGACTCGATAACCCTTTTAACTTCAGGTTTGGGATACCAAGCAGTTCTATTTCCGCGTCTCCTTCTATGTGCGCTAGTCCGAGGACTCGATCAGACCACTGGATACAATTTTTTAGAGCTCCCCGTACGACGACAAAGTCGCCATCATTTGCCACCTGCGAAATCGCTTGTGAACAAAGAGATAACAAAACACATAAAAGACAAAATCTCATCATTCAAAATTACCGTTGGCTATTCTTTCTAGACAGTCAAATAGTTGGTAGTCATGACAATGTTGATTAGTAAAAACTATCTAGTTCCAGCCGTGCGTAGCCGCAGAATCAAATTGCTAACTCCACTGGCTTGAAGGCTAAGATAAAGTCCAATGCCGATTTCGACCAGTGTTACAAACACATCCACTAAGATCTTGCTTTCGCTACCACCAACCCAATGTTGGCTATGAGCAACGTACCACCAGAGCATTGTGTTATTCACTAAGTCAGGTATTGACCAGGACAGAATATAAACCCCTAGTACGCAAAATAATGATGTCTGTATATCCTGAACACTACCATCAAGTAGCACTTCACCTTCTTTGGTTTTTGGGAGCAAGCACTTTGATATTGAAACGGGGAATTTCATCAATAGATATGACGAAAGAAATATGAGCACTACTTCTGCAATGCCACTGTACACATACATCGTCGGATCGTATTGTGACGATGTAAAAAACTGCTGAATAAATTCATATTGATAAGCAGCGGTTCGAGCACCAAGGACTAATAGGTATATGCCAACGAGGCGAATTCCGGTTGCTAGCAGCTCTATACTTTTCATAGTAGGTAATTCCCTTTTCCCTGATCATATATTTTATGACCGAGTATTCAAAGAGTCTGAGCGATAAATATCGATTTGGATGACGACGTACTTCGCGCTACCCAAATTGTGTCACACCCAAATGCGCCACCCCGCGCTGAGATATAACTGAAATACATTTAGGAAAACTAGCAAACGGCGCAAGCGACTGATATTAAAAGGTTTTTAGAACGCCCTGGCCGAATTGAAAATCCTCGTGTCGGTGGTTCGATTCCGCCTCTGTCCTTTTATTTTCAAAGACTTAAAAAGACAGCAACCGCGATAGCAAACCAGGCGGGTAACCTGCAGCCTTACCCGGACGGCACCAGGTCTTCGTAGACACCCCAATTCCCACACAACTCATCGGCAATGCAACTGCCGACTGCATAGGCCGATTCAAGTGCCGTGTTTAGGGCGGTTAGTTCCAAAACATCTTCCGCTGCCATACTTTCCCCGGCTGTAGCACCGTCCCATTGGCACACAAAATTACTGGCAGCGCGGGATACGATAATTCTGTCGTAATCAACTCTCCCTGCTCTATCAAGCAAGGTCAACGCAGTCAGGACGCCAGCATCTTCACAGCAGCATATGGAAAACTCTCCGTTGCCTTCCGTCCAGTAAGCTACCCATTCTGTCGCCCATTCATTCATCATCCTCCCATGCCAAAAGTTATCGCCTGACAGAACTTCTCCCAACATTACCTTTGGCTTCGCCTGTGCCGCAGAATCGTTTTTAAAACGGGCGCAAAATTCGATGTCCTGCTGCGTCACGAAACGGGATAGATCAATGTCTTTTGTCAGTTGGAAAGCCCAATTAACAATTCCCTGATTCAGTTGAAAAACGGATCGGTAGTTATTCTGCAACGGCTCCGGAAACTCTTTTGTCGTACTGCCGTAGGGACTAACCCCATATTTCCAGTCATCCGGCATCTCCCGAGGGTCAAGCATATGCTTTTTGTCTGCATCCACGACATAGCGCGCCAATGCGACACCGCCAATGGTCATGGCCTGGGGAGCCGCCCCGCCGACCCCGGCAACCAACCAGTAGGCCTTTGACAAATCAAGTCTTGGGTCCATTCCCAGGCCCATAACAGAAGCCGTTGCCGTGTTCACACCTATGCCTGCTACAAAACCCAAAACACCTTCATCGTTCAAGTACAGGTCATAGTCCCCCTGGGGAAAAGAGAGTTTGTGAGGAAGGCCGTAACGGTTGAGCCAGTGTTTGAACTCGCCTCCCATTTCGCCCGAACTATTCTCGGTATGGAAATAGACGATAACGACCACTTTGATTTTTATAGGCGTATCCATTCCCGCTATAGGATCTCTCATGATCTCTCCCAAATAGTGCGTAACTTAGGTATCGGTAACAATTGGAAATAAGTAAAACTTCCTAAGTATTCGCCCAGTAAAGCCAACTCCCTATGTCGAGTCAATCGCATTTTTCCTCTTAAAAACACGGCCAAGACATATCCCAACCCACGCCATCGGCACATAAGCCGCAACCAGATCGAGAACAATAAACCAAACCGGTGCAGGGATCATAAAAGAGGCGGCAATGCCGCCAACTAAAAATACGGTACCGATACCATAGGAAATCAGGGTTTGATAACTTGCTGCGACAATAAAGGCTGCCAACGAGCCAACCAGCGTTCCGGCTGCATGGGCGAGAAAAGGTGTAATGAAGTGTTTCACCTCAAACAGGTGCATTGAAGCCCGAATCGCTTAAGCCTCAGTAACATCGACGCCCGCCGGCGCCGGAATCAGGCCCGACCCGACGATAACAATAGCCATGTTGACGCCACCGCCTACCACCACACCGATTATCACCGCCAACAGGTTCCTGAGAATTATCATCATTTCGTCTCTCCGTTAAGTCTGGCCCACTCCGCAACTGACAGGCTGGTCAATATGACGGACGCTCTCCTAGTCATATAATAATCCCGGATCGGCAACACTTCCAAATATCCCCCTTACGCCGCATCATTCCCCTTTATTTCTTTATTCCGTTACGCCACAATTGGGTGTTGTAAATCAAGTACAAGTAACGGATGACTTTAAGGGATTAACGAATAACCACGGACATGGACAATTTAGGAACAGGAATCAAGGCGAGACAAAAGCAGGAACGCCATGTCAACAGGATTGAAATTATTCATAAAGCTAATGTGCTTGCTGACCGCTATCGCACTTGCCGGGCCGTTTATCTTAAGGGCACCTGACGGCCAACCCTTCCTGCAGATCGACCAGTTTTTACCGAATATTTCCTTTAATGTGCCCAGTTTATCAGATTGGGAGTCTCTACCCGACGGAATCGGCGAGCATGCGGGGGAGACCAAGGTTTACACCTGGATATCCGAAGACGGCAGCCCGCAGTTTTCCAATATCGAACCCGAGGCGACAGACTACGAAGTTATCTGGATAGATCCGGATACCAATCTGATTCAAGGTGCCGCAGCGCCTGCCCCTTCATCACCTCAAGCACCCGGTGGCAAATCGAACATCTCGAAGCTCGAGGCACCGCCCATATTCACAATCTCCCCGGAAAAGATAGGACAGTTAAAAAAGGATGCCGAGAACGTACAGAGCCTTATGGACGCCCGGCAAAAATCGCTGGAAAACCTCTAGCCCCGATCAAAAGGACTAATCATTTGAAAAAATTAATTTTATTTCTGGTCATCGTGCTTCCCTGGACCGGCCGCGCGGAAATTTATCAATACCTGGATGAAAACGGCCGCAAGGTGTTTACCGACAAGCCGCCGGAAGAGACCGGTTTGGCGGACAAGGAAATAAGAGAAGACGAGGCTGAGAAACTGGCCATTTTTTGTGCAAACCTGAATGAGGAGTTAGCTAACAAAAGTTACCAGCGACGCAAAATAAAGGATAATGTGAATCGGGCGTTCTACCTGGACAGTCAGATCAGGGTCATCGAGGACAAAATTGCTGAATCCTGCGAGACACAAATAAGCCGGAAGCAGTAGCATTCCCATCGCTCGAAACCGCCATTACTACTATTCCCGGCTTTGACCAAATAGTTTAAGGTATCCGGCAACAAGTCGGCCGATTTGCGGTCAGTATAACCATCCCGTGGGCTGAGTAATAACAATTACCACCGACTCTGTTTATCAACTGCTAATGTAAAGCTGGTGCGGCAACAACCTTTGTTCAACAAAATAACCGGTATAACATGGCTAGGGGCAGGATTCTTTAGCCTATCCCTGGCCTGGTGTTCGACGGTAACAGCCGCCAACGACTTGCCGGTGCTGGATCTCGACCGTCCCTTTCGCTGGGATTTTTCCGGCTCCTGGGAAAAGGATTTTCTCCGCAGCGACGACTGGACAACCGAACTCAAGCGTATGATAACGCTCCAGCAGGAGGCGCTGGAAAGGCAACAACGCAGAGCGGAGGAAAACCGGCGCTTCAACAGACGATCAACGCTCCCGGTAAGCAATGTCCGGCAGGGGCGCGGGGTTAACCTGGTGGATCTGGCCCGCCTTGCCAAATACATTAGCCGCCAAAGCACCCTGCAAATCATCCAAACCGGCAAGGAAGTGAGAATTCAGCGTGAGGGCGAGGCCGATCTGGTGTGCGGGCTAAGCAACGGCACCATAACCACCTTTTCCAGCCCGCACGGTTCAGAAGTCTGCGGCTGGAACCGGCAACAGCTCATGTTTCAAATCACCCTGCCGGAAAACCTCGTTATTATGCACCGCTTCAACGTCTCCGCCGACGCCAAATCACTCCGGATGATCACCAGTGTTTCCAGCAAGGGCTCCGACCCGTTTAACCTGGTCAATGCGTACGATCGATACGAAGCACCGCCGGACGAGTTCAACTGTGTTCAAACACTGAGCCGCGGCAAAGTGTGCAGTCAGGCTGAGCTGCCCGAATGATAGCAAGCGTACGCCGCGGCTTTACGAACGGCCTGCATGCCCTTGTAACGGCAGTGACACTTATGTTGCTGTTAATTTCCTGCGCACAGCGTACAACCACGCCCGATGAACCGACTACCGAGCCGGTCGGAGCAGTCACGCTGAACCAGGCGGTGAACAGCCCTGTGCCCTATCAATTGCTGGAGGTAGGCATAGCGGTTTTCGACACCGATAAACTCGAGCCCTCAAAGTTCGGCCAGTGGATCTTTGCTGAAATAAGGGATAAGGAAACCCGATATCTCCCCTACGCACTACGCAACACCCTGCTGGCATCCAACCAATGGGGCGCAGTACGGGTATTGCCGCAGAGCGATCCGTCGCTCGATCTACTGGTATCCGGCACAATTTTGAAATCCGACGGCGTAAGCCTTGAGTTAAACATTCGCGCCGTCGACAGTACCGGCCGCGAATGGCTTGACAAAACCTACGCCGACACGGCAAATGCGGAGGACTATCCGGAGTCGACCCGCTTCAATAGCTGGAACCGATTTGACCCCGACAGTTTTGTCGACCCCTTCCAGGATATCTACGACCAGATTTCCAATGACCTGGTGGCGGCCAGAGAAAAACTGGCAGCGCCGAAACTCGTTGACCTGGCCCGTGTTTCCCGGATGAAGTATGCAGCAGACCTGTCACAGGCCACCTTTTCCCATACGCTGGTAAAAGATACTGATGGGTTGCTGAGTGTCGCCAGTTTGCCTGCAAAGGGCGACCCAATGCTGAGGCGGGTGGAAGACATGCGGTCACGTCATCTCGTCTACATCGATACCGTCGATGAGTATTACCAGGCGCTGTACGAGGAAATGCAATCCACCTATGTTGCCTGGCGGCGATATTCGCTTGATCAAATCGAAGAGACCCGCGCGGCTGCAAAGAAAAAATACGATGCCGACGACTACGGAAAATCCGATAATTTCCTAACCCTTAGCCAGCGATACGACCGCTATAAATGGAGCAAGATTTACCAGCATAAATTTACCGAACTGGCGGCCAGCTTTAACAGTGAACTCGAGCCCGCCGTGCTGGAACTGAACCGCCAGGTCTACATCCTGAAGGGTTCGATGGAGGATCGATACCGCCAATGGCGTGAAATACTGCGTTCGATTTTTGCCCTGGAAACCGGGCTCGAGATACCCGGCGACGGAATCAAGGAAGCAGCAAACTAAACAGCCGGCTTAATGTAACCACCCTGCCCTATTGGTTATCATGAAATGCCAGGAACAGCGCAAAGGCTATAAAGATCAAAACCGCTATTGTCATTTGCCAGTAGGGAAGTTCCATTTCAATGCCTTCTCACTCGGGATATCCCGGGGCAGCGCCCCTCTCTGTTAATACGTATAGCCAGAAAAGCTCCGCTCTGCCGGTAATGAGCTTTCCCGGCAGATACGCTTCTCTCCTTTGTTCTGTAGCATATTCTCCATAAACGGCCGTATCGGGTATCGGAAGTTTTCGAAGTATCGGTCACGCAAATATCCCGTAATGGGATACTCAGCATAATATTCTAGATTAGGATTTTTCTCAAGTCAGGGAAATGTCCAATGGGAAATAAACTGTGGGATCCGCAACGGAAAGCATTTCAACAGGCCATCAAGGCTGTTCGCGAACAATCGGGCATGAAGCAGGTGGAACTCGCACCCCTGCTGCACAAACCCCAAAGCTACATATCCAAATATGAAAACGGCGAGCGCAAGCTCGACTATGTCGAGGTGGTCGAAATCCTGGATGCCTGCGGCTGGACCGTCGCCCGGTTTCACCGTCTCTACCTAAGCAAGGCAGTTTGAAACACCGCGCTAAATCACCTTACCCGTCCACCGGGTTTATGCTATAAAGACGCAATTATCTAAGGGGGAATAGCATGTCCAACTACATTGACCACATCAGGAATCACAATTGCCC
>JAAAKM020006971.1:69506415-69530324 GCA_010016025.2 Alatinidae sp. Z8VKAUB7J3 | reverse complement strand
TGGTGTGATATTGAGCAAGTCCTCTTGCCTCGAAGTACTCACCGACGATGCAAGAGGTTGTTAGAAAGATCATTTATCTTTTACCTTCAAAAAACATAAACTTGAAAAAATCACGAAAATCTTACATAGAGATAAAAACCTACTTATTCAATGATATATACAGTTCTCATAAAAAAAGATGGCAATACTTAATATAAACAGTTCATATAAAATAGGATCTGTTTATGGCATCACCTCGTACATTACATAAACTTTTCTAATGAATTTGGTTAACATTACTGTGCCCGAAAAGTGTCAGAAATCAAAGAAAATTATGGCTTTTCACTGACTTATTAAACCTTTACTTGTTTATGGTATAGGACTCTGGGCGAAACGTTTTCTTCGGAAACATAAAATTCTTAGTTGAACATCTTTTTCTCGTAAGTTTCCACTCTGAAATTGAATACGTTTGATAACCGTATACTATCTCAATTCCCCAAGCCCTAAATTTTAAATCTTTCCTTAAGACCAGTTTTTATGGATAAAGTAAGACGATTGTTCCTAGACGTGTGAGGGCAACATAGTTCTTGTGTAAGGTAGGACTCAGCCTTCCATTATCAAGTGGTATAAAAGCCTCTTTCATCCTTCTTGATTTACAGATAAAAATTTACAAGGTAATGCTTTTAAAAGAAGGAACCCCAGCTGCTTCTTTACTTACTTGTTGTTCAGATACACAAATTCCTGATTATACTATACAACACGTTTATATTTTCTACAAGGCCATGGCTAAGAACTTAATCCTTAGTAGTGGTATAGACGTTTTTAAGTTAGAACATCTTTAAAATGTAAAGACTGGAGTTCTTCAAATAATATAAAAATTCTGTACCTTTTACTGATGCAAATATAAAGTGACGTCAATTTTTTTTCTTTAATTTCTCTGTTTCAGAGGTGTGGGACCATTGTGTCATGGCTAGCACATCAGAGTTTTGATTATGTATAATATTGGTTTAATTAGACATAATCCTTCTTTGAGCGTTACATCTTGATTTTACTTTTTTAAGTTTTGACTTAGATGCTGTTTTTTAAAACTAGAATATTATGAGCACGAAGGCTGTATATTGGTTAGAATTAATAGCGTCTAAGTCCTTTCCTCAAATATCTAATAAGATTTAAGCCTAAATCATTGCAAATTTTCATACTTACAAAACGCGTATAAAAGTTTGCAAGCATTCTGATCCTATTTCTTGATTTTGGTCTTCTTTAACATGACAGATTTAATTTCTAATCACAATTGGGCTTTAAAAGATGAGTTGATGAAAAGCTTCAGATTGTAAGTAAAATATTAAAATTGCTTCTGTTTGATTGCCAGCCTCGCCATTGGTTTCACAAGCCATGAGTACATTTTGAAAGTTATTACAAGTTATGATGACAGAAAGATGTGATTACTTGAGCATCTTCTGGTTCCTCTCAGATATTAAATTACTGAACAGGGGAGTTATATTGATGATACTATATTTCCAGGAGGAATATCTCGTCGTGGTCAAATATTTGCTAAATTGATGTGTTGTTTGCGGGAAGTTTAAAATTCAGTTTATCGTTCATCTCTGAGGTTCAGCTGATACTTGCTTTCTGGAAGGCGTTTAGCACTATTTTGTATAAACATCCCGTTTCAGCAGATGGATGCTACTGATAACGTCACTATTATTCATAATATGATGTGAACACGTACCTTTTGTCGCAAATAGGCTGGTACCTGATTAAGAAAACAGAGGAAATTGAGAAAAAATTGGGATGTCTGGGGTGCTGTTATCCAATTATTTGTGATGAAGCAGCAGGGGTGCTTATCTGAGGATTAACGGTTCAGCAATTGTGAAAGAATAAAAATAATTCTTTCCTCGAATCTCGATAGTGGCGCAATAAAGCAACAAATATAGGACAGGGAGTTTACCTTTTCTGACTGTATCACAAAGTTTACATAAAGATTTTGAGAGTAAAATTTATTGAAGTCTACAGTTATCTTATTGTGATTGATTTTTAGTTTGTATTTGGTTATTTACGGAAGAATGATTGACCAGTAAACAACTCAATGTGTTATATATCCTTAGGACTATCACTGCTGGCAAAGGTCGTTTTTAAAAAGGTATCTAACCGATCGTCATTCTTCGATAATTTGATGAACAACAATAAAAACCGCTAGGATATGACCAATTGAATATTATTGTTGCTCACAGCTAATATAGCTGCCTCTTTGCAATTTAAACTGCATGCTATTGACGAGATCTAATTTGCCCTAATAACATCATTGTTGTCCTACTGCAATTAATACAGAATGTTTCAGAAACCCATGTTGTGCCAATTTCTTCGGCTGGCATGACCACTTTTAAGTATTTGAATTACAAACGTTTGGCGTCGTCATTGTAAAGCTAGTAATACCATGGGGTAGAAATCAAGCGTTTCTTGCTACTGGTAAAATAATTAAGTTACGTGACACTAGCCACAATCTTTAAATTTGAGAGTGCGCTGTGTTGTTGGCAGAAATGAATTTCTCAATCTTCAAATTAAGTTTGTTGTGGCTAAAGATGTAAGTTAAAATTTCTAAAAGAGTATAATAAGTTTTGAAATTAATTGTTGATATAATGCAAATTTGCTCTTGTACGAATTAGTGGGGAAAGAATACTACTACAAAAAGGGATTATTGTGGAGAGTTCTGAGGTCAATGGTATGGTGCAGTGTTCCTAGAGCTGGCTGAATTGTGAACTCAAATGATAAAGACGTATTCTTACGTACGAGGAAAAGGGAAACATTGGAAAGCCAACAAAAAGGATATATTCTGAAACATCTGAGATTGGATCCCTGATTCTTTGCTGGGATATTGACTTTTGTGTACGTTCTTAAACCTGTACTAGCATTTGAAGCAACTTAAAGCAGTCGACAAGGTATGTCTGTGTCTGATGAGTAAGGTACTTTGAGAAGTCTCTTTTATTTCCGATATCTTTCATCACAGTACGTATTTTCCCTCCAACTCATTTTAATAGGAATAACTTTTACTAATAATGCGATATCTAGGTTCATGATTACCAAGTCTTAGAAACTATTATAAGAATATTGTTCGGTATCAAAACTCTCATAGTTGTCTCTTCTTTTTCAGCAGAAGCCCATTTTGCGATGTCATTGATTGTTCACAACAGAGAGTTGCATGACACAGCATTTCTTTTTAAACATTTGTTGTTCAAATATGGTTTAAATGTCACTTAAAAATCTTAAAGATATACTTTTGCTAAAATTATTTCTTTTCCTCTACCATTCCCTCGGAAGGACAAAAAAATGTCATTTTTGCTATTTTCCTCTCAAACAATATCAAATTTTACAAAAATAGGAATATCGTAAGAGATTTATCTAGGCTTCATAGAAAAATATCTTAACAACATTTATCGTAAAATGCTGTGTCATGCAACTCTCTGCGATGAACAACAGAGCCTGAAGATGGAAGAAGTTTCTCTCGAAACGTAAGTCGCAAAAAGACAGCGACTCAAGATATTTTAAACGTTACCATCCATAGCAATGACTGAGTCGAAAAATGTTAAAAGATTTAAAACTATTCTTATACAAATAAGTATTTGTATATTACTGGATGAAAATAACCACAAACGTCAACTACATGTTCTCATTCTTTGGAAATGAGATAACGAATTATAACTGTTTTATCAAATCTTTAAGCCTGTGAGAAAATGCAAAAGTTTGCAAATCTTTTGACATTTAGAAAAGATTTTCAAGTAACGTAAAAGCAGACGATAAATGAAATTTTCAGGTGTCTAACAGGAAAGAATTTTCAATAATATTTTCTTTGACTACTATACACTTTCGTAAATGAGGATTTAATAAAAAGTGGTAGTGCCCTTAAAGGTCCCTTTGTTTTAGTTTTCAATGTTCTCCTTGAGCTTAGCGACCTTTTTTCAAGCAGACGCGTTGTATTTGATCACGCAAGTATAGTTTCATAAGCCCTATAGTAAACAGAAATATCTTAGCAAACACTCATTTGTGTGATGGTCATAATTTCGTGTTTACAAAAGTAGCTGTTAAGGAGTTTCTTCACGAAAAATGTCCAATTAAACACCACTTATAACAAAGAAATCTATAAACAATCTAATCAAACCTTGGCAATATTAATGTTAGAAAGCGCTATTTTTAAACATGATTTATCTCAAATGTACCTTGAAAATTCTTAATTATTGAAAGGCGATATATTAGTTGGAAAATATAACAGGAAGTAGTTGTTACATTAAGTTTCGGCGCATGGCACCATCAAGTTTCGACACGAAAAATGTTCACTTAAATACCTACTTATGGAAGGAAGATACAAACGATATAGTTATACTTTGACAATATTTATGTAAAGAATTGTTCTTTGTAAACGTGATTTATTTGAAATATAAGTTGAACAGTCCTAGTTATTGGAAAGGTACATTTAATTTTGAAAATATGATAGAAAGTAGTAAACATAGCACCATCAAGTTACGAACCCGAGACATATGCGTTGGAAGAGCATGTACATTGAGGAATTACTGAGTGAGATCATTGCTGAAAAACGTTATGGATGATTGATATTTTAGGAAATTTATTAAAATGTTTTACGTCTATACAAATCAGCATCCTGACATAGGTTATTGTTAAAGAGAATTTAATTGTAATCGCGTAGCCAAGAGAAGTCAAAAGCAAATGTAATTTTTATTTAAAACTTTCTCAATATTTGCGCTTAGAAAAAATACACTCCGCATCACAAAAATGGAAATTTGTGTTAAAAAATGATACATTTTTTATAATAACTTTGCTACTTAGAATAAAGACTAACATTTCTTAGAAAACTTTACTATTTCATAGATTTTAAGAAGGCAAATATGACAGTAAATCTAGCAGCGAATGCTTGTTACCGTCCCACATAGATTAACCTATGCATGGACGAAATCAGGTACAGACGTAGTAATAACCGTCTTAAGTAGTTTTATCTGCATGTAGACGACACGAGAATCTCATATGGTAACATTATTAGCTTTCTCGAATTTGTCATTTTCAAAACAGAAGCAGAAAAAAAGTCTCATGGCACTTAAGTCACTAAATACAAATGAGCTTATTTTCAAGTCAGTCATTAAAATATAAATGAGCTCTATTCAAGTCCGTTATAAGCATCATACTAAGGAAGAGTGTATGTTTCATCAACGCCTCTTATGTGTCTACTGAGGTCTTAGATTGAGTAAGGGAGATTAAAATATGTGCACCATGATTCAATATTGCATTGTTAATCCTTAATATTACCGTTATAATGATCATTATCATCATCATGACTATCATTATCAACTTATTATCATCAAAATCGTAACAGTGATCAATTTCAAATTGAACTTTATTGTTGTGTCAAACATAGATCAGAGTTAGGAATGCGTTATACGAACCAGGGGCAACTATCAACTATATTATGTAGCGGTATTATGGGCTCTTATAAAAAGAAATGGAAAGAATGAAATATCGAACAAAAAATATTTCTAAGAGAAGAGTTGCATGTCGTAAGTCTGTAAAACGTTTAAAGACTAACTTATAAACCATCTACGATTCCAGATCAGGAGTATATGTCTTGATCCTTAGCATGTTTATGAGTTTAATTGAAGGAATCGCAAAAAGCAGGAAGAATATTATCTCGTAAGAAATATAATGAAAGTTATGTAAACATTGGCGCTCATTGTCACTAGATGCTCTTTAAAATGCTTATTGTACTTTTTTTATGTCGCATTTGGCAGAGTTACCTTTGTAGGTCCTACGTTCTTTCGTAGATGGGAATTAGGAGTTTTGCTATCAAAAACGTCCTGACAGTTGCAAGATGCTCTGATGTTTTTAACAGCATGATCAAAATCGCTTTACTCATATTTCAATGATCTATTTCGTAGTTAAGTACGTCTACCATTGCATTAAAGTCATACATAAATTACGTTTACCGCTATTATCTAAAATTTACACCCAACTACACATAACTTTAACTCTAAAGTAAATAATAATCAAATAAATTTAGGTATTTCTTAGAAAGAATATACAATTTATAACAAGATGTTAGGTGAGTAAAGACAAAGTACTGCATTATTTGAAAATGACTTAAGCAAAATATTTATAGCATCTAGACTGGTCGACTGGTGTATCCTTATAACAGTGTTTTTTACAAAGAATGACTTGGTAGGAAAATATGACCATAATATCAACTCAATTTAGAAAAAAAATCACAAAAGAAAGAGACAAAAATTATAAAGTTGCAGCTTATACTTCGAAAATTAAACATACAGTTGTCGATACATATTTCGAGACTTCTTATTCGTGCAGCAATTATATCTTTGTTAAATAATTGATATTACCTAGTAAATTGTTAACAACCCCGTTGCGCGATATTCAGGTGTTTTCAAATTTAAATGTATAGAAGCCGTGTAATAGCAAAGTTTTTGTTTTTGGACAATCAGTTATTGTCATAATTGTTTTCAATATCATAAAATGGACCATAATTGAACACTGATAAAAACAGTGTGATATTTAAGATCAGTAAATAAATTTTACTAAGCTATTATGCGTCCCACGTTTGTTCCAAAAATACACGAATGCTCTGGAGTAATATTGGGTGACATTTTTAATAATCCAATGGCGTCTTCTGCCACTACATTTGCTATTTGATCAGAGTTTGGTTTGTGTGTATAGGTGCTAACCAGTAGTTTAGGTCCCATCTGTTTTATGCCTAGACATGAATTAGGGTAACGGAGGAGTTAGATTTACTAAGATCTTTTCTATACTAACTTTTGTGGGACTGTGGAGAAATTATGTCGTAAGAATTCAAAAATATAAACATCTCACTCATGCTTCAAATACAGCCAAATAACGCAGAAAAAAATCTTGGATTAATGATGCAGTCTGATAGAACACTTACTTTTACGGACTAAATCTGGTATTTGTTTTTGTCAAGATCGAAGTTGAACATTAGGCAAATAATCAAATATATTTAAAAGCCAGAAAATATTCCTAAAAACTAGAATTGTATATTTTAATATATTTTTATCTACATATTTATATATAAATGTATAAATTAAAGGCATTTTTCGAAAGGTTTGGTTTAAAAAAATTCAGTATTCACAGGGACTACAAAAGCTTTTTATTCTTAGACATTGGTGACAACCAGTAAATTATATGCAATAGGAACAAAATTAATAAAACTTCATTGAAAAACTCTATCTAAATCTATTATGATCTTATTCAGTTATCACGCATTGGATCACTTTATCATAAACGTGCTGTTAGCACGAGTAAAAGGCATGCCAAAGAAGCCACCACTATTTTTGATACAGGCTGTGGTACTTTTCAATTGCTTAACGTGTACATTGGGTTGACTTAAAATAAGCATTTTGAAAATGGCATTAAAATAAAAGAGTAGTACATGGTCATCTATAGCATGGGAGGTTGTATTCAGGCAATTGTAAATTTCATTGGAAGAATGCTCTTCTTTTATCTCTTGAAATAAGAATTGACTGCGCATCAGAGCCACTCAAGGGTAAGGGTTGCTAGGTTTTTGTCCCACTTGTTGGCCCTGGGTACCTAAATGCTAAGCCAGAAACAGAGAGAACCACATGCCATCATTAGAAAGAAGCACAGTCACAAAGCTAGGTGAAGGTGACCGGTTGGTTCGAATTTTGTTTTCAGATACTCTCTCTTAGTCTTCTGCCCATTACAAAATATCAAGCCGAATCCTTTCACTTCAGCCCTGGCAATACCTATACCTAGTAACAGCAGTACTGCTCTTTGTAAATATATGAAATAGCGTTATCAATTATGCTAATACTGGGATCCAATCTTTTTAGCCAATTTTCAGAACCAATCTTTAAATGACCTGAAGAAGTCTTTTAGACTAAACGTTGTCGGTATAGTTTCCTCTTTTGGTGTTTCACCTATCATAAAAGTGTTACACCGAACACAGCAGTGCAGTTGAAAATGATTATTCCATCATAACAAATGTGCAATAAACAGCTATAATGGAACAAGAGGAGTATTTGTCTCGTTATAAAAAGCAGACAGAGCAGAATGGCAGCATTTGTAGTACTATACAATACAAAGTGTTTGTTTTCGTTATTTACTTAGCAATCTTAATGTTACTTATTTACTTAGTAATCTTAATGTTACTTATTTGAAATGTTACCTTTCACCACGATTGACTATGTGGGCGTTTTTGGACACCTTAAAACTTGTATACGTCTATTAACTAGGAAAGAATCTCTTAGAGTATAGAATATTTCACTATAAATAATTTCTTGTCAAACTTATGATTTACAAATTCTTTGATATGGTCATATAGTTGGGGCTTATACCGGAGTCAGGTCATATTTTTCTCGCGAGGTTTATCGCATCAAGATGTTGAATTTTCGTTGGACTATTTATGTAAATTGTGCCTAGGTAGGAAAATATTAATTGAATAATGTAGTTATTGTTAATATGGGATAATGAATCACTTCAGACGAAGTTAAACTGCACGTAGTCAAATGTAATTTTGTTGAATGTTGGGCCAATAACTCTTAAGTCTAAAATTTAAGGATAATGTCTATTTCTACAGTCGTTTCTACTTGAAGTCCCTCAGATTACTTTTAAATCAGACTTGTAGGCTGTCAAGGTGAAAAAATGAGATTACCTTATGAAGAAAATACATCAAGGCGCTTCTTAATATTGAGAAGGGGATAAAAGGATCTATTTGTGGTATAAAAATGGCTGATAAATTATTTGCTCGAGTATGAACATGTTACATTCGACCGATGATGCCTCTATCTAGCAATATAACATGCCTTCGTTTAGCGTATCAAAAGTATCTGCAAACCTAATTACAAGCCAATTTCTCTTGAATTATAAAACCCATCTCTCAATAAAGTTAATCCAACAGCTTACACAGTGCTCTCAGTATTACCAGCTGAGACAACTTATGATTTTACAGTGCAATTATACACCCGGGCATTTTTAACTTCTAATCATCTAACTTTAGTAGATATTTCCTCTTTCTTTTAGCAAATGTGAAGTAAATAATTTATAGAAAATAACTGTTTTCTTAGCAAGCTCATGTTTAACATGTTTACATCAACATGTAGATGTTAGAAGAGTCCCATTCATAGTAGCTGGCGAAGGAAAGGAGGCGCCGAGGGGTACTTTCCTCTTGAGTATTTGCAACGCCTACCAACAATCTTTTAGCACAAATAGCGAAGATGGATTGAAAATAAGTTTCAATTTATCAGCTATTATAGTCTGCAATAAGGGACTTACCCCCATTTTCCTTAGTATGGAGAAAATAGATAACCGTTAATAAGCGTAAGAAACAGGTGTTTACATTTAGCCGCAAGTTTATCCCCAATGTAATGTGATTTTTCTGTCATTGTTAGGTATCTGGCCCCTATGCTTTCAAGAGGTCCTTTTACAAAAAGCACTTTACCAGCTATTTTGCTTTTGAGTATATTAACATACGGGGCCACCATACCTCAGTTGCTAAAGCCCAAGTCGCGAGTGCATGAGTCCCAGATTTGATTTCTGGTAGTGACTTGACCATTCAAATTCTCTCCTTTCGATAAATAAACTTTGAGGACGAGGGGTACGAGGCCCAAACAAGGCCCTTTTTCTAGCCCTTCCGCCAATGCCAAACGTTTTGTCATGTCCTTGGAGGCACCTTACACTGCATGCTACTGAATGGTATTTTGCTACGTACCTTATTAATTTTAGTTATACCCAGAATTTTGTCACTGTTAGTTATGGCCGCAGTGTTGACTTGAGATCATAAAGACCTTGTATTTTGACATTGCATTGTTACATGATCTTCCTCGGAAATTGCCACTGTTCAGTATACCTGGTTTGTTGCGTGCTCTTTTACTTATGGTTTCTACAAGTTTGATTGACCTAGGAATCACTTTAGCATAAGAACTGCTGAAACGTCGGTTTTTGTAGTTGCAAGTGCTGCAGATCATTGTTGTAGACCTACTAACTCTCTGCCGTATCAGTCCTTGCCAAACTAAACGTGTTAAGAGACAGGAAGTAAGCGTCAGACTGGCCAAAGTCGTATCGATCATGTTAAGATTAACTGCTGACGATGAGAACCAAAAGGTGGGCCTTAAACAAAGGTACTCTCGTGTCGCAGTTATTGCTGCCAGGTATAACACTTACAGTTACTGAGATAACTACTTCATATTATTTTCTAATATTTCGAAGGTAAACCATTACGTAAAGTCCGTACAGGTACATCTTATTTACCGACTTTTCGAGATTCACCGCAAAGTCTGGCTATTTAATATATTTTAGGCAATCATAAGAATTCGTTTACAATCAAAGGAAGCCATTTTATTACAGCCCAATGCCTATCGACTCCCCTTCGTAGGGCTTTGAGCCAATGCTGTAGAACGTACACGACAGGTCGTCAAGGCTCTTAAACGTATGACCTAATTGAAATAAATTACTTGAGATAGAAGAAGCTCTAATCTAAAAGGTTGTAAAATTAGGTTCGTTAAGTTTAACAGGGTAAGTAAATGACCGAATGGAGGTTAAAATATAACATGTCTTAAGGCGGGCCCTTTTGGGTTGATCTCTAAGAGTTTAAAGGTATTAAAGAATTAAGATAAATTTGTACAAATTTCTAAATAACAAAGCCGCCAGAAAAAGAACAAATCATCTATCTCAATTTAACCGGTAGATCAAACCTACTTTTCTTAAGTACTTCAATAAGATGAAAGGGAGATTATGAACACCATTTGTTCTAATTTGGCGCACACATTGCTTATTCTCTGGTCATTACATAGCTTGGATCGAATATTGGGCTTGCAGATGGCTTAGGGGAATAAACAAATAGATCAGATGTTATGTCTGCCATCATTGCTTATAATAGGCTTGTCATTCTAATCAATAAAGTTGTAATGAAGACTTGATGAAAGGACTCTCTTATAAGACTTGTCGGCATCAATATCAAGAATTATTAAAGAAAATACTTCAGTCATTAAACTGGCATACCTAATATAGCATATTATTTTTCTATGTCGCCTCCACCGACGGCAGGTAGATTTGGCGATTGTAGGAAAAGACTTCATTTGCTCCCTTTTGTTATCAAGTTCCATGACAATGCCTTCTTTGAGAACATTTGCCTTATCGACGATGTAAGATAGCTCGTATATTGATTGTTTAATGTTGAACTACGAATGCCATATTAATATTAGTGGTGCCTTTGGTAGGCTGTAATGATTAAATAAATCAGGAATCATAACTTTGCGAGAAAACAACATTGCAAACTGGAGCCTTTGGAACAGTGATATATTGTGCTTCTCTTCTCTTAATATGGCTCAGTTCAATCTTGAGGGTTCTTATTACAAGACTGAGGTTGATTTCAAATGTAATGCAACCAACTAAATAAGGGAGAGCTTATCGAAGAACATTGTTAGGATGATGTGTATCTAGATGACCCAGGAGTTAGCGACAAGGCAACATTGACAAACCATGCACCTTGCCGACAGTTATTGTAAAGTAAAGAGCATGCGCAATGAGACAGTAAAGTTTACTCTGTTATTTAAGCTTACTTTGCTTGAAGGAGAAAATATTCTTTATGAAATGGATGTATACAAAATAGTTTGTTAATGAAACTTGTGTAAGAGATCTTTCCTTCCCTTTTAATTAACTACATGATTCTCTAAACGTGATACTGAATACTGGTTACATTATCATGATCAGTAAAAATTTTAAAGTAAAGTATGTTAAAATCTTAATAATATTATGTAGTAGCATTGTGTAACAAGGCAGCAAATACATAAGGCTTTTTATTAAGTAATAGAAACTGACTTCCAGCACAGTAATATTTGACGATACTTTTTGTTCACGAAGCGTGTTTGCCTTGGAAAGCAATACAATATAAAATACTACTACCTTACTAGCCTGCAGGAGAGAGATTATTCAGCAAACGTTTTATACATCATCAAGCCGACTTGAAGACCTGAAGGGATTTCTATAGTCTATGACTTATAAGTACTTGATTGAAATAATAGATATGAACGTTACCTCACTGTCTCGTTAACAAATATTGACTGCAAATTAAAGCAAAATATACTTCCTCTTTCTATTGTTCTACCCAATCTGTAGCAGAGTTAAGCATCACTTCTATTCATCGGTAGATGCTAAGTAAACCTTCATACCACTACCTCGAACTCAAGCTCGGTCTGATCGATCTACAGACTTGTCTACCAAGTGACAACGTGCCATAAGCAAATTGTCGATGGGGTTAACTGCTAGAGACTGACCTTAATGTTTAGATTTTCCTTCTGTCATTTGTCTTTCGTAATGATAAAGATGAGTCATAGGATCTTTTTATGATCAATCACATCTTCGTTTACACGATATATGGTTATGTTTCTAACTGGGAAAGTATTCACCAATTGTACCGAGTACTTTTCTTATAATAAAATTATCTAAGAGTCGACTTATTGATCTATTGAAGTGATTCCATATATATACAATAAAAATTGACAAAAAGAACTAATAAGGAAAATTGGTGCACTGAATCAGTGAAATTAAACCCAGAAACTACTATGTCTTTTATTGTTTCTCTATGCAGTAAACGTAAGCCCCTCAATCGCATGAATATTCACTGTGAGTTCAAATTTTTTCCTCGTCATTTGTTCAGATTTTTCCCCCACCTTATTGTTAAGTTCAAGGTCTTACGAATATACACATCGGTATTTTCCGTTTATGTAGGTAATTGTGTCTCCTACCATTATAAGTGGAAGACATCATGAGCAGTTCCTTGCGATGATTCGATAAACATTAAAAAAGTTGATTGCTAGTTGATACGTCGATAAATTTTGGCGGGGAAGTCTTAAAGTAACTCAACTAAGATAGTTAATAAGCATAGATAGAAATTCATTCTATCATTGCTATTTTGCGCAGGGAAAATATATGTAAGAAAGGTATATTTAAAGTAAACCTACGGCCTGACGAGCTCTTTGCGGGTCCGGCCTCGTTTTGGATTTCTGTGTGATAAAGGTCCATAGGAAACGTTGCTACAGTCTCAGCTGTTTGATAACTTTTCGATCCTATCAAAAATTGTTCTTGATAAATGTTCGTTCAACCCTATTTACAATCCTATTCTACATGGGGAGGGGGCTTGCTCTTAGTGCCTCTTCGAGGGTTAGGGCTAGTGTTGCCCTGTCAGCATTTCCGCTGGCGCTAAAACATTCTGTCGACATTACAGAAGATTTGAGAGAAAGCTGGCCAGCAAGGAGCATCAACAAAAGTGTGGTGTAAGGCAGACTAGGTAGATGAAGCCCACAATCGAAGTTGTTGCGCAAGATCGGTGAAGAGCAAAAGTAAAAGACTGACAAGAGCTGGCTGAACTTGCAGAAGACCTGAAAGAAAAAGAAATAGTTTTTGGACTTGAAAAGAAACTTTAGACATACATGCAACTACGCTACTTAAAATGAAAGTGAAACCATGAGATCGTAACAACGTATTCAAGCTGTTTGGAAGATTTAGTCTCACGTCATGAAAAGATCACAAGGCAGGAAAGATTTTTTGAATCCTTAATGTTATTACCTACAGAGAGCAAAGGAATTATGAACTTTCAACGAGGATCCTTTAACTTGTGAAATTCATTTAACAAGTTCAACAGGTTGGTGAGTGAAGACGAGTCCGCCCTTTGTGCCATGGTTTGTGCTGATTATTATTTCGGGTGTGGGTGTGTGGGTGTACTTGTGTGGGGGTGAGTGTATGAGTGAGTGGGGAAGTTGATACTAAAAACTGTTCAATAAAGGATTCATCAAATGAGATGATCTATCCCTGAAAATACGTAAACTTGGCACATATCCTCAATATGCTAAAAGATAGAACTCTATGGGTTTACTATCCCCCAAAAGATAACCGTATAAAATAATATGTTTTACAAACCACTAGCGACTAAAAGGCCTTACCTGCTCCCTCTGGCAATCTTGAATCCAAATAATACCTTTGTTCTCTGGATATCCCTACAAATGTTGCATAAAAAGTGACGTAAACGGATCAGCTTAAGCTTATTTACGATAACGGTAATGATGACGATATTGACGATGTTGATTACGATGATAATGATAACGATTATAATGATGATGACAATTATTATAATGATAATGATGGTGATAATGGTGACGATGATGATGATGATGATGATGATTATTATTATTATTATTGCGATGATGATGATAATGATGACGATTATTATTATTACGATGATGATGATGACGATGATGATGATGATAATATTGATGATGATGATGATGATGATGATGATGATGATGATGATGATAATGACGATGATGATTATTATCGGGAAAGGGAGAACGATAATGAACAAAGTTACAAGGAGGCTGCTTGGATTCGTTGGTCATTTGATACGGCATTCACTACAAGAAGACACCATATTAACAGGAATGATTGCGGGGAAGATGGCACGGGGCCGACAATGCGACACTCCACTAAATTGTTTGGTCGCTTGACGTAGCTTACTGGAACCCAGTTGATAAAGTTGGCCCGTCATAGGACGGTCTGGAAGCGGACATTACGACGCTACCTCAGAGACTGACATACGACTGGAATGATATTTACCTCGCTGGATTAAAAGAACACGAGAAAAACTGGCGCACATTTTCTTATCGATATAAATCTGATTTCGTCCGTTGACATTCATTTCTGTAGACCGTGAAGGAGTCATTCATAAGCAGTACCAAATTTGATACACGACATAACAATACCGGGAATAAGTTACACATTTTGCTGTTGCAAAGTCCTGAAATTTTACGTTGACAGCTCGCTACGCAAACGTAATTCAAGAAGTTTTCTGGTGGTTCAACAACCTTAAATGATTTGTACATTTTAATGTTTTGATTTTTGCTTATGAATTCAATTAATCCTTCACATTACCGTAAGAGATGCTGTTGTATTGTATTGTACCCAAATACTTAACATTTAACATACTTACAGGGAACATTTTCGGGCTATCAATCCAAAATTTGGTGGACACAAGTTGCTGTCACCGTTTAGTTTGCAAATTAAATAGTATTTACATTCCATATACTTCTTAAGATTTCGAAGCAAGCCCTTGACCGTGGGGAGCTACTGGGGGTTAAGACCCACCCAAATTTATGCTCTCCCCACACCTAACCCTGCTCTAATGTCAAAACTCAGACACCTATAGGCTTTACTTAAGCAATTGCTGTGACAAGCCCCTTTTAAATTCAGAACAGCCTCTCGCATTTCCAAGCCTGGCTACAGGCACATAAGATAACGATGACGGTTCTTCATGCAATTCATCTACATCTGGAACTGTTTTACGCGGAAATCGTAATTTAGTTATAAATTTCAGTGTCGTTGCTGTAGCGCAGCGTATTTGGATCTTCTTCAGGCAGTTTAGAGTCCGTCTTTTCCCTTCCCAGAAGGCTGGACTGTCAGGTGGCAGTTCTCAGACGTTCTCTCCAGGCGTCCCTGTCCTCTGCAAGTTCAGGTGTGAGGTTGCAGGTCTTCATGTCCTCTGAGATGGTGTCACGCCATGTCTTTCTGGGTCTTCCTCTGCCTACTCTACCCTCCACAGTCTGAGGACTGGGACTGGCACTTGTTGATCCATGCTTCACTGCGATATACGTAGCCGAACAAGCGAAGTCAGGTGCGTTTCAGGATAGTGTCAAGGTGGATGATGTTTATCTCCCCAAACAGACGACTCGCCAATTTCAAAGACGCCTTGCTGTTCACTTGGGAACCTCGGCCACTACTGGGAATCTGCTCTCAATTCCACCGTTTTTTCTAACATTCGTTCTCACTCTCTTCAACACTCTCGCCCTTTTTTTGAATCTGATTTCACATTATTAGCTTCTGCCTCCTCTGAGCTCATTTACGTTATCAAAGAAAGTCTTCTCCTTGCCCAACTTTGACCGAATTTGAATGAAAAAATAGGCTCAAGAATCCTTTCACCTTTCTAATTTCTCCTACGACAGGCTGTTATATTTTTTCCCCTGTTATCAGGTAGATTGTTTAGTCAGGCCACTAGGTCCTTAAATATCATATACACTGTCAAGTTTCTTATACCCTGAGGACGATGTCATAAACTCATAATACAACGAGAGCTTGGTTATTTAATATATAGTCTTAAATGTTAATATGGTTCATATGCGCATTCGTGGATGGGCATTGCTGTTTATAACCAAATTACAATGCATCTAGTGTTAGATCGCTTATGAACAACACCGACACCGGAACATTCATTCCTTAGCATGAAATCACCACAACAATCAACAATTAACAACGTAAGCAAGAGTCGAACAGCAAATGTGGCGCCTGGCGCATTCGAACCCGTATTTACAAACGTTGCAGCGCTTCCCTACACTTTAAAGCTGAATTCACACTAGACGCGTTTTTTGTGACGCGCTCCATATAAGGTGTGCGTCATCGGACTCCCCTGACGCCCAATGCTGCTGCCCATGCGACCCCTCTTCTTTCGAAGTTATTCACGGTCGAAAGATGATCTTTCTGGGGCCATTGTGTTACACAAATTCATGATACATGACGCATGGTGACGCGCTGGTTTGTGACGCACTGCTCGATAACGCCTCTAGTGTGAATCCAGCTTCACACTTCTCCTCCCTAGAATCGTCACTTACTTGAGGTTGTATCAACATCATTGATGATGGGCCTTTCATATCTGACATTCCATTGATCGGTTGCCTTTTCTCTGAGAAATAAAAAGGAGATTAAAATTCGTATGTTTCTTTAAAAAGCCAAACCTCTCACACTGTTCGAGACAATCACTTCCTTTAGTAACTGAAGAATATATAGGATATTGGAAAATTAACACCCCTCTACTTTGGTGTATGCTGGAAATAGCTCTAGAAAATCATAATCCCATTCAAAAACACCATAGTTCTCCATTTATTATCTACACGAAGACAAAGAAAATAGACGGAGGGGTGGGGTGGGGTATCTGATGACTTAAAAGAAAAGCTTAGATGCCCACTCCAGTTTTTAAAACCCGATTACCATCTGCTCATTATGGTGCGTTTTTTCCGTATGTAACGTAAATTCTTCTTCTTCTTGCTCTTCTTTCAGCCATTTATGCCACTGTTGGCAGATGGACTTAACAATGACCCATCTTCTGTTTTCCTCATCTACATTTCTCCCTCTTCCTCCTTCTTTTTTTTATGTTCATGTCATTGCAGACATAGGGCCTTCAGAAACTCTCCCCTAATGAGCTATCTTCGTCTTTTCCGATCAAAATTACCCTTACATTTGAAACAAGTTCTTCATTCCAACCCTTTTTGTGCACTTCCTCTCCTTCTAATCCTTCCCCTTGATGTAAAGAAAAATCATTATCAATCTATGTTGTGCTCTTTCTACAGCCAGACAGATTTAAAGGAGCTTACAAGTAATATTTGTCCTGCAGCTAAGTTTAGCTAAACTGGAAATTATCCTTTTCAAGTACTCTTCACATATGTGTAGCAGTAGGCACACTGCGGTTAATTGTGTCTTTACATTATAACCACATCCGAATTTTGTCGAAATGGTAATACATACACAAGAAATAAATGTCGCATTAGCCCCGGATACCCTTTGCTCGAGACGTTTTGGAATACATTTTTCACATTAGCGTTTTCCCCTGAGTGATTATTTACGGTCGCGATCAGATCTCAGAAAGGTTACAGTTAAAGAAGCGAATCTGCGTCTGCTGCATGAGATGGGATGTTAGCTGTTTTGATTAAGCAACTGATACTAATGTCTGACTCATGGCGGTCTCTGGCGTACTTAAAGGCACATGTAATCAGATTTAATCTGGACTGCGCGTATTTTGAAGATTAGGCGGCTCGAACCCTTTGGTAGCCCTTCTTTGACGTACGAGGAAAACGTACACTTCCGTAAAAATCTCGTCGTATAACAACAAGATGGCTGCGTGCGCTTGTATTTTAAGTACTCACATCGTCAAACCCTGCTGTAACATGTCGGAAGAAAGTCCCAGAACCTATCCATCGAGAATACGTTTCACATAAATTTCAGATCATGCAAAATTTCTTAGGCCCTTGTAAGCTCATTTTGTAACGGAATTATGTGAGACGAGCTAAGCCAGTTCATCGTAAAAGAGACTAAATAGTATCTATTATAACATTTTAGATAATACAGGAGTGAATGAGATGTGATATATTTAATACAGTACTGACGACATATTTAATACAATACATAAGTGTGACGTCACAATTAAATGAATATCAGAAATGCAACAAAATTTTGCACTCGCTACATTCTTCTTGCTGATATAAATAACCTGTTCAACTTCGAGAAAGATACCATGAATAATCGTCGAGGTACGCCTTTTCAAAGTTTGAATAATGGCTATGAAAACGTAGCTATTTAAACCGTGCTCATAATTTCATGAACTGGGCAAAAACTAACAGAGTATCCTTAAGGACTCTTACAAAATCAAACAGCCGTTTCTCGCGGCTGATTTTCGCAAAATCAAACCGCAATCTCGCAAAATGAAACAGCCGTACCTCGCAGCCGTTCCTCGCATCCGTTCCTCGCATCCGTTCCTCGCAGCCGTTCCTCGCATCCGTTCCTCGCATCCGTTCCTCGCATCCGTTCCTCGCATCCGTTCCTCGCATCCGTTCCTCGCAGCTGTTTCTCGCATCCGTTCCTCGCATCCGTTCCTCGCATCCATTCCTCGCATCCGTTCCTCGCAGCCGTTTCTCGCATCCGTTCCTCACAGCTGTTTCTCGCAGTCTCTCTTGAATGTTATAATATGTATACAGGTATTTGATGGCACAATTAGCACTTTGACGTAGTTATAACTAGGAGTTCTCGTGAAAAAAGTTTTTGCCTAACGTTATCCTTTTGGTATCTTACTGGCTCTCTCAATTCTTAAAAAATATCATTACAAATCCTACATTTTCATACCTAAAAACATTCCTTTGTAGAAAATTGCGTATTTAAAATTAAGTACTTAGAGATGTAATTGCGAAGGAAACTCATTTTGATCATAATGTTTTTCATTGATTCTCTTTAGTTAATCTATATCAGATATTCAATCTAAAAAAGTATTTAAGCATACAAAGGCATACAAAAACCGCATGCCTGTTGGTTAACAATTGCCGGCGGACTAAGAAGCATCAGAAATTTAAGCTTGCGGGAACGCACCCTAAAACAAGAACAACGTTAACCGGTCAACAAAACCTAGAAAATTATTTACAACCAAAAAGCGATGATGAAATAACTTTACGTTGAATTGCAGATGCATATCGTGTTTCTGTAAAGTTAAGCTACATATGCCATAAATCATATCCATAAATATTCCATAAATATAACAAATGATATATTCTTTAAAATACCTTTTGCGGCGCCTATAAATGAGAAGCAAAACAATGATGACTATCAGCAGCAACAAAACAAATCCAGAAACAGCTCCGATTATAACTGGGATGAGCTGCCTCTTTCCTAATGCTGGGGGCCTCCTTGTTACCGCCAATGTATCATTCTACAAGATCAAATAGCAGAAGAACTTATAAGCAGAAGTGACAAATAGATTAAATCAGAGGATGGTTGATATGTCATCAATGGCTTCCTAATATCTAATCAGTAACCTGCATTTCCTCTTCTGCAAATACCCCTTCCAATAATCATCCCCAACCCTCATCAATAAGGAATGTAATACAGTCAAACTGTAATTTAGGAATACAGTAAGAATAAACATAACCGGAATTACCATTGTCATTATCATTGTCATTTCCTCCTCCTCCTCCTCCTCATCATGATCATCATCATCATTTTGATCATCATCTTGATCATTATTATCATCATCATCATCATCATCATCATCATTTCCTCCTCCACCTCCTCATCATGATCATCCTCCTCATTTTGATCATCATCTTGATCATTATCATCATCATTATCATTTCATCATCATCATCATCATCATCATCATCATCATCATCATTATCATTTCATCATTATCATCATCATCATCATCATAATCGTCATTATCATTGTCATCATCGTCATTATCATCATCACCATCTTCATTATCAGTCTCTACTGCTTGAAGAGACTACTATTACCCTTTCCTCCATTCACTTCTGTCCATCAGCAAATGCTGTACTTCAACAGAGGTACACAATATAGGAATAATTCACGTGGGACACTAAACCTCACCTCATTACTACCTATAAACTAAAACTGGTACCAAGTTCGAGGTGTGCCCATCTAAGCACAATTTCCCCCCAAAATTGTCTGTCTTTCCATTGTTTTCAGTGACCGCAGTATGTTGTCACAGCTCAAACTATATACCTTATTACGTTTTATTAAGCTGCGTATGTAATCAAGCTGCATTAAATTAGGCCATGCTTTAATTGAGCCGCATTTGACAAAAATTAGCATTTTGGGGTTTTTTAATTAGGCCGCTGGAGTCGACAGACAGTTTGAGATGTAATGCTTTTTTTGAATAAAACTCTAGAAAAATAGAAAAGTATGTCACCACTGGACTCGATGATAATGCTTTTTATAAATACTTCCTCTTTCTTCTCCTCAAAGCAACTTTTAAAATCTATGCAAATGGGTCTAACGACAGGTGGCGTACAAGTGGGTGCAGTGGATGCTTAAAAAAAGGATGGCAAAAGTTGTTGAAAGGTTCGACGTATTAAGCTATATTACAAGAAGCTTACCTGACTGGGTGTTGTAGATATATTAACTGAAGGTTTGGAGGTTTGCGGTAAGACCCCCTCTAATTATAGACCCCCCTTTTGGTGCTCTCAATTAATTATAGACGGGTCTATAATTAGAGGAAATACAGTACAGATAGGTATTTGATTAATGGAATTGATGGAGACGTTAAACTAATCTGTGATGATACAAAAACATGAAACACAATAATGAGTTAGATATTTGTCAGTTGCAAAGTCGATTACACGATATTTTCTCATCCAATAAAGCTATAGTATTTCCTATTTTCTGAGGTTACCAAAATGTGATGTTTGCTTACCAACCTTTCTGTCTTTGGACTCACAGTCCCTTAATCTACCAACCATAACACAATCACCAAGCCGAGGGTGAATGAAGGTGGCGTGTCGCCAAATTTGGCTAAACCTTTTTAAATACTCCTCCCTGCAGTCTACTGAAGTAACATACTTTCCCATAATTTTTGAGTCCGTCCCCATGGGAAACTTTGCCATTGCAAACTGCCCCCTAATTACAAGGAGCCAGCTTGGTTATTGCTATCACCATGCCTCTTCTGCCAACACCAAGTTACCTACAACAGGATATGAAATTTTTATGTCCTCCATTGATACTCACTGTGATCCTCACTGTGATACCAATCACTCAGTTGAATTCCTATTGGGAATTATCCGACTCATCTTATTACATTGAGATTAGAGGTTTGGACAGGGAACGATTAGAGTAAGCATTTGGTTGAAATAGAACAGAAGAACAAATTGACATTCTGGTAGACGCGGAGTGAGAGCCCGCAGACAACGCTTTAAAAGAAAATCATTTTTCTTTCGAATTTATACTTATCATTCTGCAATATATTTTATGTGTTTTTACGCAATCTTTTTCTGTACAGTATAAGGTATCCAGATTCGGAAAGGTGCTTATAGGCAGCGATGGCAGAAAACAATATGTTATAAACTTGGACGAGTTTCTGTAGGATCAATTTTGTGTAAATTACCTATTGATTTAGTCACATCAATTTCTTATTAAATACAAGGAAATTGTGTAATTTTATTATTGGAAGAAGAAAGTAAGTAATAGAAGGGGGGGGGGATGTAAAGCAAGGAAAGGGAACTAAATTTAGTAAAGCATTCTAAACCGTAAATCACGAGCAAGCGCAAGAATAAACTTGACAGGGCACAGGGCATTAAAGGCAACATGAATAAAAGCGGCAGTTTATAATCAAATACTCTTGTATCGTACATTATTTGAGCAAGGCTTACTTGGGGGTACTAGTTTCCTGGGTTTTCCTTGGGGTGCCCCCACTCACTGTGACGTCGAAGCAGGCTTTACTACTGTAGGGACAAGATTGCATGCGATTATATATATAGCAAAAATAGTGTACGAGTTAAAACTAGACACAAATACATAAAAGGAAATAAATTTAATTACTATCCCATTCTCCTTCTTCTTCTTGTCGTTGATGCTCTGCTACTCCAGAACGTTTGCGATTGTGGTCTTTCATCTAAGGCGGGTCAAGCGATTGATTGTAGGCAGAGGCACCGAAGGTGCTAATTGTCAACATCTGACAAAGTGGATTCCATGGCATGTGCTATACTCTCTCAGTCGTCCTCATCCACATTGCCATTGCTGTTAATAGACATTTTAAAACCGACCAAACTACCCAACCATGCTGTCTTGAATCAGAATGAACAAGCCAACATTTATGCTGGATCCCTGGCAGGAGGGCCATGGTAGGGGTAACCCCGTTTATCCCCTACTGTGCCATTTCTCACGCACTTTTGATACCGTAAGGATGTACATATCACTTTTGCTATTTGTTATCTATTTATACTGGTGATGTACCTCTGTCTTTTGTTAAGTGCAAAATGTTTTGACAGACAAACCTATACACAAGGCAATATTCACACCTTTTATTCTACCCATTCCCTCATTCAATATACTATCTACGCTACTACTAGTTTCCCCTCTATTTCATGCCTTTTGTTAACGGAAAATATAAAGGCAGGTGTATTTAACCTATATGTCTCTTGGCTGCATCTCATTACAGCACCCCTTGATACAACTGAGTACGTCACAACAACTATAAGTGAGAGTTTCGCAAAGACATTGATTCAGTTACATCCACTTTAGCAGTATTTGGTCAATCTAGGGGACAACAAGTAATGTACATATACTTATCATCAGGGGCGGCGACACCAAATCAAAAGTGGGGGAACTGAGATATAATCAAAGATTTTCGTTGTTGTATTCCAATCCAGAGATTATTGACTGGGGTTGAATTTTTCGATTCCAAACAATCATCAGAGATGATTGTGCATCTATTGATATTAAGATTTGACAAAGGGCCTTTTTTCCTCTGTCATTCTTGCTCCAGTGTTTTCTTTGAGCTTTTTGGCAGAGAAAAACGTTACTTTGGAAAAAAGTGGAGGGGCTGATGCTCATGATACATCATGGTCCTGTACGTTTTGACATTTATACCACATTTGGATATGTTATACTTGTGGCATGATAAAGTATTCTTAGAAAAGCCGCTGGTCGCGAATAGCCACGTTACACTTGCATTTGTCGCTATCGTACTCAATCACGAAGCTGCTTGGAAGAAGCCATGCTCCCCAAAGTTATTCAATTCCTGTGCCTTCCTATAGTGGCGGTGCCACAGAGGGTGCTGCGGGCTTTAGCATCTCTACTTTTTGCAAGATAATCTTTTTCTACAACAAGGAGAACAACGAAAATACTATGAAGGAGAAGAAAGGGGGAAAGAGTGCGAAACCCTTCCTCAACATCGAGTGGAGTAAAAATGATTCTTTGTTTGGCTCTCAGCCCCCACTTCTAAATTGATGGCCCCTTCCCTTCCCTAGTGTGCCTTTACGCACACTCCATTTGCATTTTTCGTTGTCTGCCCCCTCCCCCTAAGAAAGCCTTAACATCCAAAATCCTGACAATGCACAGCCAGCCTCGTTGATGGTAATTATCAAGATCTAAGAAGCCATGTTTTTTCATATCGGTGGCACATAATTCAACCTTTCATATGTCGTATTTGCATACGCCACGGCAATTTGGTCCACTGAGTCACATTCTTCCGGTCGTATATGTCAAGCTTTAGTACGACGTGTTTTGTACAAACGCTCAGATATATCCCGGTTTATTAAGTAAGCCTTTCGTATCACGTTTGTGTATTT
>JAAAKM020006971.1:69482538-69498447 GCA_010016025.2 Alatinidae sp. Z8VKAUB7J3 | reverse complement strand
ATGACTTTGATATATAAGGGTCATTTGCACAGAAACCTAGTTGTTTTATATGTAGGTAGGATATCATCACCTGAAAGTATTAAAAACTAGTAACTTATGGGTCACTCTTGGAACAACCACACAGTTACATTTATTAAATAGTGCCCTTAAATCTGTCTTATTGTTGGTAGGAGAAAAATTGCCATGTTATTGTGATAAAGGTTGAAACAAAGTCATGAAGGGGAAAGTTTACTTTTCCAGATGCTGTTTGTAAGCATGCAGGATTAAAAATATAATAGTGCACAAAATGCTGTTACATAGGAACATGTGCAGGATACATGGTATGAAAAGGGTATAAACCCTAGATATCCTGGTGATACCATTGTCAAGGAAACTTTGTTCTTTCTCTGCACTTATTAGGTATTGACAACATTTTACAATACTGCTCATGAAATGCAATAGATGCTTGCAATGGATATTGGACAGTCTCATCTTTTTAGTTGTAAAAGGACTTGTACATTGTGCATAGAATTAGTGTTGCTCAGCTTTTTTGTGTTAGCATCCATGGATATAGGAAGAACAATGCCATCAGAGCAAGTGTAACTTATGTGTTCTTAATGCATCAGGGTACCAATATTTACATTGATGAAGAGAGTGGTGGTTATGATGTGACAAAACTGACTGTCCACGAAGGGGCCTTGTGCTCTTTTATTTTTGTACCTGACAGTTGAGAACTTTGTTGGACAATTTTTGGTACACAGATAGTATATGCATTAGCATATAAAGGAAGTGTATTTTGAAAATAGAATGATGTGAAGTACTCACTGTAGTAGCTTTGTTTATAGGTTACAGCCTAGAAAAATGGTAAATCATATGTAGTTGAGAGATAGCCCTATTGGTAGTGTTACTACTGTTCTCAATATGTCAAGGTAAAGCATTATTTATTGTAACAATCAATGGAAGTAAGGATAAGTAAATCATGTTAGGGTTTTACATCCTTCCGTGCTTATCAAACTTAGGTCCACTCACCAGTTAATGAATGCCTTCTGTGTACAGTGGGTTTGCCCTTATACTGTGATTCTTATTAGAGCACATTTATGCTACTTGTAATACATATCTTGTAGTGGATTAAGTTAAATACCTAGCTGTAACTAGTAATGTCACCTCTTTTTTAGGTACATGGGAAACTTAGACAAGCGTGTCACAGAGAATATAATTGTAGATATATTCAAGAACAGTTTGCCACAGATCAAGGATAAGGTTGTCTCATGTAAAATGGTTGTTCCAAATGATGTAAGTATACTGTAAGTCCAAATGTTGCACTTGGGATGATTTTCAGCAATTTGCTAATTTGTCCAATACTTGATTCAGTTGTTAATGTGCGTTCTTCAATGGGAAGTAAGGGCTTCACTTTTTTCAATTGCTGCTGTAAATAACTACAGGGCAGTTTGTTACCATCAGTAATAAAGGTAGCAATACAAAAAAAAGCAGGGTAGCTTGTCTTTGGGTAGAACAGATATAAAATGGTACTGCATTCATTATACTAATTTTTGCATCTCATATATAAAAGGTGTGCTATAATGGTGTTTAGAAAGAGTACATACAGGATGCAATATATGCATTTTGGGTTCTTTATCAGCTAATATCATATAATTTAACATTTCTTCTACACTTGTTGTAAGTTAAATACTCAGCCCTTTAAGTAGCATATCATTCACTATGTCAGTTTAAAAAGTCCCCTTACATCACTTGGCACTTAATTTGTCACCCAGTTAGGTGCAATTTTTTGTTCAACAACTTTTCCTCATTCTTTACTAGGTGCCTGGCAGTGATCCATTTTGTTTTGTTGAATTTGTTGATAACCATGCAGCTTTCTCAGCAATGACATTCATGAATGGCAGGGAAATCTTTGGAAAGGTGAGATCCAAATCTATTATCCAGTTTATTATTGCTAATAGCACAGTAGACTCAAAATGCAGTTTCTTAATCATTAAAGTCTTGCATGGGATTTTTAGGCTGGATAGTTCACTTTCCTTCTATGGCAGAGGACCAGGATTTACTTCCTTCCTTCCATCATGTATGAGGGTTATAAGTGGCCTCAAGGTAGTGCAAAAGCTTCTCAGCCTTTTGGCAAGGAATGGATGTAGTATCTGTTCTCATTGATGGCAGATGCTTTCCATAATCCGCGAGAGGCAGTCCTACTGGGCAGTTGAGCAGGCTTCACGACTTGCTTCTCTGCCTGGTAGCCTAAATTGAGGGGTGTTGCCCTTGGACGCTCCAGCTGCCCTTTATTTATTAGTTAGCCTGTTTGGTGGTTTTTCTGTTTATTTAGGGTAGTTTCAATGTCGAACCCACTTCTCATCAGGGGTCTTTGATTGAGAGACTGCAAAGTAAAAGATTACAAGAATGAAGAAGACAGATCTTTATACCCCTGTGTTATCAGCTTGTTGTTTTCCATTCATTCTATCAAAGATATTGACAGATATAATTTTGAAACATTTTTATAATGTTGCCTTTTAAGGGCGGGTTCAAACTTGGGTGATTAGGTCTATTTGACATGTTTTGCATACACTAGACGCGTTTGCATTCACTAGATACGTTTATTCCATAGTGCAAGAAGCTTCCAAAATGCAGCCCTTAAAGGGCAAATCAGTCAAAGTTTTAGACCCAATTTTCTTTATGTGAACCAATCTGAATGTCTTACATTGTTTAACCTTTAGTGGTATCAAATTTGTGTAACATCCATTTTGATTTTTTGTAGAAAGTGAAGGTGAATTGGGCTACCAACAGTGGATCAAGGTCTGGAGGTAATATGTTGTTTCCTAGTTTTTGTTGTGACTAATGTTGGAGAAAAACATTGATACAATTTAATAAGAACAAGAATGTTAGCAAATGTTGTGAATGACTGATCAACCAAACAAAGTGGTTAGGATATATGCTTGTCCTGGAGTTCAATTACCAGTAATCTTTTATCAAACATTTGGTTTACATTATGGACATGCATAAAATGAAAGCTTTTGCTTTACACAAGCTTATAAGAGAAACAATAATTGTACTCATAGGTATTTGAGCAAAAACATTTACCATCAGGTGCCATAGAGCATACTAAAGTAAAGGGTCTTAAAATGTTAATGCAATGTGATGCAGTAGCCCAAGATGCAGCAGTTTGGTAATTTAATGAGCCAAAAATATGTTCATTGAAAAAATGCAGAAATAACTTTTTACATCTGTATATAAAGAGAGTGTTGTTACATCTGACCACATAAGAAATTTTTTATTGAATCTGCCATGCATCAGTGGAGATAAAACTGGGGATTTTAGTCACTGGGGATAAAACTGTTTACATTTATGGTGCAGTTAACAGCAAGAGTTAGGCAAGTTATGCATGAATGAAACTAGTGAAGAATCATTCACTATCTGTAAGATGTGCTTCTTAAGTAGTGGTGCAGTTTGAGTCCAAAGGCTTAGATGTTATGGTTAATATTTTATTTGGACCTCACAGCCTCTGAAGTGAAAACCTTTAGTGCAGCAAGTGTTAGTTGAAATACATTGCACAAATGAATAAGCAATTGCAGGAAGTTACAGTCATCAAACTGTAGTTGAAACAGTAGTATTTAGGTTTATAAATGCACTACAGTTGGACTAACCCATCACTTCCATATACATACTTCCAAGGGAGGCACTGTTAGTGTTTGTATTCTCAGTACTTTTTCATGATTTCAAGTTGCAGCATGAGTAAATGGCCGTAAATTTAGAATATCCCAGTAAGAATGTAGTGTAAAGGAAGGTATTTTGTTCCTAGACATGTGTTTGTTTGTAGTTCATGTTGAGGAGGGAGTTCAGCTGAAAAGCTGTTTAAATACAAAAAAATGGACCAGGGCATGTGCAGATTTTACAAAACCAAATAAGAGTTTTATCCAGAATTACACTATCATCATTTTTACGTGCAAAATAAATACTACAGAGTTACATGTGACAGCTATTGAAAATCCTCTGTAAGATAAAAGTGATATGTTGTGGAGTTATATTGTTGGAAGTTTGACACATTTTTTACTATTAGCAAGTAGATAATTATCAGTTTGGCCAACTGTGATATATACTTAAAAGCTGTCATTCACACAACATTAGCTATCACAAGAACACCTTTGTATTTGTACTGATCTGGCACTATATACAAATAGTGTCTTAGTCACTAACATTTTACTGTTCAAGTCTTTTTAATGGTGCATTCTACAAGACAAGTAGAATTGGATTGAATATGGAACATGCTAGCGAGGATATATTTAGGTTGCCCATTTAAGGTATATGATGTTCTGCAGTTATGTGGGTGTAGGTTGTGTGCTATTTATCTTTTCTTGTATAAAATGGCAAGAGCCTTACTCTGCACTCCTGATCATGTTGGTTGTAAAGTGGTTTAGGGAACAATTACTGAATTTCGTAATAGCTCTGCAAATGCATTATATTTGATAGGTAAGGTTCAAAAATAGGCACTCAGGACTTACAAGTATCATCATACTATTATGACGCCAGGTTCTGATGAGAGTCATACGGAAAAAGCTTTTCAACCTAATAACGATGAGTCGTCTTTTCAGAGGAACTTCACTTTTTGTTGGCTCCTCTCTGTAAGGATAAGAGTCCATTATCCAAGCTGATATATAGTCACAGAGTCCCAATATCTGCCTGCAAGGAACAACACATTTGATTATGAGCTTATGATCACAATGAATATCGCGAGGTTTTTAAATGTTAATGTTTCCCTTGATAAACCTGGTGTAATGTGTTATAGAACTATTGCAGGCTGTGGAATAAGCATTATAACTACGGGTAGGATTCTGGGATCTTGTGTCACTTCTGTTTTATAGATGGAGCCATGGAAGAGACATAAGCATGAAGAATACGTAACGAGGCCTTGTCAGTAAGGTTATAGTCTGCAAGATCTATGGTTGTCATTTAAAGAGACTTTTGGAGCATTTGGTTATAATAAAGACCTATTGACATGTGTCTATTAAAAAAGTTCTTTTGGAACTTGGTTAACACCGGCTAATTTTAGGAAAAGTGGATTAGTTTAAAGACGTTTGTTACGTAGTCGCCGCACGACTATGGCCTGCGATGATGCAACGAAACAGTAAGGAGACAAGAAAATAAATGTAACACAACCGAAATCTTAAAAATGAATAACTCCCAAAACATACAGTTTTAAAACCTATTTAAAATACTTAATATTACAAAGTTTGCTCCTACCACTGTTTGGCGTTGCCCGGCTAATTGTTTGACGGACTTCATTCTTGTAAGGCGATGGCGAGAGAGAACAACAGGAAGTCCATTGACTTCGGTGCGGAGTACCGAAGTCAGTTGTAGGTACTGCGTCGTATTCAAGTTTCGTTATAGTGTGTCAGGGTGTGTGTCTTTCAGAGATCTTGGAGGCCTTTCATAAGGGAAGAATTCTTTAAAGGATGAATGATCCATGTCCAAAGACAAATGACGTCATGCAATTCCAGCTTCTGGACATGCTTATTGCTCCCACATCGGACTAAGTTCAAGCAATTTACGATAGGGAAATTAATTTCAAGACTTCAGGTTTCGAACCGTCATAACATGTTTATGGGCGTCCCGAGGTTGACGAATGCAGAAGGGTATCACAAGTTGATTACCTTTTTACATAAGGAGAGGCTGACAAAGCGAGACAGTGGAAGTTAAGTAATGCCTTTCATTAAGAATCTCCGACTGCACTGGGATTACTAACCTTGTAATTTACATCGCTTAAAATACTATGGCATTTGAAGAATGTCTTTAGGGGTCATGATATCTTGCAAGGAAGCGAAACCTTAGTACGATGGCAATATATTTGCAATTGATTTACTTGGCGAAAATTGTAATCTTGTTAAAAACAGCAACGCCCAGCAGAGCATGCGCAAATATGGTGTATTGATAGAATGTTAAATACAAGATTTACTGAAACACAAGCAAAGAAATATAAAAGTTACAATTCTTTCCGACGTTTCGGAGTCATCTAGATACCATCCTTGACACCAAAAGAGAGCATGATTAGATTAATCCTCGCCTTTGAAGATCAGAATTTGGTCACTGCAGATAACAACCGGGTAAAAGATCTTAGTTTCAAAATTAAAACAAACATCCAGCCCGTCTTTGTCAGTCGCAAATTACATAGTGGCCTCAAGAGTCAACAGATAAAGCCCCCTATTGTAAAACAAGAATCCTTAGTACATGGATTTAAATGTCATCTGTGTCACGCAGAGTATGTTGACTACACCCGTGGGCACTTGCATGAGCGCGTAGAAGGTCACAAAAGAAAAGCGTCTTCTATTTTCAAGCATTATGAAAATGAATAAAATGGCGAGATTCACCAAAATCTAGTTGACTGTTTCCACATGCGCACCAAAGGTGTTGGCAAATTGGATTGCCTAATTGAAGAAATGCTGCACATTTGCAAACGGTTCTCAATGTACAAACGGACTCAATACCCGCAAAGATATTCATGTAATTTTATATTTTTTCATTCTTTACATAGTGTATATAAATAGATCTCGCACTTCGTTAAATATTTTCCTTGAGAATGGTGTTAAATACAAAATGCCAAATTAGTCAACCTTACTGTGTATTCATAACATCATCCTCAGGGTGTAACAAACTTTATATAAGTACGCTATTTAACGACAAAGTAGTCTAACTAAATAAACTGGATAATAGCAAAGAGCAGATAAATGAGCCTGAGAGGAGGTGTTAGAACTATTGAGAATTGTTAGAAACCCCGAAAATGCTAGGAAACCGTACCAAATTTGTGGTGTTACCTTTTACTTGTTTCTAGTGATTTAATATTTGTATGACACTTTCCCTTGTATCAAAGACGAAAAGAAAATAACAATTTTTCTGTAGTGTGTTCCAGCTATTTTGTTGTACAATCGTAACTCTTGAACATTTGTATATTTGTTCGGTTTCAAATAAACTTATGGTATTGTAACAAGTGAAATACCACCCGGTTCGTTGACATTTGTGTATTGTTAACTTAAATAACTTTTCTCTGCATCGTGATAGATTATTCTTCCATTCAGTTGTATCCAGTTAATATTAATTATTACTCTGAAGATATCAACAGTTTAGTTAGACGATTCGTTAATATAGTTTAAAAGAAGGGGAAAAAATAATATATCAATATGTCTTTTTCTTTAAAGAACCTTAGTCTGGCTGTCATTTTTATAAGCAAATAAACTTTTGGTTGTGGACTTTAATTTGTTAGCAGAAACTTCAGATAGTCCAAATGATGGATTGCATGGATTTCCTCTGCCGTTCCATCTCATTTGCTGACATCCAGATCGTAATTGTTGCTATTTAACATTCTCAAACCAACCAAGCTATCCAATACACTTACCTTTAGCCAAAATGACAAAACCTAGTTTTATCAAGGATTTTTTGTAGCACCATGACAACTTGTTTACTGTTACATATTCTTTCATAAATAACAAGTGGATCCGCAGTTTTCTGGTCTTTAGTAAACGAATCCCTTTAAAGCAAAGTAACCCTTGTGGATCCACAGCAAGAGGTGTAATCAAGTGACATCCTAAGAATGATGATATAGCCAGCGTAGCTTAAAGACCTTGTTTAATCAGAAATTTCGCGAAAGTTCAATATAAAGCGGCATGCGATTTGTTAAACCTCACCTTTATTAAATCCTAGAATAGCATAAACATTTCAATAAAATATAAAACCCTTAAGAGTCTTCTGTAAAGTAAAATCTGTATAAAATAGACAACAGTTCTTCTTAGAAAGTGAACGCTTTTGAACATGCTGCTGTATAGAATCTTGCCAAAAAATTAGTGCTTTGGCAAAAACAATCTTCTCTCATTATGTTGCATCACTGTCTACCGGAAATGAAATCAAATTAGAAAAAATACTCCAATACCGTATTTTATAAATCTGATGACTGTTAATATCAAAGTCTGAAAATATACGATCTATTTCTGTTTATTTCTTATATCCATATAGTCTCTAGGGTATTGGTGATGTCACTAAAAGTTACCACACTGTTCTTATCCGATGTCAAGCACCTGCAAATTCGTCCAGCATTGCGAGGGCTTTCACTATATCCAGGGACGGGGGAACAGTGGGGGTATGGGGCATGCCCCTCAAAGATTTGCCAAATCTTAATTTTTTCGGTGACCATTTTTCAGCTTTATCAAAATTGATATTGATCGCGACAGACATTGTGTAATATTCACAGCTAGATTTGCGTATCAACATGAAACACTCTTTTCCATATAATGACCAAAGGCACCTTAGTGGAATGTGGGAAAAAAATTTACCCAGCCTACTTGACCCCCAATCTACTTTGTCCTCCCCCGTCCCTGATATTAGGTCATTGATCACTACTATACTTAGTTGAGTAATCATTTTTGTTCAAAAATATACTGCCTAATCCCATTGGCTGTCAGGTATGTGTCTTTTCTGTGTATTCAATACTTGATTACCGCTTCCATGCGAGAGAATAAGTGGTAAACGCAGGTGAAGAAGATGATCCTGCCGCCTCAAATTTATTGTATTTGTTTGGGAAAAGATGAAATGTAAAGATTTTGCACAAGCTTTGAAAGTTTCTCATCTTCCAACTCGTCTGCCTTTAAGTCATTGTCATCTTCGCGGAATCTAGTGTTTGAAAACAGTTCTGCATTGTATGGAGTAAGAATGCATGTGGTACACACTCAACATCCATCAAAGGTCTGGCGTCTTAGACTATGACTAAAACAGAAACGTAACTGTCCATTCGCGACAGCTTGTATTGGAGCAATGCTTTACAACACCTAGTTTCAAATTTGCGGGTAACTCCACCGTCTAACAGTTGACATCGTATTATTTTGGAAGAACAATCTACTGATACATAAGAACGAGTCCTCCATAGCCTGTGGATGGCATGATCTATTGTCACGAAACCAGCCGATTACTCTGCTTTCGTAAATTAGCTTTCGTCTCCGATAAGATATCACCGCCTCAAAAGTTTCAGATGTCATCAATGATTTCATAGCCGTCATACGGTCCTGGGTCTACAATGACGTTATGTACATTAACTTTATGTACATCTTTCATTTGAGGGTAATGATGCGACTTCAGACACGTTAATCTTCTCATAACCGTCTGAAAATATCCAGGTTTATCATCTATATCTTAGCTTAAATTTGAAATTTATGAATATGGTTAATAAGTTTTAAGTCAAGTGAAGTTCTCTAGAAGAAAGATTTGATCTTTCCAATGAATTCTCTCATCTTTAGTTTTGCTGAATTATTTCCAACAACAAAATAGTCAAAAAGGCTTACATCTGAAAGTCAAAATTTTTGATTCTTAAAGAATGTGGATTTTCTTTCATGCCTTCAATGACCCAAATGGATTTCCCTATTGGCTCTTAGTACTTCTTAACATAATTAATAAGAAAACCTTACAGTTATGAATTCCTTCCAAATCGATGCAACGAATACATGCTCTATTTTGAACAATTTTGTGAGTCTTCACAAGAATACAAATCTAATAAAATTAGCAAATAAGCATCACAAGGCTTTGGTGTAAGTTTTTGTTCTCTTGAATGCTTAGAGATAAAAGCATTTCCAAAATAATAAATCTTAATACATGCATCATGGACACTATCGAAACTTTAATGAATTTTCGAAACAAAATTATTTTCTTTTGGGCAGCCTCTTGTGTGCACCACACACAACAAGAAGGAATTTAACAAGATTACTCATTAAAGGGTGTGTGTCAATGGCAGGCTAAAACTTACAGTAAAATTTGCTGACTCTTCGAAAGTCTAACATATATAGTAGGTACAATTTTCTTTCGTAGTTTCAAAACAGTCGTTACGTGAGTTCATTCGATGATAGAAGTTGTTCTCCAGGTGAGATCATTCGCAAAAATGTATGGTAAATGCTAAGACGGTTATCTAATCCTTTGATAATTTGGGCAGAAGTGCTTTAGTTCAAACAATCATACGATCAACACGTAGTGTTTAGATACCAAAATGAGCTCTTTATCACCATCTTTATAACGATTAAAAATCAAATTCACCAGTTCATTGACACCATTGAAACTATAAACTTAACGAGCTTCCATCAGGCGCTAGTTCTCTTACCTGCCTTAAGCACATGGGGAGCTTTCTAAATAAACAATCAAAACAGTAATGGTAAGTTCGATGCAATCTGTGGGAATTCCCGGATTGGCAGAAGTTGAGCTCGGGAACAAAAATTCCTTGCAGAAAGTCTCTGTGATAGGTGATGATAGTCTCACCAAAATAACGCCTGGGAAAAGGGTTCGCAGTAGCCTCTTGCAGATTATCCCTGTTGAAGTGGGTACCAAGTCAGTAGTTTTTGTCTGCACACAGTCTAGGTTCGCAGCGGTCAGTGAAACACTTACGCGAAGAATGTTTTTGACTATCTACTAATGATCCTACACCCAGTTAACATCCGATATATCAGAAAATTTAGGGGTCTTATTTAAAGATAAGTAGTTAAAATTAAAAACCAGACTGCTCTTGTCGAAAAACTGGTGAAAGTCATGTGTCTGTTTGGTGTCGAAAAATCGTTCTTTGTCTTTTATGTAAAAAATATCAAATTGGTGATACTGGCCATTTTTAAGGCATCTATTTTGAGTTTACCGATTGGCAAAAGTGGGAAAATGGCGAGGGTGATAAACATTGAACTCTTACTATTCACGATACTGTGATAAATAATATGATAAAGCTCTTCGTGTAATTTTAACCTCAATTTAGTGTGCACTGCTGCCTCCATATCGGTTCACGATGTTGCGCACGCGCGTAACTTAAGCCCGCTAAAGTCAAACAAAAAAAAGCAATTATAAACAAACCCAACGGTAAATTCGATTGATAATGGTTACATGATAATATAAAGCTGTGAATGTAACTGCAGTATTCCGTACTTAGGAGACGAGGATTCGAGAAGAGGTAAGATCAGAGTTGATAAGTTAGATCCACAGTGTTTTTTACAACGGATTTGTGTCCACAGATCGTAAAAATTTTAAATGGTTCATTATTTTTATGGGACTACGGTCGAGGTAAGAATCGGTTGAGAATTTTAATGTCTCCCGCAGTACCCCTTTGATCATTTTCTATATGGTCGTTTCAGAGAGCTACTTTCCAAAGCCTCTTAATGCTCTAAGGAAAGAGGCAGGCACAAACAAGTTACAGCGTTAGAAGTGTCTGTTATGCAATAACTGAACATTGCGATATGCATTTTCACTCTTACTCCAATTTTACTTTAAAATTATTTAACCCTTTAGATCAGAACTGTAGCTATATAGGCCTACTATCCGAATCTATACTTTCATGTCATAATATAATAAAAGCCTAATTTTTTTCAGGGAAGACAAATGTTTCAGTAATGTTTGATGGAACCATTATAAAAGACTTTTCATGAATTGCGTATGGTATATATTACTTAGCTCACCTCTCTCTCTCAAGTACTGATCAGGTTAGCAAGTGGTCCACTGGTACAGCTTGCCACCTTCTGTACTATAGGATCTACGTTAGAACTTAGATGCTCTAGAGAATCATGAGCACACAGCACGTAGGCGTATTTGATTTTAATGTAAATTGATTTGGATAAATATATATTGCCCATATCTGTAAAAAGTTTTAGTATAAAATAATGCAGTTAAGGTTTTAAGTTCATGAGATGGTTTCAAGCTCAAAGTTTGGCAGTCGTGCTCCTAGATTTGAAAAAGTGTGAAATTGAGTTGTGCCATTCCATGGAACCCTTCTGTGGTAGGAGATGCTAGTTATATTACTAGCAAACTTTTAATGTATAGATCTATGAATGTCACGGCTGATAATTCATCATTTATATCAAAGTTAAAACTACTGTTGATAGATTACTGGCCATTAGTTATTTACTTAATAAATCTGTATATAGATTCTAAACCTAGAAAACTTGCACACCTGAGCACAAACATTAGTATGCATAAACAAATGGCCATTTAGACAACTTTGTATAGTTAAGTGTTCAGTTTGTTTTATATTTGCACCATATCTATTCTTTCCTGTTACATTTCATTCTGTTAGTATCCATAATCCTCCAGTATAGCATAGAGTCTCTGCTTCTATAGATAGTGGTGGATGTGATACAACACTCCCATTTATATACATGTGTGTGTGTATGTGTGTGAATTTTCGTATAATTCTGTCTGGAGACTGTTCCTCCCATCTTTGTTACCTTGTGTGTGAAGGAGTGAAGGATTCAGTGTTGTTTGAGCTGAAACGGATGTGATAGCCCACTCAGCCACGCATATATAAACAATGACTAAGGATTATGCATGATTAGAATAGTGTCAATGTTTTAAATTAGAAGTATCAGTAATAAATAATATTAAAAAAGAAGTCATGGAAATGAATTGAACCGGACAGTTTCCGTGCTTGTAATCCGGCTGATTATGTCGACATCAGACACAACTGTTGTTCAATGGATGATTAGATTACTGTCAATGTTTTAAATCAGAAGCATTAGAAATAAATGATATGAAGAAGGAAGTTATGGAAATAAATTGAACCACAAATTCCGTGCTTGTAATCCATATGCATACCTCGACATCAAGTACTACGGTTGTTAAATGGATCATTAGAATAGGGTCTTTGTTGTAAATCAAATGCAATGGTAATAAATGATATGAACAAAGATTTCATGTAACGAATTGAACCGGACATTCTGTGCTTTTACTCCAGGTGATTGCCTCGACATCAAGTACAACGGTTGATAAATGGATGATTAGAATAGTGTCAATGTTTTAAATCCGAAATATTAGTAACATATGATAGGAAAAAACTGTACATCGAAATGAACTGAACCGAACATTCCGTGCTTGTAGTCCATGTGCGTACCTCGACATCAAGTACAACTGTTTTTAAATGGATGATTAGAATAGTGTCAATGTATTAAATCAGAAACATTAGTAAAGAATGATATGAAAAAAAGAATATATCGAAATGAATTAAACAGCACATTCCGCGCTTACAATCCATGTGCATACCTCGACATGAAGTACAACTTTTGTTAACTGGATCATTTGAATAGTGTCAATGCTTTTAATTAGAAACATTAGTAATAAATGATATTAAGAAAGAAGTCATGGAAATAAGTTGAAGCGGATATTCCGTGCTTGTTATCCAGGTGCATACCTCGACATTAAGTACAACTGTTGTTGAATGGATGATTAGATTAGTGTCAATGTTTTAAATCAGAAGCATTAAATATAATTATATGAAGAAGAAAGTCATGGAAATAAATTGAACCGCAAATACCGTGCTTGTAATCCATATGCATACCTCGACATTAAGTACAACGGTTGTTAAATGGATGATTATAATAGTGTCAATGTTTTAAATCAGAAGTATTAGTAATGAATGATATGAAAAAATGATGTCATGCAAATGAATAGAACCGGGCACTCCCTGCTTGTAATCCATATGCATACCTCGACATCAAGTACAACTGTTGTTAAACTTATGATTAGAATAGTGTCAATGTTTAAAGTTAGGAGCATTAGCAATATATGATATGAAGAAAGAATACATCGAAGAGAATTGAACAGGACATTCCGTGCTTATAATCCAATTGCATACCTTGACATGAAGTACAACTGATGTTAAATGGATGATTAGAATAGTGTCAATCTTTTAAATCAGAAGCATTAGTTATGAATGATATGAAAAAAGAACCTTTGGGAATGAATGATATTTGAAGAGCAATACATCGAAATGAATTGAACCGGACGTTCCGCGCTTGTGATGTACGTGCAATCCTCGACATCCAGTACAACTGTTGTTAAATTGATGATTGGAATAGTGTCAATGTTTTAAACCTGCAGCATTAGTAATGGATGATATAAAGTTAGAAGATGTGAAAATGATTTTAACCCGATATTCCTTTTGTTTTAGTGTTAGTGCCCATCTTGACACCTAGTGCAACTTTTGTTGAATTGATATGTGGGTTACTGTCAATGTTTATAAATCTGCTGTTTAGTAACGACTGTTAGAAAAGAGCATGCATGTAAGTTACTTGGACCACACATTCCGTGCTTGATATCCAAGTGTCTATCTTGACTTCAACTTTTAATGTTCCTGAATGAATGTTTGCATTAGTGTTAATTTTTTTAATCATTGGGTTTGTTGTTGGATAATACGAAGAAGGAACTGAAGAAATGAATTAAACCCATATATTACTTGCTAAGGTTTTAAGGTGAAGTAGGGAAAATGTGTAATTTAATGAGAAAACTAATCGACATATTTATCTGAGTAAGATCTTTTTACATTAAATTAATTCCAAATCAAATCGTCGTAAATCTTAGAAAGATTTTTATCAGTTATTTCCCACTTAAGACTTTCAATTTTCAAGAGTCCCTTTACGACAATGCGGTAGCGACTGAGAATTTTGCAACTACAACCAGACATATTTTTCAAAAAATTATGTTTACTTTTCGTGAACAAGTTCCCATTAAATATTTGGTAAAAATTACATGTATGTATTGAATGGGTGGTGCAAATACCTGTTATTCAACTACATAGCAAAATAAGGAACATGAATAGCAGATATTGTGCGGTAAAGGGACAACATAATTTTTCAAAGATGTGAAACTGTATTTCTCAAATGTATGCAGATACTCTATGGCTCTAAAATAAAGTAGGGTTTAGGTCACATGGCACAACTGTATTTAAGGGAATTCTAAACGTTCTGAGGTCATCAAAATTATAATGAAGTAACTTCAATCCTAGACTTTTTCAAATTTTGCTCAAATGATATTTCTGATTTAGCTTAAGGAAATAATGTCTTTTTCATGAAACATATTTTGTTTGTTTGTACTTATGATCTAATTGTTTTGCTTTGGTATCTGCTTTACTTTTGTGAGAATGATGAAATTAACATGATATAAAAAAGGAATTCTTATGTAGCTGAAATGAACTACACAAACATACCTATTTTTGAGGTCTCCATTGGCAAGCAGCATCACACTGTTGAGTGAATTCCAATCTGTGCTAAGAAAAACTTGATAATTCAGTGATGATGTGACGTTAATAGTATGATTTCCAGTTTCGTTGGCCTTTGAAGATTGAAAAAATGAAAACAGATTAAGAGATAAATGAGGTTGCAATAAATGACTTCATTTTTATATTTGAAAGTTAGGAACGTTACCACAAGTAAACAAGAAAGCAGAATACAGGTAAGAGTCAATAGCCATTCGTTACAGTGCGGTTTTAACGTTCGAGTCCTATTTATTTCGGACCTGATTCCTTACGGATTCGTTCATTTTGGTATAGTTCATTTCAGTTCATTGCAATAATCAGTAATAGCGATTAGATGCAGTAGCAATGGAAGTAATGTTTACTTCATCTTCTAGCTCCCGCCATGTCTGTTGTTTTCTTTTCAGTTTTCTCACAATTTCCGTTTCAGCTATATACAGTACTAAATTTTCTATATTTCTAAATACAACGATAATGGGTAGGAACAATCTTAAGTATAAACACTTTCATAAAAGTATGAAGTATCAGAAGGTGCACATTTACGAATTTACGAATAGAGCCAAAAAGCACATGTAAGGTAGGGTTAAAGATATATCTATTTTAAAAAGATCAGCTAAGAAATAAGCCGATAAAATACACACTAACAGAGAATTATTAGTTTAAATACAAACCGAGTTTCAATGCTTCCGACGAGGGGGAGGAAGAGGATGGGTAACATGGTCCCTGCAGGGTTTTTTTCCAATTATGCCTTTCTGAAATTCGGTAAAAGTTATTTAAATTCGTTGTGAAATCCGATCTCGTGTAGTTGAGCGGTAAATGTTCCTGACAACCAGACCGAAAAGATAAGGAACCGATAGGGTGATTTATTGTAGAAATTATAAGACTAAATATCATTGATGCTTTATAGAAAG
>JAAAKM020006971.1:69452719-69482438 GCA_010016025.2 Alatinidae sp. Z8VKAUB7J3 | reverse complement strand
CCGAAAAGATAAGGAACCGATAGGGTGATTTATTGTAGAAATTATAAGACTAAATATCATTGATGCTTTATAGAAAGAAGAACTTGGCAATGCATCTGCGTGATAACATGGATAAATGAATGATTATTGAATCACATTTCTCCTTTCTAACGTCTGAACTCGAGCAACACAAGAGCAACAAATTTCAAAGATCTTATACTACTCCAGGCTACAAATTCTCCATTGGGAAGGTGCCCGATACCAAGTTAATACTTAGCTACGTGATATATCTACTAGCCTATTTTAAAAGGAAGATGTGATCTTTCAAACATTTAAGCATCAAGAAGGAAGTTCTGGAAACGCATTCACAAGCAGGTAGAGAAGAATGTAGATATATTTAAGAAGAGAGAATTCCCACCGCAAAAATTTAAACCCCAAAGAATTCTAGCAAGGTCTGCGATATACTGACAAAAGATACAGAATATAAATAGGATCTGAGACATGTAATACGAATAGACAAACATTAAACTGGAACTTAAAGAGCGCCTGCCTGATTATGCTAATAAAAATTTAAAATGGTGTAGGGTTGCTTAACATGATAAAATCTCGGACAGCTGGAGGAATAATCTCAAGAGAATAATGCAAGAGGAGAACTCTAGTAGTGAAAGATACCAACGATACTTAAAGGCTAATGAGGAACTTTAACCCGTTGCTGGTTTATAAGTGGACATAATACTTAAAAAGGTCAGGGAATGAAAAAAGTGTCGCGCTTGAGAATCTTAGAGTGAAGATGTGGCAGGAATTAGAAACTTTGTGTGTACTGTTGTAACTGAGACCCTTCTCAAGGAAAAAGGAAACAAAACTGAGCCAGACTTTTGTTGAGTAAACACAATGGCAAACGCGGAATCCGTTGGCATATATCACTGTCATCAGGTCGCCAGCAATGGGGGGTTGGGGTGGGGGTGGGAGCCATAGTGTGGCTAAGCCCCTCTAAAATAACCGTCAGTCCTCAAATGCTCCTGTCAAGATTCAAATTATCTATGGGCTTTTCTTACGCTGTTGAAAAATCAGCTTGCAAAACTCAGAATAAATTTGTAACTTTTGCGCTGTGCGTGCTTGCTATTGCTTACAGCAAGCCAATTAACGTCTCAATTCACAGTATATGCTATATATGTTTAGAGAAAAATGCAGAGGTTTATCTTCGAGAGGTAAAGAATCATATACAGAAAGATAAACACAATTTTTGTACAAAAGACGCATACCCAAGTAGGGACTGAACGGTTAGAGTTATGCATCATCAATAACAGACAGTTTGAAAGTACAATGCAGGAATCTATGGCTTCACCTACACCGACGGCTAGTTAACCACATTTTTGGAAAATTTATATTGCCAATATGCTTTTTGTCACATTTTGTGTCTATTGGCATAGTATTTCGTTTACTAGAGTAGGATGAAAACTAAGAGAATATATAAAAACTAATGGACAATACAGGAGCGTATTGAAAGTGTAAGTAAAAACAGAGAGCAATGTAGAAGAAAAATTATCAAAAAATTGTGATTATGTCAGAGAAAAATTTTGAGGATAGCATTTGATAAACTTAAAGTCGAATATACATATAAGTACACAAGTACAAAATAGGATCTTCGGCAAGGCATACAAATATGTTAGTTTTTCTTTATGACGAGAGACTAATCCCATATATGAAAGCAAACGTTTTATAAATTTGTGTACTAAAGAACCACAGAACATGCCACTGATCGTTGATATTCATCAAAACACTCACATCCACGGTTCAAAAGCCCGACTTGCTAAAGAGATTGTGAACTTGATATGAAAATACGATTAAATGGAAGGCTGTTCCATTGAAGGCTAGAAGTAAGCATAACAGAGACCGGTACATAGGACCAGACAGTCAAAATTCTGTTACAACAAAGCATTTGTATAATCAAAATAAGACCTTGCAGAGATAAATGTTGTGCTTGTGATTGCAACCTTTGGTAATTGCGGCCGAAAGTAAATGGCGACGATTAATGGAATGTGCATTTTCTTACAGACAAGGGGGAAGAAAGAAGAGGAGAAGAAAAAGAAGGCCAAAAAAAATTTCAAAAAATCAAGATGAAAGAATCAAGATGAAAGAAAGAAGACTAATCTATGTCAATCACAGCAAATTTATACCATATCATTGGCTTTAGCGAGATAAGCTCAGCCAATACTCAAGCAAACGACAATGATTATTCAAAGTAGTGTTAAAACATTGACAGGTTATTGATATTAAATTTATAATAGAATATTTACCTTTAAGTAGGCTCTCATTCGTGCAGCCCATGGTAGACTTGTGTTCCGCAGCATTTCACTAACATCGATAGTTTGTTGTTTCAACATGATTTCTCTTCTATATTCTCTCGATTTTAAAAGCTCTTCAATAGAGTTGTATAGCGTACCATTCCAAACTTGACCATGAAACAATCCAGCCGTACTTTCAACCATTATAGCTACGATAAAAGTAGAAAAATGCGCATCATGCGTATAATTTTTTCAATTAGAATTCACCCAATGCAATCTAGTTTTTAAGGAGATTATTATTTCTTTAAGACACTTATTAATAAAATGGAAATCTGTGGGACTTGAGTACACGGGTTTCAGACTATGGTGAGGGTAAACTTAACCCTATACAGCAGAAACATCAGGATGCATGTCAAATACTAAGTGTTTGAGCATCTGCGAAATTTTTTTTAGTTTTTTCCTGATTGACGAATCTAGTCCAACCAAAAAATAAAAAAGCAATCAAAATCTTTTTTCTAATTTCGTAAAAATAATCTTTTAACAATTGCTGGTGAACAACACATATTTGACACCAATTTTAAGACCACTTTTGCAGAAACGTCCCTAGCCACCCTTCAATCTATCAATCTCCCTTGGTAAAGCTGGCTAATATTTATTTTCGCTGTATTTATCGACAGTAATTAAGCCATTGACTACATTCTTTGCATTGTTAAAATTTGATCCTCTCAAATGTCTCTGTGACTCTTCCGGATTTCTCAAATGGACTCTTCTTGCAGATACCTTACGTGCACTTCAATTCTCGGTGACCCAAAATATTTTAAAGCCATCTTCAACGCTTTCGAACACTTTGTTTGCCTCTCGATCTATAAAGGAGGAAATTGCCAGTTGTGATGGGTTACTGTAGGTGCAGACATAAAGACGTAAAGCACATAAAAACTTCCTCCTCCAAGTCCAACATCCATCAACGTAAGTAATCATGAAATGCCATTTGATATATCTTATGTCAGGAGACAATGCAATATCGTCGTGACATCTACTTCCATTATACAAATTTGACATCCATCGTGTCTATTTCACTACTCAGCTTCCCTCCCCTCCCCTTCATCTTTCCAGTTGGTCGAAGTTTCTTTAGTTCATTTTTGCCGATAAAGCATGCTCAACATTTCTCATCTGCCTTTTTCATTTTATGTTCCACTTTATTTTAGTGCCTCTACATTGGTCAACTTCTTTGTCAATGTCATCTTTAGTATTTGCGTTAATAGCCACATGCCACAACTCTGCAAACGCAAACACAAATTACATTTAGTAGATTATTTAGCCCAAGCATCGCTGTCATACATAAGCAAAGGGTAAACATAGCAATTGAAGACCACCAACCTTGTATATATAGTAAACGGGGCAACTTTTAAGATATTCTCCAGCTTTGAGAACGCTGATGGGGAAAGTACAATCCTTCTTTTGGTTGCTTTTGTGCAACTTGCATCTGCTGTGATATGTTTGTCTCAAGTAATTACAATGCTATAATAGTTTCGTTTTGCATCTTTCACTCTTAAATTGCAATGTTTCAGTGTCTGTTCTTATCGAGGTAGCTGTACATGTTGTTGCTTGCAGTTAAGTAACACTCCATATTATATCGTTCTATAGGTAATACATCTGACAGTTATTGGTCAGTTATATATGTTGACTCGTCTATTAAAATGGTATTGCTTGCATATCTAAATTAGTAATATTCTGTCTTAAGTCATTGTGCTGCAACGCAACTTTTTGTGTACATCTCTTTGAATAGTATATGAAGTAAAAAGTTGATTTTTCTCAGTGATTACATGTCTTCATCATTATCATCGGTATCATCATTATCATCATTATCATCATTATCATCATTATCATCATTATCATCATTATCATCATTATCATCATCACAATCATCATCATCATCATTATCGGCATCATCGTCATCACCATCATCGTCATCGCCTTCATGCATGTTTCAGTCGTTTACAAGTCTCTACTACTTCTCTCTGACATTACTGGCTTAAGCTAGTCAAATTTGCCAACTGGGGCGTTTATGATAACGATAGTTTGGAAAGTTGTGGCCGATATCACTTGCCGTTGTTGGCCATGCTTTGGGCTCTAAACCGTCACAGTTGAGACTGATTCATTGCTTCAAACTCTTGGTTGGCAGCATACATTTGTCTTGCCCTAACTATTTTAAACGCTTTGGGAAGACTGCCACACAAGCCTCTGGTAGGCATGCATGTGATTCCTCCAAAAATTATTTTGCATACCTCTATGATTATCTGCTAGAGTTTGTCATCGTCCACGTCTCTGACTCACAGATCAGCATGCTTTCCGTTATGCATTAGGTTTTTAAAAATTCCTTGGTTCCGCAATCTAATTTAAATTTCTCAACTACTGCACTCTGCATTAACTCGGATGTTCTTTCAATTTACATATTCTAGAATTTAGTTCTTCCAACGTGATGGGTGAGACGCAAAGTAGGAAACTAGAATATTGAGAACGTTTCGTCTTCTTGAAAACCTTGTCAGGACTTTGTACACTGAAGGTCAAAACGCTATGATAAATCTGACGAAGTCTTGAAAAAACATTAAACATGGTCAAAGTTGTAATTTCGTTATTGGCGTCTTACCTACAGTTTGTCGGCGTTATTTCCACAATAAAACTTCCAATGTTATATCTCCTCTCTTGACTGTCGGGAATATTACCCATAGAAAGAAATTCAATAAGAACTAACAAGGGCAAGAGGTAGCAGTCTGTTCAGCAAATGCTTCTTTGATACACACGACCTAAATCGCTTATTTCAGATGACCTGAGGGTTGTTTCGCTAATGTCTGTCTCCATCCCTTGTAAGTCAAAGAATTTCAGGTTGCGTGTCCTGCTTATAACGTTAATACTGTTCTTTTAATAACATATAATTTGCAGTCGACTGTCACCAACTTTCAATAACACTACGTCAACTTGCAATACGAAAACGTCTGCAAAGAAGTCAATATACATTTTATTACTAACATTTTCATTCAAACAAACATCTGCTAAGAAAGGGATGCCGAAAGACTGTCTCGTGTGTTTGTCCATTGTGTTGCCTCTCTGACAATGTATTAGAATAACTTTTCACCTAATCTCTCTGAAATAAATTTCGCTGCTTTCGGAATGTTTTTCTCTAACTTCGCTCCACGCAGAGTATGGTTTATTAAGATGACATAATAGCTTTTTGCTCTCTGTACTTTGATTCCCTCAGTCACGTTTTCAACGACATTACAAGTATCGGTAGATGGAGTCTTTAAACGCTACAAAAATCTTATGGAAATATGCCGCTGGTTTTACAGAAGAGACGCTTAAGTATTTTGCCTTCGAAATTCGCAGTCAGTTGCTTCTTACATATGTTTCTTTTCATTTGAATGTATAGTAAGCCATTTTGTTCGTACGGGTCCGCTCCAAGCGTCGTTATTTTTAGCTGACGCGTACAGTTTATGTCAAAATTGCGGCTAAATATTATTTAAGCAATGATTAAATAAGGATTTTCATAATAAATCTCTCCAAATACAAAGTCATACGGAAAGTAATCTATTGATCAATAAAAACAATCTATTTGAAAGTTGACAGGATTCTCCCGCTTCAACTTTCGAGATTCTCTTAAAATTCGTGATATTCGCCTTGGCATTGCTGGATCATTATGTATAACTTGACAACTGATGAAAACGTTACAGCCATAACTTGGAAATTACTATCCAGTTTTGCAAGTACGCTTAATCCATCAAGAATAAAAAATACAATAGAACATGACCATTGCCTTCAATACTGTCCTTGTAAAACGGAAATAAGGTTGTAAACATAGGTACATTTGTCGTTCGATATCTGGAACCCCTGAAAAAGGAGCTTTTGTTAAGTAAAACCGTTTCTGTCGGCTCCTCGACTTGCAGCTTCATAGTTCTTTGAATTCTCTTGCAATAAGAGGAACTTCAGATAACTTGAACTTTCGCCAAGTGTAACCGTTTTCTCGTTACGCTCCCCCAAAGCAAATTATAGTCCATAAGTGAAAATTTTCGTGAAATTTTATTGATTTATTGTTTACCCAAATTAATTTTCTCCTATTAAATGAGAAATAAGCACTTTCATAGTTTTGATAGCATGATTTGGTCCAAATTTATTCTCTCAAGTTCAGAGTAACAATCCACCGCATATTTTGATTAGCACCCGGGCAACGACGGATGTTTCTGCTAGTATTACATAAAAGAGAATTCATTTACTGCATTAGCATATTTTAACCCCGTATAATGCCATTTCCAACTTTTGATAAATGAAACATTCCATAAATGAAGAACTATTTTCCACGGTCCCTTGAGGGTACCATTGAAGCGGTAATTGTATTCCTCGAAGATCCATCAAAGCACTCGACACAATAAAAATTGGTATGTCTGCAATTACTTTATCAAGCGGAGATCGTAACTTCATTATAAACAGTAATTCCCAACAACGAATTTGCATATTAGCTTTCTTTAGTATCAACAGACTGTGCAGGATTCGTTAACTTTGCATCTTTACCATTCCTCCTAACATTAGAACGGTGCCGAGTTGCAGAAATGTATGAAGTTGTCAGTTATATATCATCAATGGGTAATAGGGAGTAGAGGAGGGGTTATGGCGGGTTTAAAGAAGTCAATACGAGAATCCAACAAGGTGGATTGCATTACTCCAGTAATACTTTTCTCAACAGCCAACATTCACACTGTAACTTTCGTTCCTGAATAATTTGAAGCCAATCAGCCAATCTTTAGTCAAAATTGTATGCAAAGACAAAATTTATTGCAGACGTGGTAGAGGGCTTTTTGTTCTGTGCAGTGCCGTAGCCAGACTATCTTAGTAGGGCATGCTTATTGCCAATGAGCAATTTTAGGGCATGCTTCATCAATAAACGTAGGGCATGCTTCACCAATAAACGTAATTTTTGTGTAAGCCCTTCCTGAAAATCGGTGAACCCTTTTAAGTTTGGTGTGACATTCGTCGATATATCTCTGCATTTTAGAATCATTTTAGAATTATTTTGAGGGCCCTAACATGAGAGACAAGACATGAACAGATCTTGGTGTGCAGATTTGATATCTTTTCAAAGATATATGGAGCAGGGTATTCAACAAGTCTGAGAAATGCTCTGACACATTTCAAACCTCTAGGACAGACGACCATGAACTAGGGGATGTTATTTTACCTTGAAGTCCACTTCTAGAGGATGCTAAGCATCGCAAGCATCCGCCTGCTTACGGACTGGTTCTGTGAAATAAAAATTGAGAGAGACATTCATTCTATCTTCACATTTCATGTTTCGGACCCCATTTCACATTGCAAGCCTCTTATCAGTTGAATGAATGAGAATATTTCAACTGCAGCCTCTTTTCCAATGTGAACGCGGGAAATAATTAGCGCACATGATCACCAACATTGTAAATTTGTGAATGTGGAGGAAAATATTGTAACTGTTGTGAATTCGATATGGGCCACAACATTTTGTTGATCGGTGGTGGAGGAAGAGAACATGCTATTGCTTGGAAGCTTGCGGAGTCTCCTGATGTAGCCGTAATTTTTGTTTCACCAGGCAACGCGGGAACTGCTCTTGAGGCAAAATGCAGGAACGTAAAGTTAGACATTTTAAACCACAGTTTAATAGATTGGTGCAAACAAAGTAGAGTAGATTTGGTAGTGATCGGACCAGAAGCGCCTTTAGCCGAAGGGATAGTCGATACACTAGTGGGAAATGGTAAGTGACGTTTCTATTTCTCTGTTCAAATGTTTGTACCTGTTTGCTGCTGTTCTTTTCTTGCTAAACATTGGTTGCTTGGTTTGAAAGGTGCTGAGCTGACTCGTACTCAGGAGCCGAGGGTGCGTGAACCAAATCTTGCCGTATGGGACACGCGAGACTCAAGCTGCTTGGAAGGACCTTATCCCCGCAGCTTGATTCCAGCTTGCCTCTAGCTTGCCTCTTACTACCGTACAAGATTTCGTACACTCACCCAATTGTCGATCAACTCGACATATGATGATATGGAATGTAAATAATCGTGAACTTTGAGGTCAGACATAGACTATGCCAAGACTAAAAATAATTAAAGAAAAATCCCTGTAATAGGCCTATAGCCTACTATGTTAAGACCTTAGAAATACATCAGGGAGCCTTTCATATCTAGCCCTGCACTTTCAAATATTAAATACAGATGATTGTTTGTAATGCAGCCAGCAGCAATCACAGCAGGCCTGGGAGAGGAGAGCTAGCTGGGCCGACGCTATACATATGATATAGTAGACCTGGCTGTATACTGGTACAAAGGTTTACTTCATTACTGAGTGTACGCATAGGTCCCTCAATCTTGCTGTTATTAGTTACGTTTGTTACTAAGGCACTATTATTAAAGATGCATTAAGACTGGTGCAACAACGTTACGTTTCTGCCATGGGGTTATTTGTAACTTTTAAAAGAATAATGTACATGTAGCTTTGCAGTCGTCACAATTATACTGCCATTCTCTTTTGTAAATAGATTTGCATACGTAGGAGATATTTGTTTCTTCATTTTAGACTTTCCTAATTTTGAATAGTACTAACTCTGAGTTTTATTGCACTGTTAGGGATAGCCTGTTTTGGACCCTCAAAGCTTGCAGCACAGATAGAGTCGGATAAAGCCTTTTCAAAGGCTTTCATGGACAGACATGAAATTCCCACAGCACGATGGAAAAGTTTTACAAACTATGATCAGGCAGTTGACCATATCAGTCATGCCCATTATGATGCACTAGTTGTTAAAGCAGCAGGCTTGGCTGCAGGGAAAGGTGTAGTTGTTGCAGAGGATAGATCACAGGCAATTAGTGCTGTGAAACACATCATAGAGGTATGTAAATATTTGAAGTAAATTGCAATGACTTTATGTCTGAAAAAACCAAGTGGTAAGTTTCTTGATTAGATTAGTTAATTGGTGTACAGTGTTACAGTCACTAGATTGGAACTCACTAGAATGAGACTTACTGTAACCTGTATAGTGAAAGCAAGTCAGATCTCTTTGGTATAGTTCTAGTCTTTATCCATGGTTTCATTCAGCTTTTCAGCCCCTTCCCCATAATTTGGTCCACCATAAAAATTTGATGTCGTCTCGTATATCAGGGTGGACCCAAAAAAGCAAAGTCTAGGTTGACTTTCAACAAACACTGTGCTTGTGGAAATTATCAACTCTTTGTGTCAGCCCCCCCTAGAATTGGGTGACATTATTCAGGTCCCCCCACTTTTTTCCAAAATTGTAGCCCCCCCATAAAATAAGAAATCTCAAAAAGTTAGGTCCCCCTGAATCAGGGGGAGGGGAGAAACCATGTTATCATATGTGTATCTATCAGCTTACACTACAGTGATCGATGATGCCTGTGTATGGCAATTCTTAGTTTTCTCAAAATTGAGAAAACTAATCAATTTTGATTAATCAAACCAAAAAGGTTCCCATTTCCTTATTGTATATATATGCTTTTTGTTCACTTTACAAATTTGTGTGTTACGAGTAATAAACATAGTGTTTTTTTAAATATACTGTAGCACTTGAAAGCTGCTTTCAATAAGATACTAGTTATGGCTGTTGAGTGTGTGGCTAGAGTCTTCTAGTTTATGGAGCCACAAATGGAATTTTTGTCCGAATGTGCTTAGTAAAAGGTATCTGTCACATGCTATTGGCCAAGTCTTTCTTATTCAGTTTTTGAAAGTAATTTTAAATTTGTTATAGATCTATTCTGCAAAACTTTATCAAACATTCTCTGGCATGCTACAGGGATTGCTAGTATTGTAACACCAGAAGTAAATGTTGGATGTTGATTTAGCTTTGTATCTTTGTATAAGCCGAATGAATTGGTGAATTCAATATGCAAATTTGTCTATTCTTGTAGGACAAAAAGTTTGGTGCTGCTGGTGAAACAGTGGTCATTGAAGAAAAGCTATGTGGGGAGGAGATATCAGTAAGTGCTGAACTATTGTAGCCATTCTAACATGAAGCCAAGGTGGGCATGGGCAGGCACTGCACTCACTCATGAACTCACTCACTCACTCACACACTCACTGACTCACTCGCTTGCTCACTCACTGCTTTTCATTGTATAGGTAGTCTTATTTTGAATACATAAAAAATCAGTGTTTGACTATATTGGTGGACAATTAATAAGTCATGCAGGCCACATCCCACTGTTACCTTGTCCCTTTCCCCCTGGCGAGCTGACTTAATCCTTTTAGCCAGTCTGTCTGTTCTTGTCATTTGGTATTAATATAATAGGACATAGTATAGTACTTGGTGACATTAGCACAAAAGTTTCCGTTTAAGTTTGTGTTGCTATTATGGTACAATGACCGTAAGAATTGGGTTTCATGTAATCAAGCTGTTTCAAGCCAGTAAAACTGTATTGAAATTACATCCTGCTGAAAATCAGTTGCTTTCATTTTGGTTCAATTCCAAGTGTTGTAGTTTGGGTTCAATAGTAAAACTCCTTTTGATCCTTTTGCATAATCTATTGACTTCGAATCAGTGTGATTTGTTTATATTGAGTTAGGCTGTGTTGTATTACAATCTGATAACAGTAGACAATCATTCTGCTTATATATGCTTATCATGGAAGATTCTAGAAGTTTACAGAATAACATGGAAGGTTGCAGAATGTCACGGAACACACCAGAACATACAAGAATGTACCAGACCAATCCACTATGAAACATGATCACCACTCCAGAAGGCCAGAGAACATTACAGAATGTTCTGGAACCCTCCGGAGAAACAGAGAATGATCTAGAATCATCTGATTATATGACACCAAACAGCAAGTTTGCTATTTTCAGAGCAGTTACTCTGTTCTTTAATCACCTATTTTCTTTCAGGTCCTTGGATTTTCAGATGGGAATATTATTGTTCCATTTCCACCTGCACAAGATCACAAGAGGCTGTTAGAAAATGACAAAGGACCCAACACAGGTGGCATGGGAGCTTATTGCCCTGTACAGCATGTAAGTGCCTAATTTTTGAGTAGAAAGATAATTGAGGGACTAAGGTTTTCATAAACTGACATTGACATTTGCTTGTTATCCTGGGTCACACCCTATATGTAACCCACTTGGTGTGAGGATCTGCCAATACTCTGGAGACTGTTCATGCAAAGTTGGCCCAAAGTTTATATGCACTATCCCCCACCCCAGAGGCCTTTGACTCCCTAAAACTGTGATCCTTAAATGATACTTCATTAATCTGGCAATTAGTCCAGGGGTCTGGCCAAGTGTAAAGACTAGATGGCCAGACAGACAGACAGACAAACATTGCCCCTACACTCAAGATCTTTTCAAATAATGAGAATGCTCCATATAAGCTGCCAATTGTTCATGCCAAGTTTTGATGTGAACAATCTAGTAGGCAACATAGCTTTAAGCCTTCATTCAAGTATAATTTTTTTTATTTTGGGGGTGAAGGTGGGGGTGGGGGAGAGAAGGAGGTTTATAATAGAAGGAAGTTTAAAAATTAGTGGACTATGTGTAAGGGGTGGCTTGCGACTGGGGCGCTTGGCACAGACAAGAATTTATTGACGACACTTTCTATACTTTTCTATACTCAGCGTCCATACACACATACATACATACATACATACATACATACATACATACATACATACATACATACATACATACATACATACCTATATACATGTATGCTTTAGCCCAATGCCTGACATTTTTCATGATGATGATGAGTTCTTTAAATTAAATTTAAAGGTCACTGTAGTGGAAGTAAGGAACCCCCTTAATCACCAAGGAAAGAATAAAAGGACATATACGGACTATGAAATCAGTCTAAAGGTACCAGTTTTAATTACTTATATTAACTGAAAACTTGTCAGTCATTACTAATCATTGGAGTTGTACATTTATGTGTATCTGATGATCTGTCTTTGTAAAGATATTCTGGCACACAGAATTACAAAAAGTATCTCATTCTCATCAACTATCCTGTGTTGTGTCACTTGATTCAAGAAATTATATGTAGGCAATTTATCTTCCTTCATTATGCATTTACATACACTCTACTGTTCTCTTGTTATGTTTTACACGCCACAAGCGGAATCTGTGTAAGGTAGAGATGTTCCTGTAAACACTCTTGAGCAGATCTTTCTGCTAGTACAGAGGCAACTTGATCCACAGTGCCATAGTTCGATTGACAATTACAAAGCTATTTAACATACTGCAGGTGCATAGGTTGGGCTCTCCGAAAGGGTCTCTACAGTAAGATAGAAACAAGAAAGCCTTAAGGAAATGAAAGTGAAGTAAGTGTTGACCACTTTTAAACAAGATGTAACCTGAGTGCAGACTATCCCAGCATATCATATCATAAAAAGTTATGAGTTTACCCCAAGGGCAGCATGAATGTTTTGTGTAATCATGTCAGATTAAAACTGCCTGTCATTCCACACCATATAATTGCAACTATTTCACAATAGTCAGATATTTACTAAATATGGTTAAACTCATGGCAGCTAGTTAATGTACAAAGCAGGTTAGTTATGATGATAGTCATTTAAGGAAGACAGAAGCTGAGGAGATTTGTATTTTTCTACTGCACAACACAAACATGCAAGCTTTGCCCCTGCTAGACCACGATGCTAAATTTTGGGGTTTTTGTGGCCTTTATATTTAAATTTTTCTCTTACTATAGACAAACAGTAAAGCCTTTGCTCTACATCGTTCAAGTGTCAGGAGAAGATACTCTGATTTCCTATGGCTTAAGAAATGGTTGCATGATCACAATGAAGGATTTGGAAAGTATGTATTCTATCATCTAAACAGTTGCCTAATTGTTTTCAAGTTACTGTGACTACTGAAAGGTTCGGCCCAGAAATGTAGTGAATGAAAAGTAATGCTAAGTCATTGAATGGAATAATCTCTTCTATTTGAAAAATTTCATGGTGTGAAGTATGATTTGAAGAACTATTATCATCAGAGGGAACAGCTTTGCAAGATGGTGCATCATGCTTTTAAGTTTATTTTTAAGGTAAAATATTATTAGTGCTATGTGTAATCACTGCAGGTTAAGTTGAGAGTAACCTCTGTGGTGGACATAGTGTATACTGTAAAATCCTCTATTGGTCTGGTTAACAACTTGCTCTTAAACCATTTAGATCTGACGTGGTTATAGATGGTCTCCTTCTACAGAGAACAACAAGTCTCTAGAAAATGTTACTGTATGTTACCGTAAGTTGAAAGTGAAACCGTAAGTTACATAACAATAAAGATTAATTGCACCATGAAGGTGTCAAAATGGTTAATCTAATATTGTACTTATATTCTTTTGGAGTAGCTTTCTTATAAATTGTATTTTTGCATGTTTTATGAACTTGATCCTGAGTATTCACTCATCTGCTTTGTTTACTTCATGTCTGCTACAGGAGAACACCCAGTTTACCACCAAAGAAATATCTTAAAAGATTTGATGAGGAATTTATTCAGGAACGCATGAAGGGATTACAGCGGTTCTTGAAGAGGTAACTTAGTTACACTGTGTCATTTGCTTTGGTTGTGTTTGATTTAACCAGAATGATAGTCGTTGCAGTGAAAATCTTTTTAAAGATACAGAACAATACCAAACATACTAGTTCGAGTAGAGCCCCCAAATATATACGTCCTGTGAGTCCCACAATTACTAAGTGCATTTATAAGGCAGAATTAAGTTCTTATATGCTTAACAAGTACTGATGGAAGATTTTATGTTGGATATACTTTATTATCCCATTTCTCAGGGCCCTTGAATAAGGAAGATGGCTTCAACTAGATGCATGCTTCCCCAGCCGACATATACAGATTCATTATGCAGAGGCTTGCTTAGTAGTCACCTTGTTGATGTCTTCCATATCCTTTGGAATATCATCAACATAATACTAAGTACATAAAAGCAGGGCAGTTTTTCTTATTTGAAAATGGTATACAATTAATCAAGATAAACCCATTGCATGTATCACCTAACTTTCAAAAGCCGGTTACTGTTTTAGTTTTCTGTTTATAGTTACGTTTTAAAAGTTTTGGATTGTGAATAGTTCCAAAGGTTTTTGATTATCAATTTTAGTTTTTCTTTTTGCCTTACTATCAATAGAGAAATATCAGAGATAAAAATAAATCAATATTGTGTAAAGCTTAATATTAAAACGTCTTCAGAGATCAACAATGGTAGCTAAGCGTTTCCTTGACTACCGACTTTAGACTAGTATAAAGAACTAGCCCGTAGACACACAGCAGCCTCATGTGACACTAAACGTGTTTTCCATCATATCTATGCCTCTTTTAGACCTTGATACGTTCAAACACAACATAGTTATTTACAAGGATAATACAACATGATAGAGATCGAACCTACGAATCTTACTGCCTTTAGAGTATAAGGCAGCTGCTCTAAAGCCTTTCACCTGTGTTTGCAATACGGATTTGCAAAAGACTGTCAGATGCATCCCCGCCCTTCAAATCTCAGTCGTAGGACCTTGTCAAGCCTATTTTTTTAAATTTAAATAACGTCTTATGGCTTAATTTGTTGTGCAAGAAATCTTTCTGTGGTCAACATACATGGTGAAATCTCAGTATTACATGTGTTTTTTCATCAAGTGTCCGAATTCTGTGTTTCTTTCTAGGCTGATATGGGATACCGTACGTTAGTACCACTTTGTTAATGGAATTGTCTAGTGCAGTTGATATATATGGTATGTCTTTTTTTATTTCAGGGTCATAGAATACAATGTATTCCTTTCGGATAAGGCGCTTCATCTATTTCTTCAGAGTAGTTTATCTATTGAGCAAATCGAGGATTATCTTCATGGTAAGCCTGTCAGTGCAAGTGACTTAGCCCAGGTTAACACGAGTCAGAGCAGTGTTAGCCGAGTCAGTGAAAGCTCAACGTCTTTTGACATGCCATACCCTCCTCCTGTCTACGCTACATCGTTTGCGTCTGGAGCGACCTCTTGCTTGGAAGAAATTCCAGAACGCTCTGAAGGAAAGGGCTCATACCAGGAGTCATCTGTAGAAGAACAAAGTCCATGTACGTGTTCGTTGCCTAGCGAAGTAGATTCGTGGGAATTCCCCTGCAGCAGTAGTCAACGTTCGTCTCTAAGTGAGGATTCAAACACAGAAGCTGATGCTGGATTAGTAAAGATAGTGGTGCAAGACGAGTCTTTGAAGACAGAAGGATCAACGTCAGCTGCAGGTATTTCGACACCAGAAGGCAATGAAGAAAGCGAAGCTAAAGACGTTGACGAAGTCAGTGTGAATAGAATTAGTGAACATCCTGCTCCATTAGATTTTCAAAATGACTCAGGGCTCTTCTTAGCGGAGGATAAAGAAAGCCCAGTTGGGGATACCGAGTCTTTGTCACCATCGTATGGTGAGCGTGACAGTGGACAAGACAGTGATACGTCGTCCTTCATTGGAGATAGCAACTCAGGGGGTAATGATGACGAAAGTTTATCAATTTCAACGAGCACTGGTGCAGAAAACATCGACATGGACAGCAACGATTTTAAAAAATTGGAAATTTCAAACATTTCTTCCTCAGATGCTCACGACAACTCTTTAAGTGAAAATTCCGTTGCAGTGACAAGCGAATCTCCAAATGTTTCCGCAGACTTGTATCTGTCCTAGTGCTATTATGTACTTGTGTAAGAGAGCCTCCCGTAGAAACTTTTGATACAACAAATATTTTTCTGCGTAAGTTATGAAATAAAAGGTAGTATGGCCGCAGTGTAACAGCATATTGCTTCGAATTACCGTAACCATGTTTTCAGATTTGCTCTTCCTATAAAAGCTCCAAAATAAATTAACCTTTTTTCGTAGAACCCCTTTACGATAAGACGCAGCGCCAGTTTTTGAACCTAATGGATCAAATGTCAAGTTTAAAATGCATGAAGTCCTCGGATGGTCTGTGTGTAATTTTAAGACTTGGTTACTTCCCAGGCATTCTTGATAGATTGTGATGTAAAATATGGTAAAAGTTCCAATAATTTATGAAAAATATTCCTTTTGTACACGTCTGTCGCTACTCACCTTCGATGATGCACATGGAGTCCATGGACGTGACATTTCGAAGCATTATGGCAACGTGAAATTCTATTGTTACCTAATGAGTCAATAATCATGATTGTTGGTATGTACGAAGTCTTGAAATTTGAGACACCTAGCCCCTTGTTGCCCTCCCCCAATTTGTGCACAAATAACATTAGAAACTTTATCAACAATCATATGAAAGTTATCTAAACTTCTTCCCTTCAGCCAACTTCCTTCCACTGCTGTGTACGTAGCAAGACAGTGACGTCATTATTGTGATTATAATTTGTGAAATATTTTGTGAGGTAAACAAGACACGCAATTATGTACTTTAAAGGTGAATATCTTGGATTGGTTTGCTGATTCTTAAGACGAATCATGAAATTTTTATAATGCAGTTGTTAAAATATTCCTATGGATTGGTTTGGAACTATTTCTTTTTATTTTATCCCCGGCATTTCTTGTGAGCTGCATTTTGATCGCTTCGCATTTTTCCACTTTGATTGGTATGCTATGCAGTATACAAGTACCAGACACTTAGTTGCTGTTGAAGTGGAGACCTGGATTGAGATTGTAATATTATTGATTATTTATTATTGTGAAAATTATTGTTTTAGGTTTCCACCTTTCTGATGTATTCGTTTAAAGATATGGGTTTCCATGGGGTCGTTGATGCATTTTCTCCATATCTTAGTATGATAAGAATGGAAATTGTTTTTGTTGGAATTTTCAATAGTGCAATTGCTGAATTTTTTCATTCTCTGTTTTTATGACAATATTTTGTAAATTGATGTCTAGGCAAAATTAAGCAGAGGATGGACAGTTGTAGTATCCTTACGCTCTATATTTCAAGTTGTAGATTACTGTTTTTCAGTTGTCCGCTGCAGTTTGTGTCAAGTTTCTTGTTTTATGAGTGATAATGAAACTTGTGTTAAATATTTTGAGTCAACTCTTCATGCTATGATTTTTCCTTTGATCAAACCCTTCAGCTGGACTAATCGACTAGTATTGTGTTTTGTCGGATGGTTACTTCATCAACGTGGGGTTGTGCATTAAAACAGACGGGTTTTAGGGAATAATTAAGGAAAGGACAAGAATACATAGGAACTTAACTTGTTGAGGGACTCTTTTCACATTTAACCAGTTTAAATTGGGTAGCATATCGTTTGGTAGCCCCATGACAAAGTAACAATTTGAAGTGTGAGGAGCTGGGTTACTCTTAACGGAAATGGAGATCGTTCTGAGACATTTTGCCAAGTCCGTTGAAACAGATGGTAATAACCAGTGGCGAAGGCAGGCGCCCTGCCGCTCATGCTGGGCAGGAAATGGGTTTTCAAATTAGCAATAAAATCTGAAAAAGCTAATTCATTTATGGCTGAATTTATACTACATTAAAGCAAAGACCCTGATTAAAGTGATGATCTGTATTAGCAACATCTGTACCCTCGAATACCCTGGAACACTGCATCTGATCCCTTCCGCCTAGAATGCAATATCCGCCTTTCATCGTTTGGAAGGTCATCATGGTTTCTAAAACTTCATCATTGACTCAAAGAAAAGCCTTTTGGGGCAGTCTATTGTGTTTGTTCTTGTACCGCACCCCTATGGTTTTGTCATGCTATGCAAATGAGGGAGACCAAAAACCCCTCCATATTATTGGTTTACTTTTCTTGTGCATGCGTGCATCTATCCGAATATCAGAGCTGGAAGACTGAGTCAAAATGTTACGGTCAAAGCCCTGTGTAAGTTCTCGTGGTTCCCTGTAACGAGTTCATTGTTTGATCTCGAAGCCTGCCTGCCCTTTGTTTCAGGGCAGACCGAAGGATCTGTAAGGCAGGTTCAATAAATATATCGTCCCACTGCTCACTAGAGGTCTTTGTTTGAAAGACTGCCAGGCAGATTTAGTTAAACGAACATAAGCAATTCCCCCTTTACTCCTACAATTGTAAATGTTGCTCGTAGACCAAGCGTTCTAAAGAGCTATGCGGCATACCCCTACGGTCTACCACTGCTGCTGTGTACATGCCACAACACCTTGTTCTTAAGTTTACTTGAAATAACATTTTTCTGTTCCGATTGAAATGATAGCTTTGGTAGCCTGCCACTTATTGAAAAAAAACCAACAATTTATAATGCTTAGGTGATTGCTAATATTTTGTTTTAGATTTTTATTAGTAAGATACCGCACATTAAGCAATAATTGCACTACACAGTATGTAAAGGGATTTTAAAAGAGCACTCATATAGCAGGAACAGAGTCCACACCCATAATCAAATCACGAAATAAGGCCACTCCCATCACGAGCATGACCAGGAGCCAAAGGCCAGCCTCGCCACTGCTAATAACATTGAAAATGACCAGGTTTTAACAATGACCAGGGGCAATTGTTACCGGAAATTGCGTGTTTAATCATGCCTCGTGTTAGACTAGTTTTTTCTTTTCCAGAAAAATGTGTTACGTCCCACGAACAAAAACCCAACGAGATATTTCATTACTTTTTCTTTGCTCTTAATGTGTTCATCGTTAGGATTTTCCTGCCTCACAAAATTGTGTTCAAAATCTTAGAAGCGTTATAGAAAATGGTATTGAGTGGACCATGCGAGTACTATTAAACCTTGCCTAAAAGTTCTAAACTGTTTGTGTAGCAAGCTAATCTAGCAATTCTGACGGTTGCTTACCAATTACGTCTCAACAATTTTGTTGGTGCGGGTTGTTTAGCTAGCTGATATACGAGCTACAGTCCAAACAAAAGTGATCCAACATATCAAGTTGTATATAGTGATGTCTTGGAGTGTCAAAAATGTTTGTGGAGGGACCACGCATTGTCAGCTCGAGATGAAAAATGCTACATTGCCGCCTACGCCTTCTTTAACTCGCACGTGAACTACAATAGTCTCATATCTTTTTCACTCACTTGCCCATTCAATGGACATAGAATACCAGTACTCTTGGGTGCCTAATAGAAGGGGGTTGGAAAAATCCCAAAAACTTAATAAACGTGGGGTTGGAATAGACCAAAATAGATTGTAAAATGACCAAAATAGATGGGACTGTGCAAAATAACGAGTACATGCAAGCATATCCTGGGAACTCTCCACTCACCCCGGAAAATCACCTACAATACAACGGTTTAACTGCTTTGCAACTAGACACAATAAAGTACCTCTCTCCATGAACACACGAACTGGAACCGCTTTGGGTTTCGGTATGAATTCTCAAGCCCAAAATCCTGGAACATGTTGTTCTCCTCCTTTTGTGTTGGTCCGTATTTATAGACAAAAATCCAATTAACTCATTCTATTCTGGTTCATTTCTTATTTGAAACAATTGATTTTTTCGACCCACTGTTTATGCTATTGGTTTGATCGTTTGTCTTGCAGAAATGCCAGCGGGCTGTGGTCTCCGTGCCTGCTAACTTTACAGTTGCACAGAGATGGGCAACCAAAAAAGCCGGAAACATTGCCGGTCTCGATATTGTGGGACTAATCAATGAGCCGACGGCTGCTGCTATTGCTTACACTTTGCAGAAGAAGGTTGGAGCTAAAACTGTCATGGTTTGCCATCTTGGAGGAGGAATGTACGATGCATCCGTGGTGGTCATTGAAGATGGAATCATTGAAGTTAAAGCAACTGATGGTCAATTTGGAACTTGTGGAGAAGACTTCACCGACTTAATGTTGAGTTATTTTTGGAGACAGTTTCGAAGTAAATACCATAAAGACATCAGCGACAACAAAAGATCGATGGAAGTACTGAGAGAGGCCTGTGAACGAGCAAAGATACAACTTTCATCAAGTGATCAAGCCAACATTGACATTGATTCGTTGTACGAGGGAATCGGCTTCCATACTTCCATTTCAAGAGAACGCTTCGTGGATCTTACTGTTGAGTTGTTAAGAGCAAAACTCGAACCAATTGATAAAGCTCTTAAGGAAGCAAAGTTTGAATTCCATAAATTAAACGAAATTGTTTTGGTCGGGGGATCTACCTGGATTCCACATTTCGAAGAGCTTGTTCAAAATTATCTGGGAAAAGAGCCGAATATGGAAATTGTTCGAGATGAAATAGTGGTGTGTGGAACAGGTGAGAAAATCCACAGTATTTGATTATTCTTTGCTTGATCAATGTCTGATCTCAAGTAAACTAAATCTACGATTTAAAAATATTCGGCCACCTTCCTTCTCTATTTTAAGATCCTTAAAGATTTTGATAATAATCTTAATGACCAAAAATTTTTCCTAATGAAAAAATATAACTGCCTAGATCACTTTTATAATCCAACTTCAATTGCTGGGCTTTGTCGCTCCAGGAAATTCAATTTTCCGTCGTATTTTAGGAAGCTTCATTGCAAGTTTAGCGGACAAGGTCATGCTACTTCAAACTTGTTATGTTTCAGATCAGGTTGCAAGTGAGCATGTTTTTGGCTACTACCATCAGCAAAACTACGTTGCAGGAAAAGTGTCAACCTACTCCTAACTTTCAAAGCCAAATATAGAATTGCAAAAACTTACAGACCACAGTCTTCTCCGAAAACAGACTTATATTCGTAAAACAATCTAAACTAAACGTGCACGGACGTGTATTTTAAAAATTTCAAACGAAGTAAATTCCACATTAGCAATAACTACAGATTTTGCACTCTAGGTGCACTATGTTACAAGGATTGCAGTCCATCTACGATTGATCTTGTATGTCATATTCCCACTTTTTATGAAACTGATACGCAAAAGATATGTGTTTAATGTATAACGTTTATTAATAAAGTAGGTTTTTACGGATGAAACTAACGATTGATGCTAATGAGAGGGTTTTGATGATCTTTGTCACTTCGAGTGTACAGTTTGATATCAGGGTAACATAGGCTGCCGAAACCGAATGTCAGCGATTAAATCAGTCACAACGTTTTAAATATTTAGATTATTACGTGAGATGTACATCATTCTACTCCTCTTTTGATCTCATTTCCAATGATGTACCATTTGTAAGTCATTGAAAGAACAATCTGAAATTTCAAACATGTTTAGGATATGGCTCATGTCAACTATGACATCATAAAAACATCACGTAACCAAAGTGTCTACAAATATTAATCGCTTTAAATAAGAAAAATTTAAAACACGTATCATTAACGTACTTTATTGCAAAATGTTAGTTCCTACTTGAAATCACAGCAACTTTAAAGGTTAAGGGTAATTCCATCCCCTGCACAAATAGGGTTTAGGCAGCTACAGATATTGCCAATTTTGTATTACCCGAGAACAAGAAGCGTCCTCACTGTTCTTATTCTCACTCACCAAGTTTTACTAGTAAGTATGAAAATATTTTCTCTCCAGGCAAGCAAATGAAAATTCTTAAACTTTCTTGCTGTAAATAATTTAATGTAGTCATCCGCCATTTTAAAGATTGATATTCTTTGAATCATCCGAGTGTCAAGCTCACTTTTTTTACGTTTTAGCTATCCAAGCTGCTGTTATGGCTGGTGACCAAAGTGAGGAGCTACAGTTTCTGCTTGTGTTGGAAGGTACATCCAACGCAATCGGAATTGAAGGCTATAATGGTAAAATGATAACTTTGATCAAAAAGAATTCCACTGTCCCAGTCAAACTGTGCCAAAAATTTAGTACACTGAAGGACAACGCATCGACAATCACGTTCTGCGTCTATGAAGGTGAGATGGAAATGGTGGAGAAAAACACCTTTGTCGGCAAATTTGAATTGAGTGGAATACCTCCAGCTCCTCTCGGTGCACCGAATATTGAAGTTACATTTGATGTTGATTCCAGTGGCTTATTGAAGTTATCAGCACAAGATTTGGATACAGATAAGGAGGTGAAGATCAAAAAGATTGTTCAGGGATAAGATGGAGTTCCTCATTACGGTAGCTAGGAAGTATAACGTCACCAAGAGATAATTTGCACATGTAACAGTCACTACGGTGAAGTACAGAAAACACTTTTAAGGGCAAAAACCCATTCAGCTAGTTAACTGCACAGCCTGTAAATGGAGAATCACTTTAAGAACTTTATCACCTTTACTTTCTGTACTTACTTTCTGTACTCACTTACTTTATGTTTTAGCTTTGGTATTTTAAACATCAACATGAAAAACAAATCTGTTTTCATGTTTGCAACTTTATTCGGGCAAAATGAACAATATTGATACAACATTACAAATTTCCTGTTATCTTGAATTTTTTGGTTGTAAATTCTTGCTAATACATCGGTAAAAAGAGAGGAAAAAAACATCTTTTTGTGGTATTGATGGTCTCTACCAACTTGTATCTTTACTCTCTTTGCAAGAAGAGTTAAGAAAATGTCAAATCGTTATGTCAGTTGTCTCCAGCCCTACGCATCTGCTCGTTACCCTTGCTTTGCATCTTTCATGCACTTGTTTTGCTCACCTCCTGCCTCTGTACCGCCATTCTACGGCATTATAGGTTGCCTTGTTGTTACATACAAGGTGATGGATCTACCTCAAAAGGGAGGATGCGGGCCTTAGCCAACCTTTCATAAGAAATATTTTATATTGGTCTACCCATCATTTAAAAATCCTGGTATTGCAATGTTATCTATCACCACAAGTTCAGAGATATAAGAAATCACTGGCGGGGTAATAGTGCGCGTGTCGAACTTTGTGTGGAGCACCTGTATTTCAGTAAAATCGAGGGCACCAAAATACTGGTTGCAACCTCCTTTCTGATAACTGTGTATGCTTCATAGAAAAACAGGGATGGGGTAGGGAGCAAGAGCTATTTGCAGAGCCCCAAAAACTTTAAATAGTTTCTGTACTACATTTATTGATTCTCAACCCATATTTCATAATGTTATCAGCCACTTACACAACTCAAACTTTTGTTATATTGGTGTTAGTACGGTGCAATCAACGTTTGCTTTCAGTGAGACTTAAATCCATTACACATTTAATGATGTGTAGCTAGACCTGTCTCGATTATGCTTGTAAAAAGTTTTGGGGGCTGCTCGTTGAATGCCAAACAATTGCTACAAATGTGCTATAAATCCAAGATTAGAATTTTATAATTTGCTCGATAATTTCTTGACATATTTTACGCAAATGGTTGATTCATAGCATTGCATACCTTTTTCACGGTAATTGCTAACTTCCGTCATGCAAAATAGCTTGAATTTTTCCTTCAAATTATGCTTGAAACTATAGGAGCATTTTAAGGATAATATTAGGTCTAGGGGAACAAATACATTTGACGTCATGCCGAACGACATGAAGGAACGTGAACGAAACTAACTCTACTAATTATGATTTGAGTTTAAGCTTATACAAGAAACCAAAATGTTGCACTCTCTTTGCGGCATTGCTATATGAGACCGTGAGATAGGCTTCAAGGTGATGTTTCATGATGGACTCTTCCTGTGAGACAAATGCATTTGCTTAACCAACAGGACCATCTTCATTGGTGAAGGAAAGGTTAAGCTACTCATAGCAAGTGAAACCTGATAGTGCATTAATGGATGAAAACTTCTAAGTAGACATTGTAGGGTAGCCTCCTTTATGGACACTCAAGCCTCGTTGTTGTTAAGCTTTCCCGCCATGTCACACCTTCTTCTTCAGCCATATTAAGTTATTATTGTTTGATTGTCGAGAGCTTGCAAACTTTCAATAATGTGTAAGAAGCAGCATTATGAAAGAGTCGCTCATGAAAATCTTGAACTTTTGAAGATTGCTCCTTCAAAAAGACACACAGTCTCACAAGCGCAAAAGGCGAAACTTGGTCATGGTTACTAAAACCAGCAAAGGTTACTTGAAATAGAAAAGATTGTCTCAAAAGTTGCCGGACATAATTAGGACAGGCTAGTGGTTCCGTAATAAAACTGAAATCAGAATTTTCGTCCATTAACAAAATGTCACGTTCATGTGTTGCTTCCTTTCTTGAAATTCATTATTGGAGAAGACGATTGTTTTTTCTCGTGTGTCGTTATATTTAATTTATAATCGAATAATCAGACCTGCCGGAGAGCAACGTGAAGCCTATCCGTAAAATGGTTAAAGCAAAATTCTGCAATATAGAGTTTTCTTGATGTGAACGGAGATTAAATCAAAATAGCTGGGACGTGACAATATTGCTTTACTACATTCCTACTAATGATTCATGGATATCAGTAAATTGAATAATCGTGGTCGTTATCATTTTGTCTCTCCGGTATCTTAGTCAGGGCAGTGCCAGTGGGCAATAGAAATAAATAGAGAGCCCTACCGATTTATAAACAAATATGCAGAGGTTCAGATGGAGATCTTACTGTAGAAGTAAAGCATTTTTACTAAGAGATATGTGAGTCTGCTATTAAGATTGACAATAAGGAACAAGATTGCTTAACTGCATAAACATTGAAGCTAGTAAATGTTTTAACGTTAACAATACGTAAGAACGTTTTCCACTGCTTTTGAGGATAAGGTAGACTAATGGAGAATGAATTGAGCCAGACTATTGTGGGCTCCTTCCCAGTTAAGCGCCTCGGTGTGACCTCGAATAAGTCACTTTGCATCTAATACCCAACTCAATCAAAGAATACAATCGACTCTTTGTTACGTTAGTGAAGCCTTTAACAATTCTAAGGCAATGTATGAGCAAGCTCAAAGTCTAGCTGTTTTAATTGTACAAAGATCTTTCAGAATACAATTAACACCCCTACAATCAACAGAGGAAGATGATCACGAAACAACATTTTGATTCAATCCCCTTTTCAGCAGAATTGTTGAAACAAGCATAGCTAAGCAATATTGAAAACGTCTTAACGTTATCAAAATATAAAAGTTACGTACAGAATTTTTAGAGGAATAATGTGAAAGAAAGTTACGAAATGTTACAGTGATGACAAACATTCGAACGATTAATGAAAACAATAATGATAATAATAATAATAAGTGTTTTTAAAGCACCACTGCTTCCAATTTTTCAGTAAGACTTTAAATTCAAAATAATTAAAATCAATAATACAATATATTCTTAAAAACTATCTAAAAAACCGCTAACTTATATTTGTTCTGGTGAGAGAGGGGCAGCAGCGCATTGACAAATTTTTGGCTTATTGATGAGAAATTAAGGGGTATTAGAAGTATTATTGAATTGCAGTAATCTAATGTAGATATCTACGATGCATGTATAAGAATGGCAGCGTTCTCCTTTGATAGATATTTGTGTAGGTTTGTTATCATTTTAAGATGATACATTGATGATTTGCATATGCATGCTATCCCTTACAAGACAAATAGTGTCATCAAAAATCACTCCTGGGTTGCTTACAGACTAGTCGCCAAGAGTCGATCAGTTTCCATACCCATAATGTCAAGTGATGTGAAGGGCTAATGTTTAGTTCTAAAAATGATAACTTCTGATTTTCCTAAAATCAACGTTAAGTTGTTTGCTTCCATCCATAAATGAGCCTTAATCATGCACGTTGATCTCCAGGTTCGATCCCCGGTGGTGACATGCTTTTCTATTTCTCTATTGTTCTTTCCTAACTAACATTTCAAATCCTCTCTTCTCGATGACACGTTGAAATTATATTTCAATGTTGTTGCAGACTGTTTTCAGCAGCGGATATACATTTCATATATAGATCTGCGTATCATTTGCATACATATGACAAGATGCATGATGCAACTTGATGATGTCTCCTAATGGTGTTGTGCACATGAGATTATGCATTTGACCACAAACAGATCCCTGAGTAATACTATTTAATAATTTATGAGGATCAAAGTGTTGTCCCTCTATAACACAATCTGAGTACGGTCCATGAGATAAAACGTAAAGCAAGCAAGGCCGGTTCTCTCCATAAAGAAGAATAGAATATTATGATCAAGTGACTAGAAGGCTGTTGATGAATTTGGAAGTAAAAGAGCTACACAGTCACCTCTCTCAATATCTCTGAGAACGTCACCCAGGACCTTAACAAGTGATGGTTACGTGCTATGGTTACGTTTCAAAGTATATTAAAGCATCTTATCAAGACATTTGCATGTTTGATGATGTTGTAATCGCAACACCACTAAGGGTTTGGTCGAGTTCGAAATATAAGCAAGATTTGATATAGGTCTGTAATTACGGGAATGGTTTTGATCAAGGATATGTTTCCTTGTTTGGCGTCGGAGTAGTGGCTTCAAAGTTCATACATCCCGTTAAGATTGCACTGGAAAGAGAAGTATTCACTATTTTACGTATGAGGGATAGTAATTACTCCAGATTCCTTTTCATGATCTTGACAGTTAATGGATCCAGTAGGCAGGACTTAGGAGAGATTACTGTTGTATGCTGGCGCAATTCCTTGACTATTATTTTCTTAACTTATATTTAGTAACTGGAAATTGGAATTCATTACATATATAATTATCAAAATAAAAAAACGAGCGGATTTTTTATTTTTTTCTGTGTACATCCTAATTAAGACTCGCAAAAAAGATTATCAAAACACTGAAATTTAAATAGATGGTATATGAATAGATATTAAATTAAAATAAAAACAGGAAATAAAAGAAGTCATTATAATAAAATTACTCAATTTTCTGAGATTTTAGCAATTTTGGTCGACTACCTCTCTCCAATTCTTTTATTTATTCTACTGCGCTATACACTTATGGCAATTGCATTTTGTCTGCAGAATTTTGCTTTTACCATGCATTGACCGTTTTACCAGCAGACTATGAATTTAAACATTTTGTCTTAGTTATCACCTAGATTTTAACCCAATGTTTTGAATATACTATATATTATCTTTCTTGGATCACTCCTTGCTCACTACATTTTAAGCACTGCTTTGTAACTTCATATTTAAACCATAACCGAGCTAGAAATACGTCACTCGACAACGGCAACAGGGAGCTCCGAAACGTTGTGATTAGAAGAGAGAATAAGGATATATCATGTATTTATTGGTTTTCATTTATAGTGTTCAGGATTTGCAGGATAAGCGGACCCACAGAAACGTGAAACGCATTACAATCCAGTTAGTAAAATTGCAGACTGACATACAATTTAACAAGTTCTGCTGCAATACGAACTTACTTCAGACACATGTAAAAGACCATAAATATATATTTTAGAAGTCGCCGTCCGAAGCTAAAAACGGTGTAAATGTATACTACTTAAGTATTTCGCTTGGCTTGGGCCTTGACTCAGTCTATCCAAAGGCTCATGGTACTCAATCTTACGAACGCAACCACCTGCTTAAAAGACCATTGGATACTTGTCCCATATGTGATGGTTTACTAACGTTCTAATAATGAAATATTCTAGGTAAAAACAATTGTTACCAACTTCAATACTCATCAGGAGTGACGATGGTAATGCTGACGGAATAGATTCTCAAAATTGAGATGTCTCAAGAGCTAGACATGATCTTAAATAAATGTACATAAACATCTTAAATCTTAATGGATCTGGTACTGGCATTTCGCACTAGCATTTCAAACATCGTTCTGCTAGTAAGACCTAGTTGAAAGATTTCTATGTTAGAGGTCAAAGCACAAGGAATAGGTGTGCTGAAAATATAATCGTCGGTCAACGCCCTTTAACCACCTACAGACATATACTACGTACCGGCAGCAGAAGGAAGAGGAGTCTCCCTGGACTGAAATACAACTTCCATGGCAACCAGAGTCGACAACTTTCTTCTTGTTCTAAGATTAACTTGACAATTTGAATTGCATTCTCTGGAAAACACTATCCATCACATAATAAACTCAAACGAAAACATAGGTGGTAACCACAATACAAAACCCTATACACATACTAAAAAGGTATTCAATACGCAATACAAACTCGTTCACCCCTAATTACTGGTGATTACATTGGCAAACAATATTTTAGAAATATTTCTTTACGAAAACCTACCTCCCAAAATCAGGTTGGGAATAACAATACTAGAATTGTGATATATCTCAGTTTATCCACAACATACCGAAACATGCTCTACCACCAAGAAACACAAACATTGTTCTAGGTCTTGACTAATTTACAAGGAAAGAGTGTCGTGAAAGATCACTTGCTTCGAAGTTCGCGGGAGATGGCTTATCTTCTTAAAGCACTTCTATATGGCTACAGTATCAAGGAAGAAGATGAAGTTGGCAATTTACGCGAGTTACACTTGCGTAGCTTTTCACATTGCCAGTACTTATGATGGGCATATCCACTTTCAAAACTTTTATCAAATCACAGAGGTATTTCGTCGAACAATGTCAACTTAAAGAAGACAATCTGTCTAAGACATAGAAATACTTAAAATACGGGCCTTGACGATCAGTTTAAGACACCCACTACACAGATTTTATTAATTCTCTTCAACATCAAGCACCAAGTAAATCAGATTTACGAGCCAGAACGTCTCTGTCTCTTATCATTTTCTTTCGGGTTAGCACTGGTACACATTTGGAGTTTTGTGATCCTTCAAACGCTTCTACTTCGTACAAAGCAGTTACCCTTAAAGTTGGTCATAAGAATAACGCTGAGGACAGCAACTCTAACGGAACATTGTATTGCGGTAAGCAGATACATCGCATGTTCTTTATGAAGGAAAATAACCATGCTAAATTGGCGACCATTATGCGCCTTCTTTCGTTGTCATGATATAATACCCTCGCTGTATCCAACTACTTCCGTTCAGAAATCACATTATGCTATTTTCTCCATAAATGATACTCAACCTTCACATGCACTTTAAAGCAGCAAATGTTAAAACTCGAAACCTATATTATAAGGGCATTTCTGTCGACCGGTTTTGGGTGGGGTAGGGGAAATGAAACGGGTAATAATGGAATATTTAACACTAGGTAAGCTTCCTTTGGCCTACAAAATGTACAAAAATTAAAATATGCCCTGGCACACAAAATTATAACAGCTTTTCAATTACTTTTCTTTATATTCTCTTAGACTACGACTCGCGAAAAGTTGTGCATCAAGGATGATGTTTGTAGTTGAAGGTACAGGTAGTGCTGGACTTAACACTATTGGAAAAATGATCTCTTCCGTAATAGTCCAGATAAATAAGTCTACAATGGACGAAAAGGGAGTTGTTACTTTCACTTGCTTACACCTTGATAACGCTACGGCACAGCTGCGGAATCAAGCCGTTAACCCCACTCTAAAAAGGACCGGGCATGCGGCAGTAAACGATACCTAAGAACAGGTACGAACACGCATTACTCATAATACTTAAGTAACATTTAACCACACTGGTACACATGAATGGGAAACTACGCCATATGTCGCTTTGAATATTAAAACGCTAATATGTGTTATCTCACTAAAATGGTATAAAAGTCCAGCTTTGCATAATCTGTTGTAAGTAAACTAGATAATTAAGGAGGTCCCAGTGAACGTATTCGCAGTACAAAATGT
>JAAAKM020006971.1:69390615-69424941 GCA_010016025.2 Alatinidae sp. Z8VKAUB7J3 | reverse complement strand
GTAGACATCGACATCCAGCTTCATGTAATGGCAGACCAGCCTCTCTTCGCCGTGCGACTTGACCAAGAAAGGGCTGCGTCTATCTGTCCAAAGCCCATTGAAATTTAGAGAGTATCATCGAGAAGAGAGGATTTGGAATGTTATTTTTTCAAAACCAACATTTCAAATTCTCTCTTCTCGATGGTACTATCTGGATTCTAATGGTTATAACTCAATCTATTCTCTGGAATTAGTCATGTCTACATGTTAGGTATAATATACATTTTCATGAAATATTAAGAAATCCTAACTGAATTTCTTTTCTTTGTAACTAAAAATTCTATAAGTTCAACTTTAGTTCTTTTCATTTCTTAACTGTGGATTGCATATTACAAGATTGGGAGAATCGCTACCGTTTAACATTTTCTACTTAAAGTTGCTTTATCAATAGCTTAATATTCTATGGCGTATGCAATAGGAACGGAGGCTCCTTTTCAAGTGGCCCCCAGGCCTCCTCTTCAAGTGGGCCCCAGGCCTCCTCCTAATAGCTTAATGCTGTCCTGTGTTGTTCTACAAACATTCTGTCCCATAAACAACGACGGTGGCGCTTGACAGAATACTAAGGTGATGATGTGACAAAGACGTTGTTTAGAGGAAACACAGTTGTAAATACATCAAAATAAGTAATGACCCAACTACAAAACGCTTAAGGATCGCGTTTAAAATTATTCCAACTTCCAGTAAGCCTAGCTACCATTTTTAATCTGCAAGTGGTTTTAAGAAAATACTGTAAATGCTGCTGATTTCGTAAAATTATGGGTTTAAGTCAACAGATTTTGGCAAAATGATTAAAAATTAGCAGGGATGTATCTGGGTAAGGGTATAAGATATTGTTTTCAAATTTGTAGGGAATATCTATATGACAAAGATGAGTGAAATAGGTTTCAATAAAGTCGAACATTTCACCTCCATAAAATTGTGACGCCATACCTTGTAATCTCTTTGTGAATACTGTTCTATTGCCAGATTTAGGTAAATGGGTTTACATGAACTACTTTTAATTTTTATAGAAATAGTTGGAAAGAAAAGAAGAACACATTCATGTTTACCAGGTTTTGAAGACAAGAAGAATACAGACACATGTACCAGGCTGATACCAAGAAGCAGCTTGGTATTGTTTGCTTTACCTAGTATTTAATAAGCAGTTAGATTGCAGGTGCAGCCAGACTCCAGTCTAGATATCATTCTTGTGCAGCAGCAGCAGCAGCAGCAGCAGTAGTAGTAGTAGTAGTAGTAGTAGTAGTAGTAGTAGTAGTAGTAGTAGTAGTGTAGTAGTAGGAAGACGAGGAGAAAAAGGAGGAGGAAGAGGAGGAGGAAGAGGATGGCATTTCAACACTATCATCATAGATAACTAATTTTCAATTTATTTAAACATTATGGATAGCTTAAGAATGACCAAGGGTGATTGCTATCAACCTTATATAAAGTAGTGAATACGTACCCTCTCGTTCGCTAAATATAGCAAACAAACAAAAGCAATCGGGACTGACAGATTCTTAGTAGCATGGCTGGACAATTTTGTTGGCAGTTCCTGGTAAACGTTCTGGAATGAGTGCCATCCAGTTACGCTGCCCTCTACATCAATTCGCGTCTGATACCCTGGGTCTTCGTTTCCTGGGTTATTTTCCTATTAGGAGTAAACAAAAACATTCAGTTGTCGGTTTAACGTAAACTGGAAAGAACTTCTGATACAAAAATGAAACAATATCACAAATAGTACATATATAAGAAAATCCTTCCCTTCTTAATGATGAAAGTAGAAGGCTGTACTTTATCTGAGATTTTTAAGGGGCTAAAATTGAGACAAGTGCTGCCAAGGCGGGGGCCCAACTTATAGTTAGAGGGTCCAACAGGTGATACAATTTTCCATTGTTTTGCTTATGTCGCACTACCAAAACCAAAACAAAATGATGACAAAATATCGTCTCCGTTTACTCCCATGTTGTATATATTTTCGTTATACAACTAGTAAACAAGTTAGTACTCCTAATTGACTTTTTATTTCATGATGTACTCATTATTATCTATGAAGATAAATAATTCCGAATGTCTACTGACCCAGGGGGATATTTTGACATTTTGGTAGCCCAAGAGGGCAATATACTTTCCGGGGTTGAGAAACTCTCTCTTAGGCAAGTTGAGCAGGGTCGTCGCAAGGGCCACTTTGTTCACAGCCTAATAATGGACGAATTTGAGTTCTGAATTAAAGTATTCAAGGTGCAGTTTCCTCTTAGGCATCCATTACATCGACACTTCCTATGTTTTCAACTCTAAAGACAAATTACGAAAATTTCAAGTTTGTATTTTGCATCTCTATGGCCTTAGACCATTTCGATCTTGATGCCATTTTCAGGAGAAAGGGTTGTAAAATTTCTATTGTCAATACACTGGAACAAAATGAACATTGCAAATATATTAGTTTCTGTTAGTATGCCAATTTATGTACATTACATTCAATTTTACAGTTTCTCTTGAAAACGGATATGATGCTATAAACTTGAGATAACAGTTTGCAATATATTATCTGACTTTTTTCCTGAACTTTTCATTTTTCTTTGCAGACGTGCAACGTCAATATCAAAGACGACTTAAAGAACCAGAAAATCTCGGCCCCAATGTTTCAAATGATGAATGGAAAAAAGCTTTAAACGTTGAACCTTATTTTGTTCAGATTCTTCAATAGTGAGCAAGTTCCAGATTCCTCTTTTCAACTTCTTAACGTCAATCCTCTTGGCAGTTTTTGCATATCCGATCTCGATTTTCTCGACCTACAAAGGCAATTACAATAAGTGAAAACACAATAGAATAGCAGTTGTGGAAGTAACTAACACAATGTTTTAACCAATGACGAAAGCCTTTCAATAAAGAGAGAACCGTAAGAACGTATATCTTTACGGACTGAGCAGAGGGGAACGTGTTCCTTTGTCACTGACGTGAGGGGAACTGTGTATTTCTTTCAGCCTCCTTACAAAATTCTTGACAAATTTACAGTATCGCGTCATCGTGTAGGATTTTCATGATCATTTCGTAATTATCCACATTATCCACATGAAGTTTCAATTTTGCACATTTTATGATTATTCTGTAATAATAGCTAGTTGCACAAGAGGATCCAATGAAGCGTAACCAGCGTTTTCGCCTATTTTATAATTCAGGTGTAAGCAAGTCCGGTGCAAAATACAACTTTAGCGGTCACATACAAAAAAAACCCGTCGGTCCTGGCCCACCATAGCCATGATCGTCATGATCATGATCATCATGGTCATCATGATCATCATGATCATCGTCATCATCATCGCTGTCATCATCATTATTATCGTCATCATCGTCTTCGTCATCGTCGTCATCATCATCGTAACTCTTATCTGAGAAGCTAGCACCTTGATCATTTGAAACTTTGAACAGATGTTATCGATTCGAGAACGAACAACGTGGCTGGAAAAGGCTCCATGTGATGATTATTAACTTAGACCACTCAGTGGCAGATAACAGCTCCAGTGAGCCGAAGGTTTCAGATATGGTCGGTATCGGTTAAAAACCTAATTTCAACCAGTAGTATTTTAAACACTTTCTTATAGCTAAACTTTCTCCTCTTCTAAAATAATGACAAAACTCATTATCTAATACTTAGTGGCTTAACTGATAGTCATCTGCGCAATAAATGACTCCATCACTAATGTGGCCTGCAGCAAATTGATATTAATGACTTTTAAATGTTTGTACCTTTCTTGGAACAGGAACCAAATTGTCACCAGAGAAACAGGATACGTCGTTTGCGGTATTCGTTTGAGCATGAGTGGCATTAAGGGTCATATCTGGAAATGCACACGTCATATCTTGGGAGGTACCAACGCCAACATCGTCGTCATCATCATAGTCGCAATCTCCCATCTAAGAATGGAATACAGTTTCATGTTTGTTAATTTTCTAGCAAGCGCAGTATACGGAGATTCTATATTGATGGGCATAATTAATCTAATAAGGAGTCATAGGTACATTTTTACCGACTACAAAAACAAAAACGAGTGAGTACAGGATCATCTGTAAGGTTTGGGGATGTCATAAAATGTATGGTCCTCAAGCATGAAGCTATAGTTTGAAGCAAATAAGGGGCTTTTTGGATGGAGTTCGCGTTCGGTCGTATATCTACTCCAGAAGGTCTTCTTTACGAAAGACGGTATGTATGTGTGCCATCAATGAAAGGTAAACAAAACATAAGTGTCATCACCTGTCTTCAAAGAAATCGGAAATCCAAATACTGTAATGCCCAACAACGTTATTCTTAAATGACAATTATAGGAGTTTCTTCAATTCAAAATACATGTGTATGTAATTATAAATTTTAATCACGATTGCAAGCTCGATATCACTATTTTGAAAACCAACTACTCGTCCAAATCAGAAACGCTTGGGGTATCACAAAACCGATATTCTGTTAGTAGCATAGAGGATCTTGTGCATCAATTTTATGTAGTTTGAGACTAGTTTAAATCTAAAACCATATTCCATATGGACTTTTCAGGAGGCTTCATAACGATCAAAATGAATATTACGTAAACCTTTCACATGAAAGCTTATCTTCGATTTAATGATGCTTTAAAGAAAATAAAAAACAGCAAAATACCCTTCTGGCAATAGTGAGATGAAATAGTGAGGGAAAAGACAAGATCAGTTGGGGTAGGAAAGGAGTAAAATCAAGGGTTAAAAGACGTTTGGGCTTTTAAAATAGGCGTATAATTACACAGGTGAACAAAACTGTCATGCACTGGAAATCAAAATTGAATATAAGTTCGTATGGGAAAAATTTAAACAGAGAAACATTCATACTTCCATACTCATTATCAAGCACCTATGCGCACGATGCCGTACCCAGCCCGAAAAATATTTTGAGCCAAGACCTTTGTATCTCCAGGTTGGCATGGTTTAAAAACCTGCAAGGACTGCAAGATAGTGAAGTTATCATACCTCTAGATCAGGACAGAAGTTGTTTCTATCATTTGCGTTATCGTAGTTATACCATGTGTTATCTGTAAAGGTATGAGACCAGAGAAAACGCTCTTAAGTCATAAAGTTTGAAATTAATACCAACAATGTATTAAACAGTAACATGGAGTGCATAACTACGTACATTTAATTTAAACAACTTTCAATTTAACGACACTGTGGTCCGGTAGTCAAACCCTTAGTTGGGGCGTAAGGACGGACGCTAGGACGCTAGGTTCCCACTGTAGCTAACATCGTCTATTTAACCTTCCTTTTAATCGAAGTGGGTTTGTTCTGAGCAAGAAGAGTCTCTAAACTATTTCATGAGTAAAGTGATAGGTGACGCAAGTGCAAGTAAGCAAATTGCTTATGTCGTCATTCCAGAAGGCTATCATAAACTTAGCCATCTCATACTTGATCAATACCAGAAATATAAACTATGACTGTAACAAATTATCTACCTATTCCCTATTTAATCTTATCATACATGCAACACTTGAATTGCGCGTTTGAAAAGGTCGTCTGCTGTATTCCGTTTCGGTAGCACAGTGTATCTCAGTCAATTATCACTCATTGATATCACGCCTCGATTAAAACCGTTGGAAAAAAGATTTACAGTCCACTTTTTAAGATTTTTACCACTATTTGACTCGCTTTACATAACGTCACATGCTATATCTCGACTATTGTCACAGCATTACAACCTTAGGATTTTCAGGTAATGTCCAATTACAGGCGACAACTGCCTTTTGGACTGCAATAGTGGGACCGCGTCAGATCAGCAATTGCGACTCTGGTGATATCAACGACACTTGGACCCAGGCGACAGATCGAACAGTTAAAGATGGTTTCAGAGGGCAATGACTCCAATAGCTGAGGAAAGGTCTGATAAAGGCGATTTTGCCTTTTGTATTGCTGATCCAGAGAATATTGCAGGACAAAAAGATAGAAATATAAGCCACTTAATGTCTGTAATGTCTACGCGTATTAAAGCACTCAGTGACAAAAATGGGTAATGAATTTTAAACATATTAAATACCATCTATTGTCATTTATTATGGCATCTTAATTAAAATACCAAGTTAGGGTGGTTGGGTTGACCAAGGTGAGGTGAGGTTTCACTGCCACTAGCAAAATGAAAAAAGGGCAAAACCGCAGGCAGACATCTTGGAGGGCTGGTGTTTTAGTTACGTTTTAGTAACCCACATAGTTGGAAATAAGCCACAAGAAGAGGCAAAGGCAAAAAGGAAGAAAAAGGGTTAAGAACTGGTAAAAGAATAATAAGTGGTAGTAGAAGAAAAAGAGTCGAGAGAGAAGAAAAAGAAAAAGGAAGAAGAAGAACAAGAATGAAGAATAAGAAAACGGAGAAGAGGTTTCATGGGATATAATTGTAGGTAATCCGTATGAAATAGCTCAAAGAGGATAAGGAGTAAAGTACCTAGAAATTTTAAACTTACATTTATACAAACCAAGAGCCAGCTTGACCTTTGCGTCGATTAAATACAAACTGTAATGGGGTACGAAGTTGGTGTTATAATTTTGGAAAAATCGATATGCTATCTTTTGCTGTAAGCCGCCAGTGGTGCGCTACTTACAAATTTCTAATCATTCAATGGCTTTACACTACAGCTTCTAAACAGCTTACATCGTTAATATTTTGCATTTTAGCCCGACCCCTTTTAAGCAGTTATAGTGCTTGTAAGCTAGTATGCTGTGCCACGGTTAGTTGCTAATGAAGCCACGAGTAACTATAACTTTTAATATCAGCATCTGCTTACCATCATCATTCAATTGCGCTGCTTGAAACTGCCTCTTAACCTGTCAATTGTAAAAGAACAATGGCCACTGATGACGTAAAAACCGTTACACAAACCTAAAATTTAGAAAGCATACTCTGTGTAATAATAACGTAGAACTCCTATGAGGTACAATCACTTGTACTTTCTGACGCAACAGGTCTACGTTTAGTATGCATAACTAGCGTACTTGCCGTGGACGACGAGTAGCACATTAGGTATTGGCCTTCCTATTTTAAATAGTAACAATCTAGGCAAAAACTTAATCTAAACTCATGTCGATATTAATAGTGTACTAAAGTAGAGCATTATAAAAAGGAACTTGAAAAGGAACACATTACTTTTTATTCAAGGCTTTCTCATAACATTCATAAATACGACTACTCTGGTGGAGGATCCTTGTTTTTGACGTCTCATAGTCTTCACCCGCTAAAAGTAGTGGATGTTGGGCAGCTAATGTGGTAACCAGAAAAATAGCATGTGTTAAAATAGCGGCTCACTTGGCAAAGTCGATAGAGTACACACCGCGACTCGCTTTCACTTTGATTTTACACAATTTTATCTTGGGAGAGGTAAGGGGAGTTAAAGAAACAGCTAGCAATAATGATGGGAAACCAATCTAATACAAACGACTTCAGCACACTATTTAACTTAAGAAAATATACACATACTATCTATACATTGCAGTACCTTAATTGATGGTTTTAAAAATAAGCGGAACAGATCATCTCCATCATAGCGAAGATCCTCGCAGAATGTTGTGTTCTCTACTTTCTGTCTTTCAATCGTTGATATTGCTAAAGTTGTGGCCGCCTGAAAAATACGGGTACAAAGGATGTCAATATTATCATCTCCATAACAATCATTTGGAAAGTGCATTTCACCTGCAGTCGAGTTGTAGGTATAATTTACTTTCTTGTGAACGTTGATTGGATTAATAACACTCTTCGCTTGTATTACTATAAATGCTCGATTTAACCATTGGGCGCTTATTCAAAATATACTTCCACGGCGAGTGCTAGATCAAGAGGGTCGAATCATTTAAAAATTCTGTAGCTTTCGTTAAAAAAGGGTTCCCCTTTTGCAATAAAATAACGGGAATAAAAGAAAGTGCTCGGGCGGCAAGAGTTTCTACTTGGCAAGTGAGTCCACCCTGATGTAACAGTTGGGCAATAGTTTCACAGATAGACATACAACAGCAAGCCAAAATGTGAAACAATATTGATCTAAACAGGGGTCTGCCTTATGTGAGGATTAAAAATTGCAGCAAGATGAATACACCTTAGTGCACACTTTCACTGACACTCTTAGAATACAAAGTTGTCCAATGGCTGCCTAAGCTATCATTTTCACTAACGACAGTATTATAAAAAATATTAATACCTTAAACTATCGCTTTAGAATATCCAAACTGTCAACACATTCTAGACACATTCTCAGTACGTAAACATGAAAATGCAAAGGGAAGAGAATAATGGTTATTTCCCTTTGCGACATAGCCGAAATGTACAACGCATTTGGATGCCAAATAAGTAATACCATTAAGTAATTAATTAATTGAAGACTACGGGCGCAGCAGGATTGCTAACGTATTTACTCGTCGTCTCTGCTTAGTTTTAATTAGCGGGGGATATTCTGGAGATTTACTTTAAGGGTGGCGTTGTACTTCCTCTCAGTTTTCATATAGGCTGGAGTATACCTCAGCTATAACTGGTAACGAGGCGTTTTGGAAAATGTAGTGCAGTTTTTGTTTTAAGGACTTCATGACTTTAAAGATATATTTTAATTCCCTTACTACTCATTACGTATGGAGGGTAACAATGACAACAGCCTGAGTAAACGGCAGAGCCTCACGATTTATTTTCGAATGTTCACAAAGTCTTGCATAACATCCAAAACAAATGGTATGGAAGAGTGTTTCTTGTCAAAGTTGAGTTGAAATTGACTTGATAACATTTTAAGCAATGGGCGCACAGCTTCGAACATGAAATACCGGGATCCACGTTGTATTAAGGAGTAGTAATTCTTGGACATTTAACGTACAGGCTTAAACCATTATATCGAATTTTTCACCCACTTGTCACTCGTCTCCTATCAGAACTTTCCCCTGCAGCCCACTCAATCATAGAGGAGAAATTAATTGATTACCAAAGAACTGGTGTATCATCATATACCTTTGAAAGTGAGAACTGTTGCGAGAAGTCCTTTTCTTCGCCGTGCCTTGCTACCAGGCTAAATTGGTCCAAAGATCAATTGTAATCTGTTCGATCAAAAACTGAAATTGTAAGTGTATATCCGGTTTTAATATGGGTATTTACTGCGGACCATTCATTTATCATTGGTGTAGGGAGGGGTGTCTCATTGTTTTTACGCAATAGCTTTCATTTTTTCTGTCAGATGACAAGGATGGGAGAGGGGTCTGAGAGTGTCTTTTATGTAGTGTTGAAAACAAATCTTAGCATTCACAGAGGTATGTGTGCATGTAAGTATTATGTATCAATGTGAGTGTGTGTTTTTATGTACGTATGTATGTATGTATGTATGTATGTATGTATGTATGTATGTATGTATGTATGTATGTATGTATGTACATATTTATGTTTGTATTTATGTATTTATGTATGTATGTATGTATGTATGTATGTACATTTGAAGTGTGTGCATATGTACTTGTGTATACGTAGCTGTATATGTACATGTGCATATATGCAAGTATGTATGTATAGTGTGTAAACATCTATTATGCACTAATGTATTTATGTACACATACCAATATGTACCTACGATGTGCACATAAAAGTGACGTGCACACAATTTATAATAACCCATCTTGTCGTTCAAAAACCTATTGCCAGGTTAACTCTCTTAGAGGTCTTGACAATTTCGTAAAAGGGTAGCATCCCAGAGAAATGGCAATCAGTCATCCACAAGAAAACGGCAAGAATTATCTATGTGTCACACACTGATGTCCACATTTCTCTTGTTATCTAAAAAGATTTACATTTGGAATAAGAGCTACCATTCTGATACCATACCCCTCTAATTCTACTAATTACATTACATGGAAGGCTGTTAATAACATCCAATCAGTTAAAATCGTCGCTACTGAAAATTGGCCACAAACGTTTTTCTCAGTTAAGCACATTCTGTTACACTTAGTGATCCATTTCTCCTAACTTCTGTCAGTACAGATAGGTATGTACTCTAGGGTGCCTAATAGACGTCCCCCCCTGATAATTAATTTTTTTAACATTTTCCACCCAGGACATTCTTATTCCAACCCCCCCAACCCCCTGTCTATTAAGTTTTACGTAATCTCTCACCCACTATAACTCTTTGAGGTGGTGCTTTGGCGGGGAAGTAGAAAATGTTTTTATTAAAATATGAAAATCATGAGGCTTGAAGAAATGTGAAGACACACAATACAGATGTTAGCAACAATACTGTCTTTGAGCAGGAGAATGGGGGGAAACTTTTTTATAATCTTGGAAGGCATGTAGGAAACTGCTATGACTTTAAATAGCTGACTATTATTTGTGTTGTATTACCTTACGTTTAGGAAGCTGCAGTTGATTCTAAACCGTGATCACTGACTTCATTATTTACCCATTTTCGTCATTTTCCACCCCACCCCCCGTCTATTCCAACCCCCTCGTTCATTAAGGTTCTGGGACTTTTCCACACACCACGTTTATTCCAGCCCCCCTTCTATTAGGCACCCAAGAGTACCCTGCGTTGAAGACCAAAACAAATTCCTTTGGTCTGCGCAAACAGCTTACAGAAAGTCGTCCCAAAACGATTCTGCATAAATTACCGATACGTAATTATGCATCATACGGATGACATAAAGAAACAAGCATGGCGGACAACACACACCATAAGTCTGAACTCGACAAAATATAACGAGATCTAGCGATACGAACCTTGTCGGAGTCAAATTCCAGACAAGTTCCCAGCCGTTGACATATTGTAAAACGCCCGGACCTTCATCGTTGCAACTCTGATGTGCCACTAGTTCACCAATGGACAGTTGGACCTGCCTCGTGGCTTGCTTCTCTGCCCGGACGCCTAAGTCGAGGGGCGTTACCCTTGTACTGCTACTCTTTATTTATAAGTTAGCCTGTTTGGTGTTTTACTGTTTATTTAGGGTAGTGTCAAGATCGGGAGGGAGTTGCTAACTTTGGACGGAAAAATTATTCTTAACTCAATCAAATCAAATCATCCGCAAACCATACCTACATCATCCTGTCTCAAATACCAAATCGAAAATGGGGCCATAAGTTCATGGTTAAGAATGAAAGGGTGTGGTTTGTGAGTGGGGTAAATGTTCCATTGAACGGTTTTAAGAACTGGGATTACTTGTCGAGGTGCGAAATATATAGCCTTAACCATACAAGAAATATTCTCAGGTTCTTACTTCGACATCGCTGGGAAACGCGGTTAATCGTTTGCTTTCTTCTTATTATGGTAGTTCTTGAGCACGTATTACATTTTACATTTACATGAAGTTCCAAGAGCTATTTGTCTACGTGTCAAGCCTCGTTTGCAGACTATCTTGTTTGACCGGGTTTTTAGAAACACTGTTGACAACCGATGTGCCCAAGTTCCCTTGCGCTGTATCTCTATTTTGTGATCTAGTTCTTTTAACTGAGCTCGGTGTCCCTCAGGCCGACATCTTTGCAGCAGACGTGTTAGCAGTAAACGTATGTGCCATCTAGGGTTTATAACATCTAAACAATCAAAAAAGCCGTCGCGAGTCCCGTCTGCTGTATCCCTATTCTGTGTCAGATTTTAGTCAACGACACCCGGTGTTCCTCAGGGAGCCATCTTTATAACTTCCATGTTAGCGTTAAACGCATACACCAACTATCAATTATAACATATAAACAATCGACAAAGCCGTCGAAGGTCCTGTCTGCTGTATCTCTATTCTGAGTCAGAGTTCTGTCAACCGCAAGCGGTGTTCCCCAGGGAGACATCTTTATAGCTTCCATACAAGCGTCAAACGCATACACCTACTATCAATTATAACAGCTACCCAAACAACGTAGCTGAAAATCATAATATGATCGTAGTCAAGTTGACTCAAGGGGTATCAGACCCCTTTCTCCTTATTAGAGCAAAGCCCCATTGGGTTGGAGAAAACCATCCCGAGTCGAATTAAAATCGCTTCACACAATTTCACAATCAGTAGATTTTGGGGTCAAAACATTCTATTTACACAGAATAGTTAGTCATCACGATGAACAGATAGCTTATCTTGTTAACGACGTCGTCTAGGCTGGCAACTGTGAGACACTAATTCGCGCCATTCTGTAGTACCATTACTTAAAGAGTTAACTATTTGTACATAAAAGTTAACACCGTTTCCTTGGGGTACAATACAAGAACCGTAACAATATCCCAGTCAATTCATCGTCCACTCTGTTTTTTGGAATATCCTATTGATGGGTCTTAAACTATGAATAAAAAATTGCGTTAGAATGCTGTTGGCGACGACACGTGTGGCACCACAAACCATGTTCTAACATTTCAATATAAAGAAGGGGATGCACCGGATAATTAATCTGGCCGGATATACCAGGTACTCGGTACAGATATTTCCTTTGTCCGGCCAGATAACATTCGAATATAAATAGTAGAAGTCCACCGGATAGTCTATCCGACAAGATATTGATTATTACCCGGTATTTGGTATCCGGTCGGACATGACTTTTATCCGGCCGGATTGAACAAGATATAGCCTAACTGACATAAACCAATGTATCTCTATTTATTATCTTACTAGCTTGACAAATTACTTATTTTCAACGGTCAGTTTAAAGAATTACAATTATCAGGCCAAGAGGCCAGAGAACCTTCAAAGACTCAAAAACCTGAATTACCCATTTTATTGCAGAAACTACGTGTAGTAGATATCGTCAGTAATTTCGCTTCCTGCCAAAAGATGACTTTTCAACAACGAGCACTGAAGAAGTAAGTGATCTGCAGCATTGTGAACTGAAAGTATGACGTCACAAGAGCACGTTTTCGAGGAAATCAACTTCTGACTAAATTAAGACCCTGTATACACGGGTACTGGATCCATACCAGAACTGCGTTTACACAGGGCTTGGTGGATCCAAACTCGTCGATCTGCTATCCGTACCAGTTTGGTTCAACTTATGAAAGTGGACCACTTAGGGTCCACTTATGAAAGTGGACCAGTTTGGGTCCACTTACAGTATGAAGGTGCTTCAGTTTGTATCTGTCCCCGAAAAGGTCTTGTGTAAACGCTTGGTATCGGATCCAAACCGGTACTGATCGAAAATGAGGCGAAAAACTACCACTACGAGGTAAGTCTGACGTTGTTCTCTTCATGCTCTATATTCATCCTTGTATTGACACATTATTCATAATCCCCTATTGTTCATATTTCTACGTCGTAACGTATCACAACTGGTATTACAATTATAATTACAATACAATGAACCGTTTATTGGCTAATGTGATTAGCATGCAGAGTTCTGGATCCAAATGGATCTGATCCCCTTTCTAGGGCGCTTATACGGGATCGGATCCATTTGGATCCGTACCAGTTTGGATATGTACTCGTGTAAACAGGCTCTAAAGTGATACCCCAACCATCCAATGACCGAATACAAAATATTGCCTTCAAGACTCATTCCAACTGCAAGTAATGGCACTTTTTTCAACCTCTTTAAGCCTGGTTCACATTGGAGCAAAATCTGTCCCTAGGTCTGAGAGGAGGAGCAAGTAAGGAGATTGTTTTACTTTACTTTTGCTGATTCACACGCCCAATCCAGTCACTGCAAGCGCAAAAATATCCACAATGGAGCATTTCACATCAGAATTTTGTAGACGAGGTTTACATCCATCTTGTTGATTGTGACACTTCGGTCTACAGACTTCAAAAAATAATTATCACCCCAAGGATACAACCCCCATGCTTGCTGTGGAGCCTTGTTTCCCCGTGGTATCAAATAATAGCTGTCAAAATTTCCACCTGTCATCGTCATCATAGAATTTCCGGGTCAAAACAAAAGAGGCGCCAGCAATTCAAGTGATAGTCGAAAACCAACAGAGAAAGCTCGTTGGAAAAGAAAAAAAATTTTGTTACTTGCCGACGCCTTTTGCTTTGGAATATGTCAATCAAATTTTAACTTTCACAGCCAAGTAGTAGCATTCACATGCAGGAAAAACCTGCTTTTAACATGCCAGACGCTTGTCTGGCGACGGATTTTACTCGTATGTGAACCAGGCTTTAAGGAACCACTGTTAATTTGCTCAGTTCATAAACTATGAACTGGGTTCAAATAACAAGGTTTTGATACACATGGGTTCAAACTTTGAAAGGACGTATCTCGACGATAGTCCACGATAACATTTTGAAATTTTGGAAAAAATATCTATATCAACAAGAACAATTATGTAAGTTCAAACCAATGTTAAACATATGATTTTCATAACATTGTGACGTCACACTTAAGTACTCTATGCAGAAACAACAACGCTTACAAATTTGGGCGCTGTATCGCAAAAGTTTCCCATTAAGGGTTAACATCATGTCACCGTGGGTTTGAATACGTGCCAAGAAGACGTGCTTATCATAGGAAAGAATAAACGTCACTGGATTGGCATTAACTCTTGGGTGCCTAATAGAAGGGGCGTTGGAATAAATTGGGGGGAGTTCCAAAAACTTAATAAACGGGGGTTGGAAAACGACCAATAATGTAATAGATGGGAGGTCTGGACACAAATTTACAAAATGGAGTCAAGAATCGATGTTCAGAATCAACTGCAACTTCTTAAACGTAGGCTAATACAATACAAACAACAGTCAGTTATTCAAAGCCACGACAGTCACCTACATGCCTTCCAAGATTTTAAAACTGTTCCCCTCATCCTCCTGCTCAATGACAGCTTTATTGCTAACATCTGTGATGCGCTTCTTCAAACGTCTTTGAGCCTCGTAATAGGCCACCTTCATCTTCTTAATGTGTGATTTTCATATTTAAAAAAATTCTACTTGTCCGCCAAAGTATCTCTCAAAAAATTGCCATGGGCTGGAGATTACTTAAAAATTAATAAGCAGGGGGATTGGATATACGATTGTCCTGGGTGGAAAATTTTTGAAAAATTAATTAGCTGGGGGGACGAGGCACTCAAGAGTAATACCGCAAAATGAATGAACAATCTAATGGCACGTATCCGACCAGATATCCGACCGGACACACTAAAATCATCAAGCCTATCCGGAATTCGGCCGGATAATAAATTTACTATCCGGTGCACCCCTAATAAAGATCATATACTATCTAATTATAGCCATTTCTTGACTATCAGTTCGTATCCAGAGGACGACCTTTGTGAGATGCAAGGAGATATTTCTCCCTTTTCTCCAAGTCGATTCATCATTTTTGTCCTTAAAATTTGCTACATTTGTACATTTCATTTTACATCGAAAATAACAATGAATACAGGAAGAGCGCGAATTACAATAAAAATGAAAATAACATCTCTTGTTATTTAAATAAAATTGACTGAGGGTCGAGGTTTGCCATGAGGGCAATGTGTCGAAGAACATCCTTCTTCGTAAGGATTCCAAGTAGTTGCCTGCAAGAGATTAAAAAGAAACGGTCATGAAAACAGGACGACGATCACACGTAACCATAAATGACGTCACAAGAAAAGATGATAACATGTAGCATTGTGTGACACCATTATCATAAAAGAGATGACAACAACAAGTAACCTTGTACGCCATCACAATCAAAAATTGGATAAGGGTAACAAATAAGCTTGTGTAACATCATAATCAAAGAAAGAGATAATGCCAAAAAATAACCTTGAGTGACGCCATAATCATAAAAGAGATTGGGGTAGCAAGTAACTTTGTATGAAATCACAAAAAAAACCCCAGATTATGGTAACTATTAAGCTGACTATGTACAATCAAACAATATAATAATGTAAATATAAATTAATATTATATAATATAAATTAACATTGGAATATTACGTCAATTATTACGATATTACGTCAACTATAAATTAACATTGGGGCATTACGTCAATAAAGCCAATACTTGCCGGTCAAACAAATTAAAAGGGTTGCCGAACCGAGCTCAACAAGAACACCAGAGAAAGTGGCCCAAACAGAGCAAGAGTAGAGCGAAGGTAAAGACGAGTTAAAAGACAAGTTAAGCATTTGTATAAGTGTGGTACAGCAGAACACATGTAGAGAAAGAAGGAACAAGAACGGATCGGAACAAGAATGGATGGAGAAAGAATGGATCGCTTCTCAGCTTTTTGGTAAGGAATGGATGTAGTGTCTGTTCTCATTGATGACAGATGCTTTAGATAATCCGCGAGAGGCGGTCCTACTGGGCAGTTGAGCTTGCTTCATGGCTTGCTTCTCTGCGCGGTAGCCTAAATTGAGGGGCGTTACCCTTGTACGCCCCAGCTGCCCTTTATTTATTAGTTAGCCTGTTTAGTTAGGGTAGTTTCAATGTCGGACCCACTGCTCATCAGGGGTCTTTGATTGAGAGACTGCAAGAATGGCTCAAATAGTTGGAACCGAAGCAAAATGAAGAGAAAGAACAGGAGCATAAGCAAGAGAAAGATAAAAAATGAATAAAGCTTAGCAAAGCAGGACAGGCTACGACAAGAACGACACGACAAGCCAGAAGATCAAGACAGAGAAAGGTGGATTAGAATGAGGTAGATCAGAAAAGGGTGGATCAGCATGAGGTAGATCAGGACAGTGTAGATCAGGGCAGTGTGAATCAGAAAAGAGTGGATCAGAATAAGGTAGATCAGCACAGCGTAGATCAGGACAGTGTGAATCAGAAAAGGGTGGATCAGAACGAGGTAGATCAGGACAGCGTAGATCAGGACAGTGTGAATCAGAAAAGGGTAGATCAGCATGAGGTAGATCAGGACAGTGTAGATCAGGACAGTGTGAATCAGAAAAGGGTGGATCAGAATGAGGTAGATCAGGACAGTGTAGATCAGGACAGTGTTTGTTTATATTTCAACCGTTGCCACATATCGCAGCTCGTATTACAATCCAGCAAACCGTTGATTTGCTAATTGGATTGGCATGCAGAGTTCTGGATCCAAATGGATCTGATTCCCTTTCTAGGGTGTGTATACGGGATCGATTTGGATCTGTACTAGTTTGGATCCGTACCAGTTTGGATCTGCACCCGAGTAAACAGGGTCTTATATTAACTCTACGCTGATATGAAAAACTGTGACATCAAAACGAGTTAACGCGTGAGGGCCCGTAATAATAAAAATAAGGGCAGTTTCTCTTAAACTCCAGGGAATTCCCTTCAGCTATATGAAATACAGCACTTATATGAATAATTTCTGAAAACAGCACGACTTTAGGCGAGCGCAAAGTCGCGTTCATGAACTTCCTCGATGGTCACAAACAGCTAATTATTTACTCTGGGAAAATGAATTGACTTAGATAATCAGTTTTTCAACCGATAGGGGAGGTGATTTTATCTCAGTACAATTTAGGCAGCCAACTACTCTCGAGAACCCAGCAAATAAGGTAAAGTAGGGGATTCCACGCAGCTTAGTGATTATCAATACGGGACCTTCAGGTTCACCATGCTACGCCGGGTAATTATTACCACTAACAAAATCAGATCGTAACGTCTTTACAATACCATTTCCTAACTGCCAGTAATGTTTAATGAAAACTTTACATCTGTCAGACTTGTCTATTATCACAAATACGATGGGATTAAAAGGCGAAATGTCAAATAGCTACTAGATGATATTAAGGATACTTTTGTCAGTATCTGTGGAGATTTCAAAGTACTTAAATTCTTGCAGTGTATTGTTGTGAGAAGGTCTGCCATTAATATACAAACACTAACATGACTTTATTTAGATCAGTTTATTTATTCAAAAACCGATTAAAAGTTCGACTCATAGCTAGTTTTAGACACCATATTGGATGGCCTCATAAATTAATTATCAATAAAGGAATTGTTGCCAAGTAAAAAGTATTCGACTACTTAATAACCTTCACTTCCTCTTATCATTGGCAAATGTAAATTATATATTTCAGACTAACAAGTCAAAGGTTCTTTGATTACAAGAAGAAACAGTTGTAATCTTCGTTTTCTTTTAAATACTCTGTCTGACGACATTGGCGATCATGATGTTCCATTTGTCCCGCACTCTCGTTAGATGTAAGATGTCGCCTCAACTAATACCGTTTCTATATTTGTTTGCAAGTTGCTCTCTCAGGCTTCCCAAGGAAGTCTTACTGTGTCTGCCTCTGTCTCTCGTTCTCTCTATCTTCCCAGTCAGCACCAAATTTGCTAGGATAATACAATGTGTCCTAAGAATTCTAGCTGTAGTCTTTGGATTGTCTTCAAAAGGCTCCTTTCCGTACTTCCTCTTTGTAGTACCTCCTCGTTTGTTACTCGATCCAGGATATTCTTTGAATCATGAACCACATTTAAGCAGCTTCCAACTTCTTCCCCATTGCACCTGATATTATCCAGCATTCGCAACCGTACAGTAGGGTGGGTATCACATAGCACTGTAGTACGCTCATTCTTGTGGAGAAGGACAATTTCTGGAGTTTCAAAATTTTTCCCAATCGATCGAAGGTCTCTCTTGCTAGTCCAAGTCTCCGTTTTATCTCGGCGTCACAGTAATATACACAGTTGTAATAGCATAGTGATATTCCAATAAAGAAGAAAAATTGTAAATAAAAGTAAAAATACATTTCAGCAAATAGCGATCAACCTTTCCTTAATCTAGGAGAGAAGTTGCAAACCTTTTTTTATACTGTATTATTATGATGATGAATGATGAATTCATTCTTAATCTGTCAGCACCTCTGTAGACTAGCATCAGCTTGGCTCAAGGATCACAGTTTAAGACACTACCACTAGGTCAACATGAATATAGGGGTATAAGGTAAGGATTTGTAGGTGTGACGTACAACAGGTGTACTTTTTTACCCTGTCGTGTTTGAGTCTCATCTTAACTCGGTTTTAGACGGCAACCTAAAGAGAGCCGTGATCTGTCGACGCTGAACTCCCTTTATTAAAGTCTACTTTCTACAAGTACAGCTACTTTTGAATAGAACACTACAGAAATAGAAAAGTATGTATCGAACCCGTGACCCACGCTTTCACCGCGTGAACTCTGCCATCTGAGCTAGGTGACCTCCAATGTTAACACACTTTTATTTCTCTTGTCGCCACATTAGCTCCCAATCATTCACCGGTGGGCATCGACATCCAGCTCAACGCAATTGGAGACCAGCCCTCTCTGCGCCATGTGACTTGACCAAGGAAGAACTGCCATCCGGCTTGTCATCAATCCAAAGCCCATTAAGCTAGAAAGTATCACCGAGTTGGGGGCCAAAAGTACAGCTACGTTGGACAAGTCACATGTTGAGCATTGAAAATGAGTGCAACTCACAGCAGTATTCTACAAGTAGGTAATGAAGATGCCGTTACATTGAAAGGCCAAACCTGCATTGCAAAGACGCCTTGCCGGCCGGTAATTCACCATGCTATTTAAACTCAAACACGTCGGAGCAGCATACGCAAAACCAAAACCGGTAAATCCTCACATTTACTCGGCCAAGGAGAATTTTAGGAAGCCCACATGCTATGCTCGTGGACAAGCATGGACCCAAAAGCAGCTTTCAGTGGTCGCGAATGTTAATGGAAATCCATGTACCACTTACAGTAAAGGGGTCGTTTCCAATGGAACTGGCCTCACATACTCGTACACATCCGATCTAGCATGAAACTACCTTTTTGACCCTTATAAAGCACACAACTTATACATATAAGGACAGCTTGTGAGATTTTGCTGAAAGACTCAGTAACCCAAATCTAGAACGCTATCTACGTATGCCAAAATGTTGCCTTGAGTACAGATGGAATATCCCCATATTATACAACCCTATGCTTTTTTTCTTACGTTGAAAATGCCATAAAAGAGCTACTTTGGAGGATTAGAAAGGGTAGGAAATTAGTTTAGGGGAAAAGTATGCAATATGATAGCTTTTAGCCTGGAATTTAATAATCATCGTTAACTGATGAACTCTCAACACGGACGAAATACGATCATATTTTATTTTTATTTCTTCAACGGTCTTTAAATTCTTGCTATTACCTATAATTTAATGTTAATGTAACTTAAAACGAAAAATATTTAAAAAATGTTGTGTAGCATATTTTGAGAACTTCTTTAATGATAAACATAGAAATGCCTAAATGTACGAAATATCTATTTAATGCCACTTACAACCGGTATTTGCTTGAAAATAACTTTTCTTCACTTTTTCATGCGTTGAAACGGATAACATGTTAACAAAACACTACAAAAAATCTCTCTTAGTATTTCTATATTTAGTACATTTGAAATACTTTATTAATAAAGATTTTCTAACGCAAAGACAGGTGAATAGTAATAAAACCATATTTTCGCGAGGTTTCGGTGTCATCTTAACGCCATTCTTAAGGTGAATAATGAATCACTATATAACGATAATTTAAAACATTGTATACAAATGTTATAAATTATCGTTATATAGTGATTCATTATTCACCTTGAGAATGGCGTTAAGATGACACCGAAACGTCGGGAAATATGGCTTTATTACTAGTGCATTTGAGGTTTGAAATAACATTGAAAAGTATTATTGCTGATATCATCAAAGTTTTTATCTATCTTTTGTGTCCTAAACCTTGGTAGTATTAAACATTAAATAATAAAACCTGAAAATGTAAAACATAGAATTTTATTTATAATTTTATAATACACTGAGGTACGGGACGTTAAAACAAATTTAAATAATAAGTTTGTAAGAACCTTGCACGGAATTCTACCATGGAGAACGAGAAGGAAAGTCCTACAATAATAGTTCAATGAGGAAACCCGTTATCAGACGCAAGTTATTTTTGATGATGGGATTTTTGCGGATTTATCCGTTCCTTTTTATAATTTTGATTGAAGACTATGCCCAATTTTGTTGTATTTGATTTCCAGTGTCCATTAAATATTGCAGCTGCTTAAACTATTTCGTACTTCGGTGGTAAATGCAGGTGAAAAGACATTGCAAGGATGGCTGTCGTACCTGTGATCACATTTGAACTTCTTTTATTCTTCTTCATTAAAAGTAGACTTAAAACTCTTTTTTTATATCAATAAGTCCTATATACGTTAGTCTTTGATATTTAGGTAGTTGTTGCCAGTATTTCAAACAATTAGCTTAACCACTCTAGTTTCTAATACATAAAGCCATACGTTTAAAATCCCGATATTTAAAATCCCAATATTTAACATCGGAGTTCGGTACAAAATACCGTTCAAGGCAGGACAATATGATTATGAAAGCCTTTAATATTTACAAAAGAATATGTAAGTGTCGGTAATATCTTAATGCATCATAAGTTTTGCAATGACAGCGTTGAAATGCACACTGATCACAACATTACGAATATGGCTTCTTATGTCACGGTAGAGCGATGCAAAAGCTCATACGTGCTGAAACGTCAATTACTGAATCCTCAGTTTTCCACTTCAAAGTGAACATAAAGATCTCTTTTAGCAGCAATAATGCTTTTTTCGCATTACAAAAAAATTAAAATGACCAATTATGATGACCTGACCTTAAATGAGTGACCTTCCAAAATAAAATCACTCTTCAACAATCAGCCTGTTGAATAGCCATACTATCCAATAAGATCGTTTCCAGTAAAATGTGCCACTGTGCTCAAAACGTCGTCATGAGCTACTGAGAGAAATTAAATAAATCTATCCAGCGCTATTGAAAGTGTTTTAAAAATATAACTTTTTTTCTGTGATATAACGTCATTTTGTATAGACGTATGACACTGTATTGTATGATTATGACGTCAGAAATTGCTAATAAAGCGTTGCCTGGAAGTTGCTTAAAGAACGTATTCCGTCACAACAAATTGTAATGAGCTCGTGAAATTCAAAACTTAAACTTAACGGTCTGAAAATATTAAACTCTAAGTTCAAATTTTTCAAATCAGGACTTCTTGCAGAGGATTCTAGAAGAAAGTGAAAGTTTTTATCATCTTTAAAAAATCTAAGAAATTTTATCAAAAGACACGAAATCAGAGTCAAAACTGATAATTGCATGAATAGTTGTCAAACTTAAAGCTATAGTCAAAATCATCTTTATATACTATATTTATCTCTTAGCGGCAAATTTGGGTCAGCTAGCACTTAAGACTCTTTTAGATTAAGTAGAACCTGCTTAAATCGTACTATAGTACGTGAGTTCATCCAAAGCCACAACGGCAGGCACGCAGCCAGGGGGGTGGGGGGCTATGGCCGCCCAACAGATAAAACTTGCCCATGTATGCCCCCCTTCCCCCCGAAATTCCAAACGATGGATCACTTTCAATTCACTTTGTGAGATGTGATAAGAAAGAAGAGAATTTTAAGTCACTCAAATGCAATTTTGAACCTTTAGGGACTGTACAATTACAAAATTTCCCCAGCCAATAAAGCCATGCTGGGCTAGCTTGGAAGGAGGGAAGGGAGGGAAGAGGTTTTGTTTTGAATATGCCCCCCACCCCCCACACCAATCCAAATTTGACTGGCGGCGTGGCTGCATAACGGCCATGGTTATGTGGTGGCAGTGACCTACTCGGTACAGTATTTTCCAAAGACGCTGGAGACAATTTAAAATATATTTGGTGATAATATCTAAAAGTTTCCTTCAATGAAATTAACTGGTTAGTAAACTCAATCTATCTTAAAAATTACTTAACCCTACCTTACATGGGCTTTTTGGCTCTAATCATACACGGGGGGGGCGGGGGCCTAGTAGGCCCGCGGCTCTTTGACACACAATAACTTTATATCGGCTGATGCTATTGCAAAGATGTTTGGCACGGTTATGGTTTAGCTCTTTTCCAACAAATTGCACCATGAACATTTTTAATTTGGTGTGAATGATGTCATCTATGGCTATGAAATGTTGCGCAATATTCAAAAATTTCACAAGTTTTGTAAAAAGGCCTTAAAACCTATTTTTTCAATTACATTTTGATTATTTAAGGGCTTTTAGTATCTCTTCGTTATTTCTGCACGTATACGTTGTATTTAGGCAAGATATTAGATTTTGAGAAGTTTATTTTCCAAAAAGTATGAGTTTTGAAACTACCGAAATGGTTGAAAAAGTGTTGAGAAGAGATCATGCCAGTAAAGAATTGATTAGGAGTATCGGAGTAAGGCAAATAAGATTTTTATGGCATTTGACAAGAAAGAAGGGCCTGGATTACACTCTAAACGCAGAAAAATTGATGGAAAGAAAGCATTAGAAAGCAAAAAGAAACCTATTTAACAGTCATTGGTTCATATGTCATGACAAGACCAAACTAGACAACATTATTCACATGACTAGCGACAGAAAACTGCGGTATTACATGTCTTCCAACGTCGTTAAAGGATAAGGAAATTGAAAAAAGAAGAAGAAGGAGATGAATAAGAAGAAGGAGAGGAAGGAGAGGAAGGAGAGGGAGGAGAAGAAGAAAAAATTGTTAATGTGAAAATGTAATCTGTTATAGATCAGAATTAGTGGATACCAACATATCGGAGAGAATTTTTATAGACTATAATTTATGCAAAGTGTAACGAAACGGCATTTAAAAAAAACTTTGTCACTTTAATTTGAAAACTGAGTAGATGCGAATCTAATTTTAATTACACTAAAGAAAAGTTGAATATGTTAAGCAAGTTCTGATTACACAGCTGGGATGTACAAAGTATGTATTAGAACAAAAATTGCTTTGGGATCTTAATATGATGAACAAAATGTAATTAGTAATTAGTGAGAAGATAGAGGTTTTTGAAATGAAATGAAAAGAGGGTACTACATAATTATGAGATAGTTAAGAAGAGAGGATTTGCAATGTCTATTTTAAAAAGGCACTAAAGAAATAGAAAATCTGTCAGCACTGAGGCCTTAACCAGTTGCCCGATACTATAGCAGTTTGTGCTCTACTAAATGAGCTATATGACCTCCAATATTAACATACTCTATTCTCTAGTTGCTATTACATTAGCTACCAATTATTCATCGACGGACGTCTACATCCAGTTCAACGAAATTGGTGATCTGCCTCTCTTCGCCATGTGATTTGACCTAGGAAGGACTGCCGCACCTCGACCGTCTTTCTGTTTAAAGCCCATTGATTATAGGAAAAGATGTAACTGCAGCTAGCACGCATGTCTATAACTTAAGCCGCTGTCAACATTTTCATGAACTTCAATAAAGATTTAGGTAACTTGTACTGACGAGGAAACTCCACGTGATGGGCTTAACGCGAACCTTCACACATATATCAGGGTTCATGAAAACGTGTACATGAAGCCTACATTGACCAATGAAAATGTCACTTCTTAGCAAGAAAATAACTCATTACTCTCATGTTTGAAGGAAGTTTCATTAACAAATGCACTTGCGAGGAAAGACTGCAGTTATTGCAAACGAACTAAATTTTATCATGGAGGATAGTAGTAGTAGTAGTAGTAGTAGTAGTAGTAGTAGTAGTAGTAGTAATAGTTGTAATAGTAAAAATAGTAGTAGTAGTAATAGTAGTAGTAGTAGTAGTAGTAGTAGTAGTAGTAGCAGTAGTAGTAGTAGTAGTAGTAGTAGTAGTAGAAGTAGTAGTAGTAGGAATAGGAGAGGGGCAAGGAGAAGGAGAAAAAGTAGTTGAAGTAGCAATAGTAGGAGGAGGAGGAGGAGGAAAAGAAGTAGTAGTACAAGTAGTAGTAGTAGTAGTAGTAGTAGTAGTTACATTTTGAATTTAACTTTCCAGCTCTTTTCAAAATAAAAGTTTCCAAAAAGTGCGTAATAATTACCCTCCATGACCATATACATCCTATATAAAGAGAGCACTTGATGAAATTGATGAAAGATGAAATTGAATTGCAATATGGTAAACCAACAAAGAAAAGTTACTGTCCTTTAGATACAGTTCTAAATCAACAATTTATATCCGCAAAAGTATGTACTCTTTGTGATAGCATGGGCTTTGGTTTCCCTTTGGGAGCACTTACAAATGAGAATACAATTTTAACAAATAAGGGCAACTAAAACTACCACTAACCAATACACATTTTGTGTCTCTAAAATTCTCTAAAATTGGTGTCTCCACACTGTCAAAAATATCAACTCACTAGTAAAGAAATACATGGACAGAGCTCCCACTAATTTGAAGTATGCAAAGGTTGATAATTTTTATGATCCTTTAAATGCAGGTAAGTTGAACCTGTGATGTCATTAAATAAGCTATTAAATAAAATGATTCAACTCATTTTAAATAGGACTTGAGGTTGCCTTTTGGGAATATCTCCCTTGTCAAATTGCAAAGTAACTGATGCAATATGTAGTTGCACCAAAAAAAAGAAATAAGCTTTAATAGCATTGTCAGTATGGACTCGGGAAGATAGCTCTAAGTTTTACTGTTAGTGTGGTAGTACTGTTCATTCTGGCGTGGGTTGATGGCAAGCATTTCGACGGGGGTTGATAAATTTGGTCTCTGAAGCTAATTGAGTAAGTATCTAACTGAGAATGTACCATACTAGGTATGCGAGTATCGCACTGTTTTGACAGGAGATTTTTGGTCGTGCGGAAGTGCATCCCAATTCGCGGGGCTGGTCCCATACTACAGTCAAAGAAAAGGGCTTTCTTTCAGGATCGCTGATCGATTGCTTATTGGTTTTCTTGCTATTTAAAAGTCCAGGCCTGTCTGATTCTACCAATATTTTATAGATGAATATTGGTGTAGGAGAACTGCTATCGCTGACACATTGAAAATTGGCTTCATTTTAGTTAACGATTTTCATATGGAAGGAAGGTATCATCCTCCTTTAAAACTAAATAGCCAGTAAATTTCATCTTTTAGCTTTCTTTGGTGAAAATTTGAAGAAAATCTACCGATCCCCAAGAATTTTATACCATCCCCAAAATTGGTAGTGGGAACTAAAACGTATGCCCGCCATTGTAATCACCTCAGTTTAGCGGTCATCACAAAGTCTCTTCAATATCATAATGATCTGTAAATAAAGTTCACAGCATTATGCCAGTAGGCAGTAGTTTGTTCTTTGGGTTTATCATTTAACTTTTATCTGTCTGCAGCAAGGCAAGTGAATTACTAATGTAAAGTCTACTATTGGAAGTTGGATGGATGTAATCCATTGATGTAATCCGTTGATAGTTCCCAGATACTGAGATGGTCACATTTTCTCACCTCTTTTTCGTACAAATCACTATACAAAATTTCGGGTGAAATTTCAGGCTTTAAAAATCCATAACTTTTTTGTCACTGAACGTATATAAATGATTAAGGTAGCATGAGATTTCTCACTTCCAGCTCTTTCAGACTATATGCATATTGTAACAAGTTTTTATGATTAAAAATTTACTCACATACCTAGCCATACTTAGAATAAAATTAGCCTCCCCGTCCAAATGCTTGTCATCAGCTTATTTCGGGGTGAACAGTACCATCACGATTGCCAGATAAACATGGGAACTCTCGCGCTATTGTTTGAATTGCTAATTGCAACAAGAGTATGTATAAAGCTCTGCATTTCAAATTAAATGTACGTAACAACTGCCAAGTAGCTTTCATTAAATTGTCGATGGAATAAACTACGTACCTAGTAAATTTGATTTTTATCCGAGTACGTTATCGATGGTTTTGGAGGAGGGTTACGAAACTGCGGTAGCGCCAACGATTTTTGGTACATACTCACGTAGGCCTACACCACGCCGGTGTTGTTGACGGACGAATCTGTTTCAAAGTCAAAGTTTCAAAATAATCCCCCGCCCTACCATCTCTTTGGGAATTGAAAATGTAATTTATCTTTACGAGTAAAATCAAGCTAGCCAGCATTCAAAAACAACTAACGAAATTGAGGTCAAAAGATGAAGTAACAGCGCCTAACCTAAGGCCCGCTCCGGAATGCAGGATATAGGCCTATGTGCCGTAGATTAAACTTGAAAAGGTGATTTAATGCCAAGACCATAGCTTGTCAATAAAGTTTTTGCTTACCCTTTGGAAACTGTAGCTCTGAGGCATCCTCTTCTTCAGCAGTTGGCACGTCTTTTCCTTGATTCGTCATTCCTATGAGAAAAGAAATTAAGTTCTCCGTGATCAATCTCTAGTCACTCTGGGTTGAAGAATCAGCCTGTGTTCTCCACGAAGTGGCTGTCCTTTACCTTCTGTCTCTCTTCTAGAAAGAAATCTCGTTCTTGAAAAGAGGTTCTTCAAAATGGTTGATAACATCCAAACATAATGTTTGTTCGAGACAACATGAACTTCGATAAGAATGCAGAAAACCTTATTTCAAGATAAGGAATGGAATGAGATAATAATAAATTAAAGATGTCCACACAGGCTTCGAAATTTAACTGCTGCAGTTAGACATCTGTAGGCGTAAATCACGTCGAGCCCAGCAATCGTTGCAGGTTTGTGCTGTAACAGTATACTAGTAGCCTATATATATATGGCTTTGTGTTTTGAAAGTCTTAGCCTAATGTTGTGAACACAGTAGAATTTGGGTGTTTTGGATATATAATGAAGGCATGCAGGCGTTTGCCTAATATTGTAGTGAGGCAAAGTACTAAGCTTAAAATAGAAGATATTTTACGACGAAGTCTTACCGGAGATCTACCGACACTCGAAGGTAATGTTACGAATGTTACTGGCGCCCAAAATACAACCATCAAAATAGAACAAGACAGACAGCACCCTGAAGTAACACTGAATGTTTGGGATAGAGAGTTAGAGAAGCTTTCCACTACATGTAAGAGATCTTTAACGAGGACGAGATCGGACTTTCTTTATCAACAAAAACGTTTTAAGTGGAGCGAAGAGCTAGAGATGGACACAAATATTTATGGTGCCCACCGAAACGAATTAGGCGAAATTTCAAAAGTAGATAGTATGGAAACCTCGCCCAAGATAGAAGTAAATAATGGCAAAGATGATCAATTCTTAAACGAGAGTGAGGTGAGGGGTAATTCAAAGTCGAAGGAAGATGAAACACCTTCTACTTCCAAGAATCCTACAAGCAGACAAAAGAACTCATCGAGGAGAAGGGGTCGTAAGAAGAACAAGAAGTGGAATGACGAAGGAGCAATGCGGGGGAAAGAAACAAAAAATAATGAACAAGAACACTTAAGCAGTTTAAAAGCAAAGGTAAAGGGTAGCATTCTATGTCAAGAAAAGGAGACAGGGGCAATTTTAGAAGGAAAGAACACTAGTCTTCCTCCTTATGATGAAAATTGTGCCAGTCACGATTCCATAGCGGAAGACAGTTTACGAACAGGGTCCGAGAGTAAGTTGAGTAGTGGGGGAGAAAATAAATCAAACAAGAAGAGGGAGAAGCGACCGCGACCCAATTTTTTTGTTGCAATTAGAATCAAAGACGCAGCTACAATCGATAAGGTGAGAAAGCTTCAAGAAGCGATCGTCGACTATGACAAAGTTTTTGAAAAGGCCTTAGTACCAATATCAACCCTGCATCTGACGTTACTGGTGTTCAATGCTCAAAATGCAAAAGAGGAAGATCTTGCAAGAAGAGCGCTGTTGTCTTGTAACGATACGCTGACTGACTTGATACGTAATTATCCTATGGAACTGACCTTTGAAGGAGTTGGCACTTTTAATGGAGAAGTCATCTTTGTTAAACTTAGCGATACGAGTGGTAAAGAAGTTGTCACTAAAATAGCGTTCGAAGTGTGCCGTGCTTTTAACGAATATGGAGTTCGATTGACTGATAAGAAAAGTACTTTCACTCCCCATCTAACTGCTCTTAAACTTAGCAGAAACTTTGACTTTTACCGTCGGAAAAAAATTAAGAAAATTCCTTTGGAATCTTATGAGAAGTTTGTGGATGATAAGTTTGGAACAGATGCTATCGATTCTTTACTACTTTGTTCGATGATGTCCAAAAGTCCCGACGGATTTTATACATACACTGAAGAAGTAAGGCTATCGCAACCAGCATATGAAGCAGGAGAGGAAGATCACAAAGAAGTGACACAGGAAGATCACAAAGAAGTAATACAGGAAGATCACAAAGAAGTAATACAGGAAGATCACAAAGAAGTAACACAGGAAGATCACAAAGAAGTAACACAGGAAGATCACAAAGAAGTAATACAGGAAGATCACAAAGAAGTAATGCAGGAAGATCACAAAGAAGTAATGCTGGAAGATCACAAAAAAGTAACACAGGAAGATCACAAAGAAGAAAGCAACGATCTCACATCGTCATGGGATGTTGTTTCTATGACGGAAGCTGACGAAATCCCAACGCCTCTTACGACAAATAAGCCACAGCTGAAGCTTTGCACCATAGTGTAACTACTTACTTTGCTGTGTAGATGGCACCGCATTACTAGACTATGTCTATGAGTGTTGTGCCTCTTTGAGCACATTTTTAATCACACCTTATTCAATATGTAGGTAAAAGTTTATGGTGTTTTGAGTTAAGAACTTTTCAGTAGTTTCATTTTCTTTCCTTTTGTAATTAGTATCAGCTCAAATTAGGTCTCACATCATGTGTGAAGGTAGTATTGTTATCAGCACATCGGTAGCTAGATGGAGTGCTACCAAGGAATCTTTTGGAAGGGGCAAAGTATAATCGACAAGAGAGGATTTAAAAGATGAGATTTGAAAAGGCACTACAGAAAGAGAAAATATGTGACCTACGGGACTCGAACGTGGCGTCTAGAGAAATCGTAAAATCAGGACTCACTTAGATTATTTGATAGGGTAGATGCTGCGTCAGCGTTGGCGATCTCATTCTAAAGTTGGAAAGAGGAGTTGCGTGTTACTTGACGTTGGCTGTAAAAAATGCCATAAGTGCTCAATATTGAACAGTTGACTAATGAAAATTATTGTACATAAATAGTATTGCCAGGCCGAAATCGTAACCTGCTTATAAATAAATCAGCCAAGTGGAGCATCTTTAAAGAAAGAGGCATAATTGTGATACATTTCTCTTAATCCCAAGTTTCGACATGTTTTACCGCTGATAGCAAAGATTTACTGAATACAGGAGTGAATGAAATAATCTGTTAAGAAGTGGAGTAAAATTAAGTTTACAGCATTGGATTAAAACTAGGTTATAGACTAGGTTAGATTAAAATACAAGTATCCTCAAAATATCTCTTTTGAAGATTCTCAGGCTGTTATTTTTCTTGCATATTGCACATTCAGTTGTAATATTGAAAGCATAGTGTCCTTATGGGCTTAAATTATTTACAATAATATCATGGGAGATGGTGTCCTTGGGTTACTAATACTTATCCGGTTCTTAGACTTGTGGACAAATAAATAAATCTATTCTACTGTGATGGTTGTATCTCATCACCAGTATGAATAGGCAACGAAAGGGGCAAATTAATATATCGATAGCAATTTTTCATGCATACATCACAGAATTGAGTCGATAGTAATCGAAAGTTTGTAAAAAATAAGAAAATAAAAGATATCAGTACTTGTGACCCATAACTAAGTATTTGAATGCGGTATAATGAATCGACATCTCAAATCTTAAGAAGTTACTCCGCAGAAGATTTGTATCAAATTTTATGTAGAGTTAACTGCTTAATATTGTCATTGTTACGTAAGCAATATTAGTTAGTATTCATTTATAGGTCTCTTAAAGTAAATTATTATGATTATGAACATCTTGTAAACTCAAAATTTGTTTGATAAGCTTAGAATTGATGGCTTGAATTTATCTTCAAGTAGTAAGCCTAGAGACTGAATGGGTATGCTATACTATGCTATGCTATTCCCATGGCCTGTTGACCGTTGGGGCGCTTTGATGTCCAAAGCCTACTTTTCCAGTCTCAATTGGCCTCGATGTTTTACAATCCTCATGTTGTCAGTTATTGATTGACCGGTCCATTTGTTTATGTCGGCATGCCAATTGTGTTTTGGTCGCCCTCCTTCCACATATCCATGCATAATCGTATGAGCCAGAGTTCCTGGCCTTCTGGTGACATGCCCGAACCATTGCACCTGTAGTCTTCTGGCTATTTCAATTAGAGGCTCGTAGCTTCCAATGAAGTCCTAAATTTTCTTTGGTATTGTTTCATTGGTGATTCCTTGTTTCCAGGTAATACCGAGTATTCTACGGAAACATCGCATTTCAAATGCCATTATTCTTTTTTCAATCTCTCGGCTAAAAGTCCATGTTTCACAGCCATACAATGCAATAGAAGTAATAAGCAATCTCATAAACTTCACTTTATCGGGTGAGGATATACTTCGGCTGTTCCACCATTTATTCAGTTTTGCGAGCTGTCCTGTCGCCATAGCCAATCTTTTCTTGACCTCTAACTCTGTGACGGTACTACCGACGTACTGAAAGGCTTTGGCTTGTTCCAAAGTGCATCCATCTATTCGTATTTCAGTATGATCGTCAATTGTGTCTTGTCTTTTGGATGTAACTATAATTTTACTTTTTTCTGCGCTTATTTCCATTCCGTATCTTCTTGCTGTGTCATCTAGCTGCTTGATCAATTCTGCTAATTCTTCTTTTGATCCTGCTAACAGGTCAATGTCGTCAACATACCTGAGAAATGCTTTTTTTCAAAGTAAAGTGACTAACAAAAATAGATTTAAAGCGAGAAAATATACGGTAAAAAATCATCATTATCATCATGATCATGATCGTCATCATCATAATCATCATCATCATCATAATCCTGCTTGCACGGGCTGCCACGACATTCTCGTTCTATCTAATCATGTCGGGCACCATATCAGTGGGATACTCACGCTCTTCATCTCAAAACATATTGCTGTAAATTGTGATTATCCTACCTTTGCTGGATGTTCCATACGCAGGATCTTTCAATGGAACATCTATTCCTGTACTCAGCATTCTGGCAAGTGTGGGATGGGACCGTCCAAAGAGTACATGTGGTCAAAAGTAGAGGACGGTAGGCCTAATGCCAAATCGAACCAATATTATTTTAATGGTGACATTGTAGAACTTTTTTCATGGGCAACTTCTCGATAAGTAACTCATTTCGAAGCTGGAGAAGTTCCACACAACTACTGAATGAAGTATCCAGTAAGCAACATGACAATGTTGATCGTCAGCTTATGGCATATTCTTGTAATCAAAATGTATGAACCCACGGAAGATACTTAAGTTTGGTTCCCACTAGGGATAATTAGCGAAAACTAACGAAAAAAAATGAAGTTTTAATATTACACACTCGTTCTCGGTCATCCTCACTCAACATCAAACAGTGACGAAGTCAAGTACTTTTTTCCAAGAATCTGATAAAACTGTCATAAATTAGATGAAAAAGATGGAGCTCAAGAGGAAAGTGTCAAATTGTTTGGAAGCAAATTAATTTGTTTCAGAAGAAGTGCAGACATTACCTTGTCCGTATGACTATAGGGGAGATCAGGGTAAGTTGTGCCATGGGGTAAGTTGAGCCACCTCCTCTCTAGACCCCCTACTTGACAATATTTAAAGGGTGATGCAATCTATTAGTAGGCAGTCAGCTGTGATTGTTCCTGGTTTACGCAACGAGAAGATGTTGTGAAGGAGAACGTTCAAAAATTATAACAATTTAAAAGTTGGCCTCAGATAATTTTCCCCAGCTTTTAACTTTGTCCGTCCGGGGATTGTAGTAGTCTGTGCATATATGTAGGTAATGTGGTACTTAAAGTAAGAAACGATTGCTCGTATCCCATCTAAACTTTTTTAGTATTGACTGTGTTATGGTCTATATGGACTTTGTAGACTTCATGGACATAACCCACCGACGTACGAAAGTGCTTCAACACGAAAGTTCAAGAGAGGTAGAACAGAGACGATTCGATCAGCCTCCGTAGCTTCAAGTGAATTTTGCAAAGCCATGGATTCGAAAGATGTCACCGTACGTTTAATTATATACTCGGCTCTTCCTTGCTGTTTTAAACATTGTCAATATTACGTAATAGTGAGGGAATCCAAATCACACTTAGGTACAATTTACTGAAACTGAAATTATCAGGTTGTACTGTGGAAAAGTCGTATCGTATACACAAAATACTCATTACGATCATCAGCATCACAATCATCAGCCTCACGATCATCGGCATCACGATCATCATTATCATTTTAATCGTCATTATCACCAGCAGCATCTGCAGCATCATCGTTTTAGAGTAAACACGACGTGGCTATACATTACTCATACTTGTATGTCGTTGTTTGCCATCGCTCCAGACGTTGTGTTAGAACAGACAACGGTCCATAGTCTATAGTTGTTTGAAGATAAAGGCGGGCGGCAACATGCCACGATTTTTGTAGTATCCTAGGTATCATACTTTTCAGTGACATGACGTATAAACTGGCGTGTTAGGATAGGATGGGAAGTAAATTTTGCGAGCCAGGATTCACCAAGTAACTTTATTACTCAATGCTTTTTTTTACCTTCCATGAGAGGAATCGGTCTTCTTCACATACACTCCTTGTTACTGTACTATGTCTTAAGACACTGATGGGCTATCTGATCTACTTTGGCTGAGGTACGCATATTGGACGTAGTTAAGAGTAATAAAAATTCTGATAACGGTAGGAGAGATTAGAACGGGAAAGTTGAAAGTGACGCAGCAGCGACGTGCCGTGGTTAAGGCAGCTACGCATGCAACAGGGAAAATACACTAACACACAGGGACAGAGCTTACATAAGTTACATGAAGATTTAGGGCTTAACTTAGGCCAATTTTCAATTTTTATGAAAATTTCAAGGCATGCAATGCTTGCGTCGCATTCACTGACGGCACGTCCCTGTGACGCAGTGAAAGATACATTCCTAAGAATTTTTGATGAGACAAATGCGTTATGTTTTCTGAGGGAGATTAAAGATTCGCTGCACGTTCCTCTATTTCCATTATGAACCTTTTTCTTATGATTAGGAAAAAGTGAATTCTTTTTATGCATAAGAAACTTATATGTAAATGAGAACCAAACAGGGAACTAAAAATCGTAATGGCGATAATCTGCCAAAATATTAATGTACTGTTTTATAAAGTGAATGTGGATGCAAGGAAAACGTTCTGAAAGAGGAGCAGACATTTCCGGAATGGATTATTCTCTAAGGAATATAGTCTTAGCCACACCACGATCCTTACCCAAGTCTTACCTCAGATGCTAGCCCTATTGCTAACCGTAACCCTAATGCTAACTCCAATCGAACCCGAGAAAATACGTGTGGAAATACTGAAGTGGGAAGTGTCAATCGGAGAATCAGTCGGTTACCGTATCACCTGGAGGCTTCCTTTTAAAATTATGTAGGCAAAAAGTAGGTTAAGTTTTTGATACAGTGATTTTAAAGGTGTCATTTGGATTCTCACTTAGGATGCTGAGAAAAGAGATCTTTTCCGAAAAGCTGTGGAAGGCCACTCGAAATACACAAGAGAGGTAAGCTTTGATTG
>JAAAKM020006971.1:69356949-69380372 GCA_010016025.2 Alatinidae sp. Z8VKAUB7J3 | reverse complement strand
ATTGTGGCGGTTACGGCCATTTGGGGGCATTGGCATCGGGCAGAGGGGTTGTCCGGCTGGCGCAGCATGTGGCTCAGAAATACGGAGATACCTTTTCGCTGTCCGCTCTGGGTGTGGCCTGCGGAGGTGATGTTTCCCTCATTGACAGCCATCGGGTGGTTGCCGCATTGCGGGCTGACGATGAGTTTACCCTGCATATCCTGCGTCGGAGTCAGGGTTATTTGATTACTGCGATGAGCCACCTGCACCATGCAATCGGCATCGGGAAGTTCATTTTTATTGGTGGGTTTTGCAGCGCTGTCGGGCCGCTTTACCTGCAAAATCTTAATCAATTGTTGATGAAGCAGCAGTGGTTAGGGTTGGGCCAGGACGATTTGCAACAAATGTGTCGGTTGGGTGCGCTGGATGATGATCATAGTTTGATTGGGCTGGGGCGTTATCTTGCCAGGGAGTCTGCCAACATAAGGAAATCTGCAAATGCATAGGACGGGGCTTTTTATAATGGGCGGAAGTACCTACTACACCTTGCTTTTGCTGGAATCGCTGAAGTGCAACGGCGTGCTTTGCGGGTTATCCAGAATTACGCTGTTTGGCCGTAACAGGGAGCGTTTGTCGCTTATTGCGAACAGCGGATACCGGCTGATGGACGGTCAAATCGATATCGATTTCACTGACCGGATTGAGGACTGCCTGTCGGAGGATTACGGCCTGATTTTTAATCAGATCCGCTTTGGTGGTATGAGCACTCGCGACCGGGACGAAAAAACAGCGATCCGGGTGGGGCTGCCGGCAGATGAAACGATCGGCATCGTCGGTGTCAGTAATGCAGTCCGCAGTATTCAGGGAATGAAGCCCTATTTGCAGGTTATTCAGCGCAAACCCGGGCCCTATACGCTGGTCAATTTTACCAACCCCTGCTCGATAATGGTGCAATACATATCACAGTACTACTCGATACCGGTGGTTGGCGTTTGCGATTATCCGCAAATGATGCGGCGGGAAATTGCCAGGGCGCTGGCGATTGATTTGGAGGCGCTGGATATCGGCTATTTTGGGCTAAATCATTTCGGGTTTATTTATTCGGTAACCCGTGGCCGTGACGATCTGCTGGCGCAGGTAATGCAGAAAAATTTACCCTTCAAACCCGACAGCAATGCTTTCTTCAGCTACCTGCTCAATGTTTCATGGCGCTTTGTACTGGAACGCCAACAGGTGGTGGAGCAGCAGAGGGCGTCGGCGAATCGGGCTTCGCAATTACTGCAGATTGAAGCTGAATTGGATGGGTTGGCCGCTGAGGGAGCGGTCGATCCGCAGCGTTACCTGGCGATATTAAGGAAGCGCAACTGCGATTGGTTCGACCTGGTGGTGTCGCCGTTGTTCGACAATCTCCTTAAGCAAACCGGTAGCCGGCAGATTCTAAATATGCCGGTTGCCGATGTATTCGATATCGGCCTTGAAGGCACGGTCGTAGAAGGAACCTGTCGGCCGGGCGCGCCCTATCCGAAAATAGAGTTGCCTCCACCACAGGTCAGGCACTCCGAGGAGTTTGCCCTGGTGAGGCTGCTCAAAAAGGCTGAGCAATTATTGCTGCAGGGCATTCTTGCAAATGACGGCAAGCTGATCATTCGCGCCTGCCTGGTTAACCCGATGGTTCAGCAGCTGGATAAGACGCTGGCTTATTTTTCGGCATTGGCCCGTCAGGATGAAGTGTTCAGTGAGCTGTTTCCCTAATCGCCGCCGGAGGAATAGAGAGATGGGAGAAATTAAATATATATTTGATAAGCGGGCGTTATTCAACCACGGGGTATTGCATATACCGGCCTTCTTCAAGGGGGCGTTGTTAGACGCCGTACAGGCGGATTTGCGTCTGCTGCTTAATGATGACTCCCGTATGGTGGACAGAACAAGCTCTGCACATTTTTTTCAGAAGTACCAGTCTACGAGCTACTGTTTTGTCAATCAGATTGGTGATTTCGACAATCTTTCACAGTTGCCGGAAGACGTTCTGCTCAATGCGATCCTCAAGGAAATATTTCCGGAGGGCTATTCGTTGCTGTTGTCACTGGCCCAGCATAATAAAGCGGGTGAAGGCCAGGCGATTCCCTGGCACCAGGATGTCCACCATGAGCAGGTGGGCGTCGGTCAAGTCTATAATTTTTTACTTTACCCCCAGGATACAACGGAGGAAAGCGGCGCTCTGTATTATGTTGAGGGTAGTCACAAACTGGGCCGCCTGCCAAAGGGAGAGCCGCATGATCCGCTGCCGGGCGAGACCAGGATAGTACCGAAGGCGGGTGATCTGATTATAACCGATTGCCTGTTGTTCCATCGGGTGAATCATAATCGATCCCGGCTGGATCGCACGTCCATCAATTTACGTTTTCATTCTTCGGATTTGGATGCGGGGCGTACCCGGATCGGTGTTTACCGAAACGGGCAGGTTAACTATGCCGGTTAACCAGTGCGCATCCGGAAACGGGTGTTTTAAAATTCCCTCTCTATTTGGGAGAAGGGACTTCGAAAGCAGGCCGGATAAAAGGGTTCAGGCAATAGTACGCCTATAGGGACATCCCACTAACAGTCAATAAGCAGAGGTAAAGGTTATTTCACACATTAGAATCGTAGCTGGCGGTACCCGCGCCAGAGGAAGGGAGCTTAATGTCACAGCCTTGGCTGATATGGCATACAGCATTACCAATGAAGCGGATATTTTTAGTCGGGATAACCCGTTGCTAGGGGAGTTTCTCGGCAGCAAGCGGACCTTGTTTGTCGTGAGTCCGACGGTCTACCGGTTATATCGCGATAAAATACACCGTTACCTGGAAAGTCATCTGCCTGCTTCCCAGTATAGGGTTTCCGTTACATCGACGGCCGAAGCCAACAAGTCCTTTGCAACCATGTTGGCAATCTGCGAACAGGCGAAGGAATTTAACCTGGACCGCGATGGTTTGTTTGTGGCTGTCGGCGGCGGCATTACCCTCGATGTGGTGGGTTTTGCGGCGTCCATCTACCGGCGCGGTACGAAATACATAAAGATTCCCACGACGCTTGTGGGTCAGGTCGACGTGGCGGTCGGCGTAAAGACCGGCATTAATTTCCAGAACTCTAAAAATATGCTCGGTACCTATTACCCTGCCTATGCCACGCTAAATGACCCGCTATTTCTAAAAACGCTTCCCGTCCGGGAGTTGCGTTGCGGTATGGCTGAAATCATCAAAATGGGCCTGGTTTGCGATGCCGATCTGTTCGCCAGGATTGAGCAATCCTATCGTGGCGGAAATAACCCTGATATTCAGGAGATGGACTACGAGATCTTTGTCCAGGCCATGGTCAGGATGATAGATGCGAGATGAGCCACCGTCGCGCCTCGGCGGGGCGACGGAACAGCTTCGTCGGGTAGACGGGGCGCGACAGGGCGAGGAAGAAATTGCCGAGGAGGGCGGAGACGGGGCTCTCGATGACGATGGCGACGGCACGTTTGACAGGACGCAGACGCTCGCACCTCCCTTTATTCGCAATGATGCCTAAAAGAAAACAAACTATGCCACATATCCGTTTCATCAGAGAAATGTATAACTAACATAAGGAAACATGTTTCACGATACGAGCAAACTGAAGAACACAGAAAGGCAGACTTTATCATAAAAGAACATGGAAAGCGCGGTCATGGCTTTACTGAAGAAAGGGAGACACCAACTGCAGCATTGCCTGTAATTACATTATCACCTTCAAAGATAGGCACTGGTTCCAGCGGATGCATCCAAATACCAAGTACACTCTGCAATACACTTCACAAGGTCTTATATCTCCTTTAATTCTATGCACACACCATTCATGACCCCTTACACTCAATTGTACTGCTAAGTACCGGGGGTACGTCGTGGACTCCAACACATTACTATATTCCTTTCACCTCGAATATAGTTAAAAATTACTTCACTTTGCGTAAGGGCATATGCCATTACAAGAAGTGAGGTTGCTTTCCCTTTAGGCATTCTTATGTCATATTGCTTACGATCAGCCTAGGGAACTTATCGAAAGGACTAAAATATTGACAACTACTTTTTCAGACAATCATCGGAATGAAGTGAAACTACAAATCCTGGTCGAAGGGGCCAGTGGATTTGGAACTCTATCTTCTGAATTTAGATGGTTTGTGCGCAGTGACTTAGTTCACTATGCTACCTCTCCTTCAAACTTAAGCAACAATGACCTTTCAATAAAATATCTACACGAATTTACCTTAGCTTTTGTAGAATCATCATATGCCATAATTAGTGGTGTTTCCTCCCCGGCTCCTTGCTTGTAGATGCTCTTTCTTCCTGCAACCTTAACGCAACAAAATCCTTTGCATAATTGTGCACATCCGAAAACGTACTAATGTTTTGCCACCTAACTAAACAAAGTAGATTATCAAAACTTTCATCAAGTTAGTGTATAGTGAACAGAAAATCTCTATAGTACTTTCATTCTCTGATAATGTAAAAGAAGCCCTTGAGAGTAGACACGACAAAGACATCAAGAAGAAGCGAGTGTATGGTCAAGCTCTCTCACGACATTATGGGACATAAACAGATTTTTCCTAAGTGTAAGGTTCGAGTACAAAGTTCCTTTGTAAATAACATCTTAAAGTGAATTGTGTGTACGACTGTTATACGTACTGGCAAATTAATCGCACAGAACTACACAGAATTTATATCATTTTACATCGTATTTTGTCCTCGAACTTAAGGTAAGGAAGACCATTATAACTGTTGTTGATTGTAAAGTACACCCATTGCAGTTTTAATCTAACAGTAAGGAATAGACTGAAACAACTGTTAGAAACGTGTTTCACTTAGCTTAGGGTAGGGGCCCTACGGCGAGAGACGATCTCTAGGTTCCCATCCCCGACAGCAGTGTTGTCACTGTGTCTGTCTGTCTAGTTCTGCCTAAATTATGCTCAATGATACGATTTTTTCCGATTATCTATGGAGCACTTACAAAACCCACTTACCACGTTTGACAAACTTTCTACACTTACGCGGCGACCGCATGGGTCACGGGTTTGATCCTCGGTGGTGACATATTTTCTATTTCTCTAGTATCCTTTTCCAGACTAACATTTCAAAATCCTCTCTTCTCGATGATACTTTTCTCCCTACCCTTGAGTGGATCTACCGGAAACTATTTATGAAGCTTTCTGATTCACACCAAGCAGAATTTATCATGTATGTCCTGAGCGCCGGGCGTCTTAACGAAATGCGTATGTCTCCATAAACGTGCACTGCAGTAAAACACGCGTGGAAGCACCTACACATGCGATTAATAGCGGGTATGGAGTCTGATACTATCAATTACTATAAGGAAAGCGTCCTTAACGATCATGTATGAAACAGGAGGAGTAGATTTTATCGGTTACCTTTGTTTGCTTACGGCTCGCAGTGTTGCATAAACGATAAACACACACTTTGCGTCATAATATATTACGCTTGCAAGAGTTCATTTTGGGAGGCTCCTTCAATTACTTCTTAAATCTTTGGTCGATTACCAAGTGTATTTACTTCCCTGACTGTCAGTGTTGTACTCAAATACTATAGTCACTACATTCCTCCGTTACTTTTCCACTTTCCTGTTAAGTAATACGAAACTAACAAGGTGAAATAAGTCCAAGATTATAAAAACATTTACCTTAATTTCCAAAGGGATCCCCGTCTTGTTTAAAAGCCAGAATCCTGCGTAAATCCAAACATCCATGCACTTTTCAAAGTGTGTAGCCACTTCAAGTGTCTAAAATATAGAAGAAGACCTACCATACTAACAATGACCAATCAATTACTATTTTAATTTCCGCTCATTGAAAGAGCCGGCTTGCAACTCCATATGGTAACCAGCCAATAAACGGAGTAATTAATAAATGTCATATTGTCAAAAAGAATGTCATAACCTGATGTCATAGCCAGACGTGAAGCCAGATAGAAGCAAAAGAAGCCTGGATTTTTGATAAAGTAAAGGTGAAACATTCCCTTTGATACCCTTCAGTTGCTTACAATGGTGGGATCGTAGGCATTGATTCTCGGGTGCTACTAATGCTAAGTGTAACCATGAACTATTTCCCACACTGACCAGTGAAGCCCTAACTACTACTACTACAGGTAGCTCTAACTACTACTACACCGGGTCGCATACACCAGATCTTAATGTGTCCAGTAGTCCAGTGGTTTTAATATAGGCATTTGCTGTCACCCCGCCTGCACGGTAGGAAGAAATGACAGAACAATGATGGAGCGCATGTAAGACATTGAGCCAGGCCACTAGTTTGTAGGCAGAAAAAAGCTAACTATTCCCTGCAACGAGGAGGTCTGAAGACGGAACTGTAGAGGTAATGTAGAGCGCAGTGCTGGATAGAAACGCATCCAGGAACAAAGGGCCAGAAGACTGTCTGGAAGGACAAAAAGGGTGGTATGCCAACCCTAAGGGTCAGCTTGCATGAAAGAAGTCTACGCAGTACAACGTCACGCCCACCTCTACCTGTGTACAATAAGACGCAAACCAGATAAAATGCAAAAAAGTATAAAAAGAAAGAAAACTATAACACAAGCAACATTTGAACTTGAATAGACTACTATATGTTTTACATCCACTCTTTGGGCACTTAATGAATACTTTCGCACAACATATGCCTTTTCTCAGTGTTGGAGGCAAAGGCTCCTGCAAAGCAGGTGTTCAATGTTAAAACTACCAATACTTAACAAAACATCCACAGGAACACCAACTATAAAGAAATGGTACATAAGTCATCTACACGGAGTACCTCGTTATTTACACAGACCGGTATTGAAGTATTAGCCGGTATTGAATTATGTCTCAAGACAAGACAAGCCACGCTCGAAAAGAAACCGTACCCGAACCAGCACTAGCCATAATTCTCATTTAATGGTGGGGCAGCGATAACAACTTTGGCATCTTCCTTCCAAGACTGCAATACGAACTATTTTAACAAAGATTGTGCCTCCTGCATCGTCTCATGGAATAGGGCGCTACTTAGAATCAGTAACAGGTTATGGTTACAGCAATACGTTTTGGCCTTGGCAACGGTGTTATTTCTCTCATAACAACATATCCTGGATATATTAAAACATGTCGAAAATGATACATCACAAAGATTTGAAGGAGACAGAAGGAATGTCCAACGCCACCCCAAAAATGTTCTCTTTATGCAATAAACATATCACGATCCCTCCCTTCAAATGTGCTGGATTCCGAATCTACGCAACCTTCGCGTATTTCCATAGAATCCTATAAAAGCTGGACAAAACATACCACTTGTGAAGACTTGAAGTACAAAGGTTTTGTGGATTGCTGAAGCAGCTTAGTTACATGCAGTGTCTCGTTGAATGATCGAGTTCTCACACCGTGGCAAGGAAAGGAAAGGAAAGGAAAGGAAAGGAAAGGCAAGTATCTGTGGCCAGTATCAAACATAGCTGATTTTGCGTTAATAAATGAATACTTTCAATTGACAATTCTTTTAAGAAGAAGTGGAAGTGGGGAGGACTAAGCAGTTACACAGCTGAAGGGTAGGATTAATGAAATCTGCTGGAATCATAAACGTCAATCAGCTGAGGCAGATGTCTTGTGCAGAGATGACTTACGCACCTCGGAACAGAACAAAAGACTTATCAAATGCCCAGGCAAGTGGTTCGGGCTTACTACTGCATCCTTTACTGGCTGTTACAATACAGAAGCTACTACGGAGTTACAATAAGAACAAACATAGAACAACGATCGTATTACGTTTAAGGAAACAAACCCTGCTAAAATTACAAAGGTATCAATGGGTCTTGGCAATGCTATGTTCCGCTCACCAGAAAATTACTATCGTCTTCATCTTCACTTCTTAGAAATACCGGAGTTGCCGCTGCTTGATCTTTTGCAATAGTACAGTTTCCAGTCCACGTCTTCCCTCTATAATTTTTCATCTGTGGATACAAAATGGTATTAAAGGCTGCAAGCTGTGTTGTTCAAATCTGACAGATGCAACACAAGAATTTAATAATTATGGTTCGCTTACTGATTGGAACCCAATTGAACCGCACCCACATGATAGGAAAATCGACTCTGAAACCTTGATTACACGGGTACGGATCCAAACAGGTACGGATCCAAACTGGTATGGATCGGCCTCGCGTTTACATGGGACCTGGTGGATCTGAACTCGTTTGGATCTGCTATCTGTCCCAGTTTGGGTCCACTTTTGAAGAGGTCTCGTGTAAACGCTTGGGATCGTATCCAAACTGGTTCGGATCGAAAATGTGGTGTAAAATACCACTACGAGGCAAATTTGAAGTTATTTCTATTCAAATTCTATTTTCGCCCTTATATTGAGACGTTATCCATAATCTCCTATTGTTTATATTTCAACCGTGGCCACTTATCGCAGCTCGTATTACAATACAACGAACTGTTGATTTGCTAATTGGATTGGCATGCAGACTTTTGGATGCAAATGGATCTGATCCCCTTTCTAGGGTGTTTATACGGGATCGGATCCATTTGGATCCATACCAGTTTGGATCCGTACCCGTGTAAACAGGGTCTGATTCTTTCATTACCAAGAGTCTACCCGTGCGAGAGATGTGCCATATTAGAGAAAATGTTCATGCTAATTTTAATAACCTAAAATATAATTTTTTATGTGCATTTTATCTTATTAGAGGCGGAAAAATTGTGTATGAGGAGGAACAAAGGGAGTTTAAAAAATCATCAAACTTTCGTATATTCACCACAAGGATGTCAAGGAATTCCATGTCACGATCATGTTGAATACAATCTGTGTATCAATATGGAATCTACCAAGACTTTAGAAGCCTGGGATATCAATAGTAATTCAATTTGGAGAATGGTTTTTGTACTTCATCGCATAAATGTTGGTGCGCCATGTGTAAGCAAATAAGTTGTCACAGCTCTGGCAAATGGTAGGACACGACAACTGATGCGATTTTACGCCACGCACTTCCCTTTGTCTAAGGCTACGACGGTGCCCTATACATGTGACTATGATTCAGCAAAATGGAAACTAAAGAGTCCAATAGGTGGTCCCACAACGGATGTGTGTCCTCTTCCGATAAGCCTTATTTTTCTCCTCCCATCACCTCAGGCAGTGAGGACTAAAATAATATCTCTTCCCATCATTAGTTTTTTTTATCGTTTCAATAATGAATCCTCGTCTATGGATTACAAAGCAAAGCAAGTACGACTGGACTATTCATTTCAAACTTCAATCCATATAGCAACTACATTCCATATTGGAAGGTATAAGAGAATTGGCTCTTTAAGACTGAATTAGTCAACTGCCGGGTCGCAACTCAGAAGTGGGTAGCCAACTCGTTTTGGTAGGTCGCGGACACCTGATCAAAACATAGAGTCACTTAGCATATATCAGATTGTGTATTCAATTATGCACTTACCTGTTCCTCCCTAGCAATTGAATGTGCTCTGAAATGCACTTTGCATATAAAAGTACTTACGTTTATTTATCATTTTCAAAAGAAGGGTAATAATGAAAATGGCACAGCTTGGCTTGAAATCTATAGAAGTTGATAAGTATGGAAAAAACGTCCCGGCTCGAGACCAATTCAGAATCAATGCCTTAAGGAAAAATACAGTGACTGCATTCTTGATCATGGGTTTATGTTTCAATTAGAGCTAGGGGCAGACAGAATATCCAAGGGCTCTCAGTATGCTTTCAGGCTCCGATCGATGTTGTACACAGGGCAACTAATTAGCTGTATGGATCGAGCAGTTTCGACTACGAACGTGAAGTATTTCTTTGCTCTCATTAGTTTTTCTTGATAATTTCGCCGTAGGGAGTTGTGGCTGAGTTTTGGTTGTAGTGTACTACAGTATCCCGCACGTCGTCAGTTGGAACCCTGCAAGCTCTTGATGTCTTAAATTTTAATCTTAAGGCCTAACTATTTCGAAATTTATAGCACAGAACAAGGCTCGCAGATGATGTTTAAGTTACCTCTAAAGCTACATCACAGTCTCCCTTTACTTGGAAATGCACCACTTCCGTAACGTGTCCTGGATGAAATTCTTGTTTAAATTCAGTGGTGCCAGTCTGTGAAGAAAACAACATTACTGGTTCAAAAAAAACCTCGCGCCAAAGAAAAAAGAAACAAATTAATTACAGAAAGCTTATTTCTTAGTCCCGGATCTACTATTGTTATGGGCCGACTTAATCAAGGAGAGGGGGGTGAAAATAATCCTTAATCGTGATTAGGAGAAGGGTTGGGGTTGAGAACTTTGACGTCATTGGCAAAATAAGATATTAAGAAAACACGTGTAAAAGTAATATATATGTTAAAGGATCACGTGTTCTATATTTGGATCAGAAAGTGATATTTGATGATTTGAAGTTCGACATTCAGTTTGTTTTACGGAACTGTATCACATATCTCTTGTTTGGTTCCTTTCTTCCGATGAAACAAATGGTTTTACGTTTTTTAAGTGATAGTGCTATACAATACTTCTTTGGCTTCGATTAGGAGCGGCTACTAAATATGAGGTGATAATGAGACGAGATGGGCGCAGTGGTTATACATGGTAACGAGAGCAGGGGTACGGACGGGGTCGTCAAAACAAGGGGAAAGCACTACATAATATGAGCGATCCCTAATCTCATAAAGTACAATAAGTACATTATTAGCATGAACCTGTGGGAAAATGTCTTTCATAAATCATATATGAATAAAACTATGAAAAAGGTATAAGTAAGCTATACGAAGTCGGGAATCTAAATCACTCAGGTCCTCGGGTATACTTTTACATGATACTTCAAATTAGCCTGACTTAAACCGATATCATCAATGAGGTTGCAATCGGCAAAAGGGAAGTCGATATTATCAAAGATTTGTATTAAGCATATTATCAAAACATTTGCAATTACAGTCGAACCTGTCTATAGCGGACACGCTATATAGCGGATACCTGGTAATAGCGGACACATTTTCTAGGAACCGCGTGAACATTTGCCTTAAAATTAACCTGTGTATAGTTCGTCTTTTACTCCTATTTAAGCTCCCCTAGCCCTATAGCCACGCGGTCCCTGAGTTGTCAGAAGAACATAAACCGATAATATTCATGATGCAGTAAGTATTTTTTGAACAATGCAACTATTCCAAACACTTTGCTACTTTTTCACCTGTGTTCTCAGTTATCCTCTTGAATGCTTTTTCCAACCAAAGTACCACACGAGCATCACCATAAAAGTATAATTCATTGGTATTTCTTATCCAAGTCCTGCACCTCTATTCACTCTTTTCCCTTAGTACTCTGAGGAGTGTCAGACGAAAAAAGCTTTTAAGTACACAATGTTTTCGCTATTTCGTGCAATATTGTTATGAGAAGGGCAATACAACGAGGTAGAAGTGAGTTTAAGAGTCGCACAGTTCGTGAAAAACATTAATTTACGTCACAAACATCCGCATTGTCAGAATCATCAACTAGACTAAAAATCATTCTAATAATTATTAGCATCATCAATAAAAGCATTAATCATGCCAGCAGCTGCCCTTTTCATGATCATCATAATTGTTATCAGCAGTATTGCAATTATTATCAAGTGACCTGAAGTTATCATCATAAACATGTTACTGAACAAATATTACACCTCATAATTTATTAGGATTTACAGGTTTCTGCTATGACTTCTCATCAAAACTTCACTTTACAAATTTCAGCCTTCTTTCTACATTGTAGGAAAGGCTATGAATCATGTGAAAGCATTAGTTTAGAGGGTAATGAGTATATGCAGTATGGCTGAGCTAGCAAACATCCGTTACATTTTATCTAAAAATGGCCAGGGTCAAGCTGTAGTCGACAGACCATCAAGAGAAAGCTAGAAAAAGGAAGGTGCTTTCTAGTAATAGACATGCATCCCGTCCTTTGTACCTGAGAATTGCTTGGATCCGTTGACAGTCTAAGATTTTTGCTAAGAAATCAGTTTCCATTTTCTGCCCCTGCTCTCACAAGGTAATGGTACTAACCACGTGCCAAGACTATGGCCAAGAAAAACGTATTATTACTCTTACATAGAAGTAATGTAGTGTAATGGTACAAAGTGGCTGATATGGTTCCTCAAGTAAGACTGAGACAACAAGAATTTCAAAGTTCCAAAATACCATACGGCATTCAACAAATCTATTTATACAACATTCCGCAATTAACAAAACAACGTCCACTACATCTCCTCTCTCTCTCTAAATATCACTTTACAATCGTTTATATACACTACTTACAATGATTGGAAATTAACCAATCAAATGAAAATAAACACATGTAACAAAGGATGACGCAAGAGCATAATTATAGATAATAGTAGAAGCACAACAGACACACGTGAAATAATAACGTATAGAAGCTACAGCACACATGACTAGCACAGACAGCAGATACAATTGGACGAACACCAAGAACTAAAGTAAAATGTAATAAAACAAGTAAAATTTCAGGCAACTAAGATAGTGGAACTACTGAGGGAATTACCGTTACAGTAGTATTCCGATACAAGAACTGATGCAGTCGGTAAATAGGTGGTATATCGACATCATTGATAGACAGGGATTATCAATACGGATCACCAGTAGCCCTCGTAATTATAACCAGCTTCAGTCAACCTCGATTTCACTATAGATTAGCACTAATAGCTTTCTATTGCATCGCCTATTGGTCATCGCTCGGCGTAGTGACGGCTTCACTATGGACTGTCCTGTTTTACGCCAGCTGCACTTAGTCTTTCATCTAAAAATATTAGAGGGTCTGTATACTAAACAGTTTAAATGTCAATTTTAACATTAAAAGATCATTGTAAACGACGTTGTTTGGCTCAAATAGTGTTTCTGTTAACGTCTGCAGTCTGTAAACAATCAGCAATCGTGTTTTGTTTACTTTGTAAGTTCTCTGTGTTTTCTCTGTATTATGTACTTATGGCGTTAGTTCTGGCGAGACATTATACACAAAAAACCCTTTCAACTAGTCTTCTTCACGCTTTATGTGGATATTACGCCATAGATAAACTTCGCTACATTGAAGACAAAGAAGCGGTTGCGTCTTTTTTTCAGGTCTGTGACTTTCATGACCTCGTATTGAAATTCGCGCCATAGTGAGACAATAGTCGTAATTGAAATTAGCTGGCCATAATGGCGTACGGCACGGCATCTGTGAAGTCACTGATACTGAACACGTCAAGAAGACCCATATAGATCTGGAGAAAGAGATTATTGAGAGACATTTTATATTGGTAAAGTTAGAAATATTATTTCTCATCAACATGACAAAGAACTCCTTTGTATTAAGAAGTCTTGAGTTGATTTTAACGAGATGACTACAAGCTTTAGTGATAAAGTACACCTTGAAACGTACCGGGAACCATTAAGTGGACCATTATGGAAACAAGGTCTTCTGAACCCTTTTAATGCTATCCCTGCCAACTTTATCAGTAGGGGTTTATTGAGCACAATTTCTTTGTTTTTCATTACTGATATTTTGTAGTTTATTCCTTAGAGTGACTTAAATATTTTTGTTAATTTTGTAAAGTAATTAATATCTTAAAAATTGTAATTTGACATATTTTTGTAACTATTTTTATTCTATGTGGCAAAAAATACATATATACAAGTACTTTACAATCTAAAAGAGACTTTTATAACAAGGTTGGGCATACGTTTTGAATGTTACTTCGGGTTGGAAAAGATTTTCACAGTCATGAATAATTTAAAGCAAAGGCACAAATAATGACGTGGGACATTATCAACATGAATTTCGTCTAGTAACATCTTTTTAAGTGACAGAACTAACTATTAACATGTCACTGCAAAAAGTAAAAGAAGAATACCTTTCCTCAAGAAGCAGGTACTTATGTATGAAGGATTTCCTGTATATATTTTCTAGGATAATAAGCATTGAAAGTTACGGTTGTCATTTAGATGACTTGAAGATAAATAGGGCGTGGAACCATTATTTCAGAGGAAACGTTCTTGAAACTTGCTTTCTAGGTACAAGGGAAATCTGTATCACAAGGGAACTATCCTTCTCATTTTATTAGGAAAAGGGTATGTTTGCAACGACTTCCGCGAGCTTCTGTAGGGTTTGTACGTAGAGTGCGCAAAGAAATCGAGAAAGGAAAAGTACTTATGCGATTTGACTAACAAGAATGTAAAGTAAAGAGCAACAGTATAAAAAATAAACTTCTTCAAGTACACAACGAATTACTTAGTTTCGTGGTAATGAATGATGATATGTCTTTAGGAAAAAATAACCAAGAATCGTTTAACGGTCTGTATACCTTTATTTCTTTCCCTTCTTAAGTATCGGATTCTTACTTCTGTCTCAATTTGATATTTAATTGATACAATGGCGGTGCTCCTTCTTAAATATGCAAGATCATAAATACTCCAATCTGTTTATTTTGTTAACTTGTTAGAAAACGTAACGCTATTTGACTGCCTTTTCACGGTATAAGAAATCAATTTAGGTCCATTTAGAAGAACATATTGTTACTAGAAAGATACATGGCTTCGTCGTAAACATCCACGATCCAGGAGGTCAGAAAACGCTCTTTTAAAGTCACTTAGTTGCCAACATAGTAGAAGGGGATCAAACAGGCTGGCTAAACTGGTACAGAGTATGGACCAACTCTGCAGCAGCCTTAGAGTCAATGTGCTTTGCTTTCCTTCCCACGTAACCTTTGTAACTGCTTGAGGTAAGCTGCTTATAATGAGGGATCCAATGAAGAAGGATGTGACGTGCAGAGCCTTTAAATTCCTTTTCTGCTCCCTTATGACTGTTGCATCCTTATCAGTGCCTGGGACTCGAATCAGTGTCTTTCGAATACTGCGGCCTCTCCAGAATGCACGAAGCTGAGAAAAACTTCCCACTGAAATGAGAACTACCGACATTCCCGTCACGGAATAGCGGAATGAACGCATCTCCTGGGTAAAAATACTGGAGACGGTTATGGCACAAGCTATTAATACAACTGAAACAATTTCCAAACGAATGACTCTGTCCTGCTCTAGTGTCGTCTTGTAAAAGTAAGGATGAAACACGGCAGCATAACGATTTAGGCAAATCACCATCAGATAAAGAATTCCAGCTAAGTATGCCACTATTCCTAAAATCATGGCAATTATGTCAAGGATACAATTTCCTTTCCCTGTTAATACCGGTAAGATGTGTATGAGACCTAGAAGTGGGATGGTAATAACACTGATATATACATGACAAGAAATAAGACATGCCGTTAATTTATAGGACTTTGAGTTCGGCCATCGCTTCCTCCAAACAACGTAAAGTGTCACCAAATTAAGTACCAGAATCACAGCAGCAAGAGCAAAAGCAACCACCACAAATATAACAATATGTGTAAATTCTTCTCCCTCAGCTTTCCTTGAATGAAGGAGGCGGAAATGTTCACAGTTGCTTTTGATTGCGTCTGGTATCATGCTTTCTAGGCCCATCTCCTTTTAAAGAAAAAAGTTATGATATTTTTACTACTGATAAAAGAAGTCCAGTCTCTGGAGTTAGGAGCAGTTTGTGCTTGGCTACGCGTACTTGTGAGAGGGTGCCTTCCATCGGCCTTGATAGATGGCTCAGAACAGCAAATTTAAATTAGATTGGCCGAACAAAGAAAACATGATACTATTGTTAAGCCAAAGTATGCTCACTGCTTCAAATTAGAAGAAGGAGCATCGACGCATTGATGACCTATTTGAGACCGTCATATTGTGCAAATACTCAGTGCCATAATTACATTCACACTGTTTTATAAAAAGATTCTGAATAAAGTTGGAGCACAAAATGATATCCCTTTCATGATAAAAGCAGACCACCCAACATATTACATAAATCTTAAGGAGACAAAAACACACGATAGATATGTCATTGTTTAGAATACTATAGATGATATTAGCTATTGGGTTGCAGACCATTGAAGCAATTCATCCTGTGATTTATCTGTGATCTACCTTCTGTAAATAACTCACGTCAACGCACGTGCTCCTCCTGATAAGACTTCTCCACAGGTAAAACAGTGGTTGTATACACTTCTGCTTTGCCTACCAACATGCAGCCAGTATATTTGGCCTTTCATACATAAACCACCCTCCTTACCAATGCTGTACTTGACCTTTAACTTTGACCATTGACATGCACCTTGTGTGTTACTTTTACCAGGGTTGTTATCATAAATAATCCGTTTTTCTTTTATCAGTATGTTTATTTAAAGCTACACATATTTCGTTTTACATTGGAGACATTTTCAAAGCAACGAAGACCCAAATTTGACTTTTATAGATACTTTACACGAATATAAGAACAAAAGAAAAATACTTCTATAGGCATGCGTATTTGCGTACGTAGCTACCGTCAAAAAAGAGAAAGAGAGAGGGAAAGATTTTATCGTTATATTTAAGGTAGGATCCTCAAGTGCTATTAAGAGGCTCTCTTCAATAAGAAATCTAAAATTACTGATGCCTTGCAAAACAATGCCAAAGTTGATGGAATCTGTTAGACATGTGGTTGATATGTAGTTGATATCATCTGATGGTCATGGATTGTTGACCCACTGGGTCTTCTAGTCCGTTATTTCCATAAACAGTCTTGTAAGGTTTCTTTAGTGACATCGTCTTTGACTCTTTTAGCAAATCTTTTAAGAACAATAATGTTTACAAATGATGGGTTAGGCTTGACTATCTTCTTTCTGAGTAGAAAAAAAATGAGGACCTTCCTAGTCACTACTTGGTGAAAAGGACAGCGATATTTGTGACTGTGGCCTCCTTCAATTCGTTAACCACGTACATGCAAATGTGTCCAGTTTTTAAAAATAATGGAGCGATGAACTTTAATTCTAGATAATGGAACAGAATAATTGCTTGCAAATGTAAAACTTTCTGTTTGATATTCAATGCCAGTTATACAATGATGACCTATGACTTGTGCCCTTGAAAAGTCAAGAGAATTGGTGAACTCCTTATGCTTAATACTCAAAGGGGAGAAATTATTCATTTTCACGAGAAAAGGGTGAAATAAATGATGTTGTAAGTAGATTAAACGTTGTTATCCCACAACGAATAAATCAATGTTTATCTCAAGATGGGAAAAATTAAAGCTGTGAAAGTTGATATATATGCTTTATAAATTTCGAAATTCTGTCTGTTTGCTCTTTTTAAATGAAAACTTTGTGAGTTTGTGAGCACAATGGACGCGACAAATAGAAGTAGTTGTCATTTCACAAGTAAATATATCAATGCTCACTCAAAGATAGGAAAGGAACCTTTTTGAAAGTTGATAGTGTGTGTTTTACTCAATTTGCAATTCTGTCTGTTTGCTTTTTTATATGACAATGTCTTTAATTTGTAGACAAAATGTAGTTTTACATTTCCTATTTGGCTTAAAGCTGTTAGAGTAATAATAAGAGAAGTGCTCCTAGCAAGTAATGATGATTAGAATGCAGACGTGGGGATCAAAATTAATCAACAACATAATTAACGAATATAAGATATTATTTTTATGAATTTTAAAAATATTCCACTTTATCTCTCATCATGCAAAGCTTTTTCAATCTATAATAAAGTCTCATTAGTATAATTATTTTTTCTATCCTTATTTTAAGAGATCAACCATAAACTTCTTAACTTCTAATAACGTTACAAGAAAATTCTATAAATAACTTTTTTTTTTACTATATAATGGTGATGACATTATTGTCAGAAAAATAATGTTTGTTTGACTCGCGTTTTGGACCGTGTTTCGTTCTTATCGTGGAAACAGCAGTCTGCACTATTACATCGAGCCATGGTGTCATTAAAATCTGTTAGTCGGAAAAATAACATTTTTCTTTGGTCGAATAACAACTTCCTTTGAATGACAATTATGGAAAGCTCACTATTGTTACATTACAGCTCTTCCAAGGTAAAAAATGCATTACCTCACTATCCTATTACTTTCAAAATGTCATCAGAGGGGCAAATGTGGTTTCAACTTGAAGTTGTTTACTCAACATACTAACTCGCAGTTCGGGGCATTTTTTATCATATCGCAATCTGTACTTTTCTACCATAAACTATGACAACTTATCGCCCTCTTCTCATCGACATACAATCTTTCTCTTGCTGTAATTAATATTAACAGGAATTGATAGCATTCTGGCGTCACAATCCTGTTGTTATATTTCTCTTTGTTGTTTTGCTCACTCCTGTTTTCGAGATTTATATCATTCTGTTTACTATCAGCTCCTAAATTACGTCCGAGTTTGATTATTCAGTAAGACATTGTGTTAACCATTGTTGAAGTTGATCAAGTACTGTAAGCGAAACTGAGAAATAACGTCAAAGTAAATTTTTGATTTATCGTAATGGCCAATAGCCAAGTTTAAGTTTTAAGTTTATTAAACAATGATTAAGAAATTGCAGCAGTAGAAATACTTGAAATAGTTGAAAAAGAAGAAAATACTTGAAATAGAAAGTGTTGTAGATGCTTATCAATTTATACTTATTGAGCTTTCACTTCTTTTATGTGGCTCACTTACAAACGTAAGCAGGCATTTGTACTATGAGCCTAAATTCAGATAATAAACATTTGTCTTATCTTCCTATTACTAACCAATGTGTTACCAACAAGGCTGTTGCAACGTAAATAAATAAGCTAGTGGTATTGCCACCCCATCTGTTTTCATGCTTGACCATGCCAATAGGCCCCTAACGCACGTAGGCTTTGCCTGAGACTTCAGGTGTGGACGTTGGTCGGTGAAAATAGGGGTATATGTTCTCTATACGTTTCAAAGTAAGAAAAGAGTAAGAAATATGTTTACTGCATGCAATGCACTAAGAAGGAACTGAAAAATGTTGTGGATATTCTCAAAGAAACATATAGACAGTTTAAGGCATCAACATAGGTGCAACGGACGAAAAATATTGGGGGGGACTGTGGATTATTTTCCCGAAAAATATACATTTGCCCGAAAATTATTGGGACATGAATAGACTTAAAGCACTTCAGTTCGGCGGAAATGTCGACGCTAATTCAGAGGGCTGGTAAGACTTAAAAATTATTTCATTTTTATTTCTTATTAAGGCATCAGGGGTCTTTGATTGAGAGACTGCTAAACCTGAGAACTTCGGTGTCAACGGCATTCGCTAACTGACCTCAACGAGACGAATCGAGTCATGCAGCCTGTACGATTAATAGCAACCCCACTCCCGATCCTCATCGTAAACTGTTTACTGCGCAACTTATACGAACTTCGGAACGCATCCATCAAGGCTTTGCAATAGACCGTCGGCCGCGTAGTTGCCTTGGCGACCGTTGATCTACGGAAGGTCCTGGATTCGAATTGTGGGTGTAAGAATTTGTGAATTAAGATATCAGTTGCAGCAGCAGCCGTCTTGTGCTCGTTAGAGAATGACATTTTGCTACTATCTACATTATTCGCTGCTAATGCCGACAACACTTACTTCAGTATCAGCGTTTGGTAATGCACATTTTACTAAACCGTTGGGAATCGTCGTTGAGAGTATTCATAGGTCAGGTACGGCATGCTTTCTCACCAGTGCAAGACTCAGGTTCCGAAGATGTTGCTGAATGTTTCATCCGCTGTTTCTGTTAGCGACCCGAAAATGATCCGCTGATCCTATCTTGGCATCGAGGCTGCCAGCTTCTTTGACTGACAAAAGTTATAGTGGTCCGACGGAGCTATTGAGGTAACAAAGGTCCGCGACTCTTAGAGGTATAGTTTGGATGTGTAAGGAGAATCTGACACTTTCCGAGGGTTGTGTTGCTTGGAATTAAAGAAAGGGTTAGTTTGAGGTGGCCTCATGGCTTGCTTCTCTGATCGGTTGTCTAAACGTCCCGGCTGTATTTATTAGTTAACCTTATTTAGGGTCGTTTCAAAATCTGGCCTACTGCTGATCAGGGGTTCTTGATTGAGAGATTTCACCCGCACTACTAGCCTACGACAGCCTTCACAACAGCAATTCCAGTCACGCCATTTATGGCCGTTCAATAACTTGCAATTAGTACGTACCTCCGGAGGCATTAACAGCTCATACCCATTTAGTACAGTATTAGCAGCTGGTGTTTTTGCGCCTGCGCACGTACTTAAGGTCATCAAATAGCCCATGTCCATTGTGTTGACTGTGTCCATTGGCTACTAATGAAATCAATGTATCATCAGCCTTTCGCATTACGAAGTATTCTAATTATGATGTGGTACTACAAGCAGGCACTGAGATTTTCGTTATCTGGAAAGGTTCTTTAACTGACTGCTACTTCAAAGGGGTATATACTTCTTACATTAATCAAACCAGTCAATCAATCACAATATTAATTTCCTATCATTCTAATCACTTGATCTACTCTAAGGGATCAGTCGATGATTGAAACAGTGGCTTTGATGGGAATAAATATCCACATTTAGAGTCTGGTCTTTCAAATTAACGACGACGAAAAACGGACGATTCTATTGCGAAAATGAAAAATACTCTTGGGTACCTAATAGACGTCCCCCCCCCCCCCCCTATTAATTTTTAAGTGATCTCCCACACATGCCAATTTCGAAGTGGGCAAGTTCGAAATATCTTTATTAAAATATGCAAATCACATTTAAAAAAGATGGCCTTTTGCGAGGCTCCAAGAAGTGAGAAGAAGCGCGTTACAGTTGTTAGCAATAACACTGTCATTGAGCAGGAGGACAAGGGGAACATTTTTAAAATCTAGGAAGGTCCGTAGGAGACTGCAATGACTCCGAATAACTGACTATTGTTTGCATTGTATTACCCTACGTTTAGGAAGCCACAGTTGATTCCAAACATCGATCCTTGACTTCATTTTTTAAACCTTTTGCCCCGACCCTGTCTATTCCAGCATTTCAGCACCCCCTCCGCTTATTAAGTTTTGGGGATTTTTCCAACCCCCCTTCTATTAGGTACGCAAGAGTATAACAATTTGATTACCAGTCCTTAACACTGGGAATCTAACAAGAGCCCAATTCAGATGGATTTGTATGATGGACTATTCTGGGGTAACAAATGTTAACGTCGAGTCGCGGTAAGAACGTGTACTAGTCCTAAATTAGCCTTGATTGATTTGCGTATGTGCACAAAGAGTCTGAAAAGCATAATGTCGCCCCAAAATCTGTTCAGCGATTGGTTATTACCCGTCTTTCTCTGAACATTGTTACAAGTTCTATTTAAAAGCCCACATCTGGGATTTAAAATCTTGCGCTTAAAATTAGAAATCTAAAATGGGGTTTTCGTGGAAATGCCATCTAAAATAGCGATTGGGGGTCGGCATATAATTTTGAAATAAACTGAACCGTAATAACTTTTCGCAATTGTTTGATATTGTAACGTGAATCGCCTTAATTAATGTCGATCTTCAGAGTACGAGGGGAAAACTAACCGAGAAGCGAAGCCTGGTAATGCGTATTCGGCGTCACGATTTTGCGTGGCAAAAAAGAGACATGCACTATATTTATTGAGGCGAGAAATCGTACTGAACTAATCAGAAAAACATTGCTATCATGACAAACATTACATCAAAATACATGAAAGAGGACAAATCAAACATTTTGCTTGACATATCGTTATAATACAAACACAGTTACCGTAACTTGCTGAATGTACACCTAACACTTCCCTTACAATGTATGCCCCTTCGCCCCATTCTATTGACAGGCACTGCAACTGCCTCAATGTACGCTCCCTATATTTAAGCCCTGAGACTACATAATGCAATCGCTGACAGCTTTGAACAACATTGGCGATCATGATAGAAGTGCGAGCGGTATAATCAGCGAATTGTATGTATACTGTTAAACTTGTTTTCCTTTAGTTGATGGTTTCGCTCTTGCCTTTGATTTCCTATCCCCACGACTTGCAGGCGCAAGCTTCCGTTCGAGTACAAGCACACGTAAATGCAAGCTACTGTTGCCCGATACAATTACTCCCAGGTACAAGCCCTGTTAATTTAAGCCAACGCAATCGCCCATAATAGATCAAGAGAATGGAAACCTTTGGGTTATATGAGAAATAATCCAGTAGACAGTGCTTAATGGTGTTGAAAATGCTTTGCCTCTACATTTTAAGGTTGGTTCCTCTGATTCAATGTTGCATTCATTCGCTGAATGGTGTTATAACTAAGAACTCCTAGGCATAAGGCCTTCCGAGTCTAAACTATTCTCTATAGCAAATCCCCTCGCTCAAGTACTTATCCACTGATATGTTTGTACTACATTCAGGAATTTACGATATATTATGTTACTTCGATACCAATATAGAAAACAATAACATACCGTGAATAAAAACACTCTAAATATAATAAATCTTTGATTAGGCGTCTCATGCCTTATACTAGGTTAGCGATATTCGAACTCTGCATAACACAACTTTTATAATGTTATCCTATTTCAGTCTCGACAAGGTCTAATGAGCACTGCTAGCTATCAGAACGTCGTAAGATAAATTGTGTGCCCACAATGCATCAGAAAACTCGCCCCAGGCCTCAGACACGGAAAACTACCCAGCTGATTAAAGCTAGAATAAAGACACTGTTACAAAGTAGGTAAGGTTTTATACTGCTTACATGGCGATCGTTGGTTCGAATTAATCTTGTGATTTTACTAGTATTTGTAATTTAACCTTTGTTATCCACCAAGCTGTGCATTTGTCAAAGGTGCATTACTTCATAGCTATGCCTAAGCTTTTGATGCCTGGAAGCAGCAAAGCATTGTATACCGTAGAAAAATAGAAAGTATTGGAGAGACAACACGTTCTCCTATCAACGAATGGATTCAAAGTATTCTGACTTTTGGCACAATTTCAGAGGTGGTTTCCAATTCCCTTAGACGTGACGTTCTACCTCTTACACTGCTTCTATGTTTCTTCATCTTCCGAAAGCGTATGGGAAATACTAATAAAAACTAGGTGGTGCACTGAATTAGGGTTATATGTTTTATGTTCATTAGGCTTAGTGGTGAACCTGTAGCACGGGCAACCACTTTCTAAGAATTCTAGTTTCGTTAGCATTACAGTGATTTCGAGTCACAATTTTCTTGCTAGTTCTTTGTTTCCTTCTCAAAATCCTAACGTATGAAGACGAGGTCCAGTCTATTTGATTGGCCATTAGTTTCCTTTGTCGTGGAACTCGGTTTTTGATGTGACAAAGGAAATTACCATCTCGTTCATTGTTTAGGCACAGTTATCGCAAAATACGGATGGCTGGAATTTGGGAACGAAGGATCCAGTGCAATAACGGTGACCTAGGCCATAAAATTTGAGTGGCAATCCTGCTAAATTTGACTGCCAAAAAATCTCTCTAGCGGAAGGGTTTTTCTTCATTTTATCTATTGCTTCACTGCTTCTCTAAACTTTCACTTAATAAATTAAAAT
>JAAAKM020006971.1:69341733-69355513 GCA_010016025.2 Alatinidae sp. Z8VKAUB7J3 | reverse complement strand
TTATTAACTTCCCCTTTGAAACTACGGAAAATAAGACGCCAAAAAATAAAATAAAATAGGTTGGCAGCTGAAACAACATGAAATTCGACAATTAAGGAGCCTTTCATTCAGTTAAGCTGACCCAATTTGTTTATTCCACGAAGCTTCTTAGATGAAAAGTTAGTTCTAAATTCAGTCGATCTTAACCTCAGCGTTATGTCACTGCTTTGAACAGCGGATGTGATAGGTTCCAAACCGCCTAAAGCACGAACATATTAATCAGGATAAAAGATAGAATGTGACCATCAGTTTGATATCAACGTAACGGAAAAAGAATCTGTTAATGACTTTAAATGTGTCAGAAGAGATCGAGTTTGGTGATGACATCTCTCACTAACAGACCCCTGATGAGCAGTGGGCCTGATTTTAAAACTACCCTAAATTAACAAAGGAACCACTAAACAGGTTAACTAATAAATAAGGGCAGCTGGGTCGTCCACAGGCAACGCTTCGCAATCTAGGCACCTGGCAGAGAAGCAAGACGTGAGTCAGCCTCAATCGTCCAGTAGGGTCGTACCTCACGGTTCATGGAAAGGAAATCTATCATCACTGGGATTAGATACTACATCCATTCCTTGCCAAAAGGCCGAGAAGCGAATTTGGTGATGATGATACTAAATGTAGAAAGTTAAGCTGTTATTTGGGGCTATAGTTAAGAAGTACTTTCAAAGAAACCATTAAAAGCACCACTTCCCCTCTTCACTTTACACTTGTACGAACTGGGATTTTCTCGACACCATTGGTAATGAAATATAAAACGCAAACAGAGCTTGATTAGTATACTGTACTTGTCATTCGACCTGCACTGTCAATTTTTAACATATGTTCTAAAGGACTTCTGTCATTCACACCCTTAAGCGTCACTAATACTTACAATCTGTGTCACACCCTTCAACGTTTTAGTATTTAAGGTGTCTCATTACTTGCCGCAAACAAATGTGCTTCTAAATACAGACTTCGCAATTCATTTTTGGCAAACCACGGGAAATTCTAACTCTTGAAAAGCCTTGAAGTTAACTAAAGAACCCAAAGGAAATTCTAAATCAGAATATTCCCAGCAAGTCGCTTTACGTCGAAAATTGATGAACAACAATTATTTCCGTCCTTAGCTTCAACATGTCAGTGATGACTTTTAACGTCTTAACTTAGTTGAAAATCTGTGTGCAAGCTTTTAATGTACTATTTGTAAACCGTACGTGTTAGCGTAATATCTGTTTAAGATTTTGATAGGAAGCAATAGGCTGAGTAGTTGTAAAACGTATTTATTGGTATTGGGCACCGAAGACAACACCATGGTAAACTATTCGGGTAAAATGAACAGCACATGCAAAAATTCGGTCAATTACACCTTTTGTGCTGCTAACGATGTTCAGTTTACTACGCATTATATACTATATATAATGTATATACTTCATAGGTAACTTTATGATATCAGACCTGCTGCTCAACAACATAAAATTGTGTAGTGTTTCCATACGAAAACACGAGCTTTCATTTTTACACACTTAACTTCATGGATTTGTGAAAATATCTGACTCAAAACGATGCCATATGTTATTCATCAGAGCCTAAAAAGAAACTACAATCACCTTTCTGTTACCATGAATAAAAGCTGACTTGCTTTTGATAAACTGCTTCGTAACAAGGTCCATAAAGGAGCCACCGCAAATCAATTTAGTTTTTTGTTTACAGATTACTTCCTTAATCTGTGTACATGATTTGTATGATCAAGTCAATAGTAAACAAATCACCCGTCAATGAGTCACCACAATACCAAAATAAACGCCAACCATTCCGAAAGCTACTAAGGTATCGATAGGACAGTAATTCCGGAAGAAAACGCCAAAAAGGAAACTTGATTGACAACGATTGGTCTTCTCAAAGACTTCTTTAGGTCAATTGTAAATTGGCTGCTAGAAATCGTCTTAACTGGTTAGACCCTATTTCCAGCAATTTATAGGCCAACTTGACTTGACTTACGTGACTTAATTGCGTACTCCAGAGACCCTCGCCACGTTCTTCTTGTTCCCCTCGTCCTCCGTTAGTGCTAATATCTGTGATGTGCGTCTTCACACTTCTTCAAGCCTCGTAAAAGGCCACCGTCATCTTTTTAATGCGTGCTTTTCATATTTTAATAAAGTTATTTTCTACTTGCTACTTAGTACCGCCTCAAAAAAATTTCATTGGTGTGAGATTATTAAAAAATTAATAGGCGGGGGGGGGGGGGGGGTTGGAATAAGAATGTCCTGGGTGGAAAATTTTTGAATTGGAAATTCTGGGTGTCCTTGGTAGAAATTAATTAGCGGGGGGACGTCTATTAGGCACCCAAGAGTAATAGACAAGGCATACCCTTGAGGTCGGTGGTTTCAAGTTGGTTAAGATACTGAACATTCTCTCGTCTGTAATTAGAATTGAGTACCAGCTTACAAAAAACAGATCTCGAGAAAAGCATTAGTTTTCTCATACTCTCTGTTTGATATTTCCCCTATGCTGTACTTTGGACTTCGGAATAAATTCAGATCAGAGCATCATTACTGAGTCTTCTGCGATTCAACTAATTAGTTATCTTTTCCCATATTGTCTCATTTAGTAAAATCAAACCCTTGTAGATCACAAGTCTTTTAAGTATAAGGGATTGATCTACTTCGTTCAAATATCTCCCAGTTAAAAATTTAAACAATTGTTGACTCAGCTTCTCTGCCATAGAAAGTAAAGTAATATCATGAGTCATATTAAAGGTCCAAAGGTCATTGGGTTGGAAATATGAACATTTTGGTATCAGTTAGGTGCTGTTATGAGCGTTGTTACTTGGCAACGTAGTGGTTAGTTTACAGATGTAGGCAATACGCCCCTCACTTTATTAATTGACAACTAACTACTGGTAGGAAATAGCAATCTTTGGTTTTCTCAACCCAAATTACTATTGATTAAGCAGTATAACACCGCTATAGTACTTGCAACACCCAGTCTGTGCTAGAACGCACAAGGATGTTTGCTTTGGTGCTAGGGTAAGCAAGAAACTCTATGAATGAAAGGTGAATAGTCCAACGACAAGTTTTTGTAAGTAAAACGCCAAATGTGGAAACTTCACTGACAACGTTTCGTCTAACAGACTTCTTCAGGTTACTACTGAGCCAATTTTCAGTAGTGGCCTGAAGAAGTCTGTTAGACGAAACGTAGTCAATGAAGTTTCCACATTTGGCGTTTAACTTATAATAATCAACTCTATCCTTTGCAGACAAAATACTATATTTTTTTCATTGAGCCTTTTCAGGTTAAGTTATACAGCTCTAGTCTATACTAGTACACAAGTACACTAATTGTTCCAAAGAACACAGTAACAATCAGGTAGTTCAAAATCCGATTGGGTTTGATGATTTCAATTTTAACAAATATAGTAGGAAGACAAATTTAAGTGTTAAGTGTTAATTTATAGGTGTGATTTGTAAATGCATTTGGTCAGACAGGCAGGCATTTTTGCCGCAGGTTGCTATTTGTGATGATGCCATTTTTTTGCAATTATGATGTTTCCATGGACACAAAACGACGTACTTGGGACTAAAACATTTCTGTTGTAACTTTCAGGTATCCTATGTACTGTTTGAAAATACTTTAAGCTTCTTCTAGCAACATTAAAATTTAAAAATAAGGAGATGTGGCTTATGAAACTAGCGATTTTTGAAGGGGGCAGGCAAAATGGCGTCATGGATCTTAATGGGGTCACGGAGAGCTTGTCCTGCGGAGGGTTTACAGGCGTGGTATTCACAAAGGTTTCTCGTCCATTCAGTCTCGTAAGATGGGTCTCGGCAAATGATTTCAACCTCTTTGCTTAGTATTAAAGAGAGGAGTCCAGTGGGGATGCAAAGTCTCCCCTCAATTGGTTTATCGGACCAAAAAGTCTCTTATATGTATTTAGGAAACGAAGCTACTTTGAATGTTCTTGGACGTTTTTGGAGAACGAGTTTCTTTGAGATGAGAAGGATAATAATTGCCCAGCAAATCCATCACTGGGAAATATAGCAAATGGCGTAGTTTTAGCAAATTTGTAAAGAGATGGGCTGCACAATAACTCAAAGAAGTCAAAAGTAATAATACACAGTGAGGTGCCACAAATTCAGTTTCTTCATTGAAATAAATATAACATGCAGGAAAGTCAAATACCTCACCGGTTCTTATAGTTTCATGAAAAAAATTTGCAATAAAAACCCTGCCGCAATGAGTCTAGTTTGTCTTTCTTGTCTTTCCTATCAGCCACCCGTGTTTCGGTGCCCTGCGTTGAAAGAAAATTATCTAATTCAATAATGCCTTACCTGACTGCTTTTAACAACGTGAATGCCGTAAAGAGATAAACAAATATACAAATATCTAAAGAATACAATAAAATTAATGTTACAACATGCGTTCCTTTTAATTCTGAATCGACCGACAACAATCGTTTGCGGATGTTGAATACTAACCGCAAGAACGTTTCAACAGCTATTGTATGTCTCAGTGCAAGTACGTGCATGGGAGAATGTCATTGATTACAATGGGAGAATAGACCATAGCGCTTTGTTTTACCATTCATAAAATAGCTGTTGAATCGTTCTTGAAGTCAATATTCAACGTCCGCGTACGCTTGTTGTTCGTCGATTCACATCCACAAGGAATGCAAGATATAATGAAATGAATGTATAAAAGCTTTCATTCTGCCTCATGTTAGCTTTTCCAAGCTATTCCTTTGTAATAGTAACATCCGCTAAAATCTCCACCTTTTTGATGCTTTACATCTCTCTTTATAGTAAATGAAGCTTAACTTCGAAATTGACTAAATTTTGGCCCCATAAAGCCAAAGGTATACATATTAACTTTTTTCTAGTATTAATAGGAATGGATCCGAGAACCTTCTACAAAATCTGTGAGTACTACGTTTGAGAAAATGACCATATCGTAGGCGGGGTTGACACCAGATGTGATCAATATGTTTAAAAAAGATAGATATTGAAATTCACCGAAAGTAAGCAGCCTACTATGTACTCGACCGTAGATATCGTAAGTAGTTTGGTTTGAAGGTATATAGCCTCCAAGTTGATGAAACGTAACCTTGCTTAAACCATGTCTCATTTGTTAAGGATATGGAGCACGTCTAGATTCAACCTGTTAAGGTTTCCTTGCTAACCAAACTCTTTGTTCCGCCTGGCATTTACGTTATTACAGATCTAAAATCAAGAACGTTGGTGGATAATAGATCATTGGAATGTTGACTTCTTCTTCCATAGGTACCGTCTCAGATTCTGACGTTGGCGATCACATCACTCTAAAGTACTTTATCTGTTGTCATTGGAAACATGTATATTGGGCGTAATCCTAGCAATCTGCCTAAGCTTTCTTCAAATATAGACCGCTGCCTTCGTTCTGCACGCTTTCCTTCGACTTTGTGGTGAGAGACAGATGCTCTATGTTGCCTTTTCTCATTACATGTCCTGTGAACTTTGATTTTCTTATGACTAGTGCTCTCATCAAACCTAAACTGGTGCCTACCTTTTCCAAAACGTTAGCATTTGTCATTTTTGCAGTCCATGGTATCTTCAACTTTCTTCTCACGAATCCACTTTTCTGCAGCTTCCTGCTCTTCTTTCATTCTTTGACTAATGATGCATGTCTTACTGGCATAAAGCAACGTCGCAGTACCCTACCCAGGGGGATGCTTAGTATGCTTAGCATCCTTTAAAGGTGAGCTTCAAGGTAAAATAGCACCCCCTGGTTCATGGTCGTCTGTCCTAGAGATTTGAAATGTGTCAGAGCATTTCTCAGACTTGTTGAATACCCTGCTCCATATATCTTTTCCGATATCAAATCTTTAAATCTGATCTACACCTAGATCTGTTCATGGCTTGTCCATTCATGTTAGGGTCTTCAAAACGATTCTAAAATGATTCTAAAATGCAGAGATATATCGACAAATGTCACACCAAACTTAAAATGGTTCACCGATTTTCCAAAAGGGTTTACACAAAAATTACGTTAATTGGTAAACAGACTGGCCCGTACGCCTTAAATTTACAAATCATGCCCTAAAATATGCTCACAGGTAATAAGCATTCCCTACAGAGATAATCTGGCTACAGCACTGCAACGTCGAACAAACATTACACTTTAATAAGTGTAATCTATTCTGCATATTGATGTTTCTTGATCTAAAAGTCTCTACAAGGAGTTTAAAGCAGCTTCAGCAATACCAATTCTTCTTACAATTTCCTTGTTGCATCTTGCATATAATGTTTGGAGGCTACCCAAATATTCAAAATGTTTTTCTGCTGAATGTCATGTCCATTTATTGAGACTGTACATTTTAGAGGATTTTCTTTCTTTAATATTACCATAGGAAAACATTTCTTAATTTTCATGTCTAATCCTTTTTGTTTACTCTCCCTCACAACCACATTAAATAAACTTTGCAGTTTTCTTGCAAAGGAATGTTGACATCCCCGTGATATTGTTGATAGATCTAACATTTGCTTCAGAGAGTAATATGTCCACAGCAGATTGACTTTCGCTGTAGTTTATTTACGGAACTAGATCTAATCTCTGAATTTCTAGCATAATATTAGTCTTTAATCATCCCTTCAGCTCATGTAGTTTATAAGGTTTTTCCTACTATCATACACTACGAAACAAATTTCTTTAAATAAACAAATATTGCAAATTGGCTTTGTCACATCTTCTGTCGGATTTCTTGCTGAAATATTTTTCATGGCAGGTTTTATAACTTGGACGTAACTTGACTCACTGTTGTGATTATCAAAACATAACCTTATATGTTGCATCCTGTTACGAAGATAATGATAATGCTTCTTTATTTTTGTCAGACAGTTAATTAAATGGGAGAGTTTTGAGTTGAAAAGTACTATCAAAAAGCATGTAAACAAACAATGTTTACGACGTAAAGCAATCTAAAGTAATTACTTTCTTGTAATTCTCAGGGCCAGAGATAAGGCTAGGGTTACGAAGATAATGATAATGTTTGGTTATATTTGTCAGACAGCTAATTAAATAGAGGAGTTTTGAGTTAAAACTTTTAGCGAAATGCATGTACACAAACAAAGTTATTACTTTCTTGTGATTCTTAGGGCTATTGTCATATCCTTGTCATTAAACTTTTGTAGGTAGAGTTTCATACTGGGGTACATAATCGTACATGGGAAGTCTAAGTATCCCAAATGACGTACTTTGAAGCAACCGTATTCGTTAATATAGTCACAATGCCATTTGGGTTGATGCTACCTCTGTTATACTCGTTATTAAAATAATTTACATTTCCCTGAGTAAATTTAAATCATCCAGCATTCTGTCCTGTATCGGACGTAATTCAATTTTGATCTTTGGTCGATTGTACGTTAGGTTGGGAATCAGACCGGATCAACGTCTACCCGACGTTTGTTGGGTGTTTGATTTCTAAGATTCCGTTTTCAGAAAATTCAAATATTCAAATGTTTTGCCAGAAGAATATGCGATGACTAAACTCCATAGGTAAACATTTTGTAGTTAAAGGTTTTTTTTCGTCGGACACTCTTCAGAGTACAATCGCCAGATATGATTGAAATAAAACGTAGGAAAAAAACGCAGTTGTAGTTTTGAAAGAGCCAGTCAGAATCTGGACTCCCTGAGTTGCTTATGTATTTGGACCAATCAGAGTTCACTACAACCAGATTCATTAAATAAGCCGAAAGAGAAAATAAATAATTTTTGTCTCCATAGCAAGGGTTTTCTTGCTTTTATGTGGACTGAAAGGCCAAATCAAATGCAGACTTGGTCTTGTCTGTGATACGAAAGCAACTGTCCGTGTACACTTTGGTACAGTCTGTATTCTAAGGGAAGGGTTGCCTATTGCAGATTCATATTGCTTAGTAGTGTTTTTGGTCTTTAAAACCCGGGTTGTTGTTTCCTTTTAGGAGCTAATGTTTGGCGAATAAACGATGGAACATGCTGCTTAATTCGATCAACCGACCTCAAAGTCATACAGCGATAATAGTGGGCATCGCACTGGCATAAAAGTTAATATGCTACAGGGCTAGAATTTATGAAAGGAACACTATCGCTGTGTTTGCTGATAATGCCTTTTTAGTGGTATAAACTACGAGTGGAGCGACAGCGCTAAAACAACTCTCTGTGGCCTTTCTGATCTGGTTTTCAAAGCAAAGTAAAACACTCCCATGTCACGGTAGTTTTAAGTATACAGGAAACATTTTTCTAGCTCAGGAACGTTTTTCGGTGGAGAATTGTGACATTTGCAAAATAAAGTCCGTAGATGAACATTTATTATAAATTGAAATGTCAATATTCCCATATTTATAGCTTGTTACTACATCTCCGTCTGATTGATGAATATTAAATTTTCTTGTATATGATTTCCAAACCTACCACCTTAAATATTTCGCAGATCAAAACATTTAGCTCCTTCAGCATATGAAATTTAATTTCCATAGATGAACATTTATTATATAATAACATTTCAATATTTCCATATTTATAGCTTGCAATTCCATCTCTGTCTGATTGATAAATATCTATTTTTCCTGTATATGATTTCCAAGACTCTTAGCTTGCATATTTCGCATATCGAAACGTTCAGCTCCTTCAACATATGAAGTCTAAGTTCCTTAGATGAACATTTATTATACATTGACATTTCAATATTTCCAAATATATAGCTTGTTGCTCCATCTTCGTCTGATTGATAAATATTTTTATTTTCTTGAACATGATTTCCAAAACTACTAGTTTGTATATTTCGCATATTGAAATATTTAACTCCTTCAACTTATGAAGTCTATTATACATTGACATTTAAATATTTCCAAATTCATAGCTTGTGGCTCCATCTCCTTCTGATTAATGAATATTTAATTTTCTTGTATATGATTTCCAAAACGCCTAGTTTGTATATTTTGTATATCAAAATATTGAGCTCCTTCAGCTTATAAGGTCTAAATTCCATAGATTAACATTTATTATACATTGACATTTCAATATTTCCACATATATAGCTTGTTACTCCATCTTCGTCTGATTGATAAATATTTTTATTTTCTTGAATATGATTTCTGAAACTACTTGCTTGTATATTTCGCATATCAAAATATTTAACTCCTTCAACATATGAAGTCTAAATTCCATAGATGAACATTTATTATACATTGACATTCCAATATTTCCAAATATATAGCTTGTTACTCCATCTTCGTCTGATTGATAAATATTTTTATTTTCTTGAATATGATTTCTGAAACTACTTGCTTGTATATTTCGCATATCGAAATATTGAGCTCCTTCAACTTATGAAGTCTAAAGTCCATAGATGAACATTTATTATATATTGACATTTCAATAATTTCGAATATATAGCTTGCTACTCCATCTCCTTCTGATTAATGAATATTTAATTTTCTTGCATATGATTTCCAAAACGCCTAGCTTGTATATTTTGAATATCGAAATATTGAGCTCCTTCAACTTATGAAGTCTAAATTCCATAGATGAACATTTATTATACATTGACATTTCAATATTTCCATATTTATAGCTTGTTACTCCATCTCTGTCTGATTGATGAATATTCAATTTTCTTGCATACGATTTCCAAAACGCCTAGCTTGTATATTTCGCATATCGAAACATTAGCTCCTTCAACTTATGAAGTCTAAATTCCATAGATGAACATTTATTACACATTGACATTTTCATATTTCCAAATTCATAGGTTGTTACTCCATCTTTGTCTGATTGATGAATATTCAATTTTCTTGCATACGATTTCCAAAACGCCTAGCTTGTATATTTCGCATATCGAAACCTTGTGGTCTCGTTTTGATAAAGTCTTTTTTGTAAACCTTTTTGACCAAACTAGTTTTAGGAAGGCTGTTCAGGTGTCCAAACCACTGAAACCTACGTTTTCGAATAATGTTGATGATGGTTTTGTCAACACCTAGTCTCCTTCTTATATCAGTATTATGCAGTCTATCAGGGAGTGTAACGCCCAGTATCATACGTAGACATTGCATTTCAAATACCAAACGTTTATCTTCATCTTTCTCCCAAATTGTCCATGTTTCACTGGCATATATAGCAATCGGAACAGTGAGAGCATAGTACAAGCGGATTTTGAGTTTGATGGAGATATCTCTTCTAATCCAAATGTTCTGTCTGAGGCGATCAAATGTATTCGCAGCTAACCCAATCCTCCTCCTGATATATTCTGAAGATCCAGGTACCACAGACCCGAGAAATATAAACGTTTTTACCTTTTCAACTGCTTTATTATTGATCCTAATGTACGAAAATGGTATAAAAAAGAAAATAGTAGTAGATAATAGTACGAAGGTTATTATACTTGTAATTGAAGAAGAGAATGTGTTCGTTATCGATCTCAAGAATCTGTATCTTAGTGAAATGTTAAGATAAAAATGATTGCAAAACTTCGTGTAATTCTCTTTAGTATTAAACTTGTTGCCAAATCCAATGTATTCAAGAAGAGAATTGTAATAAAGGTACTTCGGTTCTAAGATGACAAAGTTATAGTTTTCTCTCTTTGTAGCTATCTTTACAGTTGGCTTGTGCTTGTTTCCCGTTGCCTTTACACCACTCGTCAACTTATTAGTGATGCAACAAGGATGGCGTTTCATGCTACGTGTTATTGGATTGGCATTTGGATCTACTGGGCTCATAGCTGGCCTTACTTTTCGTCCAGTGGAGGATCAGAGAACAGAAGAAGAAAGGGAAATGGTACAACTACATGAAGAAAATACAAAAGAACAGGAGAGTCTAAAGTGGAAGGATTCATATTTGTCATTGCTTAAGATGAAAATGTTCCGCATTTGGATAGTGGCGCAAATAATCTTGTCTATCGAATTTATCGTATCTTACGTCCATCAGGTATTGATATCATGATACATGCTTTATTTTTCTAATGATGATAATGTTTAACTTAATGTCAGTTATAATTATTTTAAATAGGTAAACAATAGATGACAAAAAATGGAATACAATACAGCTAAAAAACCCTGAGGCTAAGTGGTATAGCGAAAGAGCTTTGCAGGAGTGGTAAGAGCTGTTTGAATCATCAGAGGGACAGCAAAATATCTATAAAAGTGTAAAGCAGAGAGCAGAAAGCAAGTGGGACATTAAAGAGACCGTAGCTATGAAAAAAGCGGTGGAAACATCCTAACAGAAGGAGAAAAAAGTTGATAACGATGAAGGGAATTTTTGAAGCAGTTGAAAACGATGGAGATCAACTGGAATAGCATCAATTGAAGGGGTGTAAAAAACGTTACAAGGGAAGAGGTAAAAGTATGGATATAGCCTTCTGTCGCGACTGAGAGATGCCGAAGCATATTCACTCAATGAAGAAACTGATTTTTCTTTTATCACCAACTTATCTTAACTCCAATAACGTTTAACAAGAATGAAAAGTAACACAGCAAATGCAAGAGTAAACAATTAACGTATCTATGGAGATACCAAATAAGGTATTGTCCAAGATGGCAGATAACCCTAGCGGCTGCCAGTCATTAAGTTCGTTAAAGTATCTAAAACAACTAACCGTAAAAGTTTAGTTTCAACGCTTTCATTTGGAATCCAGCTAATAATTGTCTAATTAGAGGAAATTCGAACTAATTCCCGATTTTTTGAAACAAGGGAAGAAGCCCCTCTTAACGTGAAACTTAGACATGTATCTGATTGCGCAAGTGAGGTTAATGTAATGGTTATTAGATGCCTTCTGAGATAAATCTTTTGTGTTGTTTTTAGGTTCAATATGCCAAAGAACTTGGCATTTCCCACGCCAAGGCATCAATGCTCCCTGCAATTATGGGTGCTGGCAATGCTTTTGGAAGATTATCATTTGGTTATTTGTCAGCTAGGAAAAATGTTGATAATCTCCTTTTCTACCTCCTGGTGATGGCTCTGAGTGGTATATCATGCATCATAGGCTCCTTCTCGCAAACATTCAAGCACTTATTAGCATTTAACATGGTTCATATGACTTTGGATGGTGGGTTCAAAAGTCTTACTTATCCTGCAATTATTGAGATATTTGGTAATGAAAAGGCATCCTATGCAATGGCAATGACATATGGAGTCCAAGGAATAGCTATACTTAGTGGCCCACCATTAGTAGGTAAGTAAAAACTTGGGCGTTTCATCTACTTCAAACATTTTAAGACATTTCCCAAGGGCCCATTATTACCCCAAGCCTTATAGACCCCTTTTTGATGACAAATTAAAATAAGGCAATAATAGTTACCATTTTTACGAATTTGTGACAAATTTGCATTTGTTTTGCCACAATTTAAACCAAAGCAAAAAGTAAACTGTTGGGAAGTGTTGTTGACCAACAGCAAAGATCTCCCTCAAGAAAAGGTTTATTGGCTTTTTATTGTCATCACAATTTGGTTTAAAACGCACGTATGCGCCCATTAAGTTGATGAATCTAATTCATAACGTTAATGTTTAGATACTGGCCACTCAGAAAATATAAGAGGTTGTAAGGCGAAGATCGTGACCAAAAGTAACGAAAATAAACAAGGGGCGAGGTTGTGCAAAGACTCGGACAAACGTGCTCTTAAAAAGAATAGAGGAAAAATAGAAATAGACCAAACATGTTTTTGATGATGCGTGTTGCAATCATGATGTGCAAAGGGGAAATATATGATAAAATGTTGCTATATAAAAGTTTCTTCTAATCAGTTAATACTCGTTTACTGTACCTCGATTTATACAGGTTAAAGTTACCATAAATAAAGCGTTTTCAATGCGAGAAGATAAATATTGGTAATATGACGTTAATTAAATTTGAATGGTGTACAAGAAAGATCAGTTTTGTATTATCTTAAATTAAGACACGTTGCTTTTGTTTTGGCTGTTCCCACCCCTGAATGAACAATACGTTTGATCTTTTTATCATTCACCAGTAAGTAGAGTTTCTTTGGGTTTCCTAATGCAAGAAGCCCATGCACAATAGGCCATTGGAGAACACCTGTTCCCCAGCTTTCCCAACTTTCCAATGGAAGGAAAGAGTAATTATTAATCCATTACAATACCAAGAGCATTTTAATCCATGGTTGAAAGAAGAACCCTACAAAGGGCGAGAAGCTTTAAAATGCGTAAAGTTTATGCTAACTCGTTTTCCGTATTCCATCAACTGTAATGCAGCTTTTCGTACTTCGTCCGCACATAGATCTACCATTGGAGCATTAGGAAATCACTATCTTAGAACTTTCATTCAAATTTTTAACATTAAAGTCACCTCCGATACTCATATATAGTATCTATACTCATATATATCAATTCTCTTCTTCATGGTATAAATTTGCGACGTGGCTAAGCTGGCAAAAACACTTAAGCGCCTTTCTGTGGTTACATTGTGTCTACAATCCCCAGAGAGTGGATCAGAAATAACTATTCATAACAGGCTTGTGTTGCGGGGTAAATGTCAGTTGTAAAGCGCCTTTGAATATGCTTAGCACAGAAAGGGTGCTATATAAGTGCAGTGGCGCCGCCAACATCTTTTAATAAAGAATTAAAATATTTTCCATGTTTCTAGCTTAGAGATGAGGTTAGTTGTCCACATTTGCTCCACAATCAAAGGATTCATAGTTAATCATAGTAGATCTTTAAAGCTTTTTTCGTGTTTGAATCATGGACCTTGTTGGAGGGGCATTTAACTACGTCAACGTTTTGTATAAAAGTATGCGCTCATAATCTC
>JAAAKM020006971.1:69324623-69341633 GCA_010016025.2 Alatinidae sp. Z8VKAUB7J3 | reverse complement strand
TGTTTGAATCATGGACCTTGTTGGAGGGGCATTTAACTACGTCAACGTTTTGTATAAAAGTATGCGCTCATAATCTCTCGTTTCCAGGCCTCATACACTTATGGCCGTGGTAAATGAAACTGTAAAGAAAAAACCGTGGGTTAGTAATTCAACATTTGTGTGTCAGAAAAACTATTAAAAACAGACCTGAATTGCGAGATAAATTTCAGTTGTAAAGCGCCTTTGAATGTGCCTAATACAACAAGGGTGCTATACCAATTCAGTGTACTTCACTTTTAGGTTGGATTGCAGATACAACTGGTGATGGCCGAGCTATGTTTTATGTGGTGACTGCAGCAGACCTAATCACAGCAATCATTCTTTGTACTATTCGTTTTTCATCGGAATTCAAAAACAAGAAACGCATTAAACTTGACATGGAAGAGGAAGATACTAAAGGAAAGGAAAGCAAAGACAGCCTTATATTATTTAATGACAGGAAGGAAACAATTATGGTACAAACTATCACTGTATTGTAAGAGATGATAAAGTTTATTAGGGAAAGTTTCGTAAAAATGAACAGATGAACCTCAATTGTATGGAATAAGGACTATGTTTGTAAATTCGCTACTTTAGAAACTTTGATATATCTTGAATACCATATGAGATTAAAATATTTTCAAAAAATCTAGGTTTAGTTTTCTGTTGTTTACTATCATGATTCACGAGTTGCGCTCTTTGTCACTTCAGCAAATATGTTCAGGTATCAGTTTAACTTAAAAAAATTTCATTAAGCTCAACACGATATATTTGTATCCAATTCCGTTGGTACGGTCTGAGTCTTAAGGTACCTTTTCGTGTTTGCATCTCAAAATATTCTCATCGAATGACCAGACCATGCTATTTAACCATTCACTATAACTCTCTTCATACGAACAAGAGCATATCTTCCAAGTACGACCGATTCTTTCATTGCTGTCCTTTAGTATCTGTAGTAATATCTGCAGAACTTTAAGGGGCAAAATAGACGACAAACGAAATGTTTTTATGTAAAAAGCGTGAGGGTCGGCAAAGGTCAGTAAGGGAATGGAGTCATCATTTTCTACTTATAAAAGCCTGATATCATTATGCAGAGAATACTCTGGAAGACACATGAGTTTCAGAATATTCTAATCAGTTCTAAACTTAGTATTTAATCTTTACAAACCACAAAATTTTAAAATTTTTATCTCGAGAATGGAGGGGGGGAGGGGGGGTTTGTGCCGAAATTGTTAACAAGAGCCCTCCTAATATTGTGTCATAATTTTGAGATTCCTACTATTATAAACATTTCCCTCTTTCTTTTCTGATGTAATAAAAATATAGGGATGGGTGAATTTTTTAAAAACCTTTCTTCGTACGAAACGAACAATTTTCTATCCTTCCTGAACAGACGTTTTCTAAATTTTCTAAATTTTTAAAGACCTTTTAAATTTCGAAGTTTTCAAATAAGTGCTTCATTAGAGGAATATAATACCTTAATTACTTCCCTACGTTTAAAGCCAAAAGGCTATGATATCGTTATACACTCCTTGTAGAATGTTGAGTACATACAAACTAGTGGATTTCAAGACTTCCCTTATTAACCATACTTACATTCAATACTCTACTGTAATATTTCGTTGTCGGTACCTTATCACCCTTACATCGTTTGGGTTTACGGCAATACATTATGTGGCGCAAGTCTTGGTCGATTATTGAAGCGAGTCTATTAAGTGCTTTGTTGAAGATCAGGGACGTCCCGTAAGTGCATGCGTTTAAATTCTCAAAAAATGCATATACAGGTGATCATTGCTCTGGCCAGGTTTCCAACTTTGTTACTTCTCAGAGCCCAAAGAAAAGTTAAGGGAAGTGGCGTTAAAGCCCCAAGCGTCCCTGCTTAAAAGAGATTCAGAAATGGACGGATAGAAATCAATGCTATCAAAGAAGGAACCTACACTGAACTTTAATTCTAGTAACCTATAGACAAATGGCTAATAATATAACTTCATAAGTACGATATCTTTTAAACATAGCTCAAACCTGCAAGCCATGGACAATACCAGTAATTAAGTGTTACGTTTATTATAATGTAAGTTATAGACACTGCAGTACCCTCCAGAACATAAGCCTATCCCATGTGTCTAAATGTCACCTCTGTGTGAGTGTTCTGCCTGGTTGAAGTTTCGCCTTATTTAGACTTCCCGTTTCAGGACCTTTTTCTTTACGTTAGCATACGATCGTGTAGTGACCGTCCGAATCTCAGCCCACTCTAAGATGTATGCTCATAAATGATTCTTATCCCAGGGACTATATTTGGCGTTTATCGGTATGGCAACCTTATAACTATAGGGTACACACATCCACGCACACCATTACGCTTGGGACGGGAGACATTTTCCCCATAGTTAAGGAAGCTGGCAAACCTACCTCTGCACTATAACCAGCTCTTTAAGGTTTCATTTACTTATTGCAGGAACATAATAGGGATACACTAGGTTTGGTTGCTTATAAATGATGAAATCGTCAAACCGGTATGTTACTTCTAAATTTTTACGTGAATACAACAGCTACAAACTAAATGTAAGACGCCAAGAAAGAAACTACAATTTAGACTAAATTGACTGATCTAAATTGTCGTTTTCTTCTTGCCGTCTTTCCTATGTGTTATTCTCTATTCCTATTTCGACAAAATACAGCGTGTGTGTTTTTAACTTATTGTTTATGTTTTCAATTATGCTTTTGGTTCTGTTCCCTCTAAGAGACTAGTAAGAATTCGAAATATTGCTCCTCGCGAGTTTCCTATGAATGACTGTACGTTGTAAAGATTTCTAAACTGATATCTAATTACCGTAAGGAAACTTAAAAAGTAATGAAATTGATGGTATTCCAATTAAAAATCGAAAAACCACGTTGATGGTTGGAAAAATTAGTACTTATAATTATCAGACACGGCATTGTGGTATGGCAACGACATCGTTAACCGCGTGCCGAAGCACATGTAATTGACTGTGACCAAAATAATGTCAATCTAACTTTGCCCTAGGCTCGAACGCTGATCGTTTAGCACCATGAAGTATGTCGTTTATTGCTTGGATAATTACGTAAACAGTCGTGTATTCCATTAGCTCAACTACACTAATGTGCTTAATTGTAGGGGAGGTGGAATTAACACGGGGGTGGGGGTGGTGTGGTGGGTGGAGATTTTATTTCCATGGTATAAAATAGGAGTGTTATAATAGTAATATGATATAGGCCTGTAGATGCACACACGAGTGGTCTTAAAATGGGGGGTTTGGGTAGAAAATAAAATGGTAGGCTGCACGTATAAGAAAAAAAAGCATTTTGAAAAAGCCAGGTTTAAGCAATCAGAAGTCGAGTTTGTGTTTTTTCTCTCAATCAGATAATTCTTTATAACAACATTGAAGCGTTAATTTTGAACACATGTTTAATTTTCAAAGTTTGACATCCAAAGAAATCTTGCTGTTTAAAATAATTGTACATTGTATTCGTTCGTTATCTTATCAACGCAAAAAATTATTGTGAGGCTTAACCTGGGGGGGGGGCATTAATTAACAGGGGGTGTTGATATTGTCGCCATAACATAAAATGGGGGGCATTATAAGGTTATATTAGAGCGCAAAAATCTCAAAAACTGCAAAATGACCCCCTCCCCCCACCACAATTACGCACACTAGAGTACTTGTTCTAAATGGTTCTCTGTCCAGCTGTTGTGCTGGGAATCCTTTTCGTCACTACGCATAAAGCCAACAATCGCTGCCATGGCAAACATCAGATCTAATCAGAGAGTATTCATACGTTCAAAGCAAAGTTAAAAGCATATTTTTCAAATGCATTACCTGTGATTTTGATAAAAACGTTTATCTTTAGAACAGCTCATTTTACTCCAATTTTATTCCAATTTTAAAATCTTTTTCATATTACTTTTAACCAGTAATATTGAATAGTATTTAATTCACTAATCTCAGGACCTTTGACAGAAATTGTGTTTTTATCCTAGTAGGATCAGTAGGTTCCATAAATATTTCTTTGCTGTGAGGAACTTTTTAGCCTACGTATGTATGCAAGTAGCGGAGTATAGCTAAGATGTTGTTTTCTGGTATTATATGTTATATTTTCCATGAAAATTTCGCATTTTAATCTATTTGTTCCAGATGTTATGTGCATAAGACCTACTGTGCTACAAATCTTTCAATGGAGCTAAATTCAAATAACCTTCCACGTGGAGAATTCATTGCAGTTGATGGTGACTTTCTCTTATGCAATATTAGGATATTTTCATTTATATGACGTACCACTAATACTTGCAAAATACAAATTGTTAAACTTATTTTTTTTTGTCAAGATTATATCGTTTATACAAAATTGGGGCCAATAAATCTTCATTAAAATGAAATGCTATAGGAAGCTCTGTGCATAGGTCTGTGACGAATTGGTTGCTTTCAGTGCTATGAATGAGCAAGGGTTTAGAACAGTGGTTACCAAAGTGGGTGATGACGCCTCCTGAGGGGTGGTGGGCGTTGGTGGTGTTGGCTAAGGACATCTACTCTGTATAAGCAGCCAAAGGACTAGTGATATTAGTATGGGAACAATTCGAACTTTTGCAAGAACAATATCTTATATTTTATCGAGGCCCATCACCAGGTGGTTGCAACAAGGGGGCCTTACATGAGTCAGAGGGAGCAAGAAGTCAAACAAAAGAACATTTTATACTGCAAAATGCACTTTTTGATAGAGAAAATCAGTTATAAGAACATTGAGCCTCATATTGTCCAAAATTAAGCAGAATTTAAGAAGAACACTAGCCTTGATGCCTAGTTTCAAAAGATATTCAGCAACATAAAGGGAATTTCCTAAGCTGTAACTTCTTCGCAATAGAAATGTCTCTTTCTATATACAACTGATAATATTTAACAAGAACAAAATGAAAGACCAAATGAGACGAAAATTTTGTCAGTAATTAAAACATGGAGACACGGCTAAGATTTTCTGGTTCTTATAAAAGAAAGTGTATCAAGTCAAAGGCAGTAACGTTGGTTGGCAACTGGACATTTATAGGCACATTTTTGTAAGCAAGCCAACTCAAATTAAACAATTTGAAATTAACAGTAAAGTGTAATCTGGTAAGCAAGTTAAAGAAACTATTTTCGTCTTTTAACGTTATCGTACTTCAGGAGTCTATGGAACCATGGTATCACTATCATTCAATGTATTCCATGAATCAGTGCTGAGAAATTGGTGTGTTGTCATGCCGTTGCGAGAACATAAAATGGGTACGTAATTAAATAAGAATGAAAGATCAATGTGCGCATTTACACTAAAATAGGAACGAGTGTGACTGTCTATCTTTTAGTACTACACTAGTGTTCACAGTGTAGAGTCCACAAACTTTAACTTCACACCGAGTAATGGTTAACATCATGCTTCGATGAGGATGGGAGATGGGCTTGATCAGAGTTATATTAAGGACACTAGAGTCAAACATTGCAATGGAGGCGTAACATTTGAAATTGCACAATTTAATGAAAGGTTTGTTAAAGTGGATGGTAGCTCTCTTAAGCTGTCAACTTTTTACGGTGTGAACTTAAGGTACTTCAAGAAGTTCTTCAGTTCATGTCTTCGTCTCTATTAACAGTTCCTGCGTGCTTCTCGGAAGATGAAAATTGTTGCATTCGGCTCGTCATCGAACACATTCTGCTGCTGCAGGGTAGATGACACTTTTTCTCCTTGACACAGAGCTGGAAGAGTTCGAGGGCGTTCTGTTGGTGTTAAATCCGTTTCAAGACGTGGAAGGATAGTAAAATCTGACACTGACAGATTTGGAGGCCAATTCATCCAGAAGACAACCTTTGAAATAGCTGTCCACGCGGCCTTTGTTGAATCGACAACTTGGGGGACCCAAGTTACGATGAGTTTGCCAGAGCTGTAATCCAGCCTCTGGAACGAATGCCAACAATCTGTTTGACTGAAAAGGAATTTTCTGCTATCTTTGATATTAAGACAATGAATATAAAACTGTTTGGTTCATTTTAACGTAGATTTCGCTAGGCGCCAAAACATTTCTCATACGCAAGTTATGCCAAAAACGACATATTTTGACATTTAGATTGTCCTTCTAAGCTTAACTAGCAAATTTCTTAACGACGTGGAAACGCGTTTTAGGATGTAAGTGGAGTGAGAACAGGCTTCCCTTGATTGACTTGAATAAATGTTTAAGCATATAATCCTCAAAGTTCCATTAAAATGAGCTAGGTAAAAGGGTTATTCAAAATTTAAATTAAACTCTAGTTTTTCTTAGACAGCATGATTAACATTCAATACCTTAACTTCAAAACAAACTCGTTTAATATTTGGCTAGTGATAGCAGATGTGAATGTCAGATTATTTGCCATGAATACGATTTATTGTTAGAATCTTCTCTCTGTAGCTACGCTATTCTGATACGATATTCTATAAGATCTTTATTCATGCAATAATTGCATTAATTCTCCTTTCCAAAAACTAACCGAAAATAAAAGCTGCCAGTTAAGCAACTTCACTTATGATTGCGGCCTGAGAGTTAAACAACTCGAGAAGCAGATTGCAGACTGTAGACCAAAGTCTTATAGGAACAGTGGTACACTGGTAACTTTTGAAGTTTAATGCAGATACTGTTTAGGGGATGAAGAAGTACCAAGGGAAAGGGTGAGTTTAGGCAAATAGCGTGGAAGGAGACAGATTTGCAAGGGTAGGCCTATAGCACATGAGCTAGCAGTCAAATTACTGTAAAAATTAATATCGGCTATCTGTCAGTGGTCTGGTTAACTGCATTCGTAGAGGGGGTAGCTAGTCATTGGAAGGGATCGGGACCCTCCTACCCCCTCCTCTTGGCGACGGGCCTTATTTTATCGTATTTTTGCATCTTTTTCATCGAGGGCTTTTCTTTTCATTCAACGTAAACGGTATTGTTTACCACCTCTTGAATTTTATTCTTTTGAAAGAGGAGAAGAACCACAAGCACTCACCTTTATTCTTACACGTAAATTTTACAATAAAATATCCACTGATGCAAGTTAAAGGGAAACGTTTGTTATTTTACTTCACGCAAATGTCGAGAGACGGAATTGTTCAATTGAAAACACTACTCATATTTCAGACGCGATCTTCCTGTCCGTATTCAAACATATTTAATCCAGCATGACCTTCGAATTGTGACTAAATACCTACTCGACCAATTTATGCATTCATGCCAAGATTACTTTTTCTTATTTCGCCATAAATAGGCTCCTCGCTCGAAGTTCTTTTTACGTCACTTCGTTGTTGCCTCGTTTCTATAGACGAATTTGCGATTCTTATCAGATTAAAATCCAGAGAAATTAACAGCATATAAACGAAAGTCCTGACTGCGTCTTTAGCTAAATCCAAGCAAAGCTTCTTTCGAGGCTTCAATACTATTTTACAAAGAGAGGTATTTGCACAAAGAATCTTGTTTCAAATATTTACTGCTGTCCCCTGTCAAATGCCCTGCAGGACAGAGGACAGATTTCACCAATAACACACCTTAGCTGAGCAACCGCTGATCCATGGGTTTCCTTCTCCGACGGCCACTTTCTTGATTTGCATACTTCGAATTTTCTTCGCTGAACTCGAGAAGCATCGAAGCAGCTGCAGCATTGCAAAGTAGAAAATGGCACAGTCGAAAGCGCCCCCAGAGATAGTACGTGGACAGATCTTTGATGTTGGACCAAGGTACCAAAACCTAGGGTATATAGGAGAAGGAGCTTATGGAATGGTCTGGTAAGTGTCCATTAGCAGTCCTTTTAAGATCATCGTAGTAACTCAGGCATCTTACTTTCACTTGTCATTGAGAAGGGTTGCAAAAATCGATACACTCGATTATGAGCCAATTTCCTTATCAGTTTGCACGATAACGGCATGTTTCCTATAATGCAGGCATTAGCAAGAGACAGACATACCTTATCAGTGAAGTTTACGCATATTGGTGCTTGGTTACTAGCCGGAGCTGTTGAGTTTGAGAATGTCTTTGAATGGGGAAAAGGCGTCGTGTCATATTTGCGAGGGATGATACACAGGCATTTGATAACAACTTTATAAAATCAAAAGGAAAACAGAGCGCCGTTGTTTCTTACCCACATTTCACTACACAGTTTCGCTTGAGTTACAAATTGTGTAGATGTATGAATTAGGATATTAGTTGATATGGAAAGGAGTGTTTACGACATGCAATAACCGGAACATCACTATGATTAGAGGAGACTTGTTATGACGGACTCGAGGCAATCAACACTTGCACGCCAACCCACTTGTTTTAGCCAACTTGCAAAAACAACTTTCTGCACAAAGAATAAAATGGGTAGATGCAGCAACTGTTGGAGTAAATGCTTTTGAATATTAATGAGAAGGAACTGAAATTTTTGATGACTAATATTGTAACGGTGCGGTGAAATGATCCCTGTCAGGTTGTCTGTTTCAATCTAAACCCAGCACCTGAAGTCACGTATCTAATCGCACCGCAGCAGCTTTATACACGATTGTTGAAATGTGATCCCTTGAGCATACCTACTGAATCCATTTGCTGGCGTCTTTCAGTTTCATGAGCGAAAAGTAAAGTTCAGAGTTACACATTGTTCGTACAGATGGCTTCACCGATATTTACATTCACTCTCGTGAGTAGTTAGAACTTAGATGGAGTATTCGAAGCACTTTCCCACTTGACATTCCTATCTATCAGCCGAGAAATCAGAATGTGGCTCAGTTTCGTAGCATTTGCCATTAGCCATTCGTTGGTTAGACGTCTAACTCGGTAATCAAACATCAGCGTCGCACTGACCGCGCATTTATTTTACTTGAAAGTTCCGATGTTCGCCAAGAAAATGAATATTTGCAAGACTGATGACGGACTTTTCGCGAAAGGAACTCAGCTTAACAACATTAATGTTGAACGTTTCGCTAACGATAGATGCACATTTGATCTCGATTGTTTACCAAAACTCATCAAATTTATTGCCATGACGAAGTATCAGCCTTATGATCATTCATGTAAAATATCCAAATTGATGTTGACCTGATTTGCTTCGCACATGTTCTTTCATTAAGAGCAAATCACAATTTTAAGTCGAGGACCAACCCTCAAGTTTTCAAAATTTCTAACGAGATATTTGCTTTACTGTCTGAGGATTATTTTGAATCAGATAATCGAGGATAGATTATTGATCGTTTATCAGTTCTCATGGAAACTTTTCTTACTTACTATTTGATTTCTAAAGGCTAAGAAGAGTTGTTTTTTTTGGGTTTTGGTTTGTGTTTTGCAATATTTTACAACCAGGATACAACTTCAAACAAAAACAAGCACACACAACAGACCATTGTGAAATATCTGTGAGAAGTCACACTAGAAACTCCCATTAGCCGCGTGATTTATATTTTCATTTTATTTTAGATAGACGGCTGCAATAAATTTTCATTGGTGCATAAATTAATAAATATAGTCCTGTACACCTGATGTTAGTGACTACTGGGAATTATTAGATACATATAAGTTGACATTATTTATCTTTTAAATACTTGGCTATATCGACATAAGTCTGTAGACTAATACCCCCTTATAGACATCGTAGAATTCGGAACCATTTGTAACGCACTTTTTATACCATCATGATTTAGAAACACACATTATTGCAGTGTTTGTTAACTCCATAGCAAGTTGAAGCCACCACACAAGGGTATTTACAACTTTTTGATTATACATTGGATATCTTCACTTAAACGTTTGAATTTGATCTTGATGTGTGTCTTGCAAAGTATTTGGTGTTGATAAAATAGCAGTCTACCTAAAACACATAAATTAGGTTTTAATTACTAATCGAGTTCTATTGTTAGGTGGTCAATGTGTTTCACAAGAGACCATGGTAAGAAGTTTGAATATATAACGAATCTGAATGTTCTGTTACACTGTAACATTGTTTCATGCTTATATATATAAAGCTAAAAAAATACACATTATCTTAACATTTCAGTATTATCTTTATCAGATTGACTCAATCTAATATAGGTAATATCTTGCCTCAAGGCATTTTTATATATTGACATATCAAGATGATTCTTCCTCAGTAATAAATTTAACATTATTTCAACCGAATCATTTAAATAGAAATTTTCCACAAATAAATTACACAAAGAACTAATGATACTCTATAGTACAACCCAAGGGACTATTGTACATTAGCAAGGGTTACAATTACGCAAAGATGTGTTTATCCATACCACCTCCTTAGATAAAAGACAACACCAGGGCAACAACAACTTACTCACAAATAGTAGCATGTTTTTGATACAAGGCAAAAATAGCTACATGCAACGTGTATATAACATTTTAAACATATATATTGTTCTTACACTTCTCTAGAATTAAACCCATTGGACTTGAAACAATCTAACCTCCACTGCCTAAAACTCTCTCTACCCCTTTTGAAACCTATTGAATCTATGATCTTAACCTATTAGCTTCTTTGTAATTGTTAATTCTAATATAAAAGCAGTCATTGTACTACCTACATATTGTTTACTACAAACCTTACAACTATGCAATATATAGTCAACACCGAACCTACCACTAATGAAATAATGAAGCAATTTGCATACCTGGCACCTACCTTTACCACACACAAAACAATCCCTATTAACTCCCTTCTCTACAGATTTCATTCTACTACTGACCAGTTTATCCTTAAGTGGCCAGGCTCTACGAAATGCTACAGCTGGTTTTCGGAACAATCTGCATTAGTTTATCTGAACTGTCTACTATTGGCTGGTACTTGGTAAGAATGCTTCTAATGCTACCGAGTGCTGGTTGAAATGATACTACTCTATCCTGGCTAAAGCCCTGGTCCTCTCTACGTCACTCTTGATATATAAGTACCCATATATTTCTGGCACTGATGAAGGCTCAAAGCCAAAACACAATAAATAATTATAATTAATGAATTTCCCCTTACCCACTGAGTGGAGGAGAAAATATGGCAAGATTGACTTGAAATTTCTCACCTTGATTAGTGGACTTGATGGTCCAATGGTTAAGGTTTGGGTTTTCAAACCAACGAGTCATTGGTTTGAATCCACTTAGCTCCCTTAGTGAAAAATGGCAAGCTATTGTGGTAATGCTGCACTCATGATAGGATATAATGATGTACCTAATGATGTTAGATGGTGTATTTAATACAGAAATGTTTTTTATGATAGGACTTCAAATGTATCAGCCATGTTACAACAGGGTTATCTACTTTGTAAAAAACAGCAATTTATGTTCGAGGGACTTTTTGTAGATTTTGAAATGTCTTATCCGTATTTATTCCTACTATACCCAAACAGCACAATTTCTTGGTTTTTCGTAAATTTATGCAGGGCAGGTACTGTTAGAAATATTTTGCCACAGACTATTGCTAAGTTATGATGCTTTTTCAGTGATCAAGTAAATGCTTTTCTTAATATGTTCATTTCCTTGAAACCATTTTTGTTACTAATTCAGTGTTTGTTGATTCATGGCAAAGTTGTAGTTGCATTCCAAAATATGCATGTTACCTTGTATGTATACATTAAGCAACTTGGTTAGCAACTCTCAGCCCTGACAGTTAGTGAGCAACTTTTTTTCGCCGAACAAAATTGCAGATTTTATTTGAAATGAGGACAGAATTCTTTTCTGATTTAAAACAAATACATAACGAACTATTTACATGTATAACTCACTTTAAGTAGACAGAAGAATAATTAGATATTGTTTATATTTGCATAGGAAACTCGCATTTATCGAATTCGAATTTATTTTCTGAAACCATTGCATTGCCTTATATAGGAAACTCGCACTTGGAATGTTTTGCGTTGGGGTACCTTATTACTCTAGTTTTGGCAATGTATGGACGTGTATGAACTTTTTCGATGATTTCATGATTCTGTATCTCAGAGAAAAAATAACCTTAGCAACCTATTGAGCAACTTTAGCCCTGAAATTGCATCATTCCCTTAGTAACCTTTGCCCTGACCCTGAAAATCGAGTTGTTTATTAAAAATATGATGTGTATCACTTATAAGACCTTAAGGAAACACCATTGATTATCCTAAGTTCATAAAATTACGAACTGGGTTCAAATATCAAAGATTTGATAGGCATGATTCAAAGTTTGACGGAGCGTATCTTGGCCATTGGTAAGGAATCGTTTGCACATTTGGACAGGTTATCTATGGCAACAGGAAGAACTTAACGAGTGTGAAAAATTATCAAATTTCTGATGTTCAAAAAATTGTGACGTAGCGTAATTAAGTACCCTAAATAAATAGAAAAACTTAAGTGTAATTTTTGCATTGGCCCTTTTCGCTCCTTTTTTTACTTTTCACATGTAAAAAGTAACTCATTTACATGATAAAATTTGATAAGTAGATATTTGTTAATGTCTAGAAATACATGAAATTGAATGTCAAGTTTGAAAATCGTACTTTTTATCGGACAATATCATCTTTGTAATTTTCGTATTTTCATTATAAAGTTCTGCTTCTGTGTTTGACTGTTTGGGTTTTGCCTCTCATATAGCATTTCATATATACAAGACTATTGGAACTGATGCACTTTTAGCTCCTTGGATGACTGACAACATGCACTGATTGTCATTACCTTTCTAGAACATCAAATTGTTGTGCCGTCTTAACTACAGTACAAAAGTTTAGCTTGGTCTCATGCTAAGCTTGATACTTAACATTTGCCACGCAATTTGTAAGCTAATGCTAGTCATTTCCTTCTTTTTAACAATTTTTCCAATAATGGTCATTAATGGTCCCAAGATTAGAGTTATATTTGTCTTGCTCACTGCATAAAAATATCGATGCAGTAGGAGCCTTGGTATTTGACTTAATGCTTACAAAGAGAATGTTAAAGGGTTGAGTGTTGGTTGCTTACTGTTTGAGGCTATTTTGTACCTCCCCTGTTTACATCACAGTACGTTTCTTATTTGTATTTTTAGGTATACAATCAAGAATTCCTTGTACTAAAGGCAACATATCACCCATTCTGGCGCTGTTACTACACTCCCGTAGACGATGACGTCACTCTAAATGATACGCTTGAATCTAGATTCTCGATTCGGGTACCCATACATCACATTGCACCAAACTATATGGCTGCTAAGCTACCACCTGGCAGATACCATGTCACCTTTCATTACCGAATACCAAATTTTATAAAAATACTTGCTTTTGCATCGTTAATTCCATTTACCATACTCGTATTTCACGCCATAGGGCTCAGCTTGCCATTCTGCTTTTATTCACGTCGATCTCTCGAACATGTGAAAAAGGCCGCAGAATCCATTAGCAAAGTTAAACGGCCATTGGGCGGTGAGTCTTCAGGGTACTGCAAGTCGTGGGGTGTCGGGGGAAGGTATCACCGGTACAGTAAAATGGCGCAAGACAAATTCAAGTTTTCATCAAAGTTGCGGGGTAACAGTGATCAAGCTCAGTACTTGAGCTATGGTTTATCAGAGTCTACAGAGTCCAGTGTCGAGGACATGACTTTACAAGAGTGGCTAGAAGATTACAAGGCTCGAGAAGATGAGAGAAGCACCAGTAGCTCGTGGTTGACTGTCAGCACGAGGGATCAACTTAGTAGTGATAGTAGTTACATCACAAGTGGGGATGAAGTCATTATATCTAATAAGGACCGAGGGAGTGGTCATGTCTTTTATAGGAATGGTCGATACATGAGAAGTAAGTCATGGCAATCAATGCCGAGGGATAGTGTTGCCAGTGTTAAAAGTTCTTATAGTGATACCGATGCAACCATAGATACTAGTGATTGCCGTGACAGTTCGAGCTTTACCCAACTCACTGACAGTAAGATGTTTGAAACCGGGGTTAAATCTGGCGCTGTATTACAGATAGACTTGAGATCGGAGCTTATTATAGGTGGGGAAGTGTGTTCACCAGGGCTTGCTGCACAAGATTTAGAACTTCAGAATCAAAGTCTGGCCTCTAAAGATGACATTGCCTGCTCAAACGAGGCCGAAAATATCTTGCCCTTGCCTTCTCGTAAGTGTTCAAGTTTTAATCGAAGGAAACCATCACAGCTGGCCATTATAAGTGAGTGCGCTCAAACCAGTGACCTGGCCATGACTCAAGATGATTGGTCAGGTGGTAATGAATTCTGCAAGTGTCTGAAACAGACGCTTTCTGCTGGGTCTTCAAATGAGAACGGGCGTAATGTCATCTGTGAAAATTGTCACAGTGCTCTTGGTGACCAAGGTGGTTGTAGTAGCGTGATCATAAGAACGGTATCTGCGAAAGATTCTCAGTCTCTTCAAGAATTTTTGGACCTAGAGAGACAAGTCGCAAGTTCCGTGACAAGTAGTGATACTTTAAGCGAAACAAGTGTCAGCAATCGTAGTTTGCTAATTCAACAAGAACTTTCTCATACAAAGTCGGCCTGTGTAGCAGAGCAAACAAGCGTTGCCTCCCTGCTTCCAAAGCCCGAAGACCAAGTATATTCAGAGGACGTTAGTGTTTCTGCCGCCTCTACATATAGCAGGAACTCCAATCTTGAGGAGAATCTATCATTTGAGGAAAATGCGGGAATGCAAAATAGGGAGAAAAGGCGTTGGAGTTCGGTCAGACGTTTGCAGGAAACAGGCGGTTCCTTAGCTGTCCAGGTATCGGGTAAGGTTTCCGCCATGCGAAGAAGGTTTTCTTCTGATGAAAAAGAAGTTGCTTCATGCAACCAGGAGACATACGTAAAAATACCCTGGAGTGAAATTTCAAGTCCAGGTTCAGAGGATAGGACACTTGTTGTCATTGGAAATCCTCCAGCTGTGGATCAACAGGATAAAATGAAGAAATCAGAAGACATAATTCATATGAAAGAAGACCACGATTCTCCAGCATTAAGTGAAGTACGTAAGGCCCCATGTAGCTCAGATGGGGTAGAGATGGTCTGTGGCGGGTCAGAAGGTAATGCAGATATTGTTGAAAACCAGTGTGTAGGCGAAATGGAAAATCGTTCACAGTCGCAGGCAGTTGAGTCCCTAAGTGTTGAGTCATCATCATACAAGAATAACCAAGATATTGCCGATAGAAGTCCAGAAGGTGACATAATACCAACCCTTGCACAGGAGACGAATAAAGAGCCGTTTAGCATACCAATGGTAACTGTTGAGAATACAGACATAAGTCCAGTTTCAAGAACACAAGTACAAGTTGGTGATATATATGGTAGCTGCTCGAGCGACAGCCAGGATGTTTCATCTGCTTTTGTAAAGCAGTCTGATTCCGCCTCAGTGACATCGTCCGAAGGAGACCAAATTGAAAATAGCAAATATGCCACTTCGTTAGGAACTGACAAAGCAACAGAGGAACAACAAAGATTGATCAAGCAGTTAATTTTAAACAACCATCTGATATACGTGGAGTTATCCGGGCCAGATAAATCGAAAGAATCTGAAGATAACAAACCTGCAAACCTCAGTGATGATTTGCCTCCGTCCAGTGAAGTCGAGAAACACGAAAATAACTCGAAAATTCTGGAAAACACGTTTCTTAACACTAGGGTAGACGGTGCAGGGTGTTCAGGGAGCAATTTAAATGAGGCTACTTTATTTCCAGACACGAATGTTATTATGTTTGACAAAGGTCAAAGTGGTGACCAAGCGTCTCAGAATATGTCAGAGGGGTGTCAAAATACTTCCCTGCTTCAGATGGATGCGGAGACCAACTCAAGGAAATCGTCTTTACAACCACTTCGAGTTATGGGTTCAGGTCCAACTATGTCAGTCCTGCGAAAGCATTTTGTTGGATATGACACGAAGGAATCACTGAATAGCGAAGTACCAATACGGTCTCAAAAGTTATGTGATAGAATTGATCGTTTTTGTGGGGAAGGAGATACTGGGGCAATCATGACACACTCGGAAGAAATAGTCCTTTTACCATCGAGCGATGAGCAGTGTTTACCAGAATTACGTAAGCATCTCATGAACACCTACCAGTATGCAGCAACAAATCAACATATGCCCGACGGAGACTCGGATGGTGTGGTGCAAGAGACAGACTCCTTCTTCTCACCTAGTACATCCTCAATTTTGAAAGGGAGAGCTGCTTCTTTAAACTCATCAACAGTGCTATCAGGCAGTGGTTTACGGCAGCTAAGGGGCAGTTCAGATGGTGCCGCGGCGAGGGACTTCGAGCAAACAAATGAGAAACGGACGGAAATAGGTCCAGAGCAAGTACCGACGACAATCCAGAACTACCACTCAAGAAAAATGGAAGATCTTCATTATTTGAGCGACCGTCACAACAATAATATAGTAGTCGATGGAGCACTTTCTGAATTGGCACCTTTACAATCAGAGGAGTATCCAGATACTACAAGTGGAGACGGTAGCTATTCAGGCTATGTGAATCGTGGCTCTGTACTTCAGTCTAACGTATCTAATGATTTTTTCTCTGGTGCAACGTCTCCTGGTGCTACTATACCCCCTTTTCTATCTGAGGGAACTGATGTTGGTAGGGCCACTCCTAGATCGCACAAACGTTTTAGCGAAACACGTTACAACAAAACTAGAAGTAGGCTAACCAGTAGCAAAATTCGGAGTTTGGATTCTTTGAGAGAACTCCCACGGCCATCGCCTGAACGTATCCGAAAAGAATTGAACAATTTTAAGTTGGAGGGAGATGGAACTGTTCAATTCCCCCGGGGAGATGAACAAAGCGGGACAGGTACTCATGAAAGAGTCACTATAGACCAGACCACCAGGAATCAACTGGTAGAGCCACAGGATAGTTCTAGCAGGGATAATGCCAATGATAATCCTGGTGTTTCGTTCAGCCCAGAGGGTGACGCTTTGTAAAGACTTTCGACTTCCGAGTCTGATGGTGACGAATAAGTATGGAGGCAAAGATTTTCAGGGCAAAGTTAGGCGTTGGAGCATCAAAGGAAGTGTATATAATTCAGTATAAAGG
>JAAAKM020006971.1:69297337-69324523 GCA_010016025.2 Alatinidae sp. Z8VKAUB7J3 | reverse complement strand
AGTATGGAGGCAAAGATTTTCAGGGCAAAGTTAGGCGTTGGAGCATCAAAGGAAGTGTATATAATTCAGTATAAAGGTGCACGCTCAAGTAAAGCGTATACCTAAAGGGGATGGAGGTTGTACTGTTTACATCACTGAAAGTGACTGTAGGCTAGATATTTCGAATCAAGGGTAATAGATAAACGGGTATTTATAGAAGGCAGCAGCGGATATCCCAACGAAGCGATTGTGCACAGCCCAAACCCAATCATTATTCGTTCCCCTTCCACGAAGTATTGAGGTTATAGATGCCAAAACTCGAATAATGGATAAACTCTAAGTCCAGTTTAGTTGCAACGGAAAAATTAGTACACACGCTCTAAAACCACTTTGATTACAGAGGCTATTGGGACCAGTGTCTTTCTTTGCGAAAGCCATCTGATGTACTCTGAAAAGCACGACAATGTTGGCTTTTTGGTATCGCATTATGTCCCTCTTATAAGTATGATTTGTAAGGCCAATATGTTTGCAATCAGGTGAATTTTGGTACTACGCAGATCTCAAGAGATGGCACAACCAAATATATGTTAACTGATTTAGCAATACGCTATCTCTACGGTAGCTTTACTCGATCGCAGAGTAGGTAAAATAGTTTAAATCCAAAAATCCAATATGAAGTACTAGAAAGATGGTTCCGAAATAGATACTGAATCAACAGTAGACAAAAGCCCAATATAATTCTTTAAAAGTTTTTGGCTTGATTTTTCTTACTTAGTTGCTCTAGCTTTTCATTTTGTTACTGGCGGATACTGGAGAATCAGCATAGGCAATCTAAAGTATTAGAACTACGCCTCCCCCCCCCTTGTACAAACAGTTCAGTGTACCTGCACGCTTTCCCTACCAATATTTTGGTAACAGAGTGAATTTCTCACGTGCCATAACAATTTTAAGGGTGTTGCAAGATCAAGAGAGGCAACTGGGCATCACCTTTAATGGACTTGTTGTAAATTTACCGTAGACATCTTCATTAATTGTGGCACTGGTTTGTAGCAGGACAAGTTCTGGCAAAGACGATGCTTGAAGAGTATAAAGTTTTCCGGCTCATTTTTATGAATTGAATATACATTACTTAAGGAGTAGGACGTCCGTGCGATGGTTGATCCACATAGCAGAAAGTTGTTTTAAGTGCTTTCCTTTCAGAACCAGTGCCTAGTTTATAGCGTTAAGGTATTTATTGGTTGCTTTTCCGCCTTAATAAACAACGGAAAGAGAGTTCAAATTTGTATAGCTTCCCATGCGTTAAGATAGAGCCCCAGCGTTCTTGTTGAGGCAGGCACGACGACGCTTTTGATGTAAGAATTCTAGTAGTCGTTAGTGAAATAAGTAAAACATCAGAGGAGTGACAAATAGGCTGTGCTATAAAGGCTTGGTCTTAGATATGGAGACTCCTAAATAGAGATGAATAGTGTGCTTTCTATATATGTGAAAAAGAAGGGAAAACGAGGACACAAGCAGATTGGCCATGTACTGTAATCTCTATTAACTGCGTATATTTACTTTGAAAGACTTTCTTCCATATCCGGATTGGATCCTCTAGTGATTTGTTGATATTGTTGATATTCCAGCGAGTTTTTCGAAGACATAAGGTCAAATACATGTGTTATTTGTGTTCTACAAGGGTACTTTGTCAATTGTGTGTTAAACACATAAGAAACCGAGTCATACGTTCCCGTCGGTGTTCATAGTCGTTAAGTGTGACGTCACAATTTTATGAAAATGAAACTTTCTTTTCAAGTCCAAACCATGCCTATCAAAACTTTATTTTATAAACTAAACATAGGTAGTAGTCCTTCAGCACTTTAGGAGATAGAGACAGCGATTACTTGTATTCGTACTAGGTCTATATGACGATATTTTGTTCAAGGGCGTGTGATGGTGGGGTAACCAGTTTGATCAAGGTAGAAATTTTTGTTTTCTGTTTGTGACGTCATCACGTTCGTACTCTATTAAAGTACAATGCAAAGGTTCGCTAAGTGAATTTTTTATGGGGCATTGTTGGTAGTCCCTTAACTGCATCGTGTTACACGTGAGGATTTTAAAGAAGCAGTAAAAACTGTAAAGACGTCATTGTTTCTAGAAGATTGTAATAAATCCATTTACATTGGAATACTGTTTAACAGTCGAAGAATAAAGGTCATATAATGAGACTGATTTCGTTATTTATTCCTTTTAATCTGCCAATAACTTTGTTAAAAATGTGGATTTCAGAAGATTTGTTCCGATATTTGTATATTAGTTATGCTCCAGAAAACAATTGATTTGTTAGACACGCTCGCCCACATTCCCTCCTTAACCGTCTCATAAATGGGCGAAGCGAATGTTCTCTAATATCCTATTTAAATCACTTGCTAACCCATCATCAACCTCAGAAGAACACTTTCAAATAAGTTTTGCATTTCCCTTGGTTACACCTTGGGTTAAGCACATTTTATTCTTTGCCCGATGAATGTTGGCTCTACTCGCTTAACAGACACCACTTACTAAGGTTCGTTTTGTTTAGCTGGCATCAAGCTTGGTTCTCTTTTGGTCTTCTCTTATTTTCTTGTGTAATTGATATAGACATAACACCTACTGTCTTTTATTTCCGTGAGAACCCATAGTTTGGTGGCGCTTATTATTCTTGGAATGTCGGAACCTAATTTATTTGATGCCTGCTCATAATCGAGGAAGGAAGACCCACTCTAAAATCTGCTATTGTTGTTTTTAGTAGTATTATCAAAGGGAGAGGAGCACAAGGACCTACCCTAATCATGTCTTGACTATTAATCTGGATATCAGTCCCAAAATGTTGGGGTTATGGTGCTTGTGGTTCTCATGACTGTGAGAGATTATCAATGAGTGGAGTTGATGTGTATGTGTTGTGATTAGTACAGTAGGGGAAGCTGTTGAGTGTACTAATCACATGTCAGTGCATCTAATGCTCTAAACAACCTAGGAAGAGTAACGAGTTGGAAACATTTGTTTGCGCTTAACTTGCTATGTTTTGAAATGCCTGCACTTACCTATGGATACTCCGCTCAGAAGTTTCTTTATACCTCTCATTTAAACTAGGCACAAGAAAGTTTAAAATGCAACAGTGCCTTCGTTCACACACGGACCCCCACTGAATAGATATATTATCACTATTAGGGGGACGATATGCCTGTGGATGAACAGATGGCTGAGAGATGAACGCAGCGACTTCAGCTAAATCATCCCGCCCTCTACGGAGGGGAACTAACTAAGCCCGAGGACGCCACATCTGTACCCAAGCTTCCTACAAGGTGTTGCTGTAGGAGAAATAGAGGTGGCTGTCACTACTGGTTCCTCTTGTGCATACTCAGGAAGGGAGTGAACCGGTGGCTGACACCTGGAGGCAGTGACTTCAGGCAAATCAACCCGCCCCTGAGGTGGAGAAGCAACTAGCCTCGAGGAGACCAAATCTGTACTCCCACGTTCCCTAGCAGGTGGAGGGTAAGGAGAGGTGGCTATCACCACCGGTCCCTCTTGAGCATTTGCAGGTGGGACCTCTAAGTTTGGCCTCTGGTCCTTAGAGGTTTGGCAAGGGGAAGGGGCCGGGAACTCGGGACTCCACATAATAGCACACTCGTTTAAAGCATGATAGTCTCTACACACAACACAGTAAGGGCTCTGAATCGGGCGCTGATCAGTGGAATGATCTGAGCCTCTGCAGTTCAAGCATCGTCTGACAGTACACTTTTGGGCAACATGGCCGGTCTTGCCAGATGGGAAGCAAGTTCTAGGGTGACCTTGATATTGTACCTGGACAAACCCAGAACCTATCTGGACACGACTCAGAACGTTCTTCTGAAGTGTCATCTTAAAGACACGATCACCAGTCTCAATACTTTGACAAAGGCAGCGTCTGTAAGATTCTATCTTTCCAAACTGCTCCATAGTATTTTGGAGGCATCTATCAGTCAGTTCGTATGTAGACGTACAGTTTAGTTCAAGAATGTCGATTGGAACCCCATTTATAAGCAAAACCTTCTTGTCCAGAAATGCAGTTTGAAATTTGTTCTGCTTTAATGAGAGGATGTAATCACCAGTTTGAAGATATTGGCAGCTCGCTAGGGATGTGAAAAAAAGCACAACAGAAGCACAGGAGACACGGTAAATGCGAAATCTAAGTATATGGTAGCTCTTCTGATTGCGATGTGTTGCCATCTCAAGTTCTGACTTGCTTAGTTGTTTCATGATTCAGTAGCTTGTGTGTATTGTTAAGGTTAAGGTTGTTTTTTTTAATGAAAGGGTGCTCTTCCAAGGGGAAGTAAACTGCAGACCTAGTAGTGCACGTACGCCCATTGGGTCTAATGCCAGTGGCCCATATTCGATATCAGTTCATGAAGTTTGCGATTTGCACTTACCACCCAGTTATGTTGTTTTTTGGTAATGTGGACGCTCTTCTGTATCCTCTCATATTGGGACGTGTTTACTTTCACTAGTGATTCCCTGATAGATTCTCCTTTAAATTGTGGAATTAGAACTATTACTGCTACAGGCAACTGATGGGGCTTTTGACCTGACTTGTACAAAAAATGTTTTATAATACATACTCCACAGATTTACACCATTTAGCATGACCTAATCTTTACAAAGTAACACGTTTTGGGATAGGCCTTCATCCTGATTTGAGGAAAGCTTATTGTTACATGCAGTAGCACAATTGTGATTTGCCCTGACCTCAGCTAAAGGGTACCTAGTGCAGTTATGCATTTGATGTTTGGTTCTTGCAAATCCTGTATGCAAACAATACCACTGCATCTTTTTCAAACTCCTACCTATCGTTATTTGAAAATTACCACCATTAAGATCTCTTTCTTTTGTTTTAACCAATCATTTTTCAAAGGAACCATTTGCCAATCTTGTTAACAAATTTATAAACACTTTCTGGTCATCACCTTGATGTCTCATGATATGTTGATATGACAGATTATTCGAAAAGCCTAAAAATAGACTGACCAGTGACCATTGAAATTGCATTTTATGTTTTACTTCAGTACCATGGTAGGGATTGATCAAGGGTGTCTGAATATTTTGATGTTTATATTGTTATTTTCTATCTTGCACAGATCACTGATACATTAGCATGGGAATCTAGAAATTTGTCAGCTCATTAAAACGGTGAGAGTGTAGATACGTTTTTAAATGATGATAGGGTTTTCTCATAGTTAAAACGACAAGAATAATGCAATATAGGTATGCCTTCTACACTAGCTGTGGCTGTTCTGTTCATTGCATGCCGTAGTCAAAAAAATAATCACCAAGTCAGTCATCAATAATTGGCAAGTTTACTTATACAACAACTCTATCCTTCTACTTCTTTTTGTCAACTTTCAAATGACATCATTGTGAAAGGATACTCTTTTCTTTACTGCAGCAAGCATATTCTTTTTTAATTGAAACAAACTTTAGGCACTTGCTCTTTCTTGTCTTTGAGCTGCCCTTAAACAAGTTTTAATTCTTTTCAAGGCAGAGAAATAACACTGAGTTAAGATGATGTAGTAGGTATTGGAAGCACCAGCTCTCCAGGCTTAAAGGCGTGTATTCCTGAAATTCTGGGTTGGGGTAAACAACAGAGAGTTCATTTCGCAAATGGATGTAGTCAAAAGGTGGTCCAGCAAGGAAAAGTGCCCCATCAAAGTCCATAGAGTCTTGTAGCAACTTGTTAGGAAATTTGTCTACGTAGTGTTGATAGTTATCAGAGTTCAGTAAATGAAAAAAATTAACTTAGTTAAAGGACAATATCTCCTTTTTATCTAGATGAAAACACTATCCACAATATCATAGTAAGGGGAAAGGCATCTGGCTTTATTTTCCTCTGCAGATAAAGAAACCCTTTGTCTCTTAGATTCACTTCTTTCCTTTTGATAGTTTAACCACTTAACAAAATTGCGTGCCTTTTCAGGACAATACAAAACATCAAAAGCCTAACTTTATAAAACATGAGTATGCCCAAAAACTTCTGCAAAAATTTCAAGCAACACCTATGAGTCAAAACTCTTCATGAATCTCAGGAAACACCTTGCTTTTACAACGGTTTCAGACTCTTAGTCAGAGGATGTTTTGATAATGTCATCAAAAAATCAAGTAAATGATGCCTACATTTTTGAACAGTATCTGTGAAGTAAAGTTTCATCTTATTTTTTCAATGATTGCATCTCCTCCCCATGAAACCTTGCAAAGCATAAACCATTTTTGATTTGGCAAAAAATGCAGTTTTGTAAGTGATTGGAAAAAGATCTTGCAAGCGCTTATTTTGGACAATCCTTGCTGCAACACTAGGTTCAGCACATGCAATAACAGAAGTCCCACCAAGTTTAATAGCAACAAATGGTGCTGCATCAACTTCATGTCTTATACTTTCTCTTACGACATGGGCGATGGCTTCAACTACATTGTTTGAATAGTTGGCGAAGTTCGTTGAAAAACAGTTGCTTCTTTTAAATGGGTGTCCTAATATTAAATCGTACTCGTGAAGGAAATCTAATAGTTCCAGATAATTTCCTTTATTAAGAGAGTCATTACCTTCATCTTGACCTCGAAAAGGTAATTCATGTTTTGCAAGATAGCAACGACATCAACAATCCTTTTAAATATCTCTCTATTTCTCCTAACTTGTTCTTTATGTCGGTTAATATGAAGCTGACTCTGCATGTCCAACATAGTGGCAATACCTTTTTAAGTGCAGATAGGACTGCACATGTGTCTGAGATAACTCATGTATTTTCTTTGCCGTTGATAAATGATTTACCTTAGAATATCCTTGTTTCGTCCATACACTTACACCCTTCGGAAAAAGCAAACAGGGGGAACAAAACAGATGAACTCGCTTATCACAACCAGTGAGCTAGTATACGGATTCATATTGTGAGACCAAGAAGTGCTCTTAGTTGGGTCCCCCTAACAGCAGTGGTATCTAGAGATGTCAGTTAGTCATTCAGAGTATTGATTTCATTTATTATTTGTGGGGTAGGTGGTTGCTTATCTGGAGAGACGATGTGGACCTATCCAGTTGACAAATCTACATCCGGACAAATCTTTTCATTCAAACTTATACCAATCGCAAGAGAATTTTTCAGAGATTTTCTTAGTTATGCAAATTTATGCTTTACTTTTTCGCGTTTTTGAAAAATTTTGTCAAACGCGAGTTAACAATCAAAATGTCGAGCTGTGATGAAATGAGCAGAAGGAAAGGCTGTTTGCAAATTTGGTGATATCTCAAATAGACGCTATTTGATTTTCAAATAGTTTCAGGAGCGATGTCATTAATACGTAGGGAACGACTTGAGAAAAGTTTGGAAGTATATGTCCCATTATGGTGATGATATCAAGCACTTTAGTATAGGTAAACTCTTGTATAGGTAGACTCTTGTAGACTACGATAGAACTCTGAATAACATCTTTTGAATAAAACGTAAATGGACATGAAACGCAACATTGGAAAGCTACATTTTCAGTGACAAAGCAAATATTAAGATGGAAAAACTTACCGAGTATCTTTACTGTCTTTGGTTAATAGTTAGTGCAGTAGCCACGACTCCTTTTGTCGACAGCAAGGCGGGAAGGAATTGAAAGGTACAGATTATTGATGAATTCTGGATCGAGACCTTGCCAAATTTTGAATACAGAGTTGATAGGAGGTTCTTTATTCATTGTTGGATTTTTACAAAGGTCAGATTTGATTTTAGCCATACATTTTCGATGATATTTCGGGGCTCTGTGGAGGCCAAGACTGAAAAAGATTTTGTGTATGTGGAAGCATGAGGCCTGGAATTATCTTGCTGAAATATAAAAGGTCTATTCTCGTTACTGTAAATAGCTTGTATACCCTTGAAGAGATTATCTTGTAACATTGAGCATTATTTCTCAGAGTTCATGATGCCATCGCACACAGCAAGTTCTGGTCCAGTAGGCCCAATACGCCCCCAGAACATTACTGACGGAGAACTTCCAAATTTGTGATCCAATAAATTAGGTAATTGGCCCTCAGATGCTTTCCTCCAAACACGAACAACTCCTGAGTCATTGTTCTAAGAAAATCTGCATTCGTCGGAGAAAACTACGTCCTTCCAGTCAGACACAGACCATGGCAACAATGTTTTTGCCCACCGAACAAGATACAGTCTGTTTTTCAGAGATATAAAGGTCTTTCTTCGTCTCATGTAACTTTAAATACCATACTTGTGCAGTATACGACGTACAGTTTTTATGGAGATGACCTCATTTCTTTCTTTCTGCTCACTGACTGACTTTGTAAGAGTCTTGACTCGACACTTCCTTGTTTCGATACGTGACCCATGTAACGCTCGCCGCGAGCTGATGTTTTTTTGGTCTTCTACTTCTCGCCCGTTTCGTAATTGGCCCAGATTTTTCATACTGTTTATAAATATTTGATACTATTGAAGCACAACAGCCTACTTTCTTGGCAATCTTCCTGTATGAAATTCCATATTTTCTCAATAATTTAATATGCACCCTGGCTTAAAACTACAGCTCTCTGACTTTAGGCATTGCTAGTAAAACATCAAAATCCTCGTACAGCTAGTATAAAATGTAGTTTTACCTTTGCCAATCATCTCAGAAAATGTTCTTGTTCTTATTTTAATCAATACAAGCAAACCCTGGTTCATTTTTCGCGCACAAATGTTAAAGCGAAAATGCCCGATATTCCACGCAATTCGTTTTGACGCGATATTAGTTTCTAGTGTTCGAATACGTTTGGGTGGGTAGTGTAGTTGTCAGACGTTTCTTAGAAGATATTTTATGATCTTGCTTATCCGAATTTACGAAAGGTTTGTGGCGAAAAGCTGTTACCAGATACCCCATTATTGCCCGAATGAAATTGATAACTACTTAAAATCTTTGTGTACCTTTTGGATGAGATGCCATAAGGAAGAGGAAAATCGTCATCCAGAACTGTCGCTTCAGATAAATTTGTTACCTTCTTTTCGTTGTAATGGAGTCTAAACTCCTTAGGAATCTGTATTTTAAATTCTTCGATCAAAATAAGCTGTCCTAATTTTGAAAGGTTTCGCCCACGTCAGTGTATACACACCATCTGTCAAATAGATCTTCTTAACTCCAAGCAAACTCTGAAAATGTTTGGCTACCAAGTTTCTCGGCAATGCGGAATTTGTGTCAATAAGCTTCTGAAACTATCTCTTACGCTTTTAAAACCATGCTTTTCACGGTATTGAAGTCAGAACCTTGCTTCAATGACAAAGAAGAATAAATTTCTTGGCCTTTACCCACAAGAATATTTTGTACAGACAACAGCCAAGATTTAAGAGGCCAATTTATGAAGTTGCAGTAGCAGTAGCCTTGATGCAAATTGTTAACGGAAATGATCTTCATGAGTATTCAAATTGAAGGACGTTTTGGTTATTGTTTCAACCTAGCCTACCTCCTATTACACTGAAGAAGATACCCAGAATGTCTTGGGGAAATCTATAAGCTAGTAAATAGTCGAATTTGGTAACTTGCCTAGAGAATAGCGTGCCAGCAAATTTAAATTTTGATTCAGCCGATGCTAGAAAGCCAATAATGAATGTCTTTCTTGGGCGTTTGTACAGAGGTTTCCTTCTTTCATCCTAAAGTTGTAGAAGGTAGTTTTTGCCTCGGTGACGTAGTTCTGCCTTTCCTGCAAGTTTGCTGGTTTCAGTGGCTGCTTAAAGAATGTTCCGTATTTGGACGTAGTTAAAGTTATCAGAGATTGTCCATGTCTTTACTAAAATTAGACGTTTGGTCACAATTTTTAAAGTTTTGGAGTTTTAGGTGGCGTAGGTCTTAAGGCATTGGCAACTGGATTACGTAGTGTCTGCAACCAACTTTACCATCATCTCGTGATTTGTCCATTGAAAATGAGCACTTTTCAGCTTGTTTCCAAGATGAAGGGTATCCTTTTTCTGTGTTTCGTAAAGTTGTTTATGTAATACCATTTTAAATCATTTTCTACTGGACGTCTGAATACTTTCATGCCTTTCATTTCTCGCCAGTTTTAGCCTATGAAAGATGTCAAGAATTATATGGCAATGACCATCAGGGTAGCAGTCATGTTTGAATGCTCCCTTGAAATTAGTCGCCGTCGAGCAGGCGGCCGCTGCGCGGCAGGCGGGCGGGCTCGATCGGAGGCATCAGCACGCGCAGGAAGCCGCGTTGCTGGAGCGCCTGGAGGTCGCCCGCTTCGACGTAATCGGTGGCCTCGCGCGGAGCCGGCGGGGGCGGTGGAGCGGGCTCGCAGGCGACGAGCCCGGCGAGGCCGAGCAGGAGCGGGGCTCCGAGGCGGGCGACGCGCACGGCCCCGATCCGCCGTCCTCCCGGAGGTCGGTCGGTCTGCACGCCCGTGGACCCTCCCCTGACCATGGCCTAAGAGTACTGCCGTGCGGGGCAGGGCGCCACGTTGCCGCGAGCGGTCGAAGCGTCGATAATCAGGCGCCCGGCCGGCCCGCGAGCTGTGCGCGCCGGCGTCGTCGAAAGGAGGCTCCGTGTCCGGCCGTCCGCTCATCCGAAGATACGCCCCTTTCCTTCCGGTCACCGACGCGACCCCGGCGGTCAGCCTGGGGGAGGGAGATACGCCGCTCATCCGGGCTCGTCACCTGGAGTCGACCCTGTCGACCCGACTGACGGTGTACCTGAAGTACGACGGCGCCAACCCGACCGGCTCGTTCAAGGACCGCGGCATGACGCTGGCGGTGTCGAAGGCGGTCGAGGAGGGCAGTCGCGGCGTGGTCTGTGCCTCGACCGGCAACACCTCGGCGGCGGCCGCCGCCTACGCCGGTCGCGCCGGTCTGACCTGCCTGGTGGTGGTCCCGGCCGGCAACATCGCCATGGGCAAGCTCGCCCAGGCGGTGATGCACGGAGCCCGGGTGCTGTCGGTGCGCGGGAACTTCGACGACGCCCTCCGGATCGTCCGCGAGGTCGCGCGCGAGCGCGGTCTGACGCTGGTGAACTCGATCAATCCATACCGGATTGCGGGGCAGACCACCGCCGCTTTCGAGGTGGTCGACGCGCTCGACGGTCCTCCCGACTACCATGCCCTGCCGGTCGGCAACGCCGGCAACATCACCGCCTACTGGCGCGGCTACCGTACCTACCTGGAGGCGCGCGGCGACGCCCGGAGACCGCGCATGCTCGGCTTCCAGGCGGCCGGCGCCGCTCCGATCGTCGACGGTGCGCCGGTCGCCCGGCCCGAGACCCTCGCCACGGCGATCCGGATCGGCGATCCGGCCAGCTGGAAGGGAGCGGTCGAGGCGCGCGACGCTTCCGGCGGCTGCATCGAGAAGGTGACCGACGAGCAGATTCTCGACGCCTACCGCCGACTGGCCGGGCGCGAGGGCGTGTTCTGCGAGCCGGCCTCCGCCGCCTCGGTGGCCGGGCTGATCCAGCTCGACGCAGCGGGACGCCTGGAATCGGGCGCCCGCATCGTGTGTACCCTCACCGGGCACGGTCTGAAGGATCCGGAGCGCGCCGTGCAGTCGTGCCCCGCGCCGGTCGAGGTGGACGCCTCGCTCGACGCCGTGGTCGACGCGCTGGCCCACGCCGAGCGGCCTGCCTGATTCGGCGGGCCGGACAGGAGAGAGAGGTGGACGAAGAGCTGGCGAGGACGACCCCGAAGGCGGTGCAGCCCACCCCTTCCGGCGAGCTCCGGATCGAGTGGGCCGACGGCCACGTGACGGCCTGGCCGTTCCGCGATCTGCGGCTGACCTGCGGCTGTGCCCACTGCGTCGAGGAGGGCACGGGGCGCAAGCTGCTCGACCCGGACACGGTGGCCGCCGACGTGCGCCCGACGGAGGGGACGCCGGTCGGTCGCTACGGCTTTCAGATCGTCTGGTCCGACGGCCACCAGACCGGCATCTTCCCCTGGGATCGCCTGCGCGACCAGTGTCCCTGCAGCGAGTGCGCCGGGTCGTGAGCCGACCCGCGGATCAGTCCGATCCGTAGGCGATCTCGACCTGGCGCAGCTTCAGGCCGGTGACCGTCAGGCCGATCGCGGTCAGCAGTAGCACCGCGAAGGCCGACGTCCAGCCCGACGGATAGTCGGTGACGATCGCGAACGGGCCTTCCGGTAGCACCGTCGGCATCGACCCGAGCAGGTAGTGGTAGACGCTGAGCTTCTTGAGCGTCGCCGGCAGCACGAAGTGCAGGCTCTCCCAGCCGAGCATCACCACCGCCGGGATGAACGGGTTGCGGAACAGCAGCCCGGCGGTGAGGAACACCGCCCCGTAGCCGATGCAGGCGAGCACCGTCACGGTCAGGTAGCTCGTCAGGTGCGACCAGCCGGCGCCGTCGCCGAACCAGCGCCCGAGCGCCGCCCCGCCCATCGGCAGGTAGGCGAGCAGGTAGGCGAGCACGGTGCTGGAGCCGAACAGGACGACGGTGGTGAGCAGACCGCTCGCGAACTTCCCGATCGCCAGCACCGTCCGGTGGACCGGAGCGAGCAGGTAGAGATGGAAGGTGCGATCGAGCACCTCGCCGCGGAACAGGTTGACGAAGGTCACCACCGCGCCGAAGTAGATCGCGCCGAGCATGAAGGTCTGGTACAGCCAGGCGAAGACCCGGGTCTCGTGCGCGAGCTCCATCTCCTCCGTGCCCCACACCATGTGCACCAGGAAGCGCAGCAGGTAGGGGAGCACCGGCAGCGCCGCGAGCACGTACAGCGGCAGCGCCCGGAAGCGCAGGTAGGTCTTGCCGAGCTCGATGCTCAGGATCGCGGCGATCTGACGCCGTCGGACCGCCATCGAAGGGGCCCCGGGTGCGGGTGTCTCCGAGTGCGTCATCGCGAGCCTCCTCCGTTGCCGATCAGGTAGTCGTAGACGGCGTGGACGTCGTCGTCGGACGCCGCGACGCCGTCGATCCGCAGGTCGCCCGCGGTCACCATCTCGCCCACCAGTGCGTAGAAGCGATCGCTGTCCTGGGTCCGGATGGTCAGCCCGCGGCCGTCGTCGTGGATCTCGGCGGCGACGACGTGGTCGAGCGCGAAGGTGCGCGACGCCAGCTCGCTCGGCCGGTCGCAGCGGACGTTGATCCGGCTCGGGTGCTGGGGCAGGTCCTCGCGGACGTCGCGGATGCCGCCCTCGGCCACCACGTAGCCGCCGTCGAGCAGCACCACCCGATCCGACACCAGATCGACCTCGTGCAGGATGTGGCTGGAGATGATCACGTGCAGTCCCGCCTCGGCGAGCTCGCGGAACAGCGAGATCACCTCCGAGCGGCCGACCGGATCGAGCCCGTTGAGCGGCTCGTCCAGCACCAACACCGACGGGTCGTGGGCGATCGCGTGGGCCAGCTTCACCCGCTGGCGCATGCCCTTGCTGTAGGCGCCGATCTTGCGGTGGGCGCCGTGCCCGAGCCCGACCCGCTCGATGGCGCGCTCGGTACGGCGGCGCGCCTCGTCGGCCGTGAAGCCGTGCAGCCGCAGGTAGGACTCGACGAAGCGGTAGCCGGTGAGACCGCGCGGGAAGTGATCGAACTGGGTCGCGTAGCCGACGGCGCGGAACAGTCGCTCCGGGTCGTCGAGCTCGACACCCAGCACCGACACCCGCCCCTCGCTCGGCCGCAGCAGCCCGGTCATCAGGTTCATCAAGGTCGACTTGCCCGAGCCGTTCGGCCCGACCAGGCTGGTCACGCCGGGCGGCAGGACGAGGTCGACGCGGTTGAGCCCGAGCACCTCGCCGTAGAACTTCGAGACGTTCTCGAACACGATGTTGCGGTGGGTCGACTCGCTCATGTCAGCGCACCACCTCGAGCGGCCGGATCCGCCGCGCCAGCAGCCAGCACCACAGGGCCATCGCCGCCACCAGCGACAGCCCCGCTGCCCAGCCGGACAGTGCCGAGTCGACCGGGGCACCCATCAGCGCCGCCAGCGTCCGCTCGGTCATCGCCTCGAGGTCGATCAGGCTGCCCCAGTGGGTCTTGAACAGGTTGTTGAGAGTCGCCGCCAGCGCGGCGAGCAGGACGTAGACGCCGATCAGCATCGCCCGGGCGACCAGCTTCCAGCGCGCCCAGGCCGCCAGCACCAGCGTCAACAGCGACAGCTGCAGGATCCACAGGGCGCTGCCGACCAGCAGGCCGAAGGCGATCCGCAGGTTCGCGAGCAGCCAGCCGTCACCGGCCAGGAAGCCCTGGAGGAGGTAGAGCATCAGGTCCGGGACCCAGGTGACCAGCGACAGCAGCACCACCAGCACCAGCAGCTTGCCGGCGACGTAGTGGGTGCGGGTGAGCGGACGCGCCAGGTACATCGGCAGGGCGTTGTTCGACAGGTCGCCGATCAGCAGCGACGGTCCGACCACCAGCGCGATCAGCGTCCCCAGACCCGACTGGATCTTGGCCAGCCAGTAGAAGTAGGTGGCGTCGATCGCGATCGGGGAGCTCGCCAGCTCCAACCCGATCTGCTCGAACAACCCGAGGTTGTTGACGAAGTAGATCGTCGCGCCGGCCGTGAGCACGGGAGAGAAACAGAGAAAGAAGAAGCCGGTGAAGATCCGCGAGCGGAACACGTCGGCGCTCGCGTATCGGGCGACCACCAGGAAGCGCGAGCGCAGCGGCGTCCTCGGACCGTCGTAGCTTCGGTGCTTGCGTTCGTACACCGCCATGGCCTACTCCATCGCCTTCATGAAGATCTCTTCGAGCGAGTCGCGCTTGTAGGTGAGCCGACGGATCAGCACGTCGCGCCCAGCGGCCACCCGGTAGATGTCGTCGACGTCGACCGTGTCCGGAAGCACCAACTTCAGGCTGCGGTCGCCGGCGACGTGGGTGTCGCAGCCGAGCTCGGTCACCGCGCCGACGAACGTGTCGGGGTCGCCCGCGTACTCGAGCTCGATGAACTTGCGGTTGGTGCGCCGCTCGGCCGAGATGTCGCAATAGGTCGGTTCGCCGCCGGGACGCAGCACCAGCACCTCCTCGCAGCACGACTCGACGTCGTGCAGCAGGTGCGAGGAGACGATGACGTGGACGTCGCCGCTGTCGCGGATCTCGCGGATGAGCTGCAGCATGCGCGCCCGGGCCGACGGGTCGAGGCCGTTGGTCGGCTCGTCGAGCAGTAGCAGCCGCGGGGCGTGGACCAGCGCCTGGGCGAGCTTGATCTTCTGCTTCATGCCGAGCGAGAAGCCGGCCACGTCGCGGTATCGCTCCTCGCCGACCCCGACGAAGTGCAGGGACTCGTGCGCCCGCTCCAGCGCCTTGGTCGGTGGGAGCCCGCTCAGCTCGGCCATCAGCCGGACCGAGCGGATGCCGCTCATGCCGGCGATGAAGGAGTCGTTCTCGGGCATGTAGCCGATCGACTGTCGGAGCTCCAGCGGCTGGCGGGCGACGTCGCGCCCGAGCACCCGCACCGTTCCCGCCGTCGGGGGGTGGAACCCGAGCAGGGTGTGCAGCAGCGTGCTCTTGCCGGCTCCGTTGGGGCCGAGCAGCCCGATCGCCCGGCCGGTGAGCCGTACCGAGAGGTCGCGGAGGACCTCCTGACGGCCCAGGCGGACGCTCAGGCGTTCGAGCTCGACGATCGGTTCCATCACTCCTCCAGTCCGGGGCCGGTCGCCCCGTCGGGTCCTCGTCGGCGCGTGAATGGATGACGTGGGCCGGGCCACGAGGGCCCGACCCGAGAGAGGCGAGCAGCGCCTCAGTGAACGGCGTGGGCCTGGAACGCTCCCAGCAGCCCGGCGAGCGTCGCGAGATCGAGGCCGAAGCCGTCGCGCTGACGCATCACGAACACCAGTCGGTCGTCCTCACCGTAGCCGTAGACCATCTGCGGCATGCTGCCGCTGATCAGGCTGTGAGCGAGCGCCTCGGGCGACGGCGTCGCCTCGACGTCGCCGCCGCCGAGGGCGCGTGCCGCGATGTCGAGCACCGGTCCGAGCTGCTCGTAGACCACGAACGAGAAGTTCGCGTGTCCGTCGCGCGGTAGCCGCGAGTGGAACGTCTCCGAGTTCGGCAGCGACAGGCCCGAGCTGCGGGTCTGCAGCGCGCGCTCGACCAGCGGCCAGCTCGGCGCCATCACCAGGTAGCCATCGGCGTAGGTGTAGGCGGCGACGGTCTGGCCGGCGACCACGAGCTCGTGGTAGGTCCGACCGGCCGCATCGGCGGTCGTCAGCTGGACGTCGGCGTCGAAGCCCTCGAGCCGCCCGTCGAGCGTGGTGACGATCGACTCCAGCGCCGACTGGAGCTGGGCCGCGTCGTACACCTCGACCACCGCCTTCCAGGCCGGCGACGGCAGCAGCGGACCGTCGAGCGCGAAGGCGATCTCGCCGCCGAGCGGACGGGCGAGCTCGTCGAGCACGTCGATCTGGAGCGCCTCCTCGAGCTCGGCACGCACCGACTCCGACTCGGCCGACACCGCGTCGGCCAGCTTGAACAGGTCGGCCACCATGCCGGCGGCGTCTTTGGTCACGACCGCGGTCGCCAGCGAGGCCTCCGCCGAGACGAACTCGAGCGAGCCCATCGGCGCGGGCGCGGCGATCCACTCGGCGATGCCCCTGCGGCTGCCGTCGAAGGAGAGCGAGACCCGACTGACGCTCTGGTCGCCATCGTCCACCATCTCGTAGAGCAGGTGACGGACGTCGAGCAGACCGGAGTGGAGCAGCGCCGAGCTGTGGCGCTCGGCCACGTCGCCGGTGGCGACGTCGAGCGAGTGCGACACCAGCCGCTCCAGGTCGACGCCGGCCAGCATCCGGGTGCGGTCGCCGTAGGCGTCGGCGAGGCGACGGTGGAAGTCGGTGCCGGCGAACGGACCGGCCGCACCGCCCTCGGCCCAGGCCGCGGTCTCGGCCAGCAGCTCCCGCGAGGTGCTCGCCGCGAAGATGTCCGGGCTGATCCAGATCCACAGCCCCTCGACGTCGCCGATCGCGGCCACGAACGGGTCGTCGACGATGTAGAACGGCAGCGACTCACCGAGCGCCTCGGCGTCGACGATCTCCTGCTCGATGAGCGCTCTCAGACTGGCCGGGTCACGCGGCTCGGAGAGCACCAGCACGGCGGGCTCGCCGGCGGCGCGGGTCGGGCTGCCGGCGACCACGAGCTGCTCACCGAGTGCGTCGCCGTAGTCGCGGATCTTGTCCATCACCAGCTGAGTCATCTGCGCGCCCTCGGGCCCGACGCTCTCCTCCCACCAGGGTCGGAGCAGGGCGTTCGACTCGATCCGGTCCCGCAGCAGCCGGTGCGCCTCGGCGATCGACTCACCGACGTTCGGCACCGCCAGGTAGAAGGCCGAGTCCTCCGGCACGAGGTCGAGCAGGCGACCTCCGCCGGTCAGCTTCGGCGGCGGCACGGTCTCGGCGATCGTGCGACCGACCGCGACGAGCTCCTCGAGCAGCGCGTTGTAGGTGTCGACGTCGCGGCTCCAGGCGATCTGCTGCTCGATCGGCAGCTCGCCGAGGCTGACGTGGGTCGACACCTGGTCGCCCGGCTGCAGCACGCCGACGCCGTCGTCGTGGTGCACGTGGACCTCGCCCTCGATCACCGCGACGCGCGAGCCCTTGGTGCCGTGGTCGACCGAGAAGATCGTCCCGGTCACCGCCACCCGGCAATCGTTGGTGAGCACGTACAGGTGGCCGTCGCGCTGGGGCGCGGCCTGCACGATGATGCTGCCGCGGGTGAGGTCGACGGCCATCCCGTCGGGCTCTCCCTGCCAGCTCAGCTCGGAGCGCTCGCGCATCTCGACCAGGCTGCCGTCGGCGAGCTGGACCACGGCGCCGCCGCCGCGGGTCGTGCGGATGGTGTCGCCGGCGGCCAGCACGTCGCCCTCGGCCAGCGGTCGGCCGGACGCGTCACCGACCTGCAGGAGGCCGCCGATCTCGCGGCGCTGCAGCAAAGCGCGATTTCCACGCTGGAGGAGGGGCTTTCAGGGGCGCAAAGCGCGCGCAGCGCACTGTCCGAGGCGATCTCCGAGCGCACCAGCTCCGCGGTCCCGTCGGCGACGATCTCGATCCGGTAGTACTGCCCGGACTTGAGCTCATAGGGCTTTTCCGCCAGCGGCTTGCCGGAGCCCAGCGTGATGGGGTCCAGGTCCTGCACGTTGCTCAGCAGGCCGGAGAAGCCGAGCTCATGGGCCGTCGCGTTTTGCGGCAGGAGCAGCAGCCCAAGTAGGGCCAGGGCGGAAAGTTTCAGTTTCATGGTTATCGCCTCCTGTTTTTTCTGTTGTGTTCAGTCCCGGGCCACCACGCCCCAGGGCAGCTCTCCGACGGTGATGGACTTGACGGGCTTGCGCTTGGCCACGTCGATCACCGAGATGTCGTTGGAGATCCCGTTGGTGGAAAAGAGCCACTTCTCGTCGGGGCTGAAGGCCAGCTGCCAGACCCGCTGTCCCACCAGCAAGTAGTCCAGCACCTCGTAGGTCCGGGCATCGATCACGGCCACGCGGTTGGCCGGGCCGAGGGCCACGAAGGCCAGCGCGCCGTCGCTGGTGACCCTTGCGCCCACCGGCTGCAAGGCCTCGGGGCGGACGCCGGGAACCTCGAAGGTGATCTTGTGCACGATTTCCTTGGACTCGGTGTCGATAACGCTGACCGAGCCGCCGATCTCCGCGGTAACCCAGACATGCTTGCCGTCGCTGGTGAACTCGGCGAAGCGCGGCCGGGCGTCCACCAGCACATTGTCGGTGATCTGATAGGTCTCGGTGTCGATGAAGTGGGCCATGTTGGTGGTCTCGGAGGTGTTCACGATGACCTTTCCGTCCGGACTGACCCCCATGCCCTCGGGCTCCACCCCAACCGGCACCTCGGCCAGCACCGTGCCCTGCTCCACGTCGACCACGGTCACCAGGTTGTCGTCCTCGTTGGCCACGTAGAGCGGATTGCCGCTGGGATGCAGGACGAAAAGCTCCGGGTCCGGGCCGCTGGGCAGGATCTCTTCCACCTTCAGAGTCTCCAGATCCAGCACCTCGATATGGTTGTCGTCGCTGGTGCAGATGTAGAGCTTGCTGTGATCCTTGCTGAGGGTGATGCCGCGGGGCCGCTGACCCACGTCGACAGTGTGGGTGACCTCCCAGGTCTCCCCGTCGATCACCGAGATCGAGTTGCCCTTCTCGTTGGACACGTAGATGGTGAGGGCCTGCGCCGGCGTGGCCAGCCCCAGCAGGAGGGCTGCCGCCAAGATCAGAGACTCTGGTGACCGCATGTTCGATTCCCTGTTGACTGTTCTATTGAGACTCACTTCAGCCGGCATTCGCTTTCCGGCTCGTCGAAGCCCATGGTGTCCAGCGGCGTGCGCTGATGCAGAAAGCCGGCCTGGGGCGAGACCGCGACCAGCGAGCGGGCCGCGGCCAGGAGCATGGGCTGGCGCAGTTGCTGGTTCCAGGTTCGGAAGGTCAGGCCCTCGCCCTTGAAGGCGGCGACCTTGAACTTGTCCGAGCGCAGGTAGCCCTTGATCTCCGCCGGGTCCGCCGTGCCGATGCGGGTCACCGCCTCGCCGATCGCGCGCACCGCGACCCAGCCGGAAAAGTCGCGCTCCACCATGATGCGATCCAGGAATTTGCGGAAGCGTCGCTGCATCTGAGTCCCGCCCCACTGTTCGTGGCTGCGGTGCCAGGCGGTGGGCACCAGGCCCTGGGTGCCGACGATCGGCCGCGGGTCCCAGACCCGGTAGGGCAGGTACTCGCCGAAGATGTCGCTCTCGTCGGCCACCACCAAGACGTCGTAGTCGTCGTCGGGCTCCTGGGTGAAGACCGACATCTGCTTTTGAATCTGCGCGTGGCCGCTGTCGGTCCGCCGCGCGCCGGCCTGGTACTCGTAAGCGCGCTCCTCGACGATCTTGGCCCCGAAGCGCTTGGCGGCCCGGCGCAAGGCCTCGGCGAAGGCCAGGTCGCCCGCGCCGGTGCCGTGGACAAGGAACCAATTGCGCCACTTCTTGGCCGATAGGAATTGGGCCAGCGCATCCGCCTTCATGGCGCGGCTGGGCGCCACATGCAGCACGTTGGGCCGGCAGGCCTGGGTCCGTAGCGAGTCGTCCTGGGCGCGGATGTTGAAGATCAGGGCCTCGGCCGCCTCCGGCAAGTCGGCTAGCGCGAGCAGCTGATCGGCGTGCAGATCGGCGATGAACAGGCGATGTCCCTCGAGCAGATGCGCCTTGGCGGTCTCCATCAGGTCGCCGTCCTCCGGCACCAGCGCCTCGACCAGGCTGTAGTCCTGGCCCAGAAACTTGCCGGTCGTGGCATTGTCGGTCACGCCCTTTTGCGTGCCGCCCAGGCCCTTGTCCTCGATGATCGGCTCCACCAGGGAAAGGGGCAGCGGTTCCTCTTCAACCTGGGTCAGGTAGACCATGGGAATATCGAGCTTTGTCTGGGCGCTCGCCGGCGCGGCCGGCTGGAGAGCGAGCCCCAGAAACAAAGCCACGCAACCGGCGCCAAGAGCCCGGAAACATCCGAACGAATCGTAGGCAACACGGGATGTCATCGCGGTTTCTTCCGCCTATTGCTGTTCTTCCTGTCAGCCGATTCCGGCATCTAATCCCGCGAGACGCCCATTCTCCAGACTGCCGTCGAAAATTCAACTCCGCTCTGACCGCAAGGGTCTCAAAGCAGTGGTATTGACGTGGTCCGAATCAATCATCTCGATTTGGATTAATTCAAAGATATCAGCTTAACATATTGCGAATAAAGTACTTTGTGATCTAATGTGGAGCGACGGTCAATTTCCTCATGCGGGCGGATCAGGTCCGTCCGCGAGACCCGCCAGATTCAGCAGTCAAGGCTCGCCGAACATGTACCGTTCCCTTTGGATCCTCTCCGTCATTTCGGTCTTGGCAATCGCGCCTGGCGCTGCTTCGGCCGCGAACCCCAAGATCGCCGCCTTCGATTTCGAGTTGATCGATACCTCCTTGGAAGGCGAAGTGGGCGGCCAAAGGGCCGACGAACAAAAGCGGCTCGACCTGCTCTCCGCGGATCTGCGCAGGCGGCTTGCCGAGTCCGGCCGCTATCAGTTGGTGGATATCGAGCCCGCCCGGGCCCGCATCGACGAGGTCGGCTACCTGCACGGCTGCGCGCGCTGTGCCGGAACCATCGCCAAGGACCTGGGTGCCGATCAGGCGGTGACCGGCACGGTCCAAAAGGTCAGCAATCTGATCCTCAACATCAACCTCTACCTCTACGACGCCGACGGCGGCGAACTGCTGCGCGCCATGTCGGTCGACATCCGAAGCAACACGGACGAATCCTGGCTGCGGGGCCTGTCCTATCTGGTGCGCAATCGCTTTTTGAAGGACGGCAAATGAGTCTCCGGACGCTGGTCTCGCACTGCCGCCTTCTCACGGGCCTTTGCCTGCTCCTGTGGCTCGGCGGGGCGGCCGCCGCCGCCGAGCCCATCAAGATCGCGGTGCTCAAATTCGGCACGGTCAATTGGGAGCTGGACGTGGTCAAGCGGCTCGGTCTCGACCGCGAACAGGGCCTGGAGCTGGAGATCCTGCCGCTGGCCAGCAAGAACGCCACCAGCGTGGCGTTGCAGGCTGGTGAAGCGGACATGATCGTGACCGATTGGGTCTGGGTCTCGCGCCAGCGGGCGGAGGGCGCCGGCTTCACCTTCGTGCCCTATTCCACCGCGCTGGGGGCGGTGATGGTGCCGGCCGGCTCTTCCGTCGAGACCGTCACGGCGCTTGACGGCCAGCGCCTGGGCATCGCCGGCGGCCCGGTCGACAAGAGCTGGCTGCTGCTGCGTGCGCTGGCGACCAAACAGGCCGCCGCCGATCTGGATCATATGGTCGACAAGGTGTTCGGCGCGCCGCCCCTGCTGAACCAGGAAATCCTCAACGGCCGGATCGATGCGGTGGTCAACTTCTGGCACTACGCTGCCCGGCTCGAGGCGGCGGGACTCACCCGTTTGATCGATATCGAGCAGGTGCTGCGCGAGCTCGGCGTCGGCTCCAAGGTGCCCATGATCGGCTACGTCTTCGATCAGGCCTGGGCGGAGACCCGGCGTGAAGAGGTCCAAGGCTTCTTTCGCGCGGTCGGGGCGGCACGCGATCTCCTGGCCCGTTCCGACGACGAGTGGAACAAGCTGCGCCCGCTGATGCGCGCCGACGACGATGCGACCTTCCGTGCCCTGCGCGACGGCTACCGCGGCGGCATCCCGCGGCGCTGGGGCGCGGCCGAGCAGGCCGATGCGGCGCGGCTGTTCCAAATCCTGGCCGAGCTGGGCGGCGCAAAGCTGACCGGTCGTGCCGACCGCCTGCAGGACGGAACCTTCTGGCCGCACGTCACCTTCTGAGCCCGTAGGATCGAATGCTCGCCCGGTTTCCAGGAACGCTGCAATCGGTCTCCATCGTCGTTCTTCTGGCGGTCTGGCATCTCGCCGCCCAGCTGTTCGAAAGCCGCCTGCTGCCGCCGCCGCTCACGGTCCTGGAGCGCCTGGCGAGCGGTCTGGCGGATGGCGAGATGCCCTATCACATCGGAGTTACCTTGGCCCGGGTGGCGGCCAGCTTCGCGCTGGCCATGATCATCGGCATCGCCTTCGGTATCGCGCTCGGCCGCTCCAAGGTCCTGGACCGGCTGTTCGACAGCTGGCTGGTGCTGTTCCTCAACATCCCGGCCCTGGTCACCATCGTGCTCTGCTACGTCTGGTTCGGACTCATCGAGGCGGCGGCGATCCTGGCGGTCGCGGTCAACAAGATCCCCAACGTGGTGGTCACCCTGCGCGAGGGCACCCGCGCCCTCGACCGGGACTATCTGGAGCTGGCCCAGAGCTACCGGATCGGCTGGCTCAAGACCCAGCGCCACGTGATCCTGCCCCAGCTCTATCCCTTCATCGTCGCTTCGGCCCGCTCGGGCTTGGCGCTGATCTGGAAGATCGTGCTGGTGGTCGAGCTGCTCGGCCGCAGCAACGGCGTTGGATTTCAGATCCATCTCTACTTTCAGCTCTTCGACGTGACCGCGATCCTGGCCTACACCATCGCCTTCGTGGTGATCATCCAGCTTCTCGAGCTGCTGGTCCTGCAGCCCCTGGACCGGCGGGTCAACCGGTGGCGCCGATGAGCGGCCTCGACGTCAGGGTGACCGCCAAGACCTTCCCGGAAATCGGCGAGGCCGCGGCCCATCGGGCGCTGGACGAAGTCGGGCTCACGGCCACGCACGGCGAGTTCGTTTGCCTGCTCGGGCCCTCGGGCTGCGGCAAGACCACGCTCTTGAACATCATCGCCGGGCTCGACCGCGACTATGAGGGCGCCATCGATCTGCCGGCCGTGCCGGGCCGAGGCGACCCGGTGATCGGCTATGTCTTCCAGAATCCGCGGTTGCTGCCCTGGCGCACGGTCATGGAGAACATCGAGCTCGTGCTGACCCCTGAACAAAGGGCATCGGGGCTGGCTGCCGAGCTCCTGTCCGTGGCCGGTCTGGAGGCGTTTCGCGACAGCTATCCATCGCGCCTGTCGGTGGGCATGAGCCGCCGGGTCTCGCTGGTGCGCGCCTTCGCGGTGCAGCCCGACCTGCTGCTGATGGACGAGCCCTTCGTTTCGCTCGATCCGGCGCGGGCACACCAGTTGCGCCAGCTGCTTGTCGAGATCTGGGGGCGGCGGCCAACCACGGTGCTCTTCGTCACCCATGACCTGCGCGAGGCGATCTGCCTCGCCGACCGCATCGCGCTGCTGTCATCGGCGCCGGGCCGCCTGATCGAGAACGTCCCCAACCGCCTGCCACGGGCGGACCGCTGGGACACCGCGGCCCTCGATGCCGCGCTCGCCGCGCTGATCGAGGAAACGCCGGCCTTTGCCAGCATGGTGTAGAAGGCATCAATAGCGGCCATTACTTCCCCCTCGGGGAGAAGGCCGGGGTGAGGGGGCGAGCACCAATTGCCCGCCAATTTAAAGCTCGCCGAGCTGTCCCTCGTCATCGAACATCATGTCGAAGGGCGCGCCCAAAACCTCCATGTCCGGCTGCGCTTCGACCTGGTCGATCAACGCCGTACTGGTCCAGATCTCGCCCAGGTCGAGCGTGTTCTCGATGCGGACCACGCGGGCCGTCTCCGGCGTGATCATCGGGCAGCCGCGCAGGGCGATGAAGATCGCTTCGCGGTCGTTGTTGGCCACCAGCGGTAGGGCGGCGCCGGCCGGTACGCCGGCGGTCACGAGATTTACGTAGGTCTTGGTGAAGTCCAGCTTGCGGGCCAAGGCCTGGGTGGTCACGTCTGCCACGCCGAGGCCCGTCGCGTTGCCGGCCGTGCCTTCGGTCAGGTCGCGCACCACGATCTGGCGGATCTGGGGTCCGCCGAAATCCCGCGCGTTCGAGTGGCTGCGCCCGGTCACGTTGGGGTCCATGCCGGCGCCGGAGATGTTCTTGCCGATCTGATCGACGATCAGCACGTCGATCTCGTCGAGCAGGATGCGCGGGATCAGCGCCTTGGCCCGCTCGAGCAGGATAGCGTCCCGCTCCACCACATCGGCCGGCGCGACCAGTTCCACATGGTTCAGCTTCTCGTAGCCGTTCTCGACGATCGCCACCGCGAAGAGCAGCTTGGCCTTGGCCAGCCAGGCCTCCGCCGCCACCGGCAGGAGCTCCCCGAATCTGGCCATGCCGCGGCGGTGGATTTCCACCGCGCCGCGGTGCTTGCCGAGGCCGATCACCAGCATCTTGGCAAGGCCGCTCTCGTGCCGGCCGCGGAAGCTGGTGTGTGGCTTGACCCGGTTGCAGGCCACGATGTAGTCGGCTTCATAGGCTAGGCGGTCGCAAAAGACCGGCAGGTCGTCCGCCACCCGGGCCAGCTCGACCACATCCAGCGACGAGCGCAGCGGGACGCCCATGGCCTCCGCGCCCATGCCGTAGCCCTCGACGATCTTTTGCTGTCCCTCGGCGTTGCCGCCGCCGTGGCTGCCCATGGCCGGCACGATGAAGGGTTCGGCACCGGCGGCCTTGAGTTCGCGGATCACGGCGACCACGACCGGTTTCTGGCTTCGGATGCCCCGGCTGCCGATGGCCACCGCGACGGACTTTCCGCTCAGGTCGATGTGGGCGTACTTGGCGAACTCGGCGGCCACGGCCGCGTCCACATCGGCGACCTCTTCGGCGTTGAAGCGCTGGCGAACCCGGACGAATTGCGGCAGGGGCATGTCCAGCCCGCCGGGCAGCGGGATCGGTATGGTCGCAGGAATCACCGGCTGTACCCCCTCATGCTTGGTTTCGGAGCCCTTCTGCTTGTCCCGGACAGTTTAGCCGAAGCGGCTGACGGGAACAGGCGTCTTTGCGGCAGGAAATGCGACTTCCTTGAACCTGGCTCATCTGGCACGACATGTGAGCCATGCCACGAGGCCTCCCAAAGGGGAGGACCGGGGCGATCAGGGGGAAGACCAGGAGCGCCATGTCCCATCGCGACCTCTACGTCGGCTGCCTGCTCGGTCAGGCCTTGGGCGATGCGCTCGGCTTTGCCGTCGAAGGCTATGGGCAGGCGGACTGCCGGACCTATGTGGAGGAGGTGCTGCGTCCCGGTGGCGCCGCGGCGCGCGGGCGCGGGCCCTTTGCCTTTGGCCAGTACACCGATGATACCCAGCTGGCACGCGAGCTGCTGCAGAGCATCGTCGACCGCGGCGGCTTCGAGCCCGATCACTATGGGGAGCGGGTGGCGGCGATATTTGCCGAGGATCGGGTGGTCGGCCGGGGCCGCTCGACCGAGGCCGCCGCCCGCCGCCTGGCGGCCGGTGTATCCTGGCGGGACTCCGGCACGCCCTCGCCCTCGGCTGGTAACGGCTCCGCCATGCGGGCCGGGCCGGTCGGCTTGCTCTGCTGCGACGATGAAAAAAGCTTTTAAGTACACAATGTTTTCGCTATTTCGTGCAATATTCTTATTTTGTACCACAAACAAACTATATACATATATATATATATATATATATATATATATATATATATAGAAAACTTAAGAATGATGAATAAATTGAAGAACAATGTAAAGTTTAGCCGACATAAGGAATGATACTTAACATTAAGTTCAAAGCATGTCATAAAGAGATGTTGTGCATTGCAATGTCATATTTGTTTTTTAAAAGTTACATTAGTACTAAAATAGTTGTTTTCAGACAATGGTCATAGCCATTATTTTACTATCTAAATCTGATAATATGTCTTATCAGTGGTCAGTGAACACGTACCTAAGATATGATATATTTCAGAATGTTTTTGTACGACTAACAGGCGCTTTGTATTCCGTGTTTTGTAAAAAGCCGCATCTTTTACCCAATACACTTGAAACGAGAGCCCTCAGCTGCTTTTCGCTGTTTGTCATCGCGTAAAACGACGTCGTTATACGATCTATCTTCATCGATAATAGCCATCAAAGCTTGATCTTGTTATATTCAAAGTTCTTCTAAAACCTGCGACGGCTATTACATCAACCAGGTCTTTTGTAGAGAGCCTAAAGCAGATTACGATTTAGCGGTTTTTCCGTGGTAAATCTCATTTTTCAAAGGTAATTTTGTTAATGATCTCTTTAGATTAGGGTGCTGTCGTCGGGTTGTTAGTGAAACGAAGCGTTAAGGCGAGAGTTTTCCTAGACCTGAAGACTCACTTGTTCAAATTTAATGTAGTGTACACGAGTCACATAGATGGTACTTTTGGAATAGAGAGGTAGTGGAGAGATACATTCTCAGGTAAGGAATGACAACAATGTTTGGTTTTGTTATGCTTATCTTCACTTGTATTTGCATTTGATATAGATGTGATATATTTGAATATAACCTTAGTGCGGTTGAAGCAATGAGAAGTGACCTTCCTGCTTTAAATACTTAAGATCTTCCCAATGACTCTGATACACTTGAGAACTGGTGTTGTAAAAAAGGATAACAATAAACACCAAGGCTATATATCGCATTGTTAATCGGCTTTACCCAAATTATGCACAATAAGAAGAGATAGTCTTATTTTATGACCACAAAAAGACTTTTATATTTGAAGATAATATGTAACTTTGAAGAGAGAATGTTATGCTTTAAACTAAATAGGTGCGCATCCCTTGGCCATTCTTAACTTGTCGAAAATATAATCCATCAGTTGTTATTGTACAGCACACTTGCGAATTGACATGGTCAAACATCACGCAGTACATCTTCTGATATAAATTGTTTTCATAATGTAGTTAGTTTACTTTTTGGTCTCTCTCGTAGTAAATCAACAATCTCCAGTAGCTACCCGGTTTGTTGTTGCTACTGCTGTGATAATGAATCACTCAACAATTGCTTTTCTGTGTA
>JAAAKM020006971.1:69281494-69294122 GCA_010016025.2 Alatinidae sp. Z8VKAUB7J3 | reverse complement strand
GTCGAGTGTTATTACCTAGCCGGTTCATTGGGAAGAGGTGGATTGGTGGTGAGAACACGACCTCTTCACTTTGTAAAGAGAAACATAAAGTTGCCTTACACTGTACCTTATTAATTGTTTTCTGAATGTATTTACGATGTGGCATTTTTCGTATTGTTTTCATGCCTTCAAAGTTCAGCCCAGGTGGCATGCCGATTTTACGATCAGAACCACACATGACTGCGCAAATCTGCCCTACTTTTCCACTTTTCTTCAGCAATTAACCCATAAGCTACCAATGAAGCTGCGCCATGATCATATCAAGACCAACAGTAATCATCTCACGATGCAAAACAATCTCGCCGACTTAGAGAAGAAGGCCGAAGGAAGGCGTAACAAACAACAACAGTAATCCTTCTGGCGCTATGTCCAAACAGCAAGACAATATAGGGGTTTCTCCGCTGAAGCAGGATGGGAACCTGGTAAGCGACAGCAAAGCCAATGTCGAGATGCTAGTCAAGCAGTTCAGCTCAGTGCCCACTCGCATGACTAACTGTGCTTTACCATCGGGATGCACATGGACACAGGACAGCCTCAAGAACTTACAAATAGACGCCCATGGAGTTTAAAAACTGCTTCAAAACATCAAAGTATCCAAGACACTCTTACAAAATATTGCAGTGTATTGGGTTACAACACCAAAACACAGCTCAACTGACACTACAACGAGAGTTCAACAAAACATGACTTTTTTCGCCGACAAGGAACTTACTCTTTGGTCTCTAATAAGCGGTGGGGCGAGGACGTTTATTAATTTTTGGAATTTTTAGACCCCCAGAGTTTATTACAGCCGCCCATTTATTAATGATGTAAAAAGAAACATTTTTACGGGTTTATTTGATGATGATATTTAACTTTTATTTACAAATTTTAGACACTAAAATGGCTCTTAAGTTGAATTTTTTTTTGTTTTAGTTACATTTTACAACTATCAGAAATTATTTTCAAAACATTGATTCCAGCCCCGTTTATTCGCCACAACCCCCCATTTATTGGAAGTCCCTCTAAAGACAAAACTGGGGCGTTAAATTTGTTGACGTGTGAGTATTAAATCCATAGTGGGGGCAGTCCGATTCGAAGACTGATTACTACTGCCAACAATAGTGTTCACTCCATTCACTCATTGGGTTCAGAGTTTGGATTGTGTGTTTTGTTGCAGTACCTGGTTTTGTCTTGAGTGGCTATTTGTTGCAGTATAGGCTACTGCTCGTGGAGAACAGATTTCTCACCTAGACCTGGCTTGCACAAAGGGGAAGCATAGGCCCAGATGGAAAATATTTATGGATGATAAAATTGGTGTTATTGTGAGGAAATCGTATCCGAGATTTGATAGTGCTTCGAATTTGCAGCTAGTCTGGATCGGATTAGGAGAGAGGTTGTAGAATAGTGATCTGCCGCTGGCGTGCCAGATGGTGTGATTGCCTAATGTTATATTATGTCGGATAAAAGACGATATGGAATGATGATATGGCAAAATTGCATCGAAATTCCATAAAAATACGATCGTATCATAGTAAGCATTTGCAGCTAGTACAAATATACCGAATAATTATCAAATAACCACCTTTCCTTATTGTCAACTGAAACTACTACACAAGAACCCTACTTCAGATAATAAAGATCGGACAAAATAAATTACAGATTTTGCGTATTTATGACAACACTTCCAAAGTAGAAACAACCTGGCCCGTAGCTACAGGGGGGGCATTCAGGGGCAATGCCCCCAAGTTTAAGAATGCCCCCCCAGATTTTTTGCTACTCAAAAATTTTTACATATAATATATCGCGATAAGAACTCTTATGATAGCAGCACATCTTGGCTTCTGTGCAGTACTGCCTACCTTGCTTTTAAATAATCGACTATCTGAAACAAAGACTTGAAAGGGGATGTATTGTTTCTAGTTTTTGTTTTGTATACCATTGGGCTAGAGTTTGGTCATACGGTTTAATTGAAGTTGAAACCGACTCTACTTTGACCTTTGACGTCAATGAAATAGCATATGAGAAACGTACGATAAACGGTTACAACAAAATAGCATGTGAAGAAAAATCCATTTAACATATCTTTGTGCCAGCCAGAGAGTGAGCGCTCAATTGTCCCTTCTTTTACAATCATATCATTACTGTAATAGTATGCCATACTCTCCTTGAGACTATACTCTCTGAGAGTCCCTGAGTTTCGTCAGACGTCTCGACGTCTAATCGTTTAATTGTAACAACTGTATAGTGAAGCGGTGACCAACCTTTTTGCCCAGTTGGCTGCAAAAAATATTTCAACAAGACTATCCTGACGGTCCTAAGATGTTTTCTTCAAAGGCTTGAAATTAGCGACAAAATTTTAACTATTGGTAAAGTTAGGTTTGTGGAGCCTAAAACTAAACTTTTTATTGAGCACAACTTCTTTCTTCTGGATAGGTTGAAACGCTCCATGATTTGTATTAAAAACAAGTAGCACATGTTGGGTTGCTTAAGAATCCTGCGAAATACACCAATTGAAAAATTTCAATTCTTGGGCGTTTTTTTAAGAAAAATACTGAAAGCGTAAGCTGCTGAGTATCAAAATCACTACTATCAGCATTCCAACAATCTCTTACGGTTTAGTATGTCTAGAGCACTATCATGTATATCTGTCATCGAGGTAATATGAAATGTTTTAAAAGATTAAAGGAGCGTTGAATATGGATTCAAGTCAACGATCTTTCAGCACTTCAGAATTTTCATATCAAAATATCCATTTTCCTCAGAAGTATAGCAGACCATATATGTCCTGAAAGTAAATCTGAAGCAGAGTTCAAAAGTAGAATAGTAAATGTGATAAAACTGTTAGCAACACTGTATTACAGCGCCTTAAATAGGCAAAAATGAAAAAGTAGAAAATATAAACAAAAAAATATATGAGTAAGAAAATTGATAATCAAACTGCTTGGAACGGTGATGAAATTGCTGCAGAATTTCTAAACTATATATTTGTAACTATTAGTTCCTTTTGATAAAGAGAAAATGCACCGTTTACATTTTAACTGTGAGGGATTTAAAAGAATGTTAGAGGAAAACTGGTATTGCTCCCACAACATCAGAATTTAGTTACAATTTTGCTCAAAGCAGCAGCCACGTATTATTAGCCTTATTTTATGGTTCAGAATGCTGGACAATATAAGCTGATATGGAAAAGAAGCTGGAAGCAGTAGAGATGTGGTTCTTAAGGAAGATGCAGAGAATTTCTTGGATGGATCCAGTAGCAAACAAGGAAGTACTAAGACAAGGTAGGGCAAAGCAAAGCTCCTGAGGACCATAAGAAAGCGGCAGCTGGAATTCCTAGGGCATGCCCTGAGGAAGGAAAGTCTAGAGAATCAGATCCTGACTGGACGAATAGTTGTCCCTTAGTGCAAAATGGCACGCTGTTGTGGCAATGCTCCACTTGTGATAAATATAGAATAAATACTATGAGTCTGCTGAGTACTTGTATATCTCTGGCATTGACAATAGAGAGGTAACATAACATTTTCAAAGTCTGCTAATATCAAGAGAAAACAAACAAAGCCTAAATTTATATAGGTTTACTGATCAAACAAAATGAACAAGCACAGTGTGTTCAAATAAAGAACAATGACACTGAACGTGTGGGAGATAAACAAACAAACAGCAGCTGTTTAAAAGCAACTAAATAGTCAGCTACTAGAAAGATAGGTCTAATATTTGTATGTTCTACATAGGGGTACTGGCAGTCTCAGCAGTATATTCATAGGGCCACTTTCAATTAATTTGTTATTTTAACAAAATCATCCAGTTACACAATTTAAAAAGTATACTTTTGGAAAATATTATATAGAATATAGAATGTAGAGCAGTCTGTAAAAAGTTGACACTGATTAGCTTAATGCAACTTGATCCTATGCAAAACAATTATCTACATCTTCTTCAACAATCTCGAAATCAGCAAAAATTAACTGCCGATTTATACGCCATAGTTACATGCAAGAGGAAGGAAACAGTCTTAGAAAGCATGGAAGAGATGTTTCCATTCTCTTGTCACACTTTAGCCTAAATACTAAACTAAGAATGGAAAGAAGAAGCACCCAATAAGAAATATATTACTCTATGGTTGCCACTAAGATGTCCAGCAACCTCAGATGTGTTGATTTAATGCTTATCAAAGTGGCTTGCATGGATTTTCTTTGCCTTGTTCTTTCCATTGCTCATTAATTAACGAACATTCTAAAACCAATAAAACTATCCACTAATTTATCTTAACTCTGACAGAACTGGAAAGAATTCATGGGGATCCTTAGTGGGCAGGGTTACGGCTTGGGTAGCCCCCTTTGGTCTGCCACTGCTTCCTCTCACACTACACACTTGAGGGCACTTGATAGCAGCTGGTGACAAAACGAACATCCTACTGATAACTATGAGGATTATGAGAATAACCATCACTACCACCACCACCACATCTATCCTCATGATCAACCCTGACAGCACCAACAATGTGATTTGGGAGCAATAATACCTCTAAAGAACAAAAATTAACAATTGCATGGATCTACATAAAAACACAATAAAAGGAATGCTGGTTTTAAATTTCCATATGCCTGTTTTATTTATTTCATCTTTTCCATATAATTGTTCCATATAATTGTTCCCCTTTGACTACCTCTAAATTTAACTGTTTGGTTTTTCCATATTCTTAGATTAACAATCCCTGAACCATGCTATCACGGGTACTTGGTTCTAAGCTAGCTAGTACCATAGGTATGTTGTTTTTTCTTCTTTTCGTTGGTTGTTTTTAACCATTATATGACTTTCATAACAATAATTGTAAGTTATTTAAACAACCTATAGTAAGTGCCCACTTGAAACTCGCTTTCCTGATCGCACCTTTTAGATCTATCCTCCTAGTCAATGCCGGCAAGGAAGTAACAAGTTGAGTTAACAATCGTTTACTCCATTTGTTGTAACCTTGTAATTATCTGATGTAGAACGTACCTAATGAGCATTTGTCGATGTGCATATTTATAATAACACTATAAATACTTAAACGAGATGCTAAACCGATACTAGATCGATTGTAAACAATGGGGGCGATGTTCTGACAGTGGTTTTGTACCACGCTGCACTTCCTAGTTCTATTAGACATTTGAACGGCAGGTAAACGGAACCATACAAAGTACAGTCGCACTGATAATCACAGTCAACAGTGAGGAAATTGTAAACAACATTCGTTCCTTGGACCCTCTGGATTGACTGTAAAACATTAAAGAAAAATTTCGTGACGGCTGTGTCACAGTGTCGTACTTGGACATTACGGAGAAATGGGCATGGCTGATGTTTACCTTAAGCAAGGCAAATCGGTTGAAAGGGTAAATAGTACTACAATCGATACCTCAAACTAGGAAAAGTTTAACACTAACTTACCACTTCGACTAATGTCCCCATGTCCACTTCTCTTTAAGTTAAGTAAACCCCATGCAAATTCCGATAGATCGTTCGGTATGATTCCTTTGCTCAACTCAATTTCCTCCTGGCCTTCCTTGTGATTATTTTGTCCCTTCACTTTCCGTTTTAGTGGCCTCGTGTTGGAAACGAGTCTGAGTAAGAGCTTTTCAGCCCTTCCACTTTGTCTTCGTTGATTCGAGTCCTTGACTCTTGCTGTGTGAGCACAGTTTTCAGTTGACGATAGGTATAAACTGTGCTTTTCTTTGTGAATTGATAATTGTCACGAACGTTTAATTGGCTTTCAAGGTGCACTTTTAACGAGGTTGTCGGGAAGTGTTTGAATAACTTTCAGGTTTCCCCTTTGGCAATGAATAAGACTAGTCGTTTCTTATAAATATTGTATGAGATATTCAGTCATAGTTCAGGGGCTTAATTAAAGCAGCGTTTCATTCTCAGCAATTAAGAAATTTTTCACCACAGCAATTGTGATGAACAATTTTATTTATTGAGTAAAGTAAAATCATTACGAGGTGGTAGTACCAAGGCATCAGGGTCCGTAATACCTGTTAAATCGAAGATAAGAGAGAAATCTTTTACCATGACTCATCCAAAAAGTGTACTAAAGGGCGTTTTATCCTCTAGAATCAGAGTTGAGATGAGTCAACCATCCGCGAGTATCGATTCGCTTTTCAAAGTTACACAAAACCAAAGGCACGTACTTTTGAATGACCTGGTCTGCAGATATCAAGCAACAATTGATAAGCAGGTATAGAAATGATCCTGTGACTTCATGTCCATTTCCTTGATCTTTTAAATTGAAGGTCAGGTCTTTGTAGCATTAAAAGTGTTAAAACAGACTAATATTAGCGAATGCACGTACCCACTAAAGTAATGGAACGTGTCCAAGTTCGGAAGTGAATGGTTTGATTACTACATTGAAGATACACTACTCTTTCGTCTCCAATAAACGGGGGAAAGGGACGTTTCTTAAATTTGGAACTTTTCGAACCCCCAAAGCATATAAGGACCCCCACTTATTAGTTTTTGAGACACCAGTTTTTATAATGTAAAAAGAACATTTTAACGGATTTATATGATGATGAATGTTAAGAAATGTAAGTATTTCTGAGGCTACAATGTGCCTTATGTTTGTATCTTTCTGTCTTATTTTGATTTTGCAGCTATCAGAAGCTATTTCATAAAAATTGATTCCAGCCTCCCCCTGTTTATTAGAGACCAAAGAGTACTCTTCCAAAAGTATTTGGACGCCAGTAACAAATATGGCGTCTACTGAAAATACAACGAATGTCAGTAACATTTGGCTTGAACTTGAAACATAAAAGAGTGATGTTTTGCATAAAAATTGATTTTAAAAAGATGCAATGGCTATTCTTTTGAGTGTGTTTAAAGCTACTAGTTTGTTTTACATGGAAATATGTAGAAATTTTCCCTCCTATCAGACGTTCCTAAAATTAGACAGCGGCCACAGAAGCATAGACCACACGGTAAATAAAGGGATAACAAGAGTATAAAAGCGGAGAAATTACCCTAAAATACGTTCAATTTCTTACATAGCCTTTAATCTACAAGATACAGTAATTGCAGTGTATTCGTTAATGAAATGACGAAGATGTGAACGACCAAACATACTGTCACTTTTAACCCAAAATTTCTTACGCCATGACAATCGACTTGGATACGTTGACCGTGTAAAGTCATTCACTAATTCAAGCAACTTAATGAAATTGATGATATATTCTCTCCTTAAATACTTGAGAATATAATAGTTGGTAAATTCAAACCAAAATGCTAATGTATATGTACAAAAAGATTAACAAGTATCCTCTAGCGCGTACTTCAGTCTGGAACGAATTTCTGCCGCCATCCTTAGTGTATAGCATTTAAACTTCTTGTCCTATATATTGGCTAACTTTGAGGTTAGTGATTATCCATATCCCTCTATTTGTCATTTGATAAAAATTACTAATGTTTTCATCGAAATCTGAATGATAAATTCTACTAACAGTCAAATTACAAGCAATCCAGTCATAACAATACGCTCCAGATTCATCAAAATTTGTCGAGTCCTCCTTTAAGTGATGTTATCGCTACTGAAACGACTTAAAATTCCAATGACGAATATTTCAGATGTCAATAAAATTGTAAACAACTTCCTTTCTGCTCAATTCATCACAAATCGAGATTTTTTTCCTCGACGACTTGAACATCTCTACCTTCAGATTTATGTTGCCTCGACTTTAATTCCTGATCGGTAAAATCATAAAATGGTAGATCTTCTTCACCCGAAGAACTAAAGAAGTAAAAGAATATCTTGCTCCATTTCAAAACTTTGAGTAAAACCTATCGGCTATCGACTATATCACAAAAATAAAGTTAAAAAACCGAATGAGAACGGTTGCTACGATGACTTGAGTCAGCGGCATTCATCGCGAGTGCGTGACAGATTTTGGTGGATAAATTTACAAGCACCTAGAGAACACATTTTGTCTGTAGCAAGTGTCCTCGTTCTTTCTCGGACAATAAAACGTGTACTCTGGTAGATAGTGGAATGTAATTAGTGTATTTCTTTTAACGTTTAAAAATGTGTAGAACGTTTTAGAGCACATTTGCAATGGGAGTAAGGAGGAGCATAGGGCCATTTGCTCCTGTTCTAACGGATTTTTGCCTTTGCAGTCAGAGTGCATATCTTACACAAGGGATTTAGATCATCATTCAAATTATTAAAATTTTGCAAGCTAAATATATATTTAACCATGTTGCCACTAAATCTCTTAACCCAGAGAGTTTAAAGCAAGTAAACATGTCAAGACTCATCGATTATCATAAACCAGCGGTTGAATTTCTCTGCATAGACAATTGAAAGCCAGCTCTTCTTTACTTGACCTGATATCTCCAACATTTATTCTGGCGTGTCAGATTTCTGATATCAAATGAATCTAGTTACATATCGCAATCCGTTAGTGTTACAAAATGACACAGTTTAAGAATAAGGTGAATAAAATGGTAACGTAGGCCCCAAACTGTTTTGCTGTCTCTCTTGAAAGTCTGGCTCTGTTCTGATGGACAGTAATTCCGTAGTCCTGGTAGATATTGAAAAAAGGCACACATGTATAATTAAAGTAAGAGATTGCTGTTAAATACCCTTAAATACTTAGAAATTAAACAATGAGTTAGGCAATGAGACAAGAAGAAAGGTGATTGTACGCTCATTACTTGAAGTTTAAGTGCACTAGCCAGAGTAGCTACAAAAAGGAATTCATTTTTATGTAAACTAAGTCATCTGTCAATAGCTAACAAGGACTGCCAGATTTTTAAAAATATTGTTCTGTACAATTCACACCACTTTATTTCATCTTTTAGCAAAGAAACGTGGAATAGCCTGAACTTGACCTTTTAACTTGGTACCTATGTACTCACTCCTGTATACCTTTTGGTAAATTGTAATGAAATGAGAAAAATAAATTAAGGTATTAAAAATCATCACTATCATCATCATCAGGCTTTAATCCCATTGGTAGTAGGTGATCAGTGTTAGTCAGCATTTCAATTTTTTATATTATTCTCTTATCTGGCACCAACTACCAACGAATGCTATTTCATGCAATCCGCCACTTTCTCCAATATCGTTCTTTTTGTATTCTTCCATCATGCGCCTGCTACACTCTAATCTATTTTTTAAAGTAAAAATTGACAGTTTTCTTCAGCATAACAAACAATCCCTCGTGGCTCATCAGTTTGTTGTCTCAAAGTGTGTAGGAATTGTTCATATCTTAAGGAGGAAATTGCCCCCACAAAATCAAGTACTCTTCATTCATGGGTAGGAAAGCTATTGTGGCAATGCTCCACTTGTGATAAATATGTAATAATTGCTATGTGTCTGCTGAGTACTTATGAATTTCAATAATTAATTAATTTCTCCGTACCCGCTGACTGGGGGAGAATTCGCAAAACATTGACACTAAAAATCTCCGCCTTAGCTTTTGAGCCTTAATGGTTCAATGGTTGAGGCGTTGGTTTAGTAATCATGAGGTCCCGGGTTCGAATCGGGTCAGCGCCGTTAAATTGCAAGCTATTGTGGTAATGAGCCACTATTTGAGAATTATATGTACACATATATATTTACCAGGGACGTGCGATGGTTAAAGCAGCTACGCATGCAATGGGGAAAATACACTAACACACAGGGACAGGGCTTGCATAAGGTATTTTGGGCTGAAGAAAATAAAAAGAGTTGGGGCCCCACCTAACTTGGCCCCGCCTTCCTTCTAATGCTAACATGTTTTTTGCATATTTCGTTTTGTTGCATTGTTTTGCATTCTACTAACATTCTACTCAACTAAAATAAACTTCCTCCAGTCAGTGGGAACGGGGAAATTAATTAACTAATATTTATTGTGTTTCGGCTTTGAGCCTTCATCAGTGCCAGAATGTGTATATGTCTGGCACTGAAAAAATACACATTATCTTTAACGTTTCGATGTTATCTTCATCATATTAAACAAGATGGAGCTTGATTCGTGGAAATAAACAATAGTAATGAAACGAGTAAATTATTTCAATTAATTTAGGTTTAACCTGCATTGACGTTTATCACATTCAATATATAAAGTTTATATATGAATATACAGAATTAATGACCTACACATTTTATTCAACGATTCCATACTATCTGTGTCAGGCAGTAGGTGAAAATAGAATCGAAACGTTGAAGACCATGTTCATTTCTTGACTTGAATCTTGGCCAGGACACAAGCAATCAAAGGAGCGGACACAAACGACTTTATTGAAGAATATCACAAATTAACGACAAATTGAAGAATTCAAAAGAACGTTATGACGAGGAATATTGAATTTATGCTCCTTAATAAGGACTACATTTCGGAAAGTGAATACAATTGTAAATCAATATCAGCGGAGTATAAACGTTAAAAATCTAGACAAATTAACATATTTAGTCTGTTGGAGGAGTCTAATAAGAAAACATAACAACAAAGTTTATAAAGCATAGAGGAACAAATAGAGCGTATCAACAGGCTGGAGATTAATAAATCCTCTAGGGATATCAGACATTGACGTTGAGAAACGGTCTGAACTTCGCTGTTGCACTCAGTCCATGTAGTGGACTTGATTGTTGCGGCAAATATACATGTTATTAACCATATCATATATCAAGAAAACCATAGAGGCATTGAGATGCATCTTCAATAAGAGGGAGATACAGGTTTGCATGAAAACCAGCCAATACTTTGAGAGGCATTTTGTAGCACCTAGTAACAAGCTGAATGATATATAACAGAGTGGAGTCGTTTATCACATTAACTGTGGTCAGTGTGAGGCAGCTTATAGCAGTGCATCGGAGCGACCTCTGAGTTATATATATATAATTCCCAAAGAGTGGAGCATTACCACAATAGCTTGCAAATTAACGGCGCTGACCGGATTCGAACCGCGTCCTCATGATTACTGTTCGAATCCGGTCAGCGCCGTTAAATTGCAAGCTATTGTGGTAATGCTCCACTCTTTGAGAATTACATATATACATATATATGCATAAAGTTATATAGACAGAGAATCTAATGCAACAAGTGTAAAATATTACCTAACGTCTGAAAGTCATTCAATTGGGACGTTGCCCTTAAGTACTGTATGAAAGAGCTAAGGGATTTGATTCCCCGTATCATTTCATAGTGTGTGCTTGCTTTACGCTCAGTCTGTTCAGACTTTTTTCACATACGATTCTAACCGGGGGGGGGGCTTCTAGAACCCCTAAGTAACTCCACTACCGCAAGTCCTAAGCCGCTACAATTTGGCAGACTTTTAGTAATATTCTCACATGCTACAATGGTGAAAATGTTTGATTGTACATATCACAGATTTCTAAGGTAGAGATTTCTTTGTGTACTAAGGTCAGAGGATAGCAATCTTTGTTTAATAAAATTTTTGTAAAATTTAATATTTAGCTTTGAAGTTGAGCAATTTTTTTATAATAGACTATTACGATATGTGTAAAGTATTTGAAAAAGATACGAAATTAAGTATAATTTATTCATAAATTAATATAAATATTACTTAAACGGACAATATGTGCAGAAAAATAGCTGTTTGAGCAGCTTTTTTGCTTGACTGTCGACGTTTTTTAAGACAAATTTTTGACCCGATCTGATAAATAATTTATGATCGAAACGAAGGCATATCGTGACAGATATAATAAAAGTCAGGAAGTTTCATCTCTCACTACTTTAAAGATGAGAAATGGCAGGCAAAATTTTGCTAGGGGGGCTCCACTGTTATAGGAATGAAAATCGATAAATGTAAGGATAATCAGTTTGGGATCTTCATCACTCCTTTTTTACAGATCGAGGTCCTCGCTACAAAAAGGCGCGAAACATACACGCATGCGCCTTCGTCCTATTAGACCCCCCACCCCCCACCCCTTAGCAGAATCTTACTTAACATCATTCATACCAAAACTAAGGGTATTCTCCTAACCTACCTGGCACTCAATGTAATTTCGATGCTTATGGTTGTTCGATTTTACGTTATCGTGAAAACTGACATCGGATCGACGTCTCTCCCATCCAATTATTTCAACTCTTAATTGTTGTATGGATTATAGGGTAAGCCATGTTGTTATTTTAATGTCTATCTTAGGGACATTGGATCAGCATCAATACAACGTCGTTTTAACGTCTGCGATATGACGTCGCGTCGACTTTTAGATATGGTAGTACACCAAAAATAAGAACGGCCTTGGTTACGTGCTGGCAACGACATGCTCAGCACATTATTTCCTACAAGCGGTTTATAATATTCTTCCACGTTTCCATGTAAACACCGATGAAAGGATTCTGTCTACCAATTATACTTGTAAGTTAATAAGATCTATCAAAATTCTTTAACATTTCTTGTGTGGCGTATTAGAGAGAGAGAGGATGGTCTAACAAGCGTTTCTGGTTAGTCGCGTATACGACAATCCTGCGACGTCGATGAAAAGCAGGAGGTAACCGTCGATGCGATGTTAATCCGACGTAGAAATGGCGGCTCGGTTTCATCCAACGCGAGGACAGAATTAAATATACCGGACATGGGATTGTCGTCAATACGACAGCATTTCAGCATCCGAAATACGACATGGAGT
>JAAAKM020006971.1:69264193-69281394 GCA_010016025.2 Alatinidae sp. Z8VKAUB7J3 | reverse complement strand
ATATTCAAAGAAAAGGAGCTAGCAAAGTCGATTCAACATAAGAGATAACGTCGATACGATATCGATCTGAGATCGAAATACTGCCAAGGGAAGACACCCAGGGTCCCAAATAAACGATAAATAATAATTCGAAGAGATGAGACTAAGACGAAGGCTCATGCAATTATTAAAGCAAGTGCCTTTACACGTCTGGCATGAAGTGCTAGAAAGCTCTAAATTATGCATGAGAATCGTTACTAATTATACAGGCTCAGAGTTAGCATACTAAAGAAATTACGTAATTGTAAAATGGCAACGTGATTATAAATGAGGCAACGAAGCTATTCGTGCAATTAATTCGCGCTGAAACACCTTCCCTTTAATTAAGGTCATAACCCGCAGGGAGTCAAGATGATATAAGACATGTATAAATTAGTGACTCCCGAACTTCTAATGCCACCTTGACTCCAGCGACACAAAATACCTTACCGCCACACCCCCCGTACGTAAATAGAAACAATCAAACACTTTGTTCCAGGTGTTGGTGTGGTTTACATTGAACACATTAAACGATTAAGCACTGTAAGTAAGCGTTTGCTACTCACATACAAAATAGAAATGTGAAGTCGGTAATAAACACCTCGGCTGTAAGGTTTCGTCTTTCACTGCCCTCTTAAATCATTCTAGCCACCTAAGGGAGCGACATCATCCATTTTGGAAGCATTGATATAAATAAACATTAATGTTCCTATCAAATCATTCTTTTGCTCAAGGGTGTGGCTAATATGCATCTTTCTTAATTTCTTATTTGCAGGTTGTTTTCGACGACAGATAATATGGCATTGTCGATGGTTGTTTTTACTTTTCTTGTTAAATATTCTACACAAATTTTCACTTGGAGCATAAGCGATATGGTAAGCAATGTCATGGTTGAGGCGATCTTATTGTCGTTCGATATGTGGCCTCCTCGTGAGTGGCATTTGTAACACTCCAGTTACTTAGTAGCAACAATCTTAAAAGTAATTTATAATTTCAAATTCAGTACTTTCTTGCTTCATTGGAAGACTATATGAAAATATTACCAACAAGAGAGGATTTGGAATGTTAGTTTTGAAGACATTAGCAAAATAGAAATATGTCACCAATGGACTCAAACCTGCGACGCATTTTTTTTATTTCTCTGGTGTCTTTTCAAACTTGATATTTCAAATTCCCTCTTCTCAATGATACTTCGCAACTTTCAATGGGCTTTGGACAGTATGACTGTCCGGATGGCAGTCTTTCGTTGCTCAAGTCACATGGGCAGAGAAGCTGGTCTCCAATTGTGTTGAGTTGGATGTCGATTTCCACCGGTGGAAGATTGGGAGCTAATCCGTCGACTAAAGAAATAGAATATGCTAACATCGGAGGTCACCTAGCTCAGTTGGTAGAGCACATGCCGCAAAATGGGGTCACGGGTTCGATCCCCGGTGGTGACATATTGTCTGTTTCTCTAGTGTCTTTCAAACCTATATGAAGTGTGAGATGGACACGTATTCTCTCACCTTTTGTTACAAGAATACATTAATAGGTATCGCACATACATACAAACATATATACGTATCGATGTTAAAATAACAACTAGTATTCTTAAGCTTCAAGTTTTTTCTCTTTGCCGAAGACTAGATTCCGTCTCCGCCTCTTCAATACGTTTTAACTTCCAGCCGCACATATTTGGTGGACGCATTCTAGAAAATGTTCAAACAATTCGCTTTGCGGCGCTGTCGTTCTCTTTTCGCATTCTTGTTTGCAAAATTTGCCGAATTGTGATTTGGAATCGTTAATGCTTTTTCAAAATTGAGTCCATACGTACATATTTAACCTTAAGCTACTCTGAAGTAAGTAACAACACACCTGGAATTGCAGCCCCGAGGAACACCGCGGAGATCATACTTACGCCTGTTGTAATAATCAGTAAACGTGGTGAGTTCAGTCATTCTAGATGACGAAAACCAAACTGGAACGTTAAGATAATTAGTATTTTCACTATTAAATGATGTTTATGCGCATAGGAAGCATTATAATGGTCCCCCTGTCAAAATTGCCCCCTCTCATCGTAAAATTGCCGGATATACCACTGATTTGACAGATGGCTTACAGATATATGACGACGCTCACTTAGTTGATGCGATTAAATTCGTTATGATTTTTCACGTGAATGAAGTAGCTTGAAACATTGATGCATTTGTTTGTCAAGGCTGTAATTTGCAGGAAGACTCAATAATATGATGGGTAAAGTTCAATAAATTGGGGATGAAACAATTATAGCCCCTTGTGCTATCGGTAGGTTAGTCGCGCATAGATTAATCGGACCAAGTGCTATCGAATGACAGGTAATTGAGAAAGCACTGTAGTGTATTACTGAATTGTATATTTCACCACTTTAGCGTAGTTCACTTTATATCTGACTTTGATTTTTGCAATCTCGCAGTTTGGGCCCCCTGATAAGCAGTGGACCATATTAATTCTTGCACTTCCCTCCTTGAACTATGATTGACAATCAAGATCAGAATCTTCGATTTATGAAAATAGAGGTCATACGGTGTCTGACGTACATTTAGATCTGAGATTAACTCTGTCAAGGGAGGAAGTTTCAAAGAGGTGAACGACGCTCACAACCATCTTAGTAAGATTTCCTTATTATTTTCCAGCAATGAAATAGGATTTACCCGAGTCACACATGGAAAGTAAATTTTTTTGTCATGAATGCGCCTCTAAAAAGCATCTTTTTCTTTTGCACTTTTCTATATTACAACTCTACTTCGTAATTGATCAAAACCTGTTTTTTAACGTCTGAGCATCAAAAAGTTAAGCATTTATCCATGATTTAAATTACATCATACATCTGTAGGCAAACATTAAACCATTTTTTGTCATTTTGAAATGGGCATAGTCTATCAGCGAGAAAGCTGGCCTGAACATCAGCCTTCACATTAGAAGAGAAGCATAAGTATTTATACAGACCGAAACAGTTTGGAATTATGCGAGATTATGCAACTTATAATAAAGGTAACTCTGGATAGCTCTAAGATTCGGCTAGAGGCAAAACAACATGTTTTCTTGCTTGCTCTTCACTTGGTGAAATTTGGGACAGCAAGATTTAATCAGCGGTTTCAACAATGCAACTTGTCAACGTCACTTGGTGGACCAATTACGTCAGATCAAAGAATGAAGTAGGTAAATACTTTGGAAATAGCAAGGGAAAAATGTTTCATAATTACAGCTAATTAGTTATGTATGATTATTTACCAGTTATAAATGAGGTGGAGTTAAAAAATCGAAATCGTCTGCAATAAAACAAATGCTCCTCTATCAGTGTTGAAATTATCTTATCGAATTAAGATGATGCAACACATGAAATAGCGAACAGTAGGCCTACTAATACTTAATAGGCGAATGTTGATAGTCGAAATGGTTTGTTTCTATGGCAATACGAGGGCTTGGTTGACATCAATTGCCCTTAACACTTCACAACGTACTGCAATTCGCCAATTTCAAAGGACTGCCGTATGCCGTAAATGTTGTATGCCGTAAATGACCGATTAAGCGCCCTGGCTGCTTATTCAAAAGCAAAAGTTTTTGAGTGGCGCTTATTCGGACCTGGGTGTTTATTAAGGAAAATAAAAACAGATAACTTAACATATATAATCTTTCTATAGAATAGGTTGAACATAACGTTCAATCTATAGTGATTCTTTATTCACCTTGAGAATGGCGTCAAGATGACACCGAAACGTCGGGAAAATATGATTGTATTACTATTCACTTGTGATTGGATGGACAGACTTAGAACATTTCAGTCTTGAGTTTACTTCTTGCATTGGAGTTTGCTTCATATAATGACCAAGATACGGATTTCTATGATGAATAGCAAGGCTTAGATAGTTTCTATAGATGTTTATGGATATCGTTTACTTTCAACTATTAAGAGTAGCGATTTTAAAAACGGAATAACACAAGTCAATTCAAAGCAGAAGAACTACAGATTAATCGTTCATGTAAATAAATAGACAATGATTGTAGGTGACTCACACGCCGTACTTTCGATCTATTCGGTAAATTTATCATTTTTCTTTGTTTCTTTTTGTTTTGTGGGATTTTTGTGAGTCTTAATTTTGTTCTCTTAACTAGCTCTTATTGTTATATTTTTCACACAGAGAGTTTCCATGGTCAATCATGCACCTCTTCATGTTATAACCCTATCTATATATTGCATTTTTATAATGTTTTTTATCACCATTATTATCATGATCATGATCATCGTTATTTTTATCGCCATTTTGAAGGTACTCAACCCCCCCTTTTTTCATTTAGGCCATCATCATCCTTATCCGGATTTTATATAATTTATGCTCCCTTTTGTCCTTGTTTTTGTTAGATATCTGTTCATTCTCACCTCTGGGTTCTCTTCGGCATGGCATGTCCTCTCTGGAATGAACCACGCTGCAGTTTGCATTGTGGTTTGAGTTTTCTGCTGTCGGTGCTTTAATTCAATGGCCTTGTGTCCTATCGACATGATTAAATCTGTTAAAGGCAAAACCTTATCAATCACAGTTTTCCGTTTTGGCATTTACTCTATCAGTGTCGTAATAACCTTATGAGAAGTTCACTCGTTTTTAAAGTTATGCCAGTAACTCATTCCCATTCTTTATACAGGTTTTGGTTGAGGGGTCCATGCTAAGCAACCGCTGATCATAGGTTGCAGATCGACTTTGGCAAAATTGGTTGTTTAAATCCTTGCTGGTCTTGCAGCACTGAGGCCAATGAATGTTGGTGTGTTCCACGCTACTAACAGTTAACATATTCTCTGTTGCGAAACTTGTCGTATGCGTCACATCTACAGCTTTGCAACTGCGTAGAAAATTATGCACAACTTCAGTGTTTGGGGATTTCTGATAGAGCACAGCATATCCTTCTGGGCTTGAAACAAAATATTTCTCGTATGAAAAACAAAATCAATCATATGATAGTCTTGCCCAGATCACCATGTGACTAACTGTTCCTGCTAAAGGTCAGGTTGTTTCCATATGCACAGGAGCCCAAAATGTTGGAAGCAGCGTTCAGAGCCAAACTGTAAAAACCAAGAAAACTTTGATATCATAATCTTAAAACGAGCACTTTTCTCTACTTAAAATATGGGTTAACCATCTTGTTGCTAACAAAGCTTTTTGGTATGTTTTTCTCCTTTAGTAGAAGTTTTTGAGCAGATATGAAGAGTTCTGAAAACAAGAATAGTTGACAAAGCTCTTCTTATGTTCATGTAAACAAAAACGAATTCTTGTTAAAGCAGAGGTTAGAAAAACTGGATTTTCTATACGCACTGGTAACAAGCAACCCTTCCATCATCAGGGAGGGGGGAACAGGGGGCAGAGGGGCGATGCCCCCAAGATTTGCCGAATCTCGATTTTTTCCCTGACCACTTTTCATCTTTATCAAAATTTAAATTGATTGCGACAGACATTGTATCGCATTCACAGCAAGATATGCATATCAACACAAAACAACCGTTTCCAACTATAACCAAAAGCACCCCCGTAAAGTGCGAAAAAATAAATTTGAACCCAGCCTACGTGGCTCCCCGAATCCGCATTACCTTCCCCCGTCGCTGATCATACCAACAAGTACATCTGAAAAAGTCAGTTCCACTTTTTTTCTACCTCTATCGTCAAACAAAGATAAGGATGTGAGGAATTTGTGAATAAATTTTACTGTCTTCAGTGGGATTGAAAAATAGCAAAGCAATCCTCAACAGAACTGAAAACGAATACAAGTCAAAAGTAAGAGGTCCACGAAATGCATGCCCAACATCATCTATGATGTTTTTGCGTTAAGCTCTAGGGTTAGACACGACATATATCGCTGAGAAGAGAGACATCGGCAGACACATTTTCCGACATATTTGACCGAATTCCATTGCAAATATTTGGAAAAACTATCACTGATGGAAAGACATTTCACGCAAAGTACTACGATTTCATGTGGGAACAACATAACACCTGGGTTAAATTTTCTAGAAATATATGTGTGTGTGTGTGTGTGTGTGTGTGTGTGTGTGTGTGTGTAGGAGGTATCAGTAATTTTGGTTCAGATGGAGGGAACATTGATGTAGTAAGATGGGGGGAGAAGGCCAAATGAGGGCAATAGGTGTCAGATTGGGGGGGGACCAAATTCCTTCAAAATTATTTCCAGAAAAACAAGATAAAAAGTAGCTTTCTCATTGTGGTGAAATGAAAAATGACAATGTTTAGCATTTGACATTGATTTTAGTATAGTCAAGCATAAAACTGCATATTGAATGTACTTGGAATTTACTGGAAAGAGCCAAAGAGCAGCTCTTTAGTTTTTAGCTTTCTTTTGTCATATTTAATGCCCATCTTGCACCTGACTTGTTCTTTGATAGCTTGATCATCCATAGATCTTTTTAATTCTCCTTAGATGTAGTTTTTACATCTTTGTAGTTGATAACATTTGATATTGATTAAGTTTGACTTAACTTGTTCATTCTAGCGCATGTTTATGTGTATGTCTTTAAAATGTTATGAAAAACATGGGTTGCTTGTATATACATGTAAAAGCTTCGATGGTGTGAACATCTATGGTTTTGCAAATATGAAACTCTTCAGACTGCTTTGCCTAGGTTATATACACTGTGTATACTGCATATATATTTGCTAATGATTCATGCATGATTTCCTTGAGCATAGTTAAACACAATATTTTCATGCAATGAAATGGTTGAATTTATAGTTACGGAAAACAATAGTTAACAATAGTTATAGAAAATCAAACCTCACAAAATTTATATAGTAGCCTTCACACATCACAAAGCATATCTGGCTCACACTTCTTGTCAACTGCTACATGTACCTGTATGCTTTGCACCCTATACATAACTTAAGCAACACAATGCAGGAGTAATTTTATTCATATTGCTTTGGTATTAGTATTTAGTTTCAATGACAATTGCCTAGTTTTACAACAATGGAACAAGAAACAATATCTATAGCAAGGTCTCATTTTAGTCAAGTATTTATTTCATTCCCAGCTCAGTATATAATATTAAGTTAAGATGATAAACATTTGTGTTAATCTAGGAATTAATAATACGTATATTCAGTTATATTCATGCCAGACTCCTGTGGAAACTCAAAATGAGGAAAAGGATTTCACTAGTTTTTCAAGTTAGATATCTGTCAGAAACCATTCCTATATCATACCATCAAAGAAGAGGAAGGAGTCTCCTAAGATTGTCATCATCATCATCATCATCATCATCATCATCATCATCATCATCATCATCATCATCATTACCACTGTTGGCCTATGACAGGTGCAATATGTATTCATAACTCTTCATGAACAGAATACTACAGTAAAATATAATATTGTCACCAAGCATTACAATCACCATTACATATTTTTCTTCTTTAACTTTCAGCTACCTGTAGCCAGCAAGCAATGTCATTGTGGATATGTTTTCATGGCAAAGAAACTTCCTACAAAAGCAACTGAAAGTGGGTATCTTTTATCAGATGTAATGCATTCATTTATATTATGTAAGAAGCAAAGCAATTGTAGTGGAGTCTACTAGAGGATATGGCTAAGCCTATCACACAGCTTAAATCTGGGTGGTCATAGTCTAATTTTGTATTTTGCCGTTATTGCAGACCACACCCAGAGTAAGAGTTAGTTCAAAATAAGAGTAAAATGTATACATCTTTGAAATTGATTTGTTTGTGATTTGGAAATCATGACCTGAACTGGTAGAATTTGTTGTTTACTGCAGCTAATCCTTTACAGATTATAGACTGCTAAATGTCCCTTGCCAAATTCTGCCATTGTCTAGATTTATACGTTAAATCCACTCCCACTTAAAGGTAGAAATGTTGTTATGATCTTTTCTACAAAGCCATATCTCAAAATGTTATGTTTTATTTTGGCATTTCGTGGATCTTGATGTTACTCCATTTTCACATTTGGAGTATTTCTTCTCCCTCCTCCCTCTGAGTATGTGCAGCATTTACTTTTCTCCTCCCCGGTTACATTAATTTCTGGCTACTGTGATAAAGGTAGTCAGGATAATAGGTACATTTGGGATTGATCTGAAAAATGAATATGTAAATACTGTGCTATTAAAGCTTAGTTCAGGTACACATCCTACAAGAGTGGTTGTAGGGGCAGGGGTGGCTTGTGCCTATGGGCAGATGGGCATGATCCCCCCTGGCAGAATCTTGATATTGGGGAAAAACAAACAAACATACTAAAATTGCTTTTAGGGTTTTCCTAACCTCTTTGGTTTAGAAACAAGTAGAAGGAACTCCTGGCATTTGAGACATAAAGAAGTGAAGTATCAATACTTCTCGCGGCTGGCAATTTCCGTTTGACACTGTCTTGGCAAAGTAGCACCAATGGTTCTTGAGCAATATTTGAACAGTCTTCCTTGTGCAATCGTTACTGGGGGGAAATCAAGGACCAACGAACTTTGCTGGTCACTGACTGTTAAATGGCATACTCTTCCAAACCAGGACACAAAGAATGCAATTTATCACAATTTTGAAAAGGAGAATCCACAAATTCACAAAATATTTCCATTCGACCTCAACGTCTTTAGGAAGAATATAATTTTTAACAGTCATGACGGCGAAGGCTTTCAAGCAATGAAGAATGTAATTACAATTAGTAATTAGTTATTACATATCATGGTAATTTAAATACTGTCTGGAAAATTATCCATAGTCAATGCCAACTGATTGGAAATAAAGTAAGAACAGGTACTACCCTGCGAATTACAGACCGATTTCCGTAGCTTGCATCTCATTAAGATACTTGAACACATAATTTGTAGTCATGTAACAAAACACCTACAATTGAATGACATCCTTGCTGTCCTTGAACATGGATTCAGGATCAAAATACCAACTGGATCACAACTGATCTGAACAATTCACGACTAAGGAAAATCATTCTACAACGACCAATCAGCTCATGCTATGGTGTTTGATTTCCCTGAAGCCATCAATAAGGTTCCTTAATGGTAACTTTAAGTAAAATTATTATATTATAAAATCACAGTTAAATTGCTTTGTTTGTTCAAATCCTGCATTACCCAACATTCTCAATCAGTCGGTTGGGAAGAAAAATCGTTGAGATCTTCCCCTGAGACATCTGGAGTTCCTCAAGGAACAGTCCTTTACCCGCTACTGTTCCTTTTATACATTATCAATCTCCCCAAAAATCTAAAGTTCTTTGTTAAATTTTTCGCAAATGATAGTATTTTTTGGGTATCATTGCAAAAAGTATAGGTGGTGACGTCTAACAAGACAAACGTAAGAGTGTTGAACATTGAAAAAATTAATGGCAAATGCATTTTAATCCATCAAAGTGTAAGGTGTTATGCATTTCAAGTAAGAGATCTCCACCCATGATAAAATATTCATTCTGCGGAATTAAGCTGGAACAAGTTAAGAATACCACATATTTTGCAGTGACGTAATCTAGTAAACTAAAATGGGCTCAACTCATCTCGTCAGTAGAAAACAAATCTAAAATACTTTGTGTTATGCTGTGGATTCTGTCCCAGATCGCTGAGAGAATCCACTTACAAGACGGTAGTCTAGCCAAGCCTTGAATGTAGAAGTACTGCGTGAGATCCCTGGTACGAGACGTATATTCAAAAGCCGGAGAGAGTTCAGCGGAGGGCAGCGCGATTCTGCGTGGGTAACTACAACCCTTATCTAAGTGTGTTAAATATGCTGCAGGAACGTAACTGCGAAACCTTAGCCACTAGAAGAAAAAACCGCCAGACTATCTTTTCTGTGTAAAATCTTCCACAACCTCACGGAGCTTTTAGTAGAAACACATCGTAAAGAAATTCATGAAAGGAAAACTCGTATAAGGCAGGTTGGTAGTTCCTGGTGCATGAAATATATTTGTGTAAGTTTTATTCTTTCCACATACAATCAACGAATGAAACTCCCGTCCAAAGGACATTGTGAACTCCACGTCCGTAGATAGTTTTAAAGTTATTTAAAAAGTTCTTAACATTCCATGTTTTGTTTTATAGATTTTTTTTAATTTCAGATGCATATGAAGATGATTCACTGCGTCGGCCGTCGATTAAAACTATGCACCACTTATACTCTCAATCGACGAGAAATGTGCCATCATCGTCATAGGTGTCCGTAGGGGTGTCAGAGGCGGCACATGCCCTTCGAGAACATGCAAAACAATAGCAATATGAATAAAAACGGGTATATTTTGGCAATTTACCATGGTTTTGCCCCCATCCACCCCGGACAATTCACCCAGACGACCATGATAGTCGTTGTATGTGTGTATATTAAAACCATATTTTAGGGACTATGTCTTAAAAGTGGATTCAAAGGTCAATTGCTAAGTAATACTTTGCTATAAAAGCTGTTTCAAGGTCGGAGATATACTTGTATGTACACCAGTCTTTCCTAATTCAAACTAATAGAGATGGAAACCGTGTGCTAGCCAATACAATTTTTTTCAAGCAGTTTATTCATGGTGCAAAAGGACAAGTCTTCCATCTAGCTTTCGTGCAGATTGTGACCTTTGCGTATTATATCTGGGCCAAATCATTCATGTTTTTACGTTTCTACTAATTATATACGATTTCCTTTCTTGCAGGGAAAGTGGAAATTATTGAGAGTCGGCTAAGGCCAGAACGAGCGAAGAAAAATTATGCCTTGCATAAGAGCTTCATTCTGCAAAATCTCAGTAAGAGGCAGTATAACAAAGGAGAGGGCGAGGATGACTATGAATCTGATGAACAAGAACTGGCAAATTTGGGACAGGAAATGCTGTTAGGGGATGATGATAGCCCCACTTATCACCCTCAAAATACGAAGGGATTAAACAAACCAAGGAGAGAAGCGAAAAATGGACAGGAGCGTTCACTTTCTTTAAAAGAAAATAGTTCCAGTGGGTCGAGAGAAAGCCCTTCGTCAGGGAAGTTGTCTGAATGCTCCGAGAATGGTGAGAAGACAGAGGATGGCAATACATCAAATCGACTTCGGCAAGTTAGTAGAACAGAAGAAGGAGCCGATAGTCAGGTAACTAACTCGTGGTAGTCAAGCTTATATATGCTCACGAGCAACCCGGAGTTCTTGTTGCTTTAAAGCAACAGTTTTTTGTAATTAAATTTCTCACAATAAGGCCCCTAGACTACTAAATATAGAGGGCTATTAAGATTGACGGTCTTAGCAATAGTACCTGTAGAAACAGAGTTGCTATTGTAGAGTCCGCGGTATTTAGTGACTAAGGGACAGAATTAGAGAGTAGCAGTACTGGACAAGAATCTGCCAGGACAAGTAGAGGCCCAACACTCTGGAACGTTTGAAGGAAATAGCAAGTTGGTGGCGGAAGAGGTTATAGCGCCTAAACAGCGATCTCAGAGGGCAGTAAAGGTTCCAGCAAAGAAGGGTGCTGATCGAAGGGTTGTAGAGTAGAAAAATATGCAAAAGGATAGGGAAATGTGCACAGGGTCTGTCGTCTTGAAATGTAGAAGGATTATAGAATTATGTAATAAAGTCAAGTAAGATCAGCTCGTGTCAACGAATCAACTGAGTAGGATAATAAAGGGGACTTCGTTGTAGTTATGCTAGAGCTGAGGAAATATGCATATTCAATGATAGGGATACAATTTATGTGATGAAAAGCGAAGATGTCAGTAGTGACTATCGATGTTTGTATTTGGTCATTATTAAATCACTGCGGCGTTCTCTTGAACTGAAAATAGACGCAATAGGCAAGTCATTTGGTAGGATTTAAAAACCTCGATCATTTCGGTTTAAAGAACTCGGACTTAGATTGTGGTTGTGAAAATGTTGAGAAGCTGCCACAGTCGAGTTTTATTTCATAGCCATGAACAGTAGAAATAAGTATGTCCTACTATGACTGTTTAGTTTAAAAGTTTGCGAATCTTAATCTTCCTTGAAACCTATTACTTTGTATTCAACTGAAGAATTTAATCAACAGGTATAGCTCCTTTAGCAGTGTTGAGTTTTACTTTAGCACGGTATGACTTGAAAAATACGGATAGATTGCAACATTGTTTCGTAGGTTGTCAGTTTCATATCTCAACTTTTACGTTCCAAGAAGTAAAGAAGAAACAAACTCATTTTATCTGTTTATATTATGAAATCATCTTAACTCGAAGAAATTTCAAGAGAAATATATATTACTATAGCAATATCATATAAGGTATATCAACATTGCAGATCAATCATGGAAGCTGCAAGTATGCGAGACCGTGAAGAGGCTTAACTTATAAGACTGGAAAAGTTCAGTTCAACACTCTTGAGTACAGAGATTAGGATCCAAAAGCTTCGCAATACGAAGATGAAAAAAGGTGAATATGGTCGGTACTGCACCTCAAAGAGGGAATCTTAATAACCAGCTACACCGCTATGGTAATCGCTGACTCTTCTGTTTTGAATTGCGACAATCCTTTTGTTTTCCCTGTTATCCCCAATAACAGTGTGTATGTGCGAAGGCGGTTTCCGTAGGCTACTTCGAACATGTTGCCTCATCCTTTATTGTTTCTCAGAGTTGATTAGGTTAGGCGACCAAAATTTCATTTCCCCATGTAGACACATACGGAATGACATTTGGGAACCAGGGCGTATATATGATCACTTTCCTGAGCTATCAAATATTCGCTGTCGCTAAAAACGAGCCTTGAGCTCCTTACTGCTGTTTTTGAGAAAGTGAAAATTATGTAACTTACATAGTTCAGGGGTTCTCAAGACAGCGAAGTGAAGAAGTCTCTTGCGTTTTGCTATCAAATGTTTCTCGCCGAGCGCCAAGTGTGCCAGTAACGGAACAATGTGCTGCAGTGTTGAGTGACGTAAAACCTTCTATTATCGGTCTTTCATAGGCCTCGGCACCAAGACGGCCAAGAGGTAGGCCAAAAGGGTCAAAAGACAAAAGGCCGCGTCAACCCAAAGGTTACCGTGAATTGGGATTGTCAGCTCGTCTTGGACGTTGCATGGTATGTACATTTAATTTTATGTAGCATTATCCGCAGAATTGTATCATTTGCCATTTCATTTTCAACGTATTTTACTATTGGTCAAAAGTAGCATATCATATCTGTAAAAACACAATGGCAGGTTCAAGGAGATAAACCGAGTATATGATGCAGATTATTTGTGTGTATATATGTTACAGGCATTTCCTGAAATCGGGCATTACACGTAATGACGGAAAATTTCAGGCATTAGGCGTAATGACTAATTCACTCAGTCATTAATCGTAATGACTGAAATTTTAATGTTAATAGTACACTAAGTGCCTGGAATAGTTTAGACAACAAGTGTAATGATTTGAAAGGAAAAGTAGGAAATTGATCTATCAATAGTCTTTTGTAAAGAGAGACTAGTCAGAGATTACTCAGTCAGAATTTTACGTCGTTTACATAATGAAATGAGTTAGAGGTTTCGATAAACATGAGCCACGATGAAGCTGTCGCAGCAGAAACCAAGTGACAATGAAAATTTGGACGAAAGAGAATGACACAAAGTGTATGAGAAATGTAACAGGCATTTGATGCCTAGAGCAAGGTGCAATCAAAACGATGGTTGATCAAAGGGCAGGACTTCAACCATCTTCTTTCAAGTCCGGACATGGATACTACATCCGGAGAAAGTAAATGATAGCAAATTAATGTATTTAGTATTTTACGTGGAAAACCATTTATCGTATAGCGTTCTCATGGTTTCACACCCCCCCCATGATTCTGGGGGGACCTAACTTTTTGAAATGTCTTATTTTATGGGGGGACCTACAATTTTGGAAAAAAAGTGAGGGCAGGCCCATCATCGTGCGGACTGATGTGACAAAACTCATCGAGGCGCACCAGGGCATATCGCCCAGCCGGGCGGCTTCTGCGGCGGCTTTGTATTCTTCCTGTGCCGAGATCGTTTCGATCCACAGCACATCCGCGCCACCGGCTTTCAGCCCTTCGGCCTGCTCGTGGAAAATCTCCACCGCCACCTCATGGGTCAGCGGGCCCATCGGCGCCATGATGTCACCCGTCGGCCCCATGGAGCCTGCCACCACAACCGGGCGGCCCGCGGCATCTGCAACCTCGCGGCCGATCTCGGCGGCGATCTTCGACAATTCAAACGCGCGATCCTGTGCATCATGCAGTTTCAGGCGTGAGGCGTTCGACCCGAAGGAGTTGGTCAGAAACAGATCGCTCCCGGCCTTCACCGGGCCTTCGTACAGCGTCTTGATCCGGTCGGGATGATCGACATTCCACAATTCCGGCGCATCGCCGGAGCTCAGCCCCATATTGAACAGCTGCGTGCCTGTCGCCCCATCGGCCAGAACCCAGTCGCGGGTCGCAAGCATGTCGGTCAGGGCGTTTGAAGAGGAGGGCATGGCATATCCGTGATTGCTGAAAACGAGTCATTAAACTCGGGCATCTGACGCGCATGCCACACCCCAGATGATGATACAAATTCATAAACAGCATAATGATTATGAATTCGATGCAAAACAGCGATCCCGAGATGTCTCAAGATCGCCGCATAACGCTTTGTTTTGGCGAGATTTACTCGTCGATTTCCGTCATGATCTGAGCCTTGGCCTCGGCCATCAGCTCTTTCATCTTGTCGCGGATCGTTTCCTCATCCGCCTTGTCGCCCAGATCGCCCGCGACCTTGCGGTAGACATCGTCATCGCCAGCCTCTTCGAAATCGGCCTTCACAACCTGTGCCGCGTAAGTCTCTGCCGCGTCCCCAGATTGCCCCATCAAACCCGCGGCCCAAAGCCCCAGAAGCTTGTTGCGGCGCGCCTCGGCCTTGAACTGCATCTCGGCGTCATGGGCGAATTTGTTCTCGAAAGCTGTTTCGCGATCGTCGAATGAGGACATGTGGGTCTTCCCGTCAAAGATTTCGTTACCCTTGATATGCCCCCCCAAAGCCAGCGTTACAAGAGGACAAAGAGCCTCAACTTGTCTGGCCAGGTCTTGTAGCCTATACGGCCCTCAACGCCGGAGAACGGCTGAGTCCCCAACGGACAGGAAAGAGAGCCCATGGCGCGGCGCAAGAAAATCTACGAAGGCAAGGCAAAGACGCTTTATGAGGGCCCCGAGCCCGGCACGCTGGTGCAGTATTTCAAGGATGACGCCACCGCGTTCAACGCCGAAAAGCGCGATGTGATCGAGGGCAAGGGTGTCTTGAACAACCGCCTGTCCGAGTTCTTCATGACCGGTCTCGGCCAGATCGGCGTGCCGACCCATTTCCTCAAGCGCATCAACATGCGTGAACAGCTGATCCGCGCAGTCGAGATCATCCCGCTCGAGGTGATCGTGCGCAATTATGCGGCCGGCTCCATGGCCAAGCGTCTCGGTCTGGAAGAGGGCACGGTTCTGCCACGTCCCATCGTGGAATTCTCCTATAAAAACGATGACTTGGGCGACCCGCTGGTACCCGAGGAATATATCATTGCTTTCGGTTGGGCCTCCCAGCAGGACCTCGATGACATGGTGGCACTTGCGCTGCGGGTGAACGATTTCCTCTCTGGCGTCATGTATGGTGTTGGCATCAAGCTGATCGATTTGAAGATCGAGATGGGGCGTCACTATGAGGGTGATTTCCAGCGCCTCATCGTCGCCGACGAGATCAGCCCCGACAGTTGTCGGCTGTGGGATATCGAGACCGATCAAAAGCTCGACAAGGACGTGTTCCGGCGCGATCTGGGCTCTTTGACGGACGCCTATACGGAAGTGGCCAACAGGCTAGGTGTCATGCCAAAGAACGCGGCTCCGATGACGAAGCCCACCTTGATCAACTGATGCTGCGGGACTTGCTCAGACGTCTTCTGGGTGGGTCGCGCAAGCCCATGATCATGGGCAGCCCGGCGGCCAATCAGCTTGTGCGGCGGGAAATGATGAAAAGCGGCGATGATGGAAGCGCGGTGCGTCTGGTACGCCACCTTGCGCAGCCGAGAACCGAGCGCAGCGCGTCGCAATACGAGGTTTTTGAGTTTCTGTCCGGTTTTGACCTTGTCCTTTCGGAGACAGGCTTTCAAAACGGCATCATTGCAGAGCATCGCAGCGAAGTGGCCTCCGAGGCGTTTGATACCTTCACCTCGCTTCTGTTTGATGAATTGGACGCAATGGGCTGGCGCTATGACGGCTGGGAATGCGGGATCGTGAAAGGCTGAGAGGCCGGGGAGAGCAGAGATGAAAGCACGGGTGCACGTGATGTTGAAAAACGGGGTTCTGGACCCTCAGGGCGAGGCGGTGCGCCATGCGCTCGGTTCGCTGGGGTTCGAGGGCGTTGATTCCGTGCGGCAGGGCAAGGTGATCGAGCTGGATCTGGCCGATGGCACCACCGAGGCCACGGTGAAGGAGATGTGCGAAAAGCTGCTCGCCAACACTGTGATCGAATCCTACCAGATCGAGCTGACCTGATGCGCGCCGGTGTCATCGTCTTTCCCGGCTCCAATTGCGACCGGGATCTCGCCGAGGGCTTCAAGGCGGCTGGCTTTGACGTCAAAATGATCTGGCATAAGGAGACCGCGCTGCCCGATGGTCTCGATATCATCGGTGTTCCGGGTGGTTTCTCCTTCGGCGACTACCTGCGCTGCGGGGCCATCGCCGCGCAATCGCCGATCTCGAAAGCCATCGTCGCCTTCGCCGAAAAAGGCGGTCATGTTCTGGGCATTTGCAACGGCTTTCAGATCTTGTGTGAAACCGGCCTTCTGCCGGGTGTTCTGATGCGCAATGCGACCCTGAAATTTGTCTGTCGCAGCGAAGAATTGCAGGTCGCAACCACCTCAAGCCCGTTCACGAACCTCTACAAGTCCAAACAATCAATACATATTCCGATTGCCCACCATGATGGGAACTTTTCCGCCGATGCCGATTTGGTGACCCGTCTGAACGACGAGGATCGCGTGGCGTTTCGCTATGTCGACAACCCGAACGGCTCGGTTGACGATATTGCCGGTGTTTTAAGTGAAAACCGGCGGGTTTTGGGGATGATGCCGCACCCGGAACGGGCGGTGGATGTCGCTCAGGGCGGGCAGGATGGCCTCCTGATGTTCAAGGCTCTGAGCGAGACCCTCGTAGCGGCATAATTCCGCCGAGAGCGAACTTGAGCGCCTGAGAGCAAGCGCCTAGAGTCGCCGCATGGAACGGAAAC
>JAAAKM020006971.1:69176183-69249673 GCA_010016025.2 Alatinidae sp. Z8VKAUB7J3 | reverse complement strand
ATTTTCTGCTACGCTTATTTTTATTTATTTCCTGGATAGAATAAAAGTACTGAGAATTTAGAAAACGTGAGGTGACTCTTGTGTAATGTACAGATGTTAAGTAATAGTCTGTTTACTTCAAATAAAACCCTAGCTTGATGTTGATACGTTGATGTGTTATACGAATCCAAAGCGTGTACCTGCGTATATTAACCTTAGAAGTGATATCCTTTCTCTCAGAATTGTACTTGGGCACCGTCCATGTACCAAGTAGAGAGTACCTATATGAAAGCGTATGGTCGACGTTTCTGAGCAGTCTGTAAGTTTCCGGGATTGAAGCAACTCACGACTTCTGTGTACCCTGACTCAAGTCTTTATTTGACGTGGTGAAAATCCTTCCATATTCGTGCGAAAATTCCGTGAATGTCGATTGTTGCGTTTGATCTATCTTAATGACCAGCACTTAAATCTTAATGTTTATATCAGTGACGAAACTGGCTCATCGAGGGCAGGACAGAGTATATCATCATGACATTTTAAAGGGGGTGGCACTATTTTTCTTAACTTTATTTCATAGAGACAATACCCAACTAACTGATAAGACCATATGGATCATTGAGAGATGGAAAACTTTCACAAGGGAGACGTAGTCCCTCTTTGGCCACCCGCTCCCGCCCAAGCTTCGAGCCTGGTATTTCATAGACATATGCGTTCGTGTGTATCTGTGTACGTGCGCACAAGACTACAATTTAAGGGCAACAAATCTTAGAATTGTATTTTTCCATTTGTTGTGTTACGCCAATCGAATAAATAGATAGCAGCTAGCCCTTACGCATTTACGTGAATATTTGTATGTAATAATAACACCTTGTTAGTAGGTATCACAATATAATGCTAACTCTATATTTTCAAAACACCACTCGACATTTTTGGATTCTATCATCAACCATTATATTGTGGATGTTCCAGTTCTAGCATTAGCATTTTACTACGTTCATCATAGGCATCATCATCATCATCATCATCATCATTATCGTCATCGTCATTATCATCATCGTCGTTTTCATCATAATTAATATCATCGTCATCATTATCATTATTAGCAAAAGCGGCAGTTTTTTACGACCACTATTGGATGTTTCTATCTGTTTCTATTTTCGAGGGCCAGAACTAGTTGAAACCATTTCGTCATTATTGTTATTGATTGTTGTTATCTGACATAAGTATAAACACTTTTTCATATATCTACAATGTATATATGTATATATTTGTATATGTATATAAGTAGATACACCAACTTTATTTAATCCTTTTACGCTTCCTGATCTCCTTAAAAATTCGATTCAATTTACAAATTTGTTAATTCGAATTTGCGACTTCATTCAGGAAAGATGTGTGATTTAGAGGCTCCCTGTACAAAAGGTTGTTTGTCACATTTAAAGAACATCACAAAAATAAAATGGCTTGTGTAATATGCATCCTACCATAGTTTAATTCTGTCCCATGCATGCAAATCAAGTTGCCTTCCTTATTCTCAAAGAGGTTTTAAGTCTTACTTGGCTGCAAAAACAATTCGTATTTATATCTACGAGCACTCAATTGTAACTATGCCAATTGACTTGACCAGAGGAATCTATCTGCAATATAATTCCTGTTTAAAGGTTGTATCTCGACAAAAAATTTTACCATAGAACGAGTGTTCAAACTATTTATTACCAAGATAGACATTTAGTACTAACTGTAGACTACATAAGGTCTATAATGTTATAGCTTCAATTACTTACATGGCAATCTCTTTCTTGTAACTGGCGTCGGGGCGATCCTGTTTGGAATTACCAGGACATTTTGTTCTCTGTTGAGCCTTCTATTGAACATTGTGATTAAATTTTAAACCATAACAGTACTAACATCTCCTCAAAAACAAGTTCGAGAGTTCAATTCTTCAGCGACCTCAAGTTTACGACTTGATGTGTTGCTTCATCTCCTACATCCTTTTCACACTTTCCACATAGTTCATGCTTTTGAAAATTCTGTGCTTCTAAAGTAACCAAAGCATATCACAACTTGTAACCTTGGGCTATATCGTGTTTAGAAAATGCCGTGACTTTGTACAAACTACCTGTCACACTTGATTGGTTTAGTTACGTCATGAAGAGGTTCATGTGGCACCTTTGGCGATAAGCGACAAGTAACATAGTAACAAGTGATTACGAGATCGTTAAATGACAATTGCCAACAATAGGTCTTCTCGGGGGATGAATGCAGCCTCGTGATCAGTAAATAGCGGCTGTCATGTTCAAGCTACGAAATGACTGTATGTTACAGCAAGATATAAACTTACATGAATGAGTTTCTTTGTCTCTGTTAAATTTATACATCTTATCTCAGTAATTGTCTGTTTAGTTTGAAACTGTAGATGTCTAAATCATGAAATTAAAACGATTGTTCAGAGTATCAGTAGCTAGTGCTAGATACCTGGATGGACAATTCTGTTTCCAATAACGGGAAGATGGGTAACAGCAAACTATCAGTTTTGGGCCACTAAGAAGGAACCTGAAAAACAAAATTCCTGAGAAATTGTAGTCTTGTTTTGAAGATTGTATTTAAGTTAGATATTGTTTACTCTGATAGTCAGTATTTTGTGACAGATCTCTTGTAATCCGTTTCATGTTATGACGATTACTCGTGAAAGGACTGGCCATCTCTACAAGTGTGTTTTGACATTGTAAAGAGGGTTTGTCATCATGGTGAGAAATAGATATCAGGATAAGGAACTTGATTGAATCACAATATGGTCGCTTCGTTTATTAAATGTTATGCTCTGCTTGATTCACGTCAAACTTGGCAGGCAACAAGGTGAAATTTGTAAGTCAAGTTTTTTTTACTGACGTGACATGTACAATTTTTTGTCACAGGTTTTTCCTTGGTGTTACCGAAGTGAACAATCTTAATCTGCAGTATATTTGAATGGAACGCTTTCATCTCGTAAAAATATTTCCAAGCATCTTATGATGCTATTTGGGTCACGATAATGGTTGCATCTAACACGATTCATGCACGCAAATCATTAGACAATATCCTTCAAGCCATATTCATCATCATTAGTGTGCTCCAGGCTTCTTGTCAGACGAATGAAATGATTGCTTCGTTCCCAAGGCGAGATTTTAGACGGTATCACCAAGCTTAAATCGATCTGCTCTTGAAAGATGGAGTCATAGTTACTGTCAATTTCTGGTGCCGTATTGACGTTAACAATAGCCAAATCAGCAGTGAAAATTGGTAAGGGAAAAGTAAGCTTCTAATGAGACTCTATTGATTGTCAGACTATCATCAATACTTGTGGCATAAACACTTTGGCAATCCTATAGGGTATAATTCACCACTATCATCATCATTTGACTAGCCAGGTGAAGACAACAATTAAGCTTCTTGTATTTATATACATATCCCGTCGGCTACCACTATCTGGCGAGGATCTTATACTGAAAGCAATGTTTAGAATTAAAGTTTAGTTCTTGTACGTTTGCCCTCACCAAAGAAAGACGAATCTCTCTGTGGTACCAGTAAATGCAGCGATGTTTTCAAAGGCCGGGCACGTTTTGCAGCATCTGGCACAAATGACAAGGGAATCCTAGAATACAAAAGGTTGTCTTTATACCGAGCTTCTAAGGAAGTTTCGAAACTGGTATTAATCTAAGAATGCTCTTTTTGGGTTGCAGTAAAAACTGGGACTTTACGTTTTTATCAATACAATGCAGTTTGTTCATAATAAGGATACAGTTATTACAATAAGTATACTTTTCGCTTACAGCTGGTCTAACCTGCAAGGATGGGGAGAACTATTTGACTCTTACCCATTTCTACGTAATGTCTTTTTAAAGTCTCCTTCACTTGTTTTACTCCCCGTTTTCTTTCTAATTAAATTTTGCCTGACATTTTCCAATATTTTGAATCAATCTTACAGCCTTCTTAAAACCCATGTTCGTCTGAGCAGTGTGGAGATTTCCAAGCCATGAACCGCTTTTTAGAGGTGTTTGTATTTCAACATCAGTCACATGGTTAGGTTCCGTTAAAGAGTTGAAGTTACATTAAATAGTCGCTGAGCTCTGTGAGTTTTTGAGAATACAAATGTTTTATGGAAGAAAAGCAAGAATCCTTTTCGACTCTTGGGGTAAAAGATTTATGTCACATTATTTGCAACCGGAAAGGGGCAACATTCCCATCGTATTTTCAGCCCAAATCTTCCTTTTGACTGTTACCAAGAAATCACCACTTAACCATGTTTATTCTAGCTCTCGAAATTTTTGGTATTTGGAAATGTTCACGGTATTTATCGTGTAGTGGTAAAATCGGTCAAACGGAGGCTATGATTAAGTGCTTCTCTAGCCAAATATATGAAGACTGTGCTGAAAACCTGTAGTTAGTTGGGTAATCCGATAGTTGGAGAGGGAAAGGCCTTGAGGCGAGAGAGTAGTTACCTCACTGGTTATGTTCTTGTACAAATCTTCGTGTCCCTTGCAAAATCACATCCTTTACTTTGTTGATGATAATGTAACATATTAACGTAGTTTCCCGTAGTTTAGTGGTACCGCATATTAACTAATTATTACTTAATCAAAAGAATTGTTGATGTATAGGAGTTCACATAACAATCCTTGGTTTCACATGCCAGCTTTATTTACTTTCAAAATTAGCAGTCGGATACGGAAAATGGAATAATAAATGTTGAATTTTGAAGACTATTATAGTTAAGGTTACTATCATGCAGGGACAAATAATCGCCTTAAACTTACATTTTGATGTAGCAGGTGTCCGCGATAAGGTTTCTAACATGCACGAGCGAGCATTTGTCAATTGCAAATATCCAGTGCGAAAATATAGATAAAACCAGTAGCCACTGATACAAGAGAAAAAAACTATAAGTTATAGATGTGTGGGAACCACCACTTCCCATAATTCCGAGGAGCAATCTATCCACCCCAACAAAATAACTTGCGTATGTTCTTAGCCACTTTTCCTTAGTAGTTCCCTTCCCGTGCACCAATCGAGCCATCTTTCGTCTTCTTCGACTTAATAAAGAACGGTTACGAATGACATAAACGTTTATTACTCATCCCTGTCTTTTTATAAATTGGTATCTTTAAATTGGGCTTAGAAATTCTTTAACTTGAGAATAATAAAGTTATTCGGGAGTTATATATTTCGACGTCTGACTTGTTAGAAGTGTTCACATGGTCCAGCGATGATACCATTGCTCAAAAGTACGTAACTTCTCATTTAATATGTTCTTAATATTCACAAACTTCCATGAGTGTACTGATATCAGGCTCAGATTGGTCTGGATGAATTCCAAAAGTCATCTTCTTTGCACTGTACACTGGAAATAAAGCAATTTTTTTATTCTAAGCCGAAAAACAAAAGTCACTTCCAATTTGAACAACCTGAGAACTAACGAGATCAAAGCCAATCATAGTTACAAGTCCGTTTGCTATTGCATTATCTTAATTGTTTATCTACGGGGAATCTACAATTTAAAATCTGCATTTCGGAATAAGGCAGCTGCCTGCAAAAATCCTTCGCAATTCAATGTCACAATGCGGTCAATAGAAATACGGAGTTTTTACCTGGCACACTTCCTCAATAAAGCAGACATGTGTAACTGGATCCCTCTTCTTGGCAAGAACTTTTTCCAAGTGATAAACCTATAAAGAAATAATTCACTTTAAATCTCAAAACAACAAAGATGCGTACTTCCCCTACCTTTCTGTAGCAGGAAATCGGTAAGTCAGTAGGATAAACGTATTATTGAGATAGATTTGGGAGGGGGTATAATAGTTTGTAGGGGTTGAGATACCTTGAAACTACGGAGGGACAGCGTGAAAGCAGTGGACAAGCTATAAGCAGAATGTCTGAACAGGGAGGTGTACCGCAGGAGGGAGCAGGTATTCTCATGGAAACGTCTTTAAACAAAATAATAAGACTTTACTTCCGTTGCCGCAACACTGAAGTATTCCTAAGTATTCCTCGTATTCTTTCCCTATGCATGCATATTGTAAGGATCACTTTTTAGAGAGAGGAAGCATACCTTTTAGAAAATTTGTTGTCAAGGATATTGCAATTAATTAAAATTTATACCACTTGTTAAAAAATCAGGAGATTTATGTAACCCACCTACAATTAGGCAACCTACTCAATTTTGAACCTTTTACGTGTCTTTATCTATATTACGTTTCACCAAGTACTACTTCAAAATTCACCTTTCGCTAATAACTTTAAGTCCATTTAAACGATGAATTGAAAGCGAACTACTTAAAGATAATCAAGACTAAATTTAATCTTTCTTCAGACTAGATTACACAAAGTAAGAAAAACGTGACAGCACTGTCTGTTTGAAATTTAATTGTGCAAAAGATTCGATATTTTCAGGTCTAAATCTATTTTTGCCACGAATAAAATATGACAGTACCTCACATGGTTTACAATATATCCATTACCATTTGGGGGGTCTAACAAATCTTTGGCCATCCTAGAAACCCATGGGTGGGCCTTAAACCCCCTCCATATCCACTGGTCACCTCCACAGTTGATACTACCGTCTCTATTTTAAAAATCATAAGCTAACAGGAAGTCCCGAATGTAGGCCTTGGGATTATAAATCTTCAAAAGCATTTTTGGTAGGCATATTCGAGGGGGGTCTTCACACGGGGAATTCTGCCCGCTCGGCATCTTGTGACTGACTCAAGTTAGTACTAGTGGATTGGCTAAACACTAGCGGCGCAATTCGTACGCGTAAAATCTCGGCTGCATACGTAATGGGGACAAGAAAGAAAAATATTAGGTAAGTCTCAAAACGTCTGGTCAAGTTGCATGGTCTGCCATATTTAATAGGTAACCATTATACAATCTGTTTCATGGTAGGATAGTCGACGTCTAGCAACCCATTTGCACTAGGATAGCTAGCGACTAGTAACCACCAAAACCAATCACTAAAACTTTCAATTTCAAACTGTTAAACGTAGCCTTAGCCCTTAACACGGCTGAAATGAATCCTTGTGTGATGCAACTCTACGCAAACAGCTTGACGTAATTGACTGATGATATCGAATGAAAAGCTCAACGGTGAATAAACAGGACCACGAGGAATCAAAAGCCGTCCTCCGTTGTTGCAACGTGATGTGCTAGCCATTACACCGTGGTCCCATACCATTGAGATAGAGACATTTGTCCTGGCTGACGTCACTACAAGCTTAAGAGTGTTAAAAACACTCTCTTTCAGCATTTGAAAGATTAGGAACCACGATTTGTAGAACTGTAATTAGTGAGTACACGATTATTCTAATAAGCAACTTGATTTTTGGGCTAGACATCGAGTTGGTTAATTTGAAGTCTGGAACGAATACTGAAATTGCGCAATTAGTTGTTCACTGTTTGTACAATAGTGTTAGTTTTCAACATAAAATAAGTACTGCTATGACCATAACTGTCAATCGCAACAATATTTATTTTGCTTTCTGACGCGACTAAAAGGTCAGCGTCAATCTCGAGTATCTTATGTAGACGAATGCATTTTACTTAAATCAATATACTAGAAAATGCACAGTGAAAAGTTTCAAGTTTCTTGCTATACCAAAACGTCCGTGCTTGTGTTGCTTAAAACTTTTCTTTCAGCTCCGTTGCTTATAAAGGAGCTGCTTACAAAAACAGGGCAGTCAAGTACCCTATTTCCTCCAATAACGGCCGCCCTCTATCAAACGGCGCCCTACTAGCCGAACATTTGTAATAAACCCCCCCTGTAATAAACGCTGGATCTTAAAAAGTGGCGACTACTAAAAAACTGACTGAACAAGAGATAACAAATAGTTTATACTACTTTTACTTGTTTTCTTATCAACAAATTCTTCCCAGACTAAAGATAAAAATGATTATTGCTTTTTCCGCTTCAACAGTTTGTCATGAAGAATTTTTGCACAAATTTTCATCGATTGATAACATTTTTAATTGTATAAAACCGACGCCCTTGTTAAACGCCCCCTCTTTTAGACACCGCATCCAAAAGCTGCAAAACGCCACGGCGTTTATTAGAGAAAATACGGTACGTAAGTTGAACAGTAACTCGATTGAAGAATACATAGAACTCTATACATGAATACACTTGTATTTAACATGCGCCTTACACATAGTGAGAAGTTGGTTTGGGTTGTATTCGCTTCGTCAAGCAAACGATAGCATTCTCGATGCCATACTTGCGTTCAACTGCCTTTCCGAACCCTTAAAAGCATTCGAGGCTCTTAAGGTAAAACACCCTCTACAGCCATTTCTTGAAAATCAAGGACTTTAGGTAAAAGCAGCAGTTCGGAAATGTTAGTTAAACCCTCAGAGATATGTTTCGGTCCAAGCCTTTGTAAGAAATAACGAACACGGCAACGCAAAATTTATTAGCTACACCTGGTTTAGCTTGGTGTGGCTTGGTTTCTTTGACTTGGTTTGGCTTGGCTTGTGCTTGGCTTAACTTGGTTTGTGCTTGGCTTGTGTTGAATTGGTTTGGCTTGGTTTGGCTTGGTTTTGGCTTGGCTTGGCTTGACTTGGTTAGCTTGGTTAGCCTTGGTTTGGCGTGATTTGGCTTGGTTTATTTGCCTTGGTTCGGCTTGGCTTGTGCTTGGCTTGACTTGGTTTGATTTGGCTTGTGTTGACTTGGTTTGACTTGGTTTAGCTTGGTTTGCCTTGGTTTGCCTTAGTTTGCCTTAGTTAGGCGCAGATTGGCACGATTTGAAATTTCACAATTTGTTGTTGTAGTAAGACTGTAAAGCATTTCTTTCTCTCCTTACAATTCAACACGCATCAGGACCCTGTTGTCAACTATCAGGCGGGAAATTCGAATTATGTACCAAAATTTCTGACGCCATACGTAATGTTAGCTTACCTTTTCGCATAAACTAAAAGTATCGTTCATCAACTGTTCCATTCGCGTCCACAATGCAGCTCTCCAAGCTGCAGCATTCCCTGGGGCTGGAAGGGAGGTCCTGCCAGGACCCTGACTGGGGCCTTTAAAAGATTTAAGATACAACATCAATTGTCAACATATAAGCAAAATTCAATACAATCGAAAATACGCAAAGTAGAGTAAGAATGTAAGTACAAAAGTAATTAAGAAAGAAAAAAGAATCAGTTCAACAGTCAATAGAGAAAATAGGAATAAAACAAATCGAGAACGAATACAAGACCAAAGAAAATAAATACTGAAGAAAATTATTGAAAGAGTTAACGAAAAGAATCAACATAGTTTAAAAGGAAAAGAAAAAAAGGAGCATAAAAAGTCATAGTTAAATAAACAAACAAATGAATCAGAGATAGAGAATAAATAAAAATGAAAAAGAAGACAGAACTCGAGGAAAGAGGCGCAGGACGTAAAGGATGCTGAACACGAGAAAAAGGAAGAAAGGGGAGAGAATAACAAAAACTAAGAATGAATAAAAAGGAGTACATGACTAAGACGAAGAAAGAAACTGGTTTCCTGAAAAATTACCGGATGCCATGCGAATGAAGAGGGGAAGAAAACTGGGAATCAAAAAACAACAAGGGATAGATAGGTAAAATTAGGAAGAAGAGTGTATAATAGCTAATGGGAATTGCCAAAAATCACATCGAACTGTGTTGCAATGACTGTCAATGAAATAAAAATGGCTCTACAATTTAATTAATTATATATTACAAAGTAACTGAGATTCGGTTTGTTGGTTCAGTGTAAACACAAAGGGTACGAAAACCAAGCCTAATTCTGAGGAAAAATTTAATACTCTGAAAAGTGGTGCTTGAAGCACAACAATGCTGTTTCGTGTTATTGATATTTTCCAAAATACCTCGTCCCACTAAGCAAATATATCGGCTATCATTATTCCCTCGACCAGAAGAATCTTAGATGTCGTCTGATTTTACGCGAAGGTAGGTCTTGTTTTACCTAGCTTGATCCCTCTACTTCCTTCAGAGTCTCCTCCATGTTGCCACTTCCACAGCTTGGTAGTCCACAAGTACCTGTGATTCGCTTACGTCTTTTTTTTCCAGTGAAAATATTACGTCAGTTTAAGCTCCTTCCTTACCGCTAACGTGTTCCATCCAAAACACATCCCGGCTATCCTAGCTTGCTACTTCGTCTCTCGGAGATACTTTTACTGGAACACATGCAACAGTCCCCCTTTTTATGTACTGAAATCTTTCAAGAAAAAAATCTCCATGGCGATCGATTTAAACTGGTAAGATCAGAGGTGGGCGAACTGAAAGCCGCGGGACAAATCCGGCCGATTGGTCTTTTTAATCCGGCCCGCCGAGGATTGGTGCGGAATTAAGGTTTGAGGTGAACGATTGCACTCATTTCATTTTCACTTGTAATGCCAAGCATTTCAACAACTGGTGGCCCAGTAGGCACAGTCACTAGATTTTGTAGAGCCTGGGCACCGGAAGAATGAGAGAGAGAGCCATTTTCAAATTCGCTTTTCTGGCTAAAATGGGTGATCAACAACAATGTTCTCATCAAAAAGTATGTTACTAATTTAATGCTTTTTTTTGCTTATGTTTGGTATGTATTGTTAACAAATGCAGTTCTTTATATGCATCGTATCTTGTGCTAGACCGGCCCGTCTGTCAAATTTTAGAAGTCAATGTAGCCCCCAAGCCAAAACGTTTGCGCACCCCTGGGTATGATGTTCATATACACTTTGCTTCTACGTACCTTGAACCATGGCAATCTGTTGCGTATCAAGAGACTGCCGAACTTTATCTTGGAAAAGTGCAATAAACTCAGCAATGGAGCCATCCACTTTATCTTTCAATAAACCAAGATTGTGGAATACTTGAAGTGCCACACCCGTTTGTGTCTGATTCTAAGAGAAAAACAAACACGCTATAAAAATAAATTCAATCTCTTAGGTACTTTTAATTACATACGGAGATGGGTGGTGGAAGGAGACCGCTGCAAGAAGCAAAGAAGTCCTTTCAAGTCCTCATATAAGCAAAGGTATTAATTAAAGTCAGTATACAGAGACAGCACACACTCCGATTGCTTTAATGAAATGATTTCAGCGGATAGCAATGTTATAGAGACATCAAGTAGCAACCACAAAGAGACAATATGCAATACAAAGTACACAGTTTAGTAAAACACAAAACGTGGAAACTTTATTGACAACGTTTCGTCTCACAGACTTCGTCTGGTCACTACTGAAAATTGGCTAAAGAAGTGACCTGAAGAAGTCTGTTAGACGCAACGTTGTCAATAAAGTTTCCACATTTGGCGTTATACTTATCATAACTTGTCGGTGGACTATTAACCTTTCATTCAATATACAGTTCATTATTTCATAATCTAACTGTGTGACTGTATTTAAATATCCTGATTTTAGAAGCTACTCTGAAACAACTCTGTCTAAAGTATTGAACGTTAAGAAGTATCTTGTGGGGCGAAAACGGACGCTAACGATGTCCAAAGTTGATTTCTAATGTGCCTTGACCATTTGAACTACGACGACCTTTGGTTTGAAACAAAGTAAGCTATTTACGAACTTTGACGGAAGAAAATTCTTAGAGAACCAATCAGTGTGTAGATGTGCATCAGCATCGGAGCATGTAGTTGATGCAACATGACCGAAGAAAATTCTCTTTAAGACCTCCGCGTATCATTCCACTATCGTAGAAGCGTTTAAGCAAAGTCCGTCGATAATTTACAGAGACCCGGATTTAAGTATTAGTTAGAGGGAAGAGGGGTTAAGCTCTGCTCCACTATCCCCTTTAATCGTCTTTGTAATACAATGGCATTATTGTTCCACTACCATGAGTACCTGCATCTTGCTTTAGAAGTTCCACGTACGTTTGTCCTCTTCGTTTTCTTGTGTGGCAACCACGAACTGACTATGGGTTGGTTCCCATAGGATACGCCTTTTGACGCTCCTCTACAGGTGGTAGCGATAGTGCTCAGATAACTGTATTTGCCTTACATCCATTTTGTTTCTTAGAGGATAATAGCCACCTTACAATATAGTACTGATAGTATTGGTCCAACAGTTTACAGGGATTTCTTTCGACAGCATCTAGGTGCAGAAAACACTAAGCTAATGTCCAACCTTGCATTGCGAGGAACATTTATAAAAATCCACAAAACAAGTTAAGGTTACGGCCTCGTCACAAAAACGAGGCTTAACAATAAACGTACCACTACGGGATTGGTTAGGAGGGATGCATAACCATTACTGAATGTTAAATAAGGGGCTTACTTGGACAGATAACAGACTTCTTCAAGAGAAGCTTTCGAAATCAGTTGAACGAACACTGGAAATCGTCAGTTAGAAACTAATTTCCAACCATAAGTGAAACTCTAAATGGTCCAGAAAAACTTAAAGAACAATGCAATAACGTTGTGATCACTTTGCTATTGCGGTGTGTAAAACAAACTTACCTGAGCCTCTAGTCCTTGTTTTAGCATGTCATTTGCCTGCTTCTCGATGTTTCGTTTCACGTCTTTTATCATTGCAATGTCTTCCTCGACAGCCTGAAAGAAATGGAGATCTTACTCATGACTAAATATTTACAGATGCTCAGAGTCATAAAAATTTTTACGAAGGATTAACGATCAGTCTCATCCCTAACTCATTCATCAGAAATGCAACATTTAAGACACTTGCCCCATTCTAAATTTCAAAGAAATGATAATTAAACCTCTTACAAGATAGGAAAGGACTTTATCTTTGACGATTATTTATTGTGAAAATAGACATTAAACTATAGGCTACCGACATAAAATGTCTTGAGTGGACACGGTTGCCACAAATATCATTTGAAAACGAAAAAGGTTGGTGGATATTTTTTTTAAAATCTACTCTTACAGGTTATGATGGATTTTTAATATTAGACGTGGAAAGTTTGGTCGTCTGTTTTGAATGTACGTAAATGTGCTCTATGAAGGAATTATCAAGCAAAGAACTCCATAAGAGACTAAAAGTCATCAACCATTTCGTACTAAGCATGCCAACAAATCATTCAGGGGACTGGTGCCTAGGACGTAATAAAATTTCGGCACATTCTAAGAAGGCAAAGGTTAGATACAAGTCCCCATTCACCAACCTCACATTCCTAGTTCATGGTGTTCTCAACGTAAACGATCAACGATCAACAAAATGGTAAGCTTACTTACGTAAATGCCTGACAGGTCGACTCCCTCAAGCACATACTCTGTAATCGAAACAAACAAAAGAGTGATGAAATATTTCAACATCGGCAACTTGGAAAATATAGCACAGAAGCATGAAATCATGGGTGAGTGAGTGAGTAGGTGAGTGAGTCAGTGAGTGAGTCAGTGAGTGAGTCAGTGAGTGAGTCAGTGAGTCAGTGAGTCAGTGAGTCAGTGAGCTGACGTTAGTACTCTGAGGAGTGTCTGACGAAAAAAGCTTTTAAGTACATAATGTTTTCGCTATTTCGTGCAATATACATGTGTATATATATAATTCTCAAAGAGTGGAGCATCACCACAATAGCTTGCATATTAACGGCGCTGACCGGATTCGAACCCGGGACCTCATCACTGATCAAGGCTCAAAAGCTAAGGCGGAGATATTTAGTGTCAATCTTTCGCGAATTCTCCTCCAGTCAGTGGGTACAGGGAAATTCATTAATTTAATATTTATTGTGTTTCGGCTTTGAGCCTTCATCAGTGCCAGACATATACATATACTCAGCAGACACATTGCAATTATATATAATTCTCAAAGAAATTCATTAATTAATATTTATTATGTTTCGGCTTTGAGCCTTCATCAGTGCTTCATCATATAATATATATATATTATATTTTAGTGTAGTTTAAAATACATTGAGGTGTTTGTAATTTTTTGAAATTCTCTACGGAGCCTGACATCAACCAGGAGACTAAAAGCAAGCTGCCGTCGGCAAGTCGAAGTATCGAAAATTTTTACAGGAAATGGGAAAGAGAGAAAAGTGGTAGTGAAATGAGGAAGTGTATCGATTGGTTAAAGATAGAAATGATGTCTGTGCTGAGCGGATTAGAGTAGAACGATAGTAAAAGACTTAGAGCGATAAAGAGAGCAAAGAAGAAGATAACACAAGCAGAGGAAGAGGCTCAGAAGAAATTCACGGAGTAAATGCAAAACAATAGTGCCCTAGTTGCTAAATCGATTCACTGGTTGGCCAATGGAAAAACGGAGACATTATAGATATTGTACAATTAAAATCCGTACGAAGCGCAGCAGGCAGGGCCTAATTTAAGGCCGTTTTTCCCACACAGTGTGGTGTTGGAAATCAAAAGTGTGGTATTGGAAAAATAATACTGTGGTGTTGAAAAAACACATGTTTCGTTTTTATATCGTACAGCCAGTGTCCAATACTGTCAATCACAACCTACACCAATCAGTGCATAGTCCGTCCAAGCTCTCAGCGTCTATTGCTTTTTGTAGGTTGTTACTGGCAGGATAATTGGACAAGCAATAAAAAGTGTTGTAAGCATGTTTTAAATAGTTTTCTATTGACAGATCAAAGATGCAAAGGATATCAAACAAACAGAAAAGGGTATTATCAATAGAAAAAGTTTGTGTTTTTTTCAGTGAATCAATGATGTTACTTCCTTTTTGGTGACTTAAGAGAGAGAATGCCAGTTAAATTTTGTTTAAAATTTTATTTAAAATGTTGTTTAATGAATATACCATAAGGTGTTTTTATTAATAAAAAAGTGTGGTGTTGGAATGTTTTCTTAAATTAGGCCCTGACAGCAATTCAGGTGTTTACAAATGTAGTAAGACGTAGCTAAGAAGTGGAAGAACCAAAAAGAAAAGCTGCTTGATTAGCAGACTTTGAAAGAAAATTGAATGAAAAGGAGCTACAGACTCAACTGCAGCAAAGGAGCACTCCAGAGTTGAAGGGGTGAGAGAGGTGATCAAGGCCTTGAAGAATGGGGAAGCAGCAGAAACAGATGTATTCCCAAGTAAAGTCTAGATGAGTTTAGAAGTTGATTATTGGTTAGAAAAAGGTCGTACACTAAGTCTAAAACATTGCAATACTGCTTGAGAAGTACAAGAGTGCAGAACTAGATAATATCTGTGAAAGTAAAGTTAACTCATAGACCATATTTACTTAAAAGCAGGAAGTGAACAGGTTGAGTTTGTAGACAACACACTATCGATGACGGGTATAATGAAAGTCCTCAGTGGCCTGTAATGGATGTAAAATGAACATGTGATTAAAGGTAGTTAAAGAAATGTAAAGAAGACAAGATGGACAGTGAATGTTGAGATAGGAATGGAACTTGGAACACTGATGCCGGAGGAGGGAAAGTAGAGCAAGTTCAGGAGTTTAACTACTCACTGGTGATGATTGACTAGATAACAAACCCTGCAATAATTGCCAAACATCGTTGGAAAGTTGCTCTAATGAGGAAGGCAGAGAGAGCGAGTCAGATCCCTTGTTTTACGTGACATGTTTACAAAGCGAACAAACGTACAAGCAGGATAGTAGTGGGATGAAAGTGACCCCCAAAAGGGTATGTGTGTACGCAATTATTGCAGCTGGCCAGACTAGAAACTAAGATTCAGAGGAAGAGGATTTCTGTGGGTATGAAATCCAAGAGCTGAGAAAAATGCTGAAAGCGTAAGAGACTGTTGACAGGTGGACTGTATAGACACTCCAATGGCGCGATCATATGCTGAGAAAGGAGGTGGTTGTAACGGTGAGACTACAGTGAGGAGGTGGAAAAAGCTATACACAGTACAGGAAGGCTTACATGCACCAGTTTTAAGGAGAGATTAAAACTAGAGCGAGGTTTGCTGGGAAATAATGCAATGAAGAGAAGTAAGTGAATTGTGGGAATATGACCTGAAGCACTAGAGGACATCGGCAAAAAATATATAAGCCGTATTTTTGACTAGCCTTTAGAACTTGCAGGAGTTTAAGAACTTGCATAAAGTGTTGCTATATTTTGATGCCCACTAATACAATGAAAACCAAAGATCACTTCAGACATCGTACTATTCAATCTTACCAACAACTCTCCTCCACGCCTTTTGAAACTTTCAATATGGTATTATATGTGACTATGCGTTGCCTTTCGTGTTACAGTATGCTCTGTTAAGGAAGACATGTTGTGATTGTAATCTAAATACATATTGACGATGGAGTTACATCTTCTCTGATTAGGTCTTTGGAACAACAACTTTGCCAAGACTGATCCCATTTAAAATGTTTTACTTATCAAAATAACAGTTTGCTAACCACTCACTGTAAGACACTGGCGAAACGGTACTCTTTGTACACTCCCATATAAACAAACAACTGTAACGTAGAAAAACAAATATAAAGATCGAAATTGATCTTGAATGAAACGCAAAGACACAGTTAAGAGTAAGGCACATAAACCCTTTGCTTGTACAAATTTTGAACTTAGCAGGTTCGACGGAATAGGGAACTACCTCAGCAGTTACCGTACCTCCTTCCCCCTCCCCCTTCATATTTATCATGATAAATGGCCATCAGTTCAGTCAATATTCAGTATATACTAAGATATATATTTTTATGAAAGTAATATCTAAATACTGTTCTAAGCGTTCTTGATAGAATAATCTTGGCAATGTAAGAAGATGTCTGTGGGAAGGAAACGTGCGTTTATCTTAGTAAAATGTTGTCCTTAATACAATTCTTTACCCCACACAGAATATAATGTCAAGATATCGACTGAACTACTAAGCTTGATCTCAAATGGAGGGCGTTTCATAGCTTGGAGTAGCACCTGAGAACACCCTATTGCTACACGCCTTGGGTCTAGATCTTGGTATGAGAAATATCTGCGCGCTAAAAGTTAGTTATATACATATAGAGCGATAACGATGCAACAAACCATGAAGATACATTAATGCCAGGTTTTAAAGAGACCTTTCATCTGACATTAATGTCTTGAAGATAATTCGTTGCTCAATGGGCAGCCAGCTTAACCTCATAATTGGTGACGTGGCAGTAGCATATTGTGGATGATATGTCCAGGTTGTCCTTACAGAAGAGCATCCTCATTGTCCAATTTAGTAGTAACAAACGGATGTTACAGGGTAGCAGGTGAGTCTTCCCAGAGTTATCCTCTAATTTTTCTATCTTCATAATGTGATAAATAGCTGACCTTGAAATCAATGTGGTATGCTTCTCCAGAGATAGGTGATTGTCCAGCCCTTCTCCCAAATTTCTAGCTTCTACGGACGGGTAAATACGATCACAGCAAATAGAAATCCCACCAACGTGTGTAGAACTTAAGACAGAAGCTCGGATTTATTGATCTTCAATTTCAGTAAGTTAGCTTGCATCCCCCAATGTCTATTTCAGCAACACACGCCGTAATCTGTGCCTTCGCCATGCTGGCCCCTCAATGCTTTACGAATTGAGGGGAAAATACATCTGGGTGTCATTTGCATAAAAGTGGAACCTCATATTATGACTTCTCCCAACATCTTCAACGTATATATTAGATACAATAATGGTCACAATACAGAACCTCAAGGTATCCCATATTTAGCTTGCACGTCTACTTAACATTTCTCTTCTGATGCTAACGAATTGATACCGATTTAAATGTATGGCTAAAACTAGTAAAGTAATGAACCGTCGACACTAAAATGATAAGCTAACTTTGATTAGATATTATGATCTACTGTATCAAACGTAGATGATAAGACGATGGTTGAGAGCCACAGGAATGACAGCTACTCGCACTATAGAAGTATATTTACTGTGAGTCAGTTGGTATTCCAACTGAAATACCTCTCCTAATCCATTTTAGATATTATAGGTTAAGGAATATGCAGGGCCACAGTTTTGTAAAGCCAATTCAAAACATCAGGCATCGTAGCTGATTCAATTAAGAGGTCTCAAATCCCCGTCATCAAAAGTAAAAGAACAGCTACATAAACCTCTATTTGCAAAAATTTTATAGTTTTAGAAAATATTATTATGTTTCTTTTATCCCCAACATTTAGTTTCCAATTTTTGCTTCCATTATCATGAACTGCTATCGTCTTAAAGAGCCCTCTTGCTCTAATAAGGTTCTGAGGCTAACGCACACTTCAGAGTTGAAATGAAACGCTTATATACAATTCATTGCTAAAATTGCTACAAAATGGTTTGTTCACCACTACAAAAGTCTCTGGCTCGTAATGCAGAATTTCACCTTTACATAGGTCAAGTACTCCTCTAAACCAGAGTAATGCTGGCAGCAGCGGGGAGGCAAAAGTACATAACAGTGTTGGTAATAATCGATACAAAACTTTCCGCAATTTTACCTTCTGCTATTTTGGTATGTACAGCTTTGGTAAACGGAAATGGTATATAAAATGTATTTGATAATTATCTATTTTAATGGAAAGGAGAAATCTCGCATACTACCTTATTTATTTTAGTCCAGCTGCAGATATTATTTACATCGTTGTATCAGGGAGATGCAGATCCTTATTTACTTTGCATGAATTAAGTTTAATTCTGATGTTCTCAAAAATACAATTTTGCCAAGAAAAAGGCCATGGCGTTCTTGTAGTAAGCACTGCCGTGATGAGATTGATATGTACGTTACAAAGTAGCCAGGAAAGAAATACAACAGCAATGAGAAAGTAAGAAACATATTTAGTTAAAAACTCTCGCTCTTTATCATACTAGGAGATCATAGCTTATAAGTTCAACTTTAATACAAATCCTATGCGTCACTGATTGTTACAGGTCACAAAGTGAGTGAGACAATCCTAGTGGCATTTTTTCATGAAATCATCGCCCTGTTGTACGAGAACAATTACTGTAATAGAAAATTATAAATGTTGAAACTGTTTAACAATTTAGGACGTCCAGCACCTTAAACAGGCTTTTTTAGTTACTGTATTAATTCAATCAATTTTACTTTGGTTTAATTTAAACATAGCCTGATGAGCAGTTGATAGATACAAGAATATCCGTCTCTCGATCTTCTTCAATGTCAATTCTTTTAATCAAAGCGCAGCCAATTCGGATCTTCTCGTTCTTTAGAAGACCTATCACTTACTTGTTACACCAACGAACAGGATACCAGCTATTAGTATTCAGAAAATGGCCCAGTGTATACAGTTTGTTATCTATGAAACGGGCTTATCAATGAAGTTGTTTTGTTACCGGCAAATCATCTGCTACTACCAGTATACAATTCAGTTAAATGCTAAATAACTTTCAGCTATGCCTTTTGGTTATTCAGTAACTAGAAAATATTCTGTGTCATGGATCTAGTAAGCCTAAGGCACATGCTAGGGGTCTATAGGTAAACAAGTGCTACGTATGTGACCACTTGGTCTCAAAATGTCAGTACTTCTTGTTTTGAACGTACAGTAGGGAAATGAACCATGAGGTCCCTTATTTGCAGTGTCGACGAGACGGAAGTAGGAAGGATAATTAAATCTGGGCTCGGGTCCTAAAGGGGGCCCACACGATGCAAAAATATTTATCAGCCCTGGAGGCCCAGTTTGTTGTATATCTATTTCCACCTCTGGGACACTCTTTGGCTTACAAGAACCCTGCTTACTTGTTACGAGGAAAGTTATTTTCTACAACGGCCAGCTTCCCTGACAAGAAAATTCAGATCCAATTTCTGTTATGACAGGCTACCTATGTATTTCTTTTACAAGGAAAATAAATAATCACAAAGATTTTTATAAAAGGAATAATATACAGAGTCATCCTGCTAACACTGAAATACGACGAAAAAACCTGAATACTGACAAAAGTAAGAAAAAGAGCACGAGAAGGGAGAAGATTAGGAATGAAACCATCAGAAATACCACAATCGGTATGGGTATTATTGGGAAAGTCAAGTGCATGAGAGGAGATATGTGTATGAGGAGAATGAACGTCAGGTGCACCACAAAAACCAGATAGTTGCCATTTATGAAAAGAAGGAGAACTAAGAGGAAGGCCAAAGCTTAGGTGAAGAGATCAGATAGATAAGATGGAAGGCAGCAGGCGTATGCTGGTGTCTCAGGATCGCCAACTTTAGCGAAAAATATGCCCAACTACCAGCAGTGGCATCTCGAGCTATGATGATGATGATGATTAGGATCATGATGATGATGATGTTGATGAAAACGGTGATGATGATAACGATGATGACGGTGATGGTGATGATGATGACGTTGATGATGATGATGATGATGATGATGATGATGATGATAAAGACGGTGATGATGATACTGATATAAAGATAGGAGAGATAAAAAAATTAATACAATAGAATTCGACATCACGTGCTACAACTAGAACATAACGCCGATAGCGGTTTTGGACTGATTTTTGAGTATTTAATAGTGAGTTATTGCCAGAGTCATGTTCGACCCTGTTTATCCACTTCAGTATCAATGAGATTCATAAATGTGTCTTGTATTTTGATTGAAGAAGTTTGTAAACAAGCCAACCTGTTGCTACTGGTTCTGTACTTGTAATCTACTGTTAATGAGGTTTCTGTCTGTGATTGCTACGTCATTATCAAGCGTATGTCGTTTGACAGATTCGTTTCCTTTTCTACTGCTGTCAATCAAAGTATTACCCCCTTCCAAGCGCTGGCTATGTATCAGAATCCTCGTATCGCGTTGTCATGCATATGGTATTCAGGCAAGAGTTTGTTGTAATCAACACTAGCTTGTCTGTATTATTTCCTCGACGCATACTAATTTCCGATTTGGAGAGGACACGCGAAGCAAGACAAGATGGTTCGAGTACATCAATTCGCTGTTCTCCTTGTTCTACTTGTGATCGCACAGGAATGTAAAGGAAGATGGTAAGAATGTATGTTAAGAATCAGAGAATCAGCCTAAGCGAGCAAAATGTGTAGACGTTTTCACTGATGCTAGATTAAAGAAGATTTTTGTTAAGTATGTGTATGAATTGATGTTAGAAGAAGCGACATAGATAGATCACATCCGATAGCTGATCATGACTCGATGTGTTGATTCGGACATGAAGATAAGCATTTTACTTTCTTCCAATACATTCAATTTCAGACAAACTTTTTGCAGTGAGAAAATGAAAGTGCACAGCTTTTTATATTTATTCTGGGATATCATGCGCATCAGGGAGATTTTCTGCCGTTTCAAAAAACGTAGTCTCTTCGTTTTGTACCTTGTTTTGAAGGACTGTGAAGCATGAATGTAAATGGTGAGGTTTGTTGGTGTGTTTGTAAGTATTACTATTCTCAAAAGTTTCTTCATCATATTCGTGACTACATATCCGTTTCAGAGATATATATATACCGTTCAGATAAACAAGTAATTTGGCTGTTGTTAGGGTTTGCATTCTCATACATTTATTTGGAAATTGTATTTAAATTGTATTCAGAAAATGTCTCTGGTTTCATTAGCCAGAGCATGTAGGTTCTATGACTTTCTGTCAGGAAAGATAACCACAGTACAACTGTGTACATATTGACAAGTGTATATGTACCAAACAAAAATCACAAATTTTGACAGCTTTTCTGGGCATGTTATCATAAAACCTCATCCATAGCTATGGTTTAACCTTATTCATTCATAAATCCAAGACAAACTAGGCTAACCTTTTTTTGGTATGTTATTACCATCCTAAGAGAATCTAATGAGCTAGTTAGCCTGGAAATTGCACCTCACACTTTCACTTTTGCTAATGATGATGGCAACATGGACCTAATAGACACAAATAAGCTGCCAATGTTTTTCCAATGCCTTCAATAAAAATGGCAGCCACCTTACATGCATTTCATGATGGCTTCACATGATTCTAGAGTTACACTGCATAGAGTTAAATAATAGCATGTATACTGCTCTCGATGTCTTCAAAGGGTTGCTTAGTAGCCTTGCAACAAATTACATCTTCACCTCTGCCACAGACATGCTGATAACTTTGAGCACAAAGTTAATGTATCTTCTTGCATAGTATTGAAAGACTATGGATATCATGACATCGATTTTCAATTGTTAAATACAAATTGGGGTGTTACCCCTTATGCCCACTCATGGTGACAGGCCTGCTTTTGGATGGTTCATCTTGAAGTGGAACGAAGTCTAATGATGGTTCTCAAATATCATCTTAATACAAAATTATTAAAATTTAACAAAGTTGCTCACTTTACCTATCATGTTAACTGAGTATCACACAATTTCAAACAACACTTGTCTGTATAACATGGAGGACTTTCCCTAATTTACAGAATATTTCAACTTTCATCATATATAAACGAAGTGTGAATACGTCTCACACCAACAGATACTTAGGATTAAATGGAATTTAGGGTTGTCATGCTTAACTCTAAAGATTTACACAACAGCAAATAAGTTAGATATTTAATCCATGCCAATTGATTAACCTGTCACTATTTAGCTCTTACCTGTGTGCATGAAGGCAGCTTGCTACTAAAAACTTCAAAAACTCTGATAACAGCACTGTTGTTGTCGGGTTATATGGGAAAGTATTGTTTTTCAGCTTTGTGGCTGTCACCAGGATCCCTGACAAAGAGAACAATGATACTGAAAATTATTATCTTTAAAACTTTATTGACCTGGTCTAAGCTATGATGGGTTCACTCTACACATCACTTCTCAAATCATGACAGAAGTCAGCATGTCAAAGTGTATGATTAGTTTGTGGACCAAAGTACCAATACAAACAAATTGATCAAAGTCTCCAAAACAGCAAAATGTTGCTTGACTGCATATATAAATGACCCAAGACTATTGTAACTAGTATATACCTATCTAAACAATTGCAACAAAGCTGTTCTTTTTGTTATTTTGAAATGATCAGACAAATATTTTTGACTGCCATGGAAACTTTCTTAGGTTTAAAAATATTATGCTATGGGTTTTAAGCCTTACCACATATAGGCCTACAGTATAACACCTTTCGGAGAGAATGAGTTGGAGGTATTACTAGGAGGGTCAAAGAAATAGTATGCAGTCATTTGTGTTGTGAATTTATGATCCTAATGACGTTTGTAGTATTGAACTCCTGTCCCGGTCCAGTGGATAATTGCCTTTGATTCCTTGAAAATGGGCATTGGTGATGGTAGGACGGGCATCTGGTCTCAAAATGCTCTAAGCTTGAACAAAGTCCCACATACCGGTAAATATGGGCCTTGTCCTAGGCTCCTCTTCACTGTTCATGCCATTTCCTGTCACTGTATTTGTGACTCTTTTCATCATGTTTACATTAAAACCAAATAGAGGGAATATTGGGTGCAGTTAGGGTGTATGTTAGGCTGCAGGAATTTGAAATAAATATTGGGAGCAACTGTAAAAATAGTTTGAAAACCTCTGCCATAAAGGATTAACATCATGTTATTACATTAGGTTTTCAATCATCGGGATAAATATTTGTCACACCATTTCATATACACATTTTGATAACATTTAAAATCCTCTCTTCTCAACGATGCTTTCTAACTTTAATGGGCTTTGCATTGATGACGGGCTTGAGGGCAGTTCTTCCTTGGTCAAGTCACATGGCACAGAGAGGTTGGCGTCCAATTACGTTGAGCTGGATGTCGACGTTTACTGGTGGATGATTGGGAGCTAATGTGGTGACTAGAGAAATGGGAATATGTTAACATCGAAGTCGCCTAGCTCAGTTAATAAAGTGCAGGCCACAAAAGTGTGGGTCATGGGTTTGATCCCCAGTGATGACATATTTTCTATTTCTCTAGTGTTCTTTCAAAAACTAATTTTTATTTCTATAAGAAACATAATTTTAAGAAACATAAGGCTTAGATTGGCTAAATTTTAAGAAACATTTAAGAAAGATTGTTAGCAACAAAGGAACTTATTTTTGAAAAGTAATGTTGTTCAGCATTCAACTGAAAATACATATACATTATTTGTTTAACTATTCAACAGACACAGCATGACTGATGATATAACAGATATTTCCATCACCATCTCTCTAGTCTACTTTCATCTCTTGGAATGAGTTATCATCTTCTTCAATATCATCTTGGAGTGAAATTAATAAATGGGGGGTTGGGAGACGAGTCTTAATAAGGGCTGGGGTGGTAAAATTTTTTAAAAATTACTAAGCATCCCCCCTTGTATTATGCACCCGAGAGTACTTCTAAGAAACATTTAAGAAACATTGCAGGCGGAAAATGTGAAACTATTAAAAAACTGTCAGACTCAACTCATATGTCATATTTCTTATGAAAAGAAAAACATGTAATGCTATAGATATTAAAACTTATCTAAACAGACAAACATCAAAAGCACTTTTATACTGAATATGGTGGGTAGCTAATATGTAGATGAAGAATTCAGTGTTGTGGCAACCTGGCTCACTGTGTTGTCAGTCTATACTGCAAAATGCTGTTTTGGAGGGCATGCTACTTGCTGTAATCAATTTTCTGTATGTTGCCATACACAGGCAGTGTGGCAGCCATGACATTCATGTATAGGCCTACTGGTTCAGAAAATTTTGTGGGGCAATAAAGTTATGTCCTAAAGCATTGTAACTCATACATTTTCATGGTAGCTTTTTATACTCTATATACCCTATCCAGATTTTCTTACTGAAATCATCATTTTGAAGTTACATGTGGATTGTATTATCCAAGTCTCATTTCCTATATATTGCATGACCAACTCCGTTTATTTTCCAATACATGTTCATATAATAACATCAGATTGGGTCGGGGTTTGCAAACACATGTCCATGTGGCATGCCACAGTCCATAATAATGATGCATTCCTTGATGCAGACCGCAAATGGATGTAAAGTCAAGAGGCTTAGGCATTGCTTTCTTCTATCAATACTAACTCCCACTGGACCTAATCTGAGTAGGCCTACTTAATGGGTAAAGGTATACCGTAGATAAAAGTACCTAACATATTTTCTTTGTAAATATACCAAATTTAAACTTCAGATGATATGAATTCATCGCGCATTTTTCTGGGCAAAACAATAACAGATGTAAGAATATTGTGCGCATGGGCTATTATGCATGAGCAATTTTGCACAAACAGCATTATGCTCAGACACAATATATAGGCCCTATATAGCTCGTTAAGAGAAATGGTCGTGCAGAATGGATCAGGTATGTCATGGTGAAAGTACAGATGATTTGGCAAAATACACCATGGGTTTATATTACATCGTTTTCTGGTTCTCGCTTTGGTCGATTCGCACTTAACATTAGCGGTCTCTAAATCAGACACCCCTGATGAGAAGTGGACCCGACATTGAAGCAACCATAATAACAAGAAAAAGCACCAAACTTCACGTTAGCAATCTCTCAATGCAGCCCCCTGATAAGCAGTTTGGCAATCTCTCAATCAAAGACCCCTGATGAGCAGCGGGCCCGACATTGAAACTACCCTAAAAACACAGAAAAACCACCAAACAGGCTAACTGATAAATAAAGGGCAGCTAAGCAGGTTGGCACACCCTATTGAGAAACACGCAAAGATGACCAAGACTGGTCTTGAGAGCAGTCAGTATGATAACAAGACAGTTGCTGCTTCTGATTAGGCAAGAGAAAAGAAATGGAACGCTTCTACTTTTCCATTCAACTGCAACTTCTTACCTTGGTTAATAAACAGTCCCATGTACGCAACGAAGATAAATCCATGCAGTTTGGAAGGGAAAAGATTCCCGATCTCCCGGACCTTCAGAAGGATCATCATGCTTCTGGCGAGACGCATCAATGAAACAACGAGGCTAATGGCCTCGAAGACTTTAACCTAGAAGGCAGTTATCACCTCCTATAATTTATATAATATTCCCTTCAACAAAGCAGCTGATTTAGTTAAGACTATATAAACCAGAACCCTTTTATACGCCCATCGACTCGTTTGACTATTCCGCCGGAGATAAGACGAGAAGGTTTGCAAACAGAGAAGTTTGCAGCCACATCACAACTTGGCAGGGTTATCAATAAATCTCACTTTCAGTTCTCTTGAACGAGGCTAGAGGGAGGAATTCTTTGATTGAGGTTAACGATCATTTCTTGTTTTTGTAAGTCTTTGAATGATTACTTTCGAGTTGCCTTTTAACTTTATTCTTGATTTTGTTACATTAAACTATTAGAAAGAAAATTCTTACGTTACCTTTCATAAATGACGGAGCTTGGCTTTTAGTCAAGTATCATACAGTGGGAAATATTATAAAGTGACATCGTATGTTGAAATTTGAAAATTTACCGTCCCTAGAATTAACCCTACCTTACATGGGCTTTTTGGCTCTTCTCATATATGGGAGGGCGGGGGGCTAGTAGGCCCGCGGCACTTTGGCACACTTCACCTTTATATCGGTTAATGCTATTACAAAAGATGTTTGGCACGTTTTTGTTTAGCTCTTTTCCAACAAATTACATAAGAATGTTTAATTTGGTGTGAATAACGTCATCTATGGCTATGAAATGTTGCGCAATATTCAAATATTTCACAAGTTTTGTAAAAAGGCCTTAAAACTTACTTTCTAAATTACATTTTGATCTTTTAAAGGCCTTTAGTATCTCTAGGGTATTTGTGAACGTATACGTTGTATTTAGGCAAGGTATTTTAGATTTGGAGAAAATTATTTCCCAAAATGTATGAGTTTTGAAACTACCGAAATTGTTCTTACTCATAATCAACCGGTTTTTATTTATTTTAAGCATTATGACTAAAAATTATCCTCCAAACATAAAAAATATGACTCTTAATTCACTGTTGGTACAAAATTTCATCTAAAGATGTGATTTTCCTATAATTATTTTGCAAATATTGTTATATAAGGTTTTCTAGCAAAATTCACCTTATTGCACAACACATTTTTTCATTTTTTACAAAATTTCAACAAATTTTTCACTTGCCACTTGAGAATACGAAATCGTTGGTACAAATTCAGGAAAGAAAATCTAAGCTTAAAGATGTAATAATCATGTTTTTCAAAGAAAAGCAACAAAATGGAAAAGAAAAAAACCTCTACCATAGGTCAACAAAACGCCAATATCGCAAAATTTTAAAAATGTTTTTGAAAAAAATTATTCATCGTAGGAATTCTCAGTAAATTTTAGGGAAAGTCAAAAAATTTCATGTCAATCCGGCCAAGCTTTAAAAAGTCATGAGCTGAAGTGTGTAGCCGTGGGCCTACTAGCCCCCCTCCCCTCATGTAGGATAGGGTTAAGTGCAGGAAAGCAAGGAATATAGATAAAGAAGGGTCTCAAACGTAGCAGAACATATCAAAATTAACGACAAAGGATACATGGAAAGGAAGATGGATCACTAAGCTGATTAATTATTTGCAAAAGTAAAATGCTCTGATCATATCTCTCTCCTTACTGTGTACTACTAGGAAATTGACGTCCACTATAAAGTTTGAAACGTGTCGGAGACAGGAGGAAAAATCCACTATCTACTATAAGTATGTTCACTTTTTCTGCTTAATTCATTAGCCACTATTGTTATTTTCACATTTTTGTGCTAAATTCTTAAGCTACCATATGAATGATAGAGACGTCCACATTTTTCATCAAAATTCGTCAGCTACCAGTGGTATGCCCATAGAACCAATTTAAAAGTAGTAAGTATTCTCGCCTCGCTCAAATGTCAGTTTTATCCTAACTTTCTTTCTGTATACCATCAAAGAGGTTGTAGCTCATATTCTTTGGCAGTTGATCATATGATGTTAGCCTCTACACTCACTGCGAGGTTTTCTAACCCTATCAAAGTCATTCAAGCTCTCTCAGCACGATGCAAGTGGAAGATACTCGCACGTCAGGGGATAATTTATTCCCAATTGTCCCTTGTCGAACAACATTACTCATCAAAGTTCTTGTACTGGAAAGTAATTGATGAAACAGCAAACTGTAACATGAATTTATTGTGACCTCTTTAAATATAAAAGATCTCCCTGGTACAAAATAAGCAAAGAGAGGTTACGAAAATTTGGAATTATGACAAGAAAAATTTGGCAATCAAATTCGTGACTAACATGGTAAGGTGATTGTGAACCAACATAAAGAAAGAAAATTTAGTAGCACTTCATCAGACTATAAGAAACCTTAATACTAAGAGAATATTTAAAGCATATTGATATTGATAAGAATATCATAAAGATATAATACGTGACACCAAAGATAGGAAAAACAACAAAAAAGCTGTACAAGTAATGCAATTCCTCATCAAACATGGGTCGGGCGAACCACTTGAAAGTGGAAGCAAGCGCATTGAGTATAATACCAAAAACTCAAAATAATGAAATCAAACTTGGCTTGTTATGTACAGGGCAAGGTAGGGTACCAAAATACTACTGTCCCTAACAGGACTGTTTTAAGCATAAGGGCTTTTATCAGTCTAAGCTCTAACGGTATAGCCAAATGTGAACAGGATAACATTTTAAAACTCAATCCCCAATATATAGAGAGAGTGATTATATTTACTGCTATTGTCTAAAGGCCAAAGGCCAGGTTTGCTAGATTCACTAAACCGAAGCGAAACTATTTTTAGCTCAAACATTTTAACTTGTGTTTAAATTTTTCCTAAATCTTTTAACTATTCAGTAATAACGTGAATATAAAGCTTTGAGAATATAAAACATCTCTGAAAAAATATTGTCTAAAAGACTGTACGAAATTATTCATTTACTTACAAACAAAACTGGACTCTGTAACGTGCATAGACTCTTTTTCTTCTTCGGGTGCCCTATCCGATCCGGACGTTGGCGACCATGGTTCTCCACACAGCCCTGTTCTTGGTGTTGTTCGATAGTTCCACTTCGCTCAGACCCATACCTTTGCAGAGGCTCGTGATGTAAGTAAGTCTTGGTCTTCCTCTGCTACGTTTACGTTCTATTTTGCCTGTGAGCACCAGATTTTCGATCTTCTCTTTTCTTGTGACGTGTCGATCGATGAAGCACACATATAATGTTCTCTGCATTTGGATTGCCCGTTCATTTAGCATTCTTAAAATATGGCATTCCTCGTACCAGAATCTTCTACAAAACCATATTGTTCTGTGCTTATTTCAGGTCTTATAGATGTTCTATGTTGATATTTTTGGTAACTCTTTCTTTGTTTTTTTGTCATCTAATGTATTTGAAACTAAGGTTAGATTAATGATCGCAGATTCATCACAAAGTCATCAACATATCTATGACCCATTGATTTTCTGCAAAAACCACGTATATTTAAGTAGGAGACCTAAAATTTCTATTCGGGGCATATATTACAAAAGCATACTTTTTGATATTCATCCCTCAACCAAAACATATCAAGCACTGTTGTCATAACAACAGGAGGTCATCTGAAAGACCTTCTACAATGTAAGATTGAAAACAACTAGTATTGTTTAAGAAGGTATGTTTGGAGAATGTACAGTTTGATCACAATTCCTTTATTACTTGTCTTAAATGTCTTTTAAGAGTCATGTACTGCAAAGCACATTTTTGGTATCTTAGGCATCCAAAAGCAAACAGAAAATTTATCTTCACCTATATCTATACTTACTCAACTAGGATATAAAAAGAATTTGTGTCCTTCTAAACAGTCCTTACCACACCCATAGTTGTAATTATTTTAAATTTTTTTACCATTTAACTAGGATTTATGCTAACAAAAATTAACAACTTTTACGTCTCCGTCTATGATCATTTAGAGTTTACGGAAAGCCAAATTACCGCAGTTATAAGAGCTTCAAAGGCTCTTTCTGCAATGCCTATCTGACATAGATGGCTGCTAGATAACTGATATTTCATAAATGTTAGAGTGTAAATTTAAACTAAGAAACTGCTGTTCATTAACACAATTTGTACTCTGCAAGAAAAATATCGACGTCGCAAATAAGCGGACCGGAGAGGAGGTCCAGTCTCTACTGTATCTTTTCGGAACACATTTAAGAGATCTCCACATGATTATGAAAGTAAATGGTTACAGGTAGAACGCCAAGAAGGAAACTACAATTTTGACAACGTTCGTCTTTTCTTTCAGACTTGGTCAGGTCCCTGTACACTGGAGGTTACAACGTTAATTTTGGGCGTTCTACCTATAGTTTGTCGGTGTAGTTGTCGCCATAATATTATAAATGAATACAGTTGATCAATATTCATGGAGCTATTACATTTTACTTGATAAGGTAATTTCTACCAAACGCTGTAACATTGTATGATATATATAATAATGGTCATGCTGATAACATCCATATTAATATATTTACACAGCTGCTTAGCATGTTTTTGGACGTGCGAAGATTAAAAACTACTTCAATAAGTTATAAGCTGCAGTCTTTATTAAATTTACGTACAGTACATTTACCTAACCACAAAATACCCGCTTGCTCCAACCTCAAAAATCAATGTTTCAAGGTATGGTCATGGTTGAGTACACTACCTAGATGTGAAATTCAGTTTTTTACCTAAACCGAAAATGTTTACAATAATTGAATAAAATGCAAAATTTATTACAGATTATTGCTGGTTACATACAGTTACAAATAAATGTTTTCAACAAGTCAATTGTAGCAAAAAGTCACATGATTGTTATAACACCAAGAAGAAGATGCTGTGAGATCAAGCGAATAGCTTTACACGCGTTTCCTTGATTAAGTATGAAAGGTGTTTTAACACTTTAATCCCATGGGAGGGAAACAGTTATTAGGAGACGGTGATTAAAAGAAAGTAGGTTCCAGGGTGTTCTTAGCTTTGTCTGGAAGCCTAGAAACATGGCTACTTCTACTACTATTTCCGCTGTTGCTAATATTTCTACTACTATTACTGCTTCTGTTACTACTAATTCTAGTACTACCACCTCTATAATCGCCTCTAAGTCATTATCTATTACTGATATCCCCAAAGAGGTAAGGTCATCACATACTTGTTGATTAAATTATTACCTGTCATTTATAACCACCAGCAAATACACTGCTGTTAAAACGTACAATATACTGAGCTTGATAACAGTTTGTCTCGCATTTTCTTACTTACAGAACACTACCAACTATTTTGCATCAGCTTACGGTCTCAGAAATATGTCCGTTTAATTGCGTAACAACAGTACGTATTATTAGGGGCTTTGACAGCTTCCACTTTGTATCTGAATACAAAAATGATACTTACAGGGGTATTGGTTTTACTGATTGAAATAGGGACGATTGTGTACCTTTGTAACGTGGGTAACGTAAAGCTCCTTATAGAATTGGTATTAAAACTCACTTTAGATGAGTTAGATGTCCTTCCATCGAGTGAAAATGTCTCTTGAGAAACACAGAAGGGGCAGGTGCCGGAGACATCAATGGTCTCCGCATCTGACAATATCCATTACCACAATCTAGTTGTTGCTTTTTTCTCTTTCTAATTACCTATTACAAAGACCTTTCCCTGCATATAGTGCATCATTTTTCGTTAATGAGAGTTTAATAGTGTGTATAAGACCAATTCATGAACAAAAGCAAAGTAGATGTATGTAGAGAAAACAGATAATTAGGAATTGAAAGGTACGATCTAGAAGTGTAGATGGCAAAAGAGATGCCTAGACAAATACTAAAGGCTCGTATTTTTTCCTTGGGGAAACAGGAACCCCTTGCGGAAAAAAACATGAGAGCAGGAGTTATAAGATAATGTTGCCACTTTCAATGCTGTATAGGCTTCATATTTATATTTTAATAATAGATGAATAAATAACCGATAAATAAAGAATAACCGTTAGTAAAACGCTACACACAAACAAAAGAGCCATTAGTACTCTCTCTAATTGTCTGTGTAGTTTATCAGTACAGCTGTACTTGAGAGACTATCTTTGTATTCAGCATGTTAGTATGTGCAGAAGTTATTGCAATATTATATTTATTACATTGTACTTTACATCAATTGTTTCAATTTCCATTACATCCCCAAATATGTTTATAAAGGGTGTACGCGTATACTACCGCCTGTGCTATAGAAGGAACTCATGGACATGATATTGTTCCTTGACATAAAGCACTGACCAGTACCCTTGCTACTGGTTACAGGATAACAATGAATTGGAACAAAACCTCGTAGTGGAAATAAACTTAACGCCCAGTGCTCTCTTAGTAGTAACTATACAAGAGCTTCTTCCACACATGCAATACTAAAATTTCTGCTATTTACAATGGTTAAAGGCGTTCCCTCTTTTGCCAGAATACAGTATTTTAATCACTGTTATTATTTTAATCACAGTTATTCTCAAATCTTGCATTTTATCTCTTCGAAAGTGCAAGAAAAATCTATTCAGTAGGCTATGGAAATGATAACAAACACCGTTTATTGTTCTCCGCATTGATTATACAGTTGACAAAGACATGAGATTCCCTTTACAATATTATAGATTGTCATATATACTATGCCTTGAAAACGGAGATAAGGAACTCATATTACTGTCAGGACAGTAATACCGTATTGCAAATCATCTAACCGTGCCATCACCATTAAATCCCTTAACGTCATGAATATTGACAAAGGCATCACCAGATATTTATATTTCTTTGCTTTACAACTATCAATTAAGACTGCCAACTCATGAAAGACTTTCAATTAGAAATGAAAACTGTTGGTTACAGTGACTTTAATGTAGAGAACGTTATTACATGGGGGCTTTACACTCCGGAATAAAAAACTGGCAAATTCTCATCAAATTTGTATGCTTACCTGCAGTCATTTCCACTCCTAACCAAATTATTGTAGCAACAGTTAATGTTCACGTTTTAGACTGCACCTGCTTACTTAATAATTATGATGTTATTAAAAAGAGAATTATTAAGAGATCAGTTACTATGATTAAAGTGTAAATACTCTGACAGCATGACGTTCAGTGAATAATTGGCGAAACGAACTTAAAAACAGCTATAAGGAACAGCTTACAAATATAAAACAACATCATCATTTATTACAGCACTTATTAACTGTCATTTTTAAATGACAAATGTTTTTAGTACTTTTTTAGTATTTATCATTTATCCCACTATGGTTCCATTCGAAATATCATGCAATAAATCCAAACTATACTGTACTTTTAAGAGAACAAGAACTTGTTTATTCTCAGTATTCTCAAAAATCGCTAGAAGCGTGTGAATTTTTGAGCAGGTGACCCTCCTCTGGAATTCTCGATTTTTGCGTTGATTGTAAATTACATAATTCGAGGTCCCCTTTCAGAGTTTGATCTGTATTCGAGTCGATGATTCCAGGTGCAAATTTCCGAAATCGCATGCATCGAAACCTTGCTTTTCCTGTGGGAAGCCTTGAAATGTGTCGATGAATCCTCCTGGAGCACAAAATCAGTGCTTCTTTGCGAACATCTGCCTTCCAACCAGTATAAAGCAAGGGGTTTAAAAAAGAAACAATGCATCGCAAGAAGTAAAGTACTTTCAGCAATGTCGGAGGTAAACTATCGACATTTATTTTGGTGATCTTTGCGGTATCAAACAAGACACGCGCCGCAAAGTAAGGCATAGACAGTGCAAAGAACATTATGTACATACAAGCAAAGATTCCAATAGCTTTTGAGTCGCTTTGCACCCTGGCTTGTGCTGGGAACGACACCATGTCTCCGTTCTTTCGTCCTTTTCTACTATTAAGAGTACGTCGAATACGTAGCAGCATTTTAATGTATATGACAGCAAGAAAGATCATAGGAAGTAATGTGAACACCGTCCAGCTAAATATGGAGTAAATAGGCTGAGATTTTCCAAGGGCCACACTATCCTTTACTGAAACGTCTCCATCGAGCACTCTATAAAGGTAACAGAGCTCGAACCATGGGAAGCAAAATGCTAATGCCCAGATTGTCAGTAAGGAAATGATGATTCTCCTCCGAGTGATCATAACGAGGTGTTTGAGAGGTGCAAAGAGGGAGATGAAACGTTCTCCTGCAATTAAACCCAAGTGAAAAACTGAACAGCAGTTAACCGCATTCCCGAGTATATCGAGTATAACTAGGAATCGAAGTTCTATTTTTCTTGTGCTCATCGTATGATCTGCCACAAAGACAGAGTTGATGTGAAGCATTATTAATGCACCGAACATAATGTCACAGAGTGCAAAACTTAGAAGCAAGATGTTGGATGGTTTTTCACGCAATGCTTTCCTCTTTATGAAAACAACCAGAAAAAATCCATTTGAGCCAAATATCAACAAGCTTAGTACTACTTGAATGGCCACCATTGGATTCGAGAAATATGCATCCAGGTCAATGCTACCATCATAAAATGGAAGATCTTCCAAGGTTTCATTGGTATTTCCTGAGCTATTATTGAACATCATCATGGAGTTCCTGAGGTGTGATTGTGTACATCAACAACCTTAATATATAATATTAGTAAGCTTATCTTTGGGTAAGTTTAACCTTGAGATTAAATAGATTTTACTTAGCATGTAATCAATCCATCGTATATGCCTCCACACGATCTTCCTAGTGCCAGTTGCCATACACAAATACTGTTAATCAATGTATTTAATTTGTAACAAATAATGTCAATATAGGACTCCAATTGTTCTAAGGACCAAATGATGAAATCGTTGAAATGTTGCCGAAATTTCATGGATTTTGCGGATGGGTAAATATGTCACTGTTTCTGTGAATCCCAAAATCTCAATGACCTAAACTTGTGGAGTTTTACACATTTTGTGGAAAGTCCTTTCTGCGTATTCTCCTTTGATGTAAATTTTAATCCATGGTTCTCTCGATAATATGCTTTATTTATGCTATAGTAAAGATCCAATTACTTGCAATATAAGAAAGCCGAAAACGTCCTATCTGTGTGAGCCAAGGTCTTGTAGCACCTGCTAATCCCACGTAAAACGACCTTGATTCTCTCTCCAAGCTTACCCCGTTTAATCTGTTTGAAAACTCTCTTACCAAATCAACCTGAACAACGATTCTGCTAAGTCACAAGCCATGCTGATTTAAGTCTTGTCAACTGAGCAAAAGAAACAATGACAGAAAAACACTGTAAAAGATTGAATTATGGGCACAAAAATTCAAGTTTAATTACAGACGATTAGGTTTATGATACGAATGTAAGAACACATCTTAGTTTCTAAAAAATTTAATTAGCTTGATATAAAACCAGTAAAACAAGGTTGTAGATACGAATAAGCTGTTTAACATATAAACTTTGATTCTTACTAGTTATCGGTGCAACCTTACGGTTCATATCTATACCATAATTTAAAGAAAAAAAAGGTTTATAACGTTGATACATTGAATACAATCTAACGGATAATGAACATTCCCTAAAGTTCTTCGAGCTGACTGCCTTGATCGACTTTCAAATATATGTAGCATTGGTTAATTCCTGTTATGTATTATACGTTAGTAGGAGACAGCGACACAGAAACTGTAAAGTCTAACAACTCAGAAAGCAAGTCTCCACAAATGTCTAAGGTATTATCGGGGCAGCAAAAATTTAGTGTTATTAATCAATTAAAGAAAACCGCGTTCCTAGATCTGTTATGTCCTTACCTGACGAGTAACCAATTATACATTCGTACAGTTTAGGCAAGAAGGTAGTCTAAGTTTTAAGGATTGATAAAAGAACGATGCAGAGAAGCAATGATGGCAATTAATGTGACAAGAACGTCAGACATGTTTATCAAATAGAGTCGGCATTCCAACTATACAGTCTTGATACGCTGTTCCCTTCTCCCTTTTCTCACTATGTTGCTAACTCAGTCATTTAGCAAATTGCAAGTAATAATGGGGATATTAATTGTACAAAAGGCCAAAAAAACCAAATCACTTCAAATATATAATATGTTTTGTGGATAGAAATAATTATGACAAATTTTACTGTCAAAATGAAATAAAAATTTCTTAATGCTATAGATTTGGTCTGACAAAAATGTTAAGCGAATGAATAGCAAATTTAATTCACATGGGAATACAAAAACTGAAAATCAGATTTAATCGGGCAATAATTCCACAGATTTGGTGTTTTAAATATGTATTAAATATTTTAAATGACAGTCTTAATTTCTAAATAAGTTCTAAATGATTTACGCCAACAGTACGATTTTCTTTAACATTCCAAATATTTGTTGCAGTTTGAGGATTTTCACGTCTATCGAGAAATATTTTGAGTGCTGATTACGTATAAATGTCATTTTTTAAAGCATTTAGGTACTCAAAAGATTGCATGTACACTGTGCGGTCTTTGGGCTCTTCATAACTACTCGTCATGATGCCAGATGGTGTTTACAGCATTACCAGATGAGGTCATGCTACTTATTACACACTGCAACCTTCCTTTTCATAGTACACAGAACTACAGCAAATGCAACGCGCTGTTTTATACCGACATTTTGAAGGCGATAATTCCTACACCAACGATGTTAGTAGAGGATTAATGTTAACTATGAATATAAAGCCGAAAGCCCAATGCACTAATGAATGAATTATTGAATGTCATTTCATTGGCGCTCAAGACATATGTGAATATTTTAAAAAAACTATTCCCATCGATATTGCAATGCCAATTGAGGTAACCAGCGTATCAAGTGAAGCCGGTATTACTAAATAATGTAATTACAGTAACTTAAACAAATGGAAACGAACAACTTTTTAGTTTAATTGTTATAACAGTTTGGATATGAAGTTGAGACGTTTTAAACAGATCGTCCGTAACATTTATATAAAATGGATAACTTTAATTGCAAAATTGGCCTTCTAAACGACAGCCACAAGACGGTAGTAATCTAGAACTGTAATTATATCTTTATATACTAAAACTGTGGAAGTTATATCTGGACGTATTAGATCTCAGTTAACAGTGCTAAGAATAAAAAAAATATAATTATTTGACCAGAACATATGGAAAAGATCTCACAAATAGTTAAAAATTAAACTTATTGATAGAAATTTGAGCTGGAAAAAGGAAATCGCTGTGCCCCTAATGAAGATTCAAGTTTAATAATAGACTTCGTGGTACAGTCAAACATGTTTACAAATGGTTGAATGTAGGCCTATATCTAAATAACAAGGATTAAAGGCAAAGTAACTGGACATAAGACTCGAAGATCAACTAATTGGTAGGAGAACAACTATTAGTACAGACAATGGCTTTGTCAATAGGCCATAAAAGTACTATAAAAGACCAAAACAATTAAACATTTGCATAGTTACTCAACTTCTATCAAGTAAAACGATTTAAGGGCGCGTTGTTGTTTGGTCTAAATATTTGAAATCTGTCTTAACTTTAAAAATCCCTATTCCGCAAATAAAAGTAGCTCCTAAGTAAAAATCAGGCTTTGCCACGCTGCTGTTATTTGTATTGCGTTTAAGGTCAAAAACAGAACGAAATTTGGCTCTGCGTAAAGTAGAATAATACATTGGGGATTCAGAAATCGAAGTTCATTAACCCCAAATAAATAACATTGGGGAGACGTAACTTTTCATAAAATTTAGAGAACCTCTGAAGCCAGGGAGGAATCAAGGGAGTTCTTGTGCACTGAGGAACATGAAAGGCTCAGATTGGTAAGAAAAACACAAAGAAAGGATTGAAATGGTTTCTCCGATGTCATACTTAGCCTTATCGGGAAGGACGTGGTAACTTTCGCAAAAATCTGTATTTGCTCACATGCTGAAAGAAGAACAGAATTTCTGTTCCAGGATGAAGAGACCGAAGCGTAGGGGTTCCTACTGAAGTTTTCTCTGAAATAAGACACCTTTTCGGCGACAATGTACGGCAACTCTATCATCATTTTTAGGAAATAAATTGAAAATAAATAGCAAATTACCTCCCTCTTAGTTTCTTAGTTTCTCTAAGATGGAAGCTTCTGATTTGAAATGGTGATGTTAGTACTGTTTAGTAGTCCCAACACTACAAACGAACCATTTAAGGTGTCTACAATATTGATGAAGCAGATGGACCCATTGTGTCATGATATTTGTTAATCCGCCTATGACCTCTACCTCATTCTCAGAACGAGATCAATAATATTTGACAGATCTGTAAGAACCCTCATTCTGTGTATTGAGCTAGTTATATAGTTTTAGATATTACCACGTCAGTTGATGTGTTAAAACTGTCATTGTAATCACTACTCAGAGATGAAATTATCAAAGAAATAGTTGAAATAGAAAGTGGAGTCGTCCGATAAAGAAGTTACCACTGGGCTGTACCCTAGTAGTACTTACAACTTCATCACATAAACATTCAAGTTTTGCGGCGCTCTCTTTGCACGACGAAACTTGATGAAATTCCATCGGCTTCTAATGGAATTCATGCTGACGACCCCTACAAGTTGTGGTGTGGTAGGGCTTTCCAGTCATCATGATAGGAGTGACAGACTTTTAAGCGCGCATTGTTGCCAGCTGAAATCGCTGTTTGTACAGCGAAGACGAAATTGAGCTTTCGATTTCTTTCCCAAATCTTGAAAGAAGAAATTCACAAGGTCTACCAAGTTGATTTCAATCCCAACCATATTTTGGCCAGTGCTTGCAATGGTGTTGCCTCTTAATTTGGAGCAGTTTTCAGCAGATACCACCAGAGACTCGTGTCCTGGTTCCTCGTTACAAAAGTTACGTTTCTAAACAAACTGTTCTTGAGTCTTTTCTGATTACGTCGTGAAAGCAATTCGTTGTAAAATGTTAGAATTTAATGTAAAAGGTAGTCAAAATAGATGTCGGTGGTAGTCAAAATAGACTCTAAAAGTGTAATCGTACAAAGCTGTCAAATTAGAATTTTCAACTAATTATTTATATGTGTAAATAGATTTCACTGTTTGAATAGTAGTCATTTCTAACGTATGGTGCCATACCTAGCAACCAACAAAATTATTATTATGAAGACTCCTCTTAAAAAATCTTTTAAGTCTTTGTTATTTCAAGTGAACCCGAGCATAATTATACTGCTACACCTAAAAATGATAACACACAAATGTGATAAATCCACCATTGAAAAAAACGCTTTACGATACACTAAATTCAGCCTTTTAAAGACCCCTACTATCAACAGAAAAAAAAGGACAAGAAAGAAAAGAACAGGAAACAAAGGAACAGGAAAGAAAAGATCAGAAAAGAAAAGAATAGGAAAGAAAAGACCAGAAAAGGAAATAACTGAGAAGAAGAGAACAGAAAAAAATAAAAACAGGAAAGAACAAGAACAGCAAACACAGGAACAGGAAAGAAAAAAGAACAGGAAGGAAAAAAACAGGAAACAAAGGAACAGGAAAGAAAAAACAGAAAAGTAAAGAACAGGAAAGGAAAGAGCAGGAAAGGAAAAGACAGGAAAGGAAAGAACAGGAAAGAGAAGAGCATTAAGCACCCCCTCCCTTCCCAGCCCCTCTCCATCACTGGCATAGCGCCGATGCTGAACAGGAATTGCTTGTAACGTAAAGAGCTCGCAACGTTGGTAGTTTAACTGTTTGAAGGGTCAATAGGTCAGGTAAAAGCATAGGAAGTCTAGAGAAAGCAACATAACAGTAACTCTAATCTAAATCGATATTACGTACAAGCCAATGAAGTGTTAAAGCTATACAAAGTTATTTGTGTTTCTTCTAATACGAGAGAACCAGCGCCACTTCGTTACCGAGAGGAAACAATAACACGAGAAAGATACGGCTATGAACTTTTCATACTTAACTTTGTAAAGCGATCCCGTCTTTTTTCTTTCAGAACCTCTTGATGTATCGAAGTTTTTCAATGAATTGCAAAATAGTGTTATGAAAACAACTACGAAAGAAAGCATAGTTTTTGCAATAGTATCTTAATCTATTTTCAGTTGCAAAGATTTAAGACTTGGTGATATATTGCAATTGAAGTAATTATATGTGAATCATGGGGACTGGACCCAGGTCTCTGTTTACGACACCATCTTTTGCCGTGTAGAGCAAGGAAACTCAAGTGAGGATGTAGGGAAGGATACAAAAGCTATAGTACTACTAAAGTACAGGAATGAGATATAGTTAATTAGGTATTCTACATTGTAACAGGAGGTTTATGGTCTCGGTGCCATTTTATATTGATCAGTTGGCAAAGTTTTTTTCTTTCACTTAAAGGATTTCTTTGCACGGACCATTAGAGGACATAATCGGTTACAATGAAATATAAAAGCTTTAAGTGGTACTAGGCCTACGGTATCTCACAGTTTGTTTGCGGTGTACTTGAAATAGCCATACAGGTTACAATTGGTTCGCGGACAATGGGTCGCCAACTCATGTCTTTAGGGAATGCAATTTCTAACTTGGCGTTCTGACCACTTTCTGTTAATCTCCTGTGAGTTACAGGTAACAGCAAGAGGGGCTCACCTAATAATTTTTTAATCCCAAGGTCACTTAATGGTTGGAGCACATCCATCTACTTCAAGCATCTATGCTAAGTCGCCTCTTTTCACCCTGCTTTGTGCGCTGAGGCTCATGTCTGCCATATAGGTAAAAGCAAGTTTGTTTGATAATTGAACAACAACAGTTTCAAAATAACAGGCACTCTCTTTAAATCACACAGTGGTTTATTGTTTGCCCTAGCCTTCAGGCTACAACTGATTGAAAATGAAAACAGAAAAATGATCACGGTGTCATATCCAACATGGATAACACTTTGACAAATTTATTTGCATTGGGATAAAGTTACATGGAAAGAAAACGGGTCTATGGTCAGCGATATGATAGGCAGACAAATGACTTGCTAACGTGTGAACTAACCACTTATCTTCCAAGCCTTAAGCTAACATATTTACTCTATGCTTTGCAAATCTGTCTTTAGTTGTACCAATCTGATTTTGACTATCTATCTTAAGTCAAAGGTATAGATTAAAGGCTTTTGCTTCATTGTTTAAAAAATGTTTTGTTTGAAATGAGCATATGAAGGGATTGGCGTCGCCTTTCAGAATCAAAGAAATGTACACAACCCTTCATCGACGACTGATTCCGGTATTATTCTGTCAGGCAATAGTTTTAAACAAATATATGTCAGGTGTATGGGAGGGCTTCATTAAACTGGACATTTCAGGTCAGTAGAACATGAATTCTCTGCCAATCCTCAATTGATGTCTAGTTTCTTGTCCGTTTTGGTTAATAGGTACCCTTATTTACAGCCTTAGGACGAGGACTTTGGGGATGAGAAGGGGGTGGGGTTGGTAACGTTTCAAGAAGGGTTTACGAATTTCGTGCTTAGGGGACAAGACATTTAACATTAGAGCTTGTGAAATGGCTATTGTGGCAGGTTTTAAGGCAAAGCATAATAGGGAAGCTGAGTAGTACAATTTCAAATCATTAGAGTACATAAGGCGAAGAGAAATTACATAGAAATAATGTTTATATGATAAAAGGTTATATCATTCTTTAAATTTCGATAAAAACCAATTGACACTGTTAACAATTATTCTAATCGATAATTCTTTTGTATCGGAGCCAAACATGTAGTACTTTAAAGCTTTTAGCTTTTACTACTGACCTCTGGTTTTAACATTACTTATGTTAGAAAATAAATGATTAGAGGTTACTTCTTCTTTTGGTGCGGCAGAAACAGGCTTTTGCGCTTTTTTGGTTAGTTTTGTAGGGTCCTTTTTTTAAGGTCCTCAATTGTAATTGAATCTACTCACTTCTATGTGATGTAGCAATTGAGAAGATCTCAACCCTCTTAGGGTTTTAAGTTGATCGAGAATTGTCTGACGCTGTCTTCCTGGCGCTCTCCCTACAATTTTTTAACATACCTTACTACAAACATTTATACTAGAAGTTACTACAAACATTTATACTAGAATTCACTACAATCTTTTATACTAGAAGTTACTACAAACATTTATACTAGAAGTTACTACAAACTTTTATACTAGAAGCTATTACAAATCTTTATGTTAGAAGTTAATACAAACATTTATACTTCTTCGTGGGAAGAACAAAACCACAAGCAAAACATTAACTCGAAATGTTTGGTAATATTTTCGACACACCAGCAATAATAATTTCTGATATCAAAAGGGGTTGCAGCTTCCACCTCCCCGTGCCCTAAACAGTATTTAACAGAGGTTACTCCTGTAATATCTCACCATGAGATAAGTCATAACTTATGCCATGGTGAGACGCCGAAATGATCCTGGTCTAGACGCGCTTTGATGGTTGAGTTTAAATATTAATACAAAAGTAGTCTCTTTAGTAGTTAAGATAGTCAGTTTAGTTTGTTTTTTACCTCCTTGGATGTTTTATGTTTGATTAGACTGACATTAAAAAGATCATTGAAATACAGTTTCATTGTGTGCGTGTAAAGTTAACCTGAAGTTGCGGACATTAAAATTTTACAAGCGGAACTTTAACGTGCATTAACATTTCTGGTTCATCAAAAATCTAAAACAATATTTGTCAATGTGAACAGAAGTAGAAAAGGAAATTAAAGTATATACTACAGACCTTCTTTCATCATCATCATCATCATCATCATCATCATCATCAGCATCATAATCACTATAGTCATCATCACTTTGCGGTCTTTGCAGAGGCGATCACGATCACTTTTTACAGAGTTTTGATGCCCCGTCGTCAAAAATACATCCTGGACTAGTGTGTCTCCATCATGCACCATTTCATCAGGCTGTCCTTCCACTTTTTATACCATGTAAGCCAATACCAAATATTATACTATTCAAGCAATAAAAGCTGTTTATTTATTTGCAAACTGACTTTCTTGTTGCAAATAGAAATGCTTGTAGTTTATAGTCAGGGTACAAATTTTTCGTCTCCAAATCATGATAATAGACATTGGAAGTGTGAGAATAGGGACTATTGCTCTTATTGCAATCCCCTTATAATTCCTTTTTAAGGTAACATACATCCCTACGTCATACCCCTTCTACCCCTAATATCCCTACCCCTAATACCATTAATACCCCTACGTCATACCCCAATGTTCTTAGTAACTTCTAGTATACAATTCAATACATTTATTGTGCATTTGAAAATAGTGAAAAAAGGAGTCTTTTATAAATTGGCAGAATGTGTTCAAAACGTTGCCGGTTTCCGACAAAAATCCCCTTCTGAATCAGGTGGACTTTTCATTCTGAATGTGCCAAGTTCATACAGCTAATTGCCTTGTTCCCTCATCCTTGTTATATTGTACTGTCCGCTCGTGGCAAACCTTAATTTCGGCCAAAGTTCTGTTACTTACCACCCACTGAAACCTAATGTACTGTTTTTGTCCTTAGCTGACCATGCCTTGTGCTGGAAGCCTAAAGGGCTTTGTTCTCTTTTTAATTCTGAGGTAATAAAACAGTTTCTCCTTTATATGTTGTAGAAAAACCAAAAGCGCTGTGACGGACACTTCAAAAGTTCCACTATTAGTAACCTTCTCCTTCGGTAATGTATCAGGAAATTATCTGTAGGTCCTAATTGCGAATGACTCAAAACTTGATGGTTTACTCTTAAAAGCGTCTCTCCCTCCAGTGATAGAATCTGAACCAAACATAACAAGTAAAGCTCTATTTTAATGGAAATATTTTAGTGTTTTTGGTAAATATGGGAGACCCCCACCTCTTGTTTTTACCACTGTTTGTTAGAGCCTGTAGAGTGTTGAAAGTTGAAAACATCTCCGACCATTCCGTTTATACGACTACGTACTGTTTTATTTTTTGAGTGTTTCAGGTCAGCCTCATTAATAGGATTTTCAATTTGACCGTCACTCATCTAGAATTTGGAATAGATTATAATCATTTAGAACAGATTATGATAGATAAGGGTGCATTCCTCGTACTTAAATCAACAATCATGCTGCTGTAGCGGAGTCCAATCAACCAAGGAAAATACGAACACGCATGTTTGATATTGTAGGTCATGTTAACCGTTTTGCGCATCATAACACTTTGACCAGTAAAAATTAGCTTTACCTTCCTTAAAAGTAACTTTTGGGTCTCTCTCCAATTAATTCCTACAAGTGCAAATTTTTCGAGTGTGTCTATGTTTCTGAGTTGATGTGCACGTATATACAATACTTCGTTATAGTTAATTAATTCCGCGTTACCATTGAGTCAAAGAGAAACAACGAAACCTAGACTTGAAAATTTCTCACCGTAGTTATTGAGCATAATGGTCCACTTGTTAAGGTTTGGGTCATTAAATCATAGGGTCTTGGGTACAATCCCCCTCCCCCTAGATCCTTGCTTGAGAATGCAATCTACTCCAACAGGGTGGCAGAAAACTGGAAACTTCGAGGGAGCGCGGAAAATAACGGCAAAATTTCCTGTGAGGTAATAAATTTGCATTGTTGTATAGTTAAGTGTATTGTACCTACAATGACATAAAACTCTAGCAAACGTCGAATGTCGTTGGCAGAGATCAGTTCATCCTGGCACATCCCGTTAGGGATCGCTTTTGAAAATTAATCAAATCAAACAGGATGACCGACGTTTGTTGTACAATTTGTACTTCATGAATGCTGAAAGATCTGGCAACAAATTTATATCTTCACAGTCATATTTAAATCTTAAATCTTTGATTTATGACTTATACGGCTTGAGGTCGCGCTTCGCTTGACTTGAGCTCGCTTGGAGGGAACGGTGTACCCGTATTCCCCGGTTTTCTGCCACCCTGTACTCCACTCATTTAGAAATATACACGCAAGAGTGCTTAATGTTTGCAAAGAGAATCTATAGGTAGAGTTTATGACAAGGAAAACGCCAAATTAAATACTATGGTGACAAGTACACCGACAAACTATAGGGAGAACGCAAATATGAAGAAAAGCTAGACAGAGAGTACTTGGCAAAACAGTTGCTATTTGTTGGAGACCTTCTTTATGGAGCTAAGGTAACATTTGCCTTCATTGTACTATGTCAACTGGAAGAGAAAATATAGATTCCTTTTGTCATTTCACATTTTTATTATTGCCTCCTTTAAGTTACATATGAAGAAAATCTTATTAGGTGTTAGCTCAATACAATTGGTCGTGCCTACACTTTAACTACATCAGCATAAAGTAAGCAATATATGATTTTAATCATCAAATTTATTGTAATCGTTTAGTAAGAGATTGATGATAATGAAAATCATGCCAATCATCATCACCATCATTATTATCATTATTATTATCATGCATCATTATCATCATCATCATCAATGTCATCAACATTATCATTGTCATCATTGTGGCGATTAGCATAAAGTTAAGCTTGATAGCTGTAGAACCCTTCATATTCTCTTCCATCCTCTTTAAGTCTATCTTGTTTATATGAATGTCGGGAAGAGATTTGATACAAATACTAAATTATCCACAACTCTCATTGAATTTAAGAGAAAGCAGTGAGATAGGAAGTTGAAAATATTTCAAGTTAAATCATCTTTCAATGTTTGCTACTTCAAGTACTTTGTTTTCATTTAAGATATCTTGTTTTAGCTATTGTTTGGTTCAAATATTTATGTAAATGTTGTTATTATTGATTGCTGTAAATGTTTTGTTCTAAACAGGACCACTTGGAAAAATGTTGAAAAGCCAAATTTCTCTTACCTTACCCTGTGTAAATAATGTTAAATAGAAATAGAAATGTAGTGTAAAATAATTAACTCCAACATCTTGTACTAATGTAACTATCTAACATGGTGTCTTTTCCTCTGCAGGAATACTACCTTGCAGCAAAATATTGCTACCATAAATTCTTGGCATTAAAGGGAACAGATTACATTCTTGTCTCCACTGATAAAGACCATGATGTTGAACATTTTGAGCAAAATTACTTCCAGAGTGTTGAACCTGAAAGTGAATCATACACAATGGCAGTAAGTTACTGGTATCATGTATTTTATGAGCTTTATCCATTCCCTATATTTTTTTCAAATATATATTTTATTGTCTATTTGGTTAGCAATGAAAGACACAACAGCAATTGCTTTACTAGGCCTATGGATTGAGCAAGGGGTGTGTTGTGTTAGTAATTGATCATTATTTTGTCTATAAATGAACAAGGTTAGCAGAAAGCAGCATTCAATGCATCCTTCTGCTCTGTATGACCTACCTTATGGATGAAATGGATCATCAAGAACTTATATCATTCAAATGGACCTACGTTAGATCCAGCAAGTGACTGTAAGCATGGGTTGGGGTGGGTAACGGGAAAACTTCAAAGGGACTGAGAACAAATTTTGACTAGATGGATTGCATGGATTTACTTGTGTCATACTCTTTCTGTTGCCCACATCCCACTGTTATTGCCATTAATGAACATTTAATAGTCAAGCTATTCAGACTTTTAATCAGAATGAAAAAGCTGAATGGAGGATCCTTGTAAAAGGGTACAATTGCCCAGATAGCCCACCACCATTTAATCTGCTGCTGCTCTTATGCAGCTTTAAAATGGAAAGCTCAACTAGATTTCAGCAGAAATAAGTAGAAGTAAAGTTGGACCTAAAACAATCTTCTAAAGATCATAAGGTATCGTAGCCAAATGCCTTGGGTACAGCTTGGTGGAAAACAAAGAAAAAGAATGATCCTGCACTTTCTATTTAGATGCCATAATTATATGTTTCAATATTTTGGGCCATCAATCATTAGCCAATTTGGTGGTGTTGTGGTCTTCTTCTTCATCTTCTTTTTTCTCCTCATTCTTCTCTTTCCCTTCCTCCTCTGCAGTATGATCCTTCTCTTTCTCCTTCTTCTCCTAGCTCTTCCTCATCAACATCATTATCTTCCTCCCCTGCTCCTTGTCCTCATTGTCATCACCATGTTTGGCATTTAAGTACAATCAAGTTTTACACAATTGTTTGGAAGAGTTGTGACAAACTTGTAAACAAATGTATACAAAAGATGGTGATGAGCAGCTTTAGTTGATTTGGATGCATCAACTGGAATATTTGAACTTAAACCACTGTGTTTATTTTTGATATATATATATATTTTGCTTATTTTCAGATCAAGGCACTTCTTGGAGTTGCAATATGCTATTGCCAAAGGCAATTTTCAGATGACCCCAAGCTTAAGGTTAGTAATCTTTTATGTTTTACACTTCTCATTAACATACAGTGCTTATATCAGGGACAAATTATGGCAGCAACAAAATATTGCTTGTTTTTAAACCCTTTTTGGGTCTGTCCTCCCTTTGCTGCAAAACAGAAGATTTACTCTTTAAGTTTTAAAATAGTAACTTAGAATCGCTTCCTATTTTTATGTTGACCTTTTAAATATATGTAGAGCCCACTGGTCACATTTTCATAGCCATTCTTACTTTTTTATGTGGTCCCTTTTCTTTGGGACCATACACATGTGGAAAACCTATCACATATGAAAAATTAGAGTACATCTTCCAGATGGTGTATATACTTAATTGCATCCATGACTCTAAAGATGTACCAAAAATGAATGCACCAATAGCTCTGTAGTGTTATGTTTTGGTCAAGAAACAGGGCTCCACTTCTCTAATCTCTAATACTAAAGGTAATGAAGACAAAAGTCACTCACAGGCATTTGATCTCTAGCACATGGTGATATTAATGATGATGATGATGAACATTTTAATCACAATGCGTAACATCTCTTAGTTGCTTGCTTAATAGACACCTCTTCTTGAAATCTCACTCCTATATACCATTCAACATCTCTTGGTCACATCTGATGCTTTACCCATTCTGTTGCTGTCTCAGCTTCTGCACGTATAGCAGTGCCCCAGTGCATGCTTCATTCACACTGCGTGTACTCTTCAAGGGAATACTTTGTTTCATTGACTGGTATACTGCATCTCTCTTGCTCTAACTATCCTCTGTACTCTTCCTCTGACTATTCTTGGAACTGCAAGATGTTTTTTAACAAAGTCTGCTCAGAGAAGGGACTGCTTCTGAAATACGGAAAGATTATAATGTTGAACTTTCTAGAATTTTAAGATATTTGATGATCCCTGTTGTGATTCATTAAGAGCGTTCTTACCATCTCCTTGCTTCAAATGCTTCAAACTTTATAACATTTTTGTTAAGTAAAGTTAGTTATTCCCTTTGTCATCTTTTCACCCCATCACTATTGTTCTACTGATTTACAGACTTTTCAAATTGTTGATGTGTTTTGGGTATTAGGATATTAAAAACTGTTGTTGTAAATGTATGATGATGATGAATATATTATATGTAAAAACAGGTCAACCCAAGCCAGCATGGATTAATTGTGGACTATAAAACAAAGATGATGACTATGATGATAATAGATTTGTGTTAGTGACACCCATAAGTCTTTATTAAGTGTCATTTCCCCTTTTAATTTACATTCTTTATAATTTTTAATTAAACACCCAATACATATTTATGTAGCAGTGTTTTCTCATTGTAATCTGATACCCTAACAAAATGTTAAACATTACATTTCTCTCACTATACAGAAGCATTGGAGTGTTGACTTAGTTTTGCATATGATGAAAATATTGCAGCTGACTCTTCAAGTTCTTCTGAAGCATGAAAAAATCTTTTGGCTTCTTTACAATGGTATGTACACAGTCTGCCACATTGAAGCCTTTCCCTAATGGTGTAACAGATGCAGGTTTAGACGCACCATTTGTAAAGTATCTGAAGATTGTAAGGCATTTCATATAGGATCTTTAAGACTTTACAATTTAGAGAAGAAGATCATATACCAATTGTGAAAGGAGGTGTACAGATTGTACAATATTAGTGGCTGTTTTCCTTGAGAAATATATGCAAAAGAATGTACAAAGAATGTCTATAAAGAAGGCTATCAGTTCTTGCTATTATGCTAGTAAGCCTGTTATGTTATTTGGATCCAGGCCTCTTTTAAATCAAGATCTTAAGGACAAACTACCCACCCAACATGTAAATAATGTCGTATACGAGTTCAAATGCGGGTGTGATCCCGGTTATGTGGGTAGAACGTCGTTCAAGCTTATTGAGAGGATAAAGCAACATGTTCCCTTGGAAGTAAGACAAGGTAAGAAACAAAGAGGCTCAACTACACCCTTGTTGGCGACCGCTTCCTGCAGGCAGATCAGTTCGGCTATCGGTACCCACTCGTTTGGAAACCCGGAATGCGCCGATAAGTATTCAAACACTATGTTCAAATTTTATTCAAGCAAGATCGTCGTTGCATCTTAGGGTTCTTGAGGCGGAGAACCCCCTTTATGCAGGTAAAAAGAGTTTGTTATCAGAACGAGGTTATTATAGGTTTTGTATTGTAGTTTTAGTATTCTTATATTCTAAGTATTTTTCTACAGTTTCTTTGTTATCAACGATTTCACTTCCACACTAAAGCTATACAATTTATTCTATTATTCTAAATTGTACAATTTGTGAGCTTCAAATTAGTGAACATAACGTACACTTATGACTTGTTACTTTGTTACTCTTTCTAGCTGACCCCCCCCCCCAAAAAAAAGTAATGTATGTATATGAAGGGGAATCCCTAAAAACAGAAGCCTTCTAAAATCTAATTGGAAGGTAGTCAAGGAATGGCGTCTACAATGGCACTAATGTGAAAGTTTCCAGTTTGCATACATGTCACTAGTCAACTGCGTGACACATTTCGATTTATAAGCGAACATCAGAAATGTATTATTGTAAAGAGTGTTCTTATCCATTTTATTTATTTAGGTACCATCCACCTTTATACTATTTGTAAGAAGCTAATGGACTGCGGATACAGCGGCAAGGCTCTCCCTTATACCTTATGGGCATGCGTTTGTATGGAATCATGTGTACCACTCATGACCTTGAAATACCTTCCATGGAGAACCCAGTTATATATCATGGTTTGTCAATGTTATTATAATACGAATATGGGTGAGCAAGCGGAGGCGTTTGCACGGAGAGCACTTAGTAAGGTATGGTAACATCCCCTTCTGCCACTCATAGTGTATTTACTTTGTGATAAGGACACCTCTTTAGTTATTTGTCCGTGTTTATAGTATTGTCGTCTTTGTCATCACGAGGACAATGATATTAAGGTTACCAAGATTGCGACCTCGTATACTGGTTAATAGTGGAGCATGCGCAAAAATTCACTTTGTGTTTGTTCATTGAAGGTACGACAAGAGGAAACTCGTGTGTACGACTTTTGATTCTAGTTAAGGTTTTTGAAACATAGGTAATCTACCGTCAGTTCCATCAGCATCTGATACTGTTTAAATGGCACAAAAATGTGAAAATCATTAGTAATCAGAGCTGATTTCATGGTACTGATTTTATGGTACTGAGGTACTGATCCCTTAGTATTAACCACAGTTTACACCTATCCCACTGACCTGAAAATAAGTCGACCACTGACACTGTTTTATGTATGTTTTTGTAATCTACCTTTCAACAGATAGCTGTTATTTTACCAGGCACCCCTGTCCTAAAGTCCAGTTACACAGTTGGAGTGGTACTCAAATGTATCCCCTTCTACATTCTGGTCTTGGATTATGTATAAATCCATCGAAATTAGCTTATTTTCTTTTAACGAAATGAAACAGACTTACGTAAAGCCCTTTGAGAGAGTACACGCATTTCCGTTATGGAAAGGTGAGGGTTGATCGTAGTATCAAAGTGGCCGATTAATGAGGAACATGGAAAATATAATATGCATGATTGCAAAGACAATTTTTGTAGCTAGTGCGGGTTATACTTGTAACAGCTTAAATATCTCGTACGAATCACTGTTGATTAAAATAGACGCTAGTTGGAGTGAATTGACAATCTTACAATCTATCTTTGTTTCTGTTTACTATAAATGTCTTACTCCGACTTATTTTCTAGAGAGAGCAAGCAGTTAAACAAACTGTATGCATTTTTAGGTCACCGACTCCGAATTTCTGTTTAAACGAGGCCTTATAGTTATGAATAATCGAAATGACGTTGCTTGCTTTACTTGACTACGACGTTCGATTTTCGTTTATGTCTTGCATTCCCATTCTTTCATGATCAAGAATTTTTTTCGTTGAAGAATCTTTGTTCGTCGTCATTTTAAATAGTGTAAAAAAGTCGCAGCTGTGTATCGTGTTTGAGAATTCTTGACTAATTATGTACCAATAAGAAACTTGTTTATGTCTTTTTCATTTCAAGGTGAACAATTCATCGAAGTAGTTTTCATATTTTGGTAACGATTTTGAATCTCGATTACTTTATATTTAGGTACAAGAGCTGGAAGACATTGAGCATGCTAGTCTATCGACATCTCCAGGGACAGATGAAGTTGTACGACAGTGTAGGTTACGGTTGAACCTGATGGTGTTCAAAAGAAATGTATTTGAAAGCAGGAGAAGACCCAAGGGGATTTTGAGACCAAAAAATAAGCCGGTCTTAAAGGATATTGCTCATGTAAGTATGAGAGATCATGGCTGCAGAGATACTCGTTATTCTGAAGAACCCATAGAGTAAATATGACATTGGACCTACTATATGACAGCATATTGATACCAAGTGAGATATGATGATCTCGGTGCTAGTTTACGTAACTCTTTCCTAGCCGCCAAAACATGGAGATATTAACATCCAGCTTCATGCAATTTTGGAGACCAAACCCTCTTGATCATGAGCCTTGACCATGTGCAGATTTCCAAAAGTCCAGTCCATCTGTCAAAAGCATACTGTAAGTTTTAAAGAGGTAAATAAAACATTTAGATAATATGTTTGAGAAGTTATCGAAGAAATGAAGTATATCGCCGTGTTGGAGGGTTCTACCGATTTTGATTGTTGATGATGATTTTGATAAGATAATATTGATTACCTCATGTTTTCCAATACTGAAATCACCACCAGTAACAGTGAAGACATAGGCTCTCCCACGCTTTGCTCCCCTCTGCTGCAATCGTTCGCTATAACAACGACTACAGTGGATGACTATTGTATTAAGCTTAGGATTTAAGACACTTTGTGTTTCGGTTGAATATTTTCACGAGATAGAGTATCCAGATAGTGTGCAGATTAAATCGATGTCTGACCCGGTGGCAGTCCCATCTGTCGTGAGGCCCTTTCAATGTTGAAAAAGGTAACAATGTGTAGAATTATAAATCTAGTAAAGAGATACTGAATATGCAGTTTTCTAGATTACAAAGTAATCTAATGCTTCCGTCGTAGAACCCTTGGCCTAGAACTCCGACAGAAAGGATGCTGACAGACTTGTTCCCGTGTCGCTCCGGACAGATGCTTGCAATCCTTGAAGCCTTGTCAAATCCCACACAACGGCTTCTATTTACGTCCTTAGGAGTACCAGATATGGATGACAGCATTTTGGATGTTTACTCGGAGCTTTTCTTTGCCGGTTGCGAGATAGTAGCTGGCGGTGGTGGTGTCCACCCTGGATCTACGGGAAGACATGAAATTCCAGTTGGGCCCTTAGTTGAAGATATATCACTTATCGAACTGGCTTTGCAAGGTACATCCAACTCTCGCAGCCATTACATCAAATGTTAAATAGTGATCATGCATTGGAATCGCACGTTTCGGTGAATCCTTTGCAAATGATATTTTGATGTGTTTAACTGTTCAGAATGGGGATAGGGGTTGTGGGAGGTGGTTATCATGGCCTTTTGCTTATTATGTTTTTCTCGAGGCATGTGCGGTACCTATGAGTATAAGTTGTGCGCATACATACATACATACATACATACATACATACATACATACATACATACATACATACATACATACATACATACCAAATTATATGGGTCTGGTCCGGCTCCGCTCCATTTCCGATGCTCCCATCCTGCAGATTTCCTGCTCTTGGATCACAACTCAAGAATAGTAACGGAAGTTACAAAAACTGAATCGTGTTGTTTATTTTTACTTCATCCAAATGAACAAACTGCCGTCTGCTGAAAGTGGTAGCAGACAAATATCAGTTTGTCTTCGTGACTGGGGTCAGATTTCATCTGAAGGTAACAGGTGTCATGAGCGCAGGAGAGTGCACCATGACCTGTGTCATGGTTTGACCTTTCATAACGTCCAGACTTAGCACAAATTATAATATTATGTGTACACATCTCGTGAATTTTCACCAAACTGTCGGAACAACCGTCATCGGAGGATCATGTTTCATTCATCAAGGAGTCGAAATCTGTTTCTCTGCTCTTTGTTTATGGATGCGTTGATTGGATTTGCTGTGTAAGCATAATAGTTTGTTGTGATGCCAGGTTTTGTACATCAAGGACTTGCAGGTCATAAGACAGAAATTGCATCGTTGAGAAGTGAGGACGCAAGAGGTCGGTTGCACGCTTGTAAGAACTAGGATGTTCATGTTGCACCTGATGTTACAGCGATAACATGGGTTTCAGCTTCTGGCTGTTACTTTTATTCCAAATCGGCAGATGGATCGTAAGTCATGGCCTTTCACTTGGAAATACGCAAATGGAGTTTGTTAGCGTTTCACAGCAACATGGACACGACGAGATATCATGTTTGGACGGGTATGCTAACCGACCTTGCAAATCGATCGGGTTTGCATATGAAAAGAAATTAAGGAGCACGAGAAATACAAGCTGGTCGTTGACGATAAATGTGCAAGACGAGGGATATCACATTGATGACCCTATTGTCATTGGCATCAAAAGCCCACATTTGAAATCATTGATTCTTCAAGGCAAGAGAAACAATGCCATCAAATGTACCCAGATTATATCCAGGAGCACTCTATCTGGAATCTACGTTGGGGGAACGGATATAAATCAACCAGAACTCACCTGTTACACTGTAATTTTTAACAACTTTTGCTGGACGAATTTTACCTGGTTAGAACCAGCCTGCCTCACAATATTTAAAACTCGGGACGTCAGAATCCACGAAAATATATTTTCTGATAATAACTGCTCAGCTATAAATGCAGTCGATTCAGATATCAGTATCACCTGGTCCCAGTTTGTAAGAAATAATGCAAATCGTGGGTTGAATCTTACTCGACCTTTATATGATCCGAAAAATTTTACGACATTTCCAGCAAGCAATAATTCTGCAGGAGGAGCAGTTGCGATTGTTTTTCTCACGGAAGGAAAATTTTCGGTTTCCATTGAAAATTGCACCTTCAAGGAAAATACAGCAGTCTCAGACTCCTTATACAGTACTGATAATCGATATATTTATTTGAACGATAGTTTCAACTTCGAAAGATTGGGTGGAGGGGCTGTGATAGCCTTTGCTAAAGAGAGTAAGGGAAATCGAGTGATGATTTCTCGATGTACTTTTTTAAATAATGTGGCTTACGCGGGTGCTGGAGTGGCCGTGATTGCCCAAGATCATGCAGTCTTAAACTCGGTTTATTTGTACAAATCGGTCATAACAGGTAATAATTCGACCATTTCAGGAGGAGGTTTTATTTATGCTGCCCTTGGGGCCGCGTTCTGTAACAGTATAACTCTCGATAGTTGTTTAGTTAAAAAGAATACAGCTAAAGACGGCGGTGGCATCAAGATATTCTATTACAGCCGGAAAATATCAGAACAGAAACACATTGTTCCTGGGCCCCAAAATATAACATTCAAATATACCAAGATATGTAACAATGTGGCCAAAGTTGCATCAGCTATACATTTGTTATACATTCTCCCCACTGCATCAAAGCCTGTCACTCCAGTCCAATTTCACGATTGCAAGATATGTCATCATGCCCCCATGGAAATTGTAGAGAGGGGTCCCACGCCCTATACAGGGGCATTACTCTCGAACCGGGTTGACATCCATTTTTCAGGGGAGAATTATATTTTCAATAATTATATAGAGAGTGCAGTGTATGTGTCGAATGCTGTGGTGAACGTGTCAGGATTGCTCATGTTCAGACATAATTCTGCAGAAACGAGCGGAGGAGCTCTCTCTATTCGTGATGTCAGTTTCCTGTACCTTGCACCACACACCAAATTGCTGTTTCACAACAACTACGCCAAGTTCCAGGGTGGTGCTATATTTGTACAAGCATTAGGGTTACCAGAAGTGGTGTATCCTTATAACCCATCTTGTTTCTTGCAGTATACTGTGGAGGGAGTACCAGCATCACAGTGGGAGGTAAGACAAATGGCATATGAATGAATGTAAATTTGATAAAATTTTTTAGAGGAATGATGAAGATGCCTCTCATGTCTCTGTTACTGTACATTAGTTGCAGATCAAGCAGTTGGCTACAGAGGGGTCAGGGGGTAACTTTGAAGTCTCCTTGGTTCGTGTTGCGAGTAATGGATGTAGTAGCTGTTCCCATTGATCATAGATTCTTCCCGTGATCTTTAAGAGATCATTTCACTGGATGGGTGAGCCTCCCTCTTGGCTTGCTTGTCTGCAAGGTAACATGAATTTGCGAATGTTGCCCTTTGATTATTGGGTAGGCAGATTATTTATTAGTAAGCCAGTTTAGTTGTTTTACTCTTTATTTTGGGTAATTTTAAAATTGGGCCCACTGCTCATTGGGGGTCTTTAATTGAGAGAACCAAGTTCAAAGGCAATAATTTGAAGACTTCACAAGATGAATTACATGGATTTTTCTCTGTCGTAGACCTACCCTCTCAATCCTCAAAATCCACATTGAGATTGTAGTTATTGAACATTCTTAGCCAGACAAAATTACCCATTGAGCCCATCTCTACTCAAGAATGAGAAAAGCCAAAATTTAAAGTGAACTCTGAGGGGCATGGCTTAGTTAGCCCCCTGAACTTTAACCTTTTGTAATAATTAACATGCTCAACATTGTATTATGCAGATTTTAAATCTCAAGCAATCTCTCATTTAAAGATCCTTGCTGAGTAGTGGGCCTGATATTGAAGCTATCCAAAATTAATAGTAAACAGGTTAGGTAATACATAAGTGGTAGCTGGAGTTTCCAGGAGAATGCCCCTTAAATCCCCCTCCCCCCTACTGCCTAGTAAGACCACCTCTCACAGGTGAAACAGATGCTACACAGTACAATCTGCAGTTTTGATTGATGGGAAATATCGATGTGAGGATTGTATTTGGGTTTTTCCGATATATTGATTGTCCTGGTGGAGATTATCTTGATGAGAATTGCCCAAATGTTGATCATAAAAGTGAAATTATCCCAGAAGAAATTGCCTGAGTACCAGTGAATTTAAAACAATTTACTAATATGCTGGAAATAATATAACATTGCCATGTAACCCTTGATTGTGTCCAAGGTAAAACAGGCAATGGGAATCTCCGCTAGTTTCAGTCAAATGTGGTCGGCCCCGTGATGTTTAACTACCTCAAATCTTTCTCCATATACCTGTTGGCAGTTTTCTTGGGTCTCTGTGGTGGTCTTTGGCTGGGAGCCTCCAGTCTTCTAATCCTCCCAATTGCATCATCTGCTTTTCCTCACTCCGCATGATTTGATCACATCACATTATTTGTGTCACCATCTTTGACCGGACTTGAAGAATATATTAATGCCCACTCCTCTGCCACACTCCCCACATTTGAGCCTTCCCACTTTTATTTTATTAGCTTTTTTTCTGGTCACCATCAAATTTGTTGTCTCTATATTTACTTTCATATCTCTCTCAACCATCTCCCTCTTCCAATACACAAAGATTCATGTTACCTCTTTTCTGAACTGTTCTGTCAATACCAAATCATCAGCATATAATAGATCTCAGGGTCAACTCATACAGATTTTGATCATATTTTCCATTACCATGAGAAAGAACAAATGATGTAGGGTAAACACTTGGTGAATACCAATTGCTATTCCATAACGCCCTCCGATGTCAGGTCTCTTCTTGGAGCCCACTCTATTGCTAGTCTTTGCCATTTATCAAACACTATTCCAGGTCCACAGACACATTAAATATATACTTTTTTCTTCTCCCTGTATATCTCCTGAAGCTGCACACAGTTGGTTTTTGCACATACCCAGTAAACATTTTTCATTCGTGATTTAGATTTTTTAAATCAATATTGGCCCATTATATATTTATATTCAATCCTGATTCTTCCAATATGCTTATTCATATCATCTCCTAAAAATTGATCCTTCAGCATCTTGGACACTGGTATGTTCTACGCAAAAATTTCTCAGAGCTACTGATTTTCTTCAGCATTGTAAACCAACTATGGAGTATATGCAGAGATGATGTGATACATTGTCTTTCCTAGCACTATTTTTATCTGTCTTCCATCTTTTTTTCATTTGACGAGATATCTGATTGCTTTAATTACATTATCCACTAACTCCTGCTGAAGAAAAATACCAGCTCATCTTGCACCTTATCTATTGCCACTGTACCAGAACTTGTGAACAACTGTGCCTATGGTTACCTTGCAGCAGTTCATGTAGCACACCTGCTAAATTTGACACGAGTTTGCTCTTATTCTAGCTCATATCTCCAACATCCCACATTTACTGTACACACATTAACCTCTTCACCCTGGCACCCTACCTTCTACTGTGTGTACTGCACTCTATTTTAATATTTTTGAAGCGTAGGGATTCTTATACTCCCTGGCCCACTCGACTGCTGCAAGGGATAATGGACCATAGCATTGTGGTTTCCCACCATCTAGTTTGAAGCAGATGTTTGTTTTTACTCCTAACTACTGATGAGCAAGCTTTCCAATTTAAGCCATCGCTGAACTTGGATGAATGGGTAGCAAGTAGCTGTTGAAGAACAAAGACGTTTTCCAAGTGTGAAAAAGAAAATCATGAAAATAACCCCAGCAACTGTCATCCTGGGCCCAGGGGATCCTACTTATTTCTGTTATCTTTTAGCAACCACATTAAAGGACGAATTGAAGTAGCTAAGAACACTGCCAGCTCTCTTAAAAGTATATTGAAAGACAATTGCATATCATCTAAGTCATAAATATATACTACAAATGTACTAGTTTCACATATTCACCTCTTAGTTTCCTTTCTGATAGGTGTTGGTGGAGTTTAAGAAGAACTTGGCAGGGTTTAAAGGTGCAGCAGTATTTGCCAACACAATATCATCATGCAGTTGGAAAGATACACCTCCTTACGTGGACATGTCTGCTGCTCTAAAATGGAGCAAGAACTTCGTTTATGAGAACAATCAGCTTGTAGTGAACTTGAAGACGATGCACAAAATCTTTACAAGTGGAAAACAAGTGCCAAGAGAACCTGGAGATATAAATACTGACACATCAGAGTTTAAACTGTCATACAAACAACCGGTAAGTGCCAAATATTCTTTGATGTAATTAATGTTCTGTAATATTTGAATTACATATAGGTTTTCATCACCGTTTTAGGCATCATCATCATTACCACTACAAGCACCACATGATCATCATGATCATCACTGCCATCATATTTACTATCATGATTATGATGATGATCATCATCTTGGTCATCAATCTTGTTCATCCTTATTAATTTCACCAACATCAACATCATCATAGGCTGTTTCTTCCTCTTCCACTTCGTCTTGTATGCCTTCTCCTGACTCCTCCTTCTTTTCCCTGACCACATCGTCAAAAGCAGAGTCTTCACAAGGCCCAAAAAGACAGGTGGCAGAAAACTGGTCATTTGGGTTTGCCTAAGCCCTTCACAGAGCGTGACACACAGGCACACAGAGAATGGTTTCCTGGCCATGCCATGTTTACATATATTGTTTGTGTTTCAAGCCTGTCGTTTTTCATATATTATTATGCAACCTTTTTTAAAGAAACCCTCCCTGAAATACTAACAAAATCACTACAGATAGTCATCCATGTTAGCATAAGCAGTTAGTAGCTGTTGTGCTATCTTGTTGAAATATTTTAAATGCTAGTTATGAAAAGTTACTTCATAACTAACATTTCAAGTCATCTCTTCTTGATGATACATAAAACTTTCAATGGAGCTTTGACAGGTAGACTGGTGGATGGCAGTCCTTTCTTTGTCAAGTCACATAGTGCAGAGAGGCTGGTCTCCAACTGCATTGAGGTGGATGTCAATGCCCACTGATGGATAATTGGGAGCAAACGTGGAAACTAGAGAAATAGAATATGTTAACATTGAGGGTCGCCTTGCCCATTTGGTAGAGCACCCACTGCAAGAGCATGGGTCATGGGTTCAAGTCCAGCTAGTGACATATTTTCTATTTCTTTAGTGTCTTTCACAATTAGTTTTATTTATATCTAACAGTTCATGCTTCACAAAGAGTCAAGTGAATGACCTGGATTGCAATGCTGTTGTGATCTGTGGTCTGAGCTAGAGTAGACATTGCAAAAGGAAACTGGGTTCTAGAACAGTTGCGTTGTAATAGTGCCTATTCTAGTGTTTCACCACTTGCCTAAACACATGATTCTGTATTTGTATTGTAGATGTCAGCAGCTCCAGGCGAAATCATCTACTTTAACCTATCAGGCTACGATGAACTCTCGAATCCAGTTTACAGTGTGGCGGTGGCAACTGATTTTCCAGAAAATTCCTCTGAAGTGCAACAGGATGAGTTTTACTTATCAGGTCGTTATCATGCAATTCCTCCCAGCCCCAAGACCTTGTCTTACCTTTCATACCGTGTATCAAAACGCCAGTACGACAAAATCCAGGCAAACCAAGTCAGCAATCATGTGATACAGTTTGTTGATAGCTCATCTGCGTTTATATCCAATGTCAACCTCTCACTCATCCCCATACCCTGCAGACCAGGAATGATCTACGAAAGCAAATCTGGGAAATGTGAATGCAATACTGACATTGATGGAGTAGTAAGGTATGATGTTGAAATTGCTCTGTAGTTAAACAAAGCGGTGACACCACCAAGTCAAAAGTGGGACCCTGAGACTAGGACGAAAGTTTTCTTTTTATTATATTACATCCTCACAGAAGATTTCGTATCTTTTGACAATTAAGCAGATTGCATGGGACACTCTTGTCCTCTGTTTTTTCTTGTGTTTATTGGTTTTGTTGTTCTTATTCACAGTTGGAAAAAAACGGAGGGGCTAGACCCTGAAGCCCTCCCAGTGGCGCCATCATTGAGCCATATGCAGTGCTCAAACGGCGAGGTAGGCCTATATACTGTCTTCGGCTCGAAGAACGAGTGACCTGATGTAAACATTCTTGTGAGTGCAGAATTTGCTTATAAGCACCACAAAATTGCCTTGATTATCTCTACCATACTTTTTTTAAATAGGCTTTAGGCCAAGGTCTGCAAAATACTAGGTGACATCCCAAATTCTTCATTTTGGAATAAAAGAAGTATGTTGCCACCCCCTCATTCTAAATAGAAAAACCGTTTTAAAATGTGGCCAAAAGTGCCACAAACAGTAGGTTTTGATCGCCATTTTAGTTAAAAATTCGCCCAATTAGCGATATGCCCCCCCCCCCCCCCCGATCTGGTAATTTTGTGCAAGTTTGGCTAGCCATGTAAAACCCTTTAATCGCACAGAATCAAACCATTGATATGGCAGTCTCTCAATCAAAGACCCCTGATGAGCAGTGGGCCCGACATTGAAACTACCCTAAATAAACAGAAAAATCTCCGAGTCAACCCATCGGTGCTTCTGGCGTAATTTTGCTGCCTACACGGAGAGTGACATGCTGGGCAATCCATTTCTGATGGCAATAGCCCATATTACCTACACCGACGGACGGTAGAATCGACATCATATTTAAATCTTTCACCTACCCCAATCAACGAAATCACATTGAAATCTCCTTGTGCCGGACGAGGACGAGGTAAAAGCAGCAGCCATGATAAACTACTTCTGTTTAAACTGCAGTTGAAATTCTAACGTTCATGATACATTTTACCATATAGACACAATACATGTGAATGTACGTCACAATACATTCAAGATACATTAAATGAATGATTTGGCAATAGATGTTGCAATACAAACTGAATTTCTTCGGTCGCTCATGACGTTTGTGTTGTGTGAAATCGTAACCTTTGCGTTTATGCCAGGCTCTTACCGTAAGACTTACGAAGTTATTCCTATGACAAGTATGTGTTATTTTTGCGTTAAAATTGTCATCAAATTAATCAAAGTACTGACTTATCCTTTTTTATGTCGTACTTACCGAAGACATGTAAAGATATGAAAATCCAAGGGGGATGCAGATCTGTATTAGCGCCGAGGTTTCATGGTAACACGTCTAAACCAAGTTGTTGCCTCACAACACATTTCATGTGATCATTGTCAATACATATAGTTAACTTGTTTGTTTTGACCCAGGTTTTGCTCTAGCATTATAGCTTAATCGGTACAACCACCATTTCTCTAAACACCCCAAGCCCCTTTTGTACATCAATCGTACTTTCACTATTTGCACATGCTAGAAATTAGTTTTCATAACGAAACAATCGTGTTAAAAATACTTTTGAATTCAAGGCTAACGACTTCTGTAAAATGAACTCGACTGTGCAGATGAAAAGCATGGCTTACATTGCAAAATGTAGGTGAAAAATATAATATTTTGTCAGGGGGGTTGCAAAACTGAACAAGCGCCTTTAAGCTTTCGTTGGATATGATAAACCAAAAATGTCATAAACAATTTATTACTACGGCTAAAAATATTTGGTTTGTTAATAATAAAAAATAAGTTTACCATGCCAGAGTCTGCATCTTTAACTGTACTAACAAGTGTAGAGCTCAAAATACTCAAGGGTGACATTTCCGATTTTTGTCATCCCGCCCTAGCCCCTTACAAAATATAAAGGCCTAGCCTACTGTATTTCACATATTTGGCATATGCTTACGACACTTACACATATAATAGGTTAAAACTAGTTTGTGGGACAAAACTTCGCGATATCCAAGTCATAGCAGGCGCTGTTGTAGTACCAAATTCATCGATAATGCATCCGTATTTAAATAAAATTTATAAGGTACGTAGTTCATTTTGTTGACAGCTTAATGAAAGCTATATTGCAGTTGTTACCTAGCGTTTATCTTTTTTCAATAAACAGTTTTATGTATATGTTTGTTGCAATGAGGGATTCGAAAGCGAGCGCGAGAGTTTCATCTGCCACATGTGATGATATCGTAAACCCTGGCGTGGGTTGATGCCAAGTATTTTTAAAGTATTTAACTAACTTAATCGAGGAATACTGCCCTTACGCGTTGATACTGCCCCGGATCGAGTTTAAGTCTATTGATATTCAGCATTTAACAGCTGTGTTTTTGGAATTAAATGTACTTAATAACTGTCAATTATCTATTATTAAATTATCGATAGAGTTAACTACTGTACGTACCTTATACTAAGTCATCTGAACGTATGTCTCGTATGTCTACTGCATGTGTACCTGAAGTCAAATTTTTGAAAATTTTTGTAATAAATACTTATCACAAAAGTTTTAACTTGTATTTAAAGTCATTAACTTGAATCAGATTAGGGATTGTAATGGGAGCAGTTACTAACAAAAATATAACAATACGCCTTTATCATTAGGTAGTGTGCGCGCCATCATCAAGTTCAGTCGGCATAACATAAATCTCATGTCGTAGACTGGTGAAGTTTATCTATTAGAGCAATTCCAATGGCCTTACCTGAGATTTCATTTGAGTAATATCTTGGTCCATCAGTGTTTCCCTTTGCATTGATGGCGTCCAGTAACTGAAAGTCTTCGATTAACTTTGATCTGAAAACTTCAGCCCTAGGTATTAATTCGTCCACAGTTTCTTCAACCATTTTGACAATGATACAGCGCACTATAAATTTTCACATGATAAATTTTGAAGTTGCAATTGAAACAGGGGGTAATGTTAAAGATAATGTATTGTCTGGTATTTAAAGTTAGGTTCGACTGATCAAATAATATACAGAAACCAACCTCAAAAAGAACTATTTGTATCAACGTATAAGTTAATATGATTTACTAAGAATGAATTTAGTGGGAAATGTTTTTAGTTAAGTCTTTCAAATAAACCTCAGTGTCTTATTAAACAGAAAACGTTTAACCCTGGAACCAAAATAAATTTTCAACTAAATAGAACTCTTGAAATATTCGAATATTCGTCAGCGTCAGGCTCATAGGTGGAAACTTTAAAATACAAAAATATCTCCGCAGGAAAAGTATGACAAAATTTGTTATGAAAGTAGAATAGTACATGACTTCGAAATTAAATCTCTTTGTGAAGGTTTAAACCTCATTAGAGCAAGGGGCTCGTCTATCATAAATTATACTCGTGCGGAGACTTCTGAACGGGTAACTCTTTGACGTTAATAAATAATTGTATTCATCTGAATTAAATCAAGACAAACAAGAATGGATGCTTCAGGAAATTCGTCATACGATGATTTCATGGAAAAAATTCGTAAAATCCCTGTTCCTGTGACCTGGGGAAACAACGTGTGTTCTAGGCTGATAGCACCGGAGGAAAATCTAAAAGTCTTTGAAGTCCTTGGTCCAAAAAGCACGGTAAGACTTTCTAAGATCTCCTTCTACTGCTGCTTGTAAAACATTGTACTAATTAGTTTACTTACTTTACACTCTTTGGATCATCCAATATTTTCTGTCGGTGAAACTACATACAAAACTGCGTATAATAAAGTTTACTCTGGAAAGGTTCCTGTCGACCATTACTTTATGAATTTGTTCACGAGTATGAGACAGTGCTTGTACTTTCTGCAAGTAACACGCTCGTTAGAAACCATAAAATGTAGCAATCTGGCTTTTTTGTATATGTTTTTCGTTTCGTAACCGACCTTGGTGCTATCGGTCTGAAAATGCAAATATGCTGTAGAATATTACTATAAGTAAAAGATTCGTTTTCAGTAAATTTTCTATCAGGTACTAGTCGCAGGAAATCGGTTGGTGTGTCCTTAAGAAGCCAAACTTGTCATAAACATAAATGGGAGAATACGCTTACGATACGCTGCTAGAAATACTTGATCAAATACTCGATTAATTAAAGTTACCTGTTCAGTGTTCTCAATTAAAAGGAGCACCAAAAGTGATAGGGCCGCTTGATAATACATTTGAAGATTTTGATACATGATTTCCACATGCAACAAAATAAAAGACTTAGACCCTATAATGCTGTGAGACATAACCCGGATACCTAGGAGCTAAATATTCTAGAGGTGGAAAACTTCCGTACCTTGGGTATGTAACATGTAACCAAACGGAGCTCATGAGGATATGAGCAAAACCTTTGCAAGGACACAAGCATGATTTAGAAACCTGCTGTAACGTTATTACTTTGAGTCCCGATAGATGACTACGATTTCATTTTCCCCATAAAATAATTTCCCTTTGCAATATTCTTTGTCTGTAACATTAGTAAATTTTTTTATTGGACGAAGACGGATATTTACAGAACATTGAAATTGTTTGAGATTAATAGTAGTTTTTATTCTGTCTTTTGCTAGCACATCCTTTGATAGATAAGTATTAGGTTCACATATTCCATTTCCAGGCCCTGGCTACATCAGTGGCGCAACTTATGCTGGCACTTCCACAAGAGGCACAGAGCTGGTCAAGATATTTTACAGGTGTTGTATGTTACGTCAGAGATGCAAAGATGAAGTCATACTTCATACGAATGGTGGACATAAAGGTGAGATGAGTTCTATTCAATCTGTTCACATAATGATTGCAGAGTATAGTTCGTAACTGAGGGGTAAGAAATTGCTGATATATCAGAAAACAATCGTAATTAACGGCCTTCCTCTTTTCCTTACCGGTCGTACTCAGAACATGTGGACGGAACTGCAATGATAAAAAATAAAAAGGGCTATCAAAGAATTGATGCGGTGTCATGATGAATTTGCCTGATCAGTCTTTATAGGGTATCAGTGAATGCAGTCTACTCAAACACTTTTCTGGACAAGATCTTTAGTTACTTCCCCCACAGTTCATTGTACCTAAGCTTGATTTTTACATCCGTCTTCCTTATATAGGGGCTCATTCCCTTCAAATTTGTAAATAGATTTTTAACATTGTTCGACTTGGCTTATACATAATTAGATGTTAGGTTTGTTTTCCGCTCAACTCTTGGGCTCAAGAGCCTTTTCCCTTTTAAGGATCGGATTCCAGATGTTCTCAGATTTAAGTGTAAAAGCTGTAATGCTTTTTATTTAGGGAAAACCCGTCGCCATCTGCATACTCGTATCTGTGATCGTCTAGTAATTTTTACTTTAAGAGCCACTTAGCAACCCATCGTATTGAGCTGTTTCGAAACACAGTAAGACTACTCGACATGATGTTCCGTTGGACGATTTCGACATTTTGTTTCAATGTTCTTCTAATTTGGAACTTTCCGGGCATGAAAGTGTCCTTGTCCATTTTATATTTTTACAAAATTTCTAATCGTAATGACATTGTAAAAGTTCTCCATAGATGATGCAAGATAGCTTCGAGATATCTCTCAAATTGCGTGTTATATCCTGGGGTTTTATATTCCTTATTCGATTACGATTGTCACCTGGAGTATCAATTTCAACTAAAATGTACATATTCTGGCGTTAATTAGAGAGACATTTGAAGTCTGCTTATACAATACAATATTTTCTTTACGTACGCCACACTGAGAAACTACGGGGCTTGTAGAAATGTGTGCGTGGAAAAAAACCAAAAACTGATACAAATAAACGATAGCACTAAATAAATAAAACTAATATTAATAAAAGCCAAAATTCCGTTATGAATTATAAAAACTATTTTCAAAGTATTTAAAATTTTTTTATACCCTGATGATTTATGGTCTCTACGTTTTTCTAACGTTTTTTTTAAAAAGTTACACGACGTTGCTTGAGAATAAACTGATGCAGATTGTAAGATGTAATAATTAACGCCCTCTAGCTTGTTAGCTTGTCCTTTATCGATACCAAGTAATAATGGGCTACAATACTCAAGAAGAGGTAAGGTATATACAGGCGACCCATTATATCTGGTCAAATGAATTTACGCATTCGCCTTAAGCCTGCTGTTTTAGCACACGCCTTTCTAACCTTTTATGAAATATGACATTTGAAATTTAACCTCTGGTTCAAAATAATTCTAAGAATTTTAAGATTCTCTGTAGTGTTCACTTCGTCATTGTACAACTTAAAGTTATAGAGAGATTAGGTGGGGCCCTAGACCATTGCTTGAGTTTTTTCAGGCTTTACTGTTAGGGAATTAAAGTTAAATAACTTGCTTTACAAATTAAAATCAGAGTTTATTCTATATTCAAGAACTAAGGGAGATGCATTACAAGCATAATCAGTTATGTCATCAGCATAAAGCCTGGGGATGTGTCTGTGACTGGATAATTGTCATTGATGTAAATATTACTCAGACGTGGGCCTGGTAGGGACTCTTGTTTTACACCGACCCTAACAGTTCTCAATTTAGAGTAAACATCAATTAATTTTACACGCTGCCTTCTTCTCTGTTAATAGGAAGACATCAGCTCCAGTGCTTGGTTGGTAAGGCCATAATCTTTCAATTTTGCAAGCAGTAAGGTGTGGCGCACATGCTTGTTAAATGCTTTACTTAAATCCACAGCAACAGCAACTACATGTTTTTATTTGCCCAGACTTGCACGGCAGTTCTCTGTTAACGACATTATAGCTGTACTGCAGGAATGCCCCTCTAGGACAGTTGATCCGCTACAACTCTTTTGCATATATTTTACAGGGCTGTCAGTACAGGGGCATGGTGATAATAGTTTTTAACGATTTTGCTCCCTCTTTAAAACACAGGCAATATGTTGCTACTCTACCAGGCCGTTGGCCATGGTCAGTTAGAAATGTAGTAGTTGATCCAGCTGGTCAGCGACTGCGCAATGATAGGACTTGACATACGCAGCCGCGTTTGGGAGATGTTTTAATAGCCGATTGCTTTTCTGGGGTACAATTTGTATAAAATATCCTTGATATCCTCTTTATGTATAGGAGCAAAGTCAAAATACGTTTTAGTAATAGCACAAATACTAGGATGGTCCACTAAATCTGCTTGCTATCTCCATCACCAACAACTACTTCATAGAAATTTTGTTAATGGTTTCTGCTACAATTTACGTATCTGTTATGAGAATATTGTTTCCCTCAAACAAAATTATTTCCCCCTTAATTCTAAATTTACCCGGCAAAAAGGGTTTCAATTTGTTCCAAAACTTACCGTGGTATTTTGTATTAATAAAAGCATCTGAGCAAGACGACTTCATTTCTTTCCTTTTTAGCGAGCTAAACTCTGCGTCTTCGGTTTTTTTAAAACTTCCCGCGAAGTGTCTGTAGGATTTGTAGGAGCATGTTTCTGAAACAGTAGATTTCGGCGAGTTATTTAAAGCTGCAGTGGAGCGTAATCCAGGGTAACTGATCGCCTCTACCGCGCTTTTTCTTAAGTGGGGCATATTTACCTGTTACCTCACTATAGAGCTTTGCCCAGTGGTCCCATAGGTCATTTACATGATCGTAAATGTAAGCAGTCTCCCATGGGACATTCCTTCAATAGTTTAAGAATGCCTTCCCATACTACGGTACTTAATCTCCAGTGCTTTGGTCTTAGTAGCTTGTTTTTCCGGACTGCAAATACTTAATTATGATCAATTACTCCAAGAGGCAAATTTCAAGACTCGAGAAACCGTTCTGGATGACTAGTTAGAACAATATCGATGAGTGTTTGCTTCTCTGAACTGTAACTCTGGTTTAGTAATTTGATCGAAAAGACAAACTCTGTTAATGAGCGATTCACAAATCTGCCTTTACTTTTACCTAAGAGCATATCCATATTGAAGTCTCTACTAGTACAGTTTCCTAGCGACACTTGTACATATGTTCAACGGTTGTAGTCAATGAAGAAACGATGACAGCACGCTCACTGACCTTTTCGGATCAGTAACACCCACATATTACGAAATTGCACTTAAGTGAGTCAATAACGTCCAGGCAAATCGATTCAACTGACTAAGGCCCTGTTTACATGAGTTCGAGACGAAATCTCGGCTCGAGATAAAATCTCAGCTCGAGGTGGAATTTCATCTCGGGCCGCCGTTTATTTCTATGTGTCAACCGATTTTCGTTTACATAAACGACAAGTCAGCTCGAGACGAACTCAGCTCGAGATGATAAAAAAAGGATGAGATTTCATCTCGAGCTGGGATTGCCATGTAAACGCAAAATGATTCCCCCTCGAGATGAAAACCGCATGACAAAACAAAAGAACACTATTTATGGAGGTGTGATTGGACGAAACTGATGCAATCATCAGTTTGACCCAAAAGGAAATACCCATTGTTTGCGTCAATTCCATCTCGAGCTGAGATTTCCACCTAGAAATAGGTCTCTCTAATTAACGCCAGAATATGTACATTTTAGTTGAAATTGATACTCCAGGTGACAATCGTAATCGAATAAGGTTAATAATTTCAAACGGACCCAGATTCCATTGTCAGAACCTTGACACTTGTTGAGTCGCGCTTTTCGCAAAGCTCGCAATGATCTTCTCAATGTGGTTCGCAGTGTCAAAGGTTTTTTGACGGGAGCCGTTGATGCCAAAAATATTAGTGGCCCGATTACCATTGCCCGGGTCTCCATGATTTTTGTTGAATTGGGGATAGGGTCTTATCTCGCTTTTTTGGCGATGATTAGTTTTAATCTGGCGATTTTAAATATCTTACCCATTCCTCTTTTAGACGGAGGCCATTTGGTGATGGTGGGGATTGAAAAAATCATTGGCCGTCAAGTCGATGAAAAGGTGCAAATTGCTTTTCAATATATTGGCATTGCCATTTTGGGATCTTTGATGTTATTGGTTTTTTATAACGATATTTTTCGGGCAGGTTTTTGATCCAACAAGCTATTTTGTGGGCTCGATTTTTACGTGTGCCCCTCTTGCCTACTATTTGGTCCCATTTATTGATGGCTCACTGGGTTTCTCAAACAGAATTAGATGGGTGGGTCTTTGTCACTTTTTCTTCGATTTATTTGTATGGCATGGGAGACAATGATTGGGTTGATCGTTTTCGTGATGCGATCAAAGCTCCGGAACGTCCGCTGCCTTCAAAAAAACTCAGTGAGTCAGCAGCTCAAAGAGGTCTGAGTTTTCTTTTATTGGTAGCTCTGTTTTCTCTATTTTTTGTTTCTTCAAACCAAATCCTGTGGGCGGCTGTCGGGGCTTTGGTCATGGCCACGATCTATAATCATCTCACCAAAGATCATGTTTTTTGGGGACCTTTGATTTTGGCTTTAGCTCGTGCTTCGGTGGTCGCCGGCTTGGCTGTGCCTTGGCTGGTGCCTTTGATGGTTGGGGGGGCTGCCGGGGGGATCACCTGGTGGAGCACTACCGAAGAAAAATATCCCCAGCGAAAAAGATGGACCCTGAGATTTTTATTATTATTGCCCTTACTTGATGGAGTGTTGTGTTTTTGGTTTTTGGGAATATCGATGAAGATATTGATTTTTTTAGTGGCACCGGTTTTGTGTTGGGCCTTGGTGAAAGTTCTTCGAAAACTTGCAAAGGGCTAAACAGAATTTGATTTTTACTCAGTTGATATATCATTTTCTTCAATAGAAAACAGCCGGGGTTTGCCAAAAGGGGCATAGCGAATCGAGATTTCTTTGATCCAAGGGATATTTGTCCAGTTATCTGTACCGTGATAAATGAGTGGCTTGTCTTCCATGTTTTCAAAGCTCCCGTCTAAAAGGGGTTGAAAAGCTTTGTATTGGCACCACATCCTAAAATTACCGGAAACTTTTTGGTGGTCAAAAATAAGATTTTGTTCGTTTTTTGAGATCAAGCTAGGTTCTAAACGGTCGCCTGTGGCTCCCTCATTTGAGCAAGAAAAATAAACATAAGGAACGTTGTTGTTGGAATCAGGGGGATAATAAATGCGAGAGCCTATAGAGTAAAGTTGAGCTCCGTCAAGAAGCTCGGGGTTGATCACCCATTTGGGCTCTACTGTTTCGGGGAAGCCATGTCTTTGATGAATGATTTTGTATCGCAGCGCTCCATAAAGATTATTTTCAATCGTTGATGAAACAAAATCGGGTTTAAAGTAGGCATCCGAGGGGTCTCCCGTTTCAGAAGAATTTTGAGGCCCCATCCAAAGACGAAAATTGTCAATGGTCGAATTAAACCGCCACATCGGATACATTTGACCTTGGGCGAAAGCCCCAAAGCTACTGACTTCAACGACATCACCCTGATCATCAAAATATTTGATGGAATAAGGTTGAAATCTTTGCAGATGAGAATCACCGAGCGAAAGAATCATCGAGCGATTAAAAGGAAACATAAAGCCTGAGGAAGCAGGGTAGGCAAAAGAGTCACCAGGCATTTGCCCCGTAGGCAGATAGACGACTCCTTGATTGACCTCTTTTATACTATTTTGATTGCTCTGGTCATGCAAATCAATCAATAGCTGATCAACTGATCTCATGGCGGAGCGTTCATTCCACCCTAGATTCCAATACACACTGGCCCGATGCCAGGTTCCGGGGGCGCATTCGGGCTGATTTTTAAGAGAGACGTTGACCTCATAAGAGCGATGAGCTATTTGGCGATAATTTGAGTAATTCAAATCCGGCTCTTGATAAGCCAGGTCGCTTGAGTTGAGCCAAAAACCCAAAAAATCATATTGTTCACTTTGTGATTGGTAGTCAGAACTTTCAAGAGGGCTGAATTCGGGGGGGATTTTATAGCTTTCTGAGAGAGAGCCATCATAATATTCTCCTCCTGATTCATAGCGTGCAAAAATGATGGGTTGACGGTCTTGATTTGTTTTGAGCCCGACCGTTAATGAAACAGCTCTGGGAATCGAGGGGCTACTCATCTCAAATTGATAGCTTTCCCAAAAATTGAGATTTGCGATCACTTGACTAAAACTTTCAGATTGTATCTCATGGCCATCCGAAGTTTCTACAACCGTTGGGTATTTATAATTGCCAGGTATCTGAAACCAAAAAGTCATCAAGCCTTTAGAGAAAATTTCCCCGATGGGGGTATCTGGGTAAGCTCTCAACCAGTCATCCAGACGCCAATAAAGAGGGTTAAGAAAAGTTGTTCCGCCAGCGAATTCCCCGCGCCTAATTGGTTCCAGGCGAACTCCATTGAATTGAGATAACGGTGGTGACTCAAGACCGCCCAGGCCAAACAATGAGTCAGGGTATGACGGATAGAGCGCCAGCCCCCAAAGATCTGTTAGAGCACCACCCACACCCATCGGATCAGGAGAGATAGCAGACGAGCTTAGGTTTTCAAAGCCTTCGAGAGGGGGGGAGGCAGAATCATCTGGAGAAAAATTTAAAATGATTTGGGGTTGATAATCTGAAGCTTTCATAAACAAATCATAATTGTCTCGAGTGTCTTGATCGTAGTCTTTTAGACCAATAAAGCTGTAAAGGATTTGATTGCCAACAACGATATCTGGATGCGTATTTTGAAAGTCATTGGGGTTTGCCGAGTCAAAGGGTTGAGTGAGGGTGTCTCTAAAATTGTTTTCTGTGCGGTAGTGCAACGTATCAAAAAAGTGGAGATCCCCCGAAATCTTAAAAGCGCTCAAAATGTCTTCGTGTGAGTCTTTGATTTTTCCAACCGATTCGACATGAAGGGTCCCGCCGGGTAAAAAACAAACTTTAGGATGCATGAATTTCAGCACAAAATCTTCGCATTTTCGAAACCCTTGTTGACAAAGAAATCGATCTTTATAGCTTTCGTGATCGTAAGCCGGTTTGTGTTCAAGATAAGGCGATTGGAGAGCTGCTGGAGCTCCTTGAAAGCCAGGTTTGCGTCTCACGCAACTTAAAATATGCGGCAGAGTTTTAGAAACATAATCTTGCATAAAGATTCCCTGGCTTTCGTAAGAAGCAATGTGAAAGAGTCCCCCTGCATTAAAATCTTCATCTGTCTTGTAGGGGTTGTCGACTAATACCTTTTCATAAGGGGGGATACCTCCTTCTAAAAAGCCTTCTTTTTCATGATGGATTAAAAAATCTTTAAAGTCGTCAAAATTCACAATCAGATTACCGTCATTTAAGTAGTTTTGATAGGCATTGGCCAGATGCATGGCATCTCTCAGTGACATCAGATGGCCTTCGCGCCCTTGATTGTCATGACCATTTTCTCGATTTTTTTTATCTGGATCAAAAACAGCTCCCATCACCCCAATACTGGGATTGGGGCTTAACGATTGAGTGAGAGAAGAAGCTGGTAAAAGATACTGACTTGCATCGTCCAAAATGTAGGGGGGAATCGAAGTTGCTCCATCAACAGAATAGCTCACATCTGTCGGGGCATAAAAAACAGCGGCTCTCACAAAAAAACTGGCCTGGTTGAGGTTGATAAGAGCGATCGGGTGATTATTTGCGGGACTTGGTTGGATGATGCTGTTAATCAGTTGCAAATCTGTTGGTGAAAAACTCCCTAAAAGATCATTGCCGCGTTGAAACTTTCCCAAAGGTTCTTCTTCAAAACGATAGAAGTTATCATCTTCATAAGATCGGGTGGTTAAATCGTCTTTAATCAGATCAAAAAAGGTTTGCTTTAAAAGATAATTTGAAGAAAGCAGCACCTGATCACTTTGAGCCCATTGGTTGACGATAGTTTGAATTTCATCAAGGTCTTGATAGCCTCCCTCAGGCCGGTGGAAAATGATTTGATCTCCCAAGCCACTGTTTTCTTTCGGGTCAATCGTGTCATCTTCAAGATAAACAGCCATCGAAGACCCCGGTGGGCTATCAGCAGAAGATGCGGTAGGTGTGGTGAAAGGCTTCGGTGTTGGCAAAGGTTTTTTGTAGTAGTCTTTTTCACTAACATTTTGAAAATTGCCTTCATAGACCTGATCAACAAAACGGTGCACTTCTCCATAAGCATTGAGAATTCTTCTGAGCCGCAAATTAATATGAGCCGAGGTGGTATGGCGATTGTTTCTTTTTTCTGATTCATACCACTGTTCAGTGGGGTCTTCGATCTTTCCTCGTGGGTAAGGATCAAGGGCATTAGCAAAATAAATGGGGATTCCTAATGGTGATCCCGGGGGAAGAACAGCAGCAGTTTCCGTGTTACCAGCACTGATTCCATCATTAATATTAATTTTGCCATTAAAATCTTTGATTTTGATTGAAATCACATCTCCATTGGCGGCGAACGTCCCCGGGCCGACAGGAAGCTCGAGTCTTGACTGACCTAAAGAGATAAAATTTTCCTGATATTTTTCGACACTCAAATCAAAACCTGATCGGGCTAAAACTCTGGCTCTAACTGCCAAGAGATAATCACGTGAGGTCTGCAGGCTTTGTTGTGAGCTCGAGACCATCACCAAAGCGACAGAGACTAAAATTCCTAGCAGGGCAATGACAACCAGGAGGATGAAGCCGCGCGTTTTCATAAAAAATCCTTAATTTTCTTCCCAGGTAAGCAATCGAGGTCCTCCAGGGGGGGGGTATCTTAAAGAAATTTCTTTGATCCAGGGGATGGCTGTCCAATTATCTGTGTCATGATACACAAGAGGAGCGTCTTGTCGATTGTCAAGATTTCCGTCAAAGTCTGGTTTGAAGGCTGTGTATTGAAGGCGGAGACGAAAGCCTTGGTCGATAACTGTTTTTGCGGGATAAAAAAGGTTTTGCTCGTTTTGAGAGACAAAAGAAGGCTCAATGGGAGTCAAATTGTTGGGATCTGATGTGTTAGAGGCAGAAACAAAAACATAAGGTGTATTTAATTGAGCATCGGGGGGATAATAAATCCGTGCGCCAACGGCCAAAAGTTCGCTTTTTTCAAGAATGTTTTCGCTTGAAATGCCGATAGGCGCAATGACCCAGGAGGGTTCGTTATCTTCGGGAAATCCCAAATCTT
>JAAAKM020006971.1:69155874-69176173 GCA_010016025.2 Alatinidae sp. Z8VKAUB7J3 | reverse complement strand
TTTCTTTTAACTGTTGAAGAAACAAAATCTGGCTGGAAGTATTCTTTAGGAATTGTCGTGACGCCAGGTTCGCTGGGCCCCATCCATAATCTGAAGTTGTCAATGCACGAATTCAAACGCCAAAAAGGGTAAAACTGCCCGGGGTTACTTGATTTTTCGTTTTCGAGCCCTTGGTTAATTGTGTAAGAACCTAAGCGCCGGAAATGTGAGTCTCCCAAAGAGAGGATCATGGACGAATTATGGGTAAACATCATGCCCTTGATAGCATTATTTTCTTTCTCTTCTCGCTCTTTTTCATCTTCTAAATAGGGATAAAAAAATGGATTTCCAAGAATATAGCTATCTTGATCATCTGCGTAAAAAACGGCCTGGTGAAATTCAGGCTCTTGCGCTTTATTTGAGTTATCGTGAAGGTCAATATAAAGCTGTTGAGGTGACTTTAAATCTTCGGTTTCACTCCAATGAAAATTCCAATAAATGCTGGCTCGGTGCCAAGAGCCGGGTCCACACTCATTTTGGTTTTTGAAGGGGATAAAAACCTCAGATGAGCGATGAGCAATCAAGCGGTAATTTTCATAATTGTAATTTTTTGTTTCGACAGAAGGGCTTTCATCAGCGTCACACCAAAATCCCAAAAAATCATAAGAGTTGTCCTCAAATTCAGATAAAGGCAAATGATCTTCATCAACAAAAGGATCATTGCCAAAAAACTCATAACGAGTCGATCCATCATGGTGTTCGCCTCCTGAATCATAACGAGCAAAAACACACAGACCATGAGATGATGTTTTCTTAAGGCCAACGGTTAGGCAAATAGGCCGTGTATGAGTGTCACCTAAGGGGTTGGTTGTGTATCTTTCCCATAAATTTAAATTAACAAGAACTCGACTAAAACATTCGGGGGAAATTTTATAATCTCCTTGGCCTTTAACGTTGGTTGTGTAATCATAGTCTGTGGGCAAGCGAAACCAAAAGGTCATGATCCCTTTAGATAAAGCATAGCCTATGGGCTTGGTTTCATAGGGAGCAAGCCAGTCATCGAGACGCCAATAAAGAGTGTCAGCAAAAACATTTTCTCTAATTAAATTTTCGGCAAATTCGCCATTGTTAATGGCGCTGAGCCGAGCTCCATGAAAACTTGACCAGTCGAGGACAGAACCTGGATTACCATTGTCATCAAAAATTGTTGATAAAATATCATCTTCGTTAAAGGCATCAAGATCAAATTTGTCAAAAGCCTCTTCCATCGAGTGAGAATTTCCACTTACATCATAAGCCGAGCCTAAAGCTTGGCGCCACGGATCAGCAGTAAAACTTATTTCTGCTCGTTCATAGTCGATTTCTGTAATCGGCAAAGGGTTAATAGCCTCTTGACTTGTATTTTCAAAGCAAAGAGTCTGTATATCAAAACTTCCAAACTGATTAACATCAAATTCGTATTTAAAATTCATGATGAGTTGAGGTTGATAGCCACCTCCTTGATACATAAAAAGATCCTGGTTTTTGAGGGGGTTGAACACAAGATCTTCATCAAAATCTTTTAACCCCACAAAACCTAAATATTTTGAGGGTGTTAAAAAATCATAATCCGTAATTTTTGTTTGCAAAACTTCGGGGCCTAGATGAATATCTTGACTCGTTTGGGGGGTGATGATCAAAGGATTGTTGAAATCAGTGATTTTTCTAAAATCTTCCTGCGTTCGATAGTATTTGGTGTCAAAAAATCGAATATCAGAGCGAATATTTCGTTTGATAACAACACGGCCAGAATTATCATGAATAGCTGCTTCTGAAGATAAAGTGAGCTTGCCACACGATAAAAAACAAACTTTTGGATGGGTGAACCGCCAAACAAAATCTTCAACCTTTCGAAATCCCTGATTAACGAGATGACCTTTTTGATAATTTAAGTTATCGTTATCAGGTTTGTGAGTCATATAGGGAGATTGCAAAGCGATGGGCGCTCCCCAATATCCGGGGATACGGCGGATACAGCCTAAGATATGAGGTAAGGTTTGAGCGATGTAATCTTGAGTAAATTCCCCCCGGCTCTCAAACGGTGCGACCTGATAAAATCCTCCGGCGTCAAAATCTTCTGTATCATTGCCTGAATAGGGAGCTGACACCAGAGCTTTCTCGTAAGCAGGAAGTTTTGGTGAGAGAGTTCCCTGGGTTTCATGCCACATGAGAAAGGTTTTAAAATCATCAAAATTATGTATAGGCGTTGAAGAGATTTTATTACGTGAAGTATACACTTCATAATCGTGGGCTAGATACATGGCGTCACGAAGAGACATGAGATGGGTTGATCGCCCTTTTTGGGGATGCCCATTTTCCATGGCTTCTTTGTTGTGAGCAAAGACTGGGCCAATATTTATAGGAGTTTATTGGTTTACAAATTCACTTGTTGCTTTGCGAACAAATGAATTGGTTGTAGTTTGCAGAGGTTTCAGAGTAGAATCGCCCAACACGTTTCAGTCTTCTTAAGTAAACGCCTTAAAGTTTCAAACATTTTACGGAGTTGCCTACACAAAACCAAGTCAACAGATCCCAAAACAAACTCGGGAATAGTTTATAACTTACACCCTCTGAACAACACGATAGAAAGTACGTCGCTCACGTACCTGTTTTTCTATGGCACGTTTTAGTCCCTTCGTTTCTTATGAGTCCTTTGCTAACATCTTTCTTACTTCACTCCAGGCGATTTGCGGTGACCAGTGTCCGGCGAAAATGTTAGGCAAAATGAAAATATTACTCAACGCAATATTTAAACTTGCTTGTAATAGTTACCGTACCAGGGAGAGCTGATTGCACGCATTGCTTTAAGTAATGTCCCATAACAGTCTCGATGATTTATCACACGGGGAAATGATCTCTCACACAATCAGTGTCTGCACAATTTGCTTTCTAAAATATCTGTACGGTATCCTCACTCTAGCTTGAATATGTTTAACATTACACTTAGGAAGTAATATATCAAGCTCATAATATGTTGCAAACAAACATAGCCTGAGGTATGAGCTTCTGGAAAAAGAGATGTTTGCCTAGCAAGTTTGTATAGGAATTTCTCTGATGCTGCTAATTTGTCCATCCTACTGTACGGTAGTGAGACATGGATGATCGGTAAAATGCTTGAAAGGAAACTAAAATATACCATTATTAGGATAGACAGGGCTGCTCTCAGCCTCATCTTGCCAAGAGAAGTTAATCTTTAATTGGAGAGGAGTCTATGAAGGATCCAAGAACTTTACAAACAATAGTTATTGAGTTACTGTATGGTAATGGTGCCAATTTTTTATGGCTAAAAATATACAGAATATAATGGGTTGGTTTGCTCACTCATGCTAATGACTGGAACCTCAATTTTGGCATAAATAGGATCTAAGTTTTGTTCACTTCTACATCAGCTAAGCAAACTAAAGCTGAAAAGCTAAAACAAAGGTGTATATAAAATGAAATTATCAGCAAATCGAGGAAGTTTCTCAACAATAACTCGATGACAAAATTGTCTTTTGCATTTTTACGGTTCTTTCTACTTCTTCTGTGGTAACATTGTCTAAAATAGTATTTCACATTGTACACTAAAATATAGATTGTATACATGGGTGGAGTTTGATGGTTTTGGGATCAGTGGCTGATCCAAGCGGGGCCCACCATAGCTGTATGGCTTCTAACAAGGATCTCCCATAAATTTAACTTTCACTATTCTTACTAAAGATAGGCTTTGGGGTAGTGAAGTAGGTTTTAGAATTAGCAGCGACAATTACAATGTGGATATGGCGACTAAAAGATCATGGCAGAGGAAAATTCTTGGAATCCACCTCCTCAAGTGTTAAAATTTGTCTCTTCCTGTCAAAATCTCCCTGTAATCATTTGGTGAATCTATCACTGAGGGACTTGTTGTACGTTGGAAGGCACTAGGCTACAAAGGCAGATTTTCTATGGAGAACTGTGATCGATGATGATGGCAAACAAAAATCAAAGAAAACGTAAATAACTTGCTCTAAAAGGACCTTGAAAGCCATGGTTAGAAATGAAAATATGTGAGATTATCTTGCTTCAAAAGGTATTGGCCGTGGAAAATAAATGAAGAAAAATGCTGTTTGAAAGGGCAGTAGAATCAGTCTTCTCGTAGAATTAAAAGACTGTATAATAATGCCCATTTGCACACACGTAACTACTTTCATGTCAGGATAAGTTAAAAATTGCCTATACAACAGTACAGCACTTATCTAATCTAAGTGGTTTATTGGGGTTCACATGGTAATACGGCATGTTGACAAGCTATCACCTGGAGAGATACCCTGAGGGAAACTAGCCCCTGGCAGTCTCTCAATCAAAGACCCTGGTGAGCAGTGGGTCCAACATTGAAACTACCCTAAATAAACAAAAAACCATCAAACAGGCTAACTAATAAATAAAGGGCAGCTGAGGCGTAGAAGGGTGACACATCTCAAATTAGGGCAACGGGCAGAGAAGCAAGCCATGAAGCAGGCTCAACTGCTCAGTAGGACCGCCTCTCACGGACCATGGAAACAACCTGCCATCATTGTGTCATAAATGAGAACAGGTACAGGGATATTTTTGAAACCTTACCCCTGGTCAGCAGAGAACAGATACAACACGTTATCCTAGCCAAATGACCAAGAAGCGATCTAGCCCCTGGCACCCCTAGTCTATATTCCCCGCTTCGTCTACTTTATCAGAAGATCTGATAATCTCAAAATTGTTTGCGTGGGAGATTTACACCTGACTTATGCCCTCCTGGGGTCTTTGCATTTTTGTTTTGTTGTGACAGTGTTCCATCTCTTGCAGAAGACTTCGGCGGCTGATTTGAGGAACCAAGAGTGGAGGTCTGGGTACAAGTCCAACTACTCGCTTTTGCCCTTCTTGATAATCATGCTTGCTAATGTCGAAAATGGTTAAGACATGGACTTTATTGACGTCTTCGTAAACACGTTTATTGGAGCATGAATAACCTTAAAAAGCTGGGAAATTGTGGAAGACAAGAAGTAGCTTGTATGGATTGTTGCTTCGCTTAACTTATGAAATCAACGCGTCCTGTTTTGGGGAAAGAGTGCAGATAGAATATTGCCTTAACCGTTGAACAGGATTTGGTATTGTTCCCTTTTTTACTCGTTCACCGAATGGTTTGGTTTTTTGTAATTAATTTAGCGATCGTTAACATCCACAGACATACCATGTGTGATTCGAGCAAGGTGTTGGAGTGTTGGCCTTTTTACTAGTGTCTGATTATCGACGATTGGGATATGCCAAAAGCTGTAGAACTCTTGATAGGCGAAGTTGTTTGAGCAGACCGGAATTGTAAACAGAAGGTCGAAATGCTGGACAAATGAACTCTAGAAACAACCGAAGGAGATTATTGTTATTATTTGAGCTGATTCTTTACTATAAAGATGGGAAAGTACAGCCTTATCACAGAGAAATATAATCATGAGACGCAGGTAAGAGCTGCAGAAACTGAATGCTCTGCCCAACTATAATCATCTGTAAGAAACGTTGCTGTTTTTGGTGGCGAAGACCCAGACAAATTATTCCAATCTTGCTTGCAAAGAGGATTGAGGAATCCTGAAAGAAATTATGACTACCAAGGAATCACAGAAGGAAGGAGTTGCAGGGGACATAAAGCAGCGTCTTGCTGGAGAAGGCCGAGTACGTATATTTTATAATAATTTTTGAGTGATATCTTTAAATGATCCCTTTACACTAAACTCCATGCTCAAACGAAATAGTTTTTAAAAGCTAACCACCATTTGATGTATATATCAGCACGTCCTGATCGAACTGTAAGTTTGCTTGTTTATTGTTGTTAAAGTAAAAAGTTCAGGCCTAAATTATACGCTTATCGTTTATACATACGTTTTTTTTTATTTTGTGGTGGAACATGAGGTGACGTTGATGACTATTATTTGTGGTGACTTGCTATTCGTCAGCCAACTGTTTGAGGAATGACACTTCTGTTTTTATAAACTTAAAACTAACGGATTGTTGTTTTTCGAACCCAGATTGTGTACAAGATCTAGTTGTAGATATTAACGTTATTCGATGATCGGGCACGATAGCGAATGACTTATTCTCAGCTATGATTGTAACAAGCCATTGCAGCAAGTCGTAATCTAGTCTGACTGCTTCTCAGCGTAGAGAACGTCTGTCTGTCATGGTTGCTTCTTGCAAAAAGTGGATAAGCCGACTCAGCTGTCAGTGAAAGAACGACAAAGCGGAGATATAATTTTCTCAGTTGAGAACCTGTGAATATTATTTGCTAAGGATACAATTGCAAGTGTTTCTACAAGGCACATCAACATTCCTAATTTTGCAGCTAAGTTAACGTTGGCGTATCGAACTTTAATAGCACATAGCTAGGAAGTAGACGTACAGCACCATGTTGTAGGATATTTTCTGATTAGGTTATTGAGAGTATGAACGGTGCTAGTTTTACTAGAAAGCCAAACAACATTTTCCAAAATGCAGATGAGGTCACATTGGCGTAGGTAGTGTCTAAAGCTAGAATACTCATTGCAAGATTGTTGTATGTTAACTCTTCAGTGTAAATCATAAGGCACTCTTTTGTACCTCATTCCACAAATGCCATCAAATTATAATTCTCTATTGTGTGATTGCTGTGGACTTCAATTACTGTAATTTACGTTGTCTTTAAACTGACATTAATATCGACATTAACATAGATGTAGTGTAGTATCTGTGAATGTTACAAAGCCCAGTGAGTTATGCCAAAGTTTATACAACTGGTACCCTACCAGAAAATTTTAATCCATTACTTATTAATTTAAAACAGGTCAGTGTTGATCAGGAAATTGTGTGGTATTGAGAATATACTTTGATGTGTGATATAAATGTGTGGTATTGAGAATATACTTTGATGAATTGAAAAGCATTAGGATATTATATAGGGCACTGATTTTTGGCAAATTCTTAACACAAAAGTATAATACAGCTTCAAAAAAGCCATGTACGAAGTTTGTTCTTCGTCACTACCCTCAGAGCATATTATTGCACAGTAGGGTAAATTGCTCAAGTTGTAAAATCTGTAATACAAAATGCCTTTAAAGTTCAGAAATCAAATTAAATTTCACCGATGAACTAGAATGTTTTAAAGAAAACATTAATAAGTTTAAGCTCGGTACCACATTTGGAGGGTGCACACATCCTTTTTATATGTTATTTTGTTTAACTGTTTATTTTGTTGAGTTGTGTAACCATGCTTGACTGTATATGTTGTTACACAATAAAATATTGTAGTTTGCAAGGTTCCATTTTGCCAGCTGTTGTCAGTGGGGCAATACTCACCTTTTGTAACGAGCACATCATTTTTTATTGTGTTGACATTTAAAGTGTTTGCTTAATGTTAAGTTGCCACATTTGTGAACTGGACATATTATAAAACCATCTTATCTTCAACTGGTAATACAGTGCATTATCCATTATCCGGACCGTCAAAATCAAACAGCCCAAAAATTTTCAAAAAAACCGAAAAATCTGGAAAATTGAAAATAATACAACTCATTGGTAATTCAGTAATTTTTTGCAACGTGGGTTGGTCAGGTGACAGATAAAATATGAACGAAAGGCAGTCCAAGTTAAGTTCTCAACTATTGCAAGATATGGCTTTGAATGAAAGAGGATTTTAAGTCAGTGCTCATAACGAAGGTGCAACTGCTATTTGGCTGTGGTCACAGTGGGTGTAGGATTGAAAGCATTTGTTTTGAACAGCGGACTTTGACAATATTGCAACACCACCCCAAACCAATATTCGTAAATTTTCTGATACTCGAGCAAACATTTAAAATTTTTATGACATCTGAATTATTGAATTCCGGATTAATGGATATTCAGATAATTGATGATGCACTGTATTATTAGCTGTGTGCTCTTCTCTGTCTGTTATGACCTTGCTCTGTCATACCCAAGTTTTGTCAGTTGATATCTTGTCCCTTTGAGAAGGGATTACTGACATGTATACTGTGATGCTTCTGTTCTTTAACAACATACTGTCCCTGGTGTGTACTTTGACCCACCAAACTGCTCTGCATTCTTTATAAGCAGAGTAGATGAATTAATTTACAAGCCATTGGTTAAGGTAAAATTGTAGTCGTGAATGGGTAGGAAGTACTTGAAATTGTGTAAGAATACACTTTGTCTCATCATAAGAGCCTAAACTCCCTCTGTGTTGCTATAATGATCATGTTGCTGGCCCATGTTAATGCCATTTTGTATACCATTTTCAACTCCCATCGTTGTACTTTAACCCTCTACACCACATTCATAATCTTTGCTATGTGAGTATATATACTCTGTCTCATAGGAGAACTTATCTAAAGAGATGAAAGCTTTGTTTCATGTTAACATAACATCAACCAATTTTTATTTGTCAAGTACACATTTCTCAGTAATGCCTGTCTTCTAACGCCTAGTAATTTTGCGAATGTATGTAACTACATTTAAAAGTGCAATGGTTAAAGTTTGGGTTTTCAAACCAATTTGTTGTGGATTGGCATCCCCTCACCTCCCTTAGTGAAAAAGCAAGCTATTGTGGTAATGCTTCACTCATAATAGATATGTAATAATTGCTATGTTTCTGCTGAGTACTGATATATCTCTGGCACTGACAAAGGGTCAAATATGAAACACAATAAATGACTCTATATTGAAAAAAGATCATTTGAAATGTTCGTTTGAAAAGAACACTAGAGAAATAGAAAATATGTCACCACCAGGGATCAAATGTGTGACCCATGCTTCCGCAGCATGTTCTATACCAACTGAGCAAAGTGACCTCTGGTGTTAAATGTAGTTTTATCGTTTACAAGCAAAGCATTTAAGATACTATGAAAACCCTTGCAAACATTTTAAATTTGTTATGCAATGACAAAGTAGCAAAAACATTTATTCCTGAAGAACTCCCTTGAAGGAATGAAATCAGTAGAGACAAATGAAAGAAACTAACTTTGCCATGTTTAATTGACATTATTCTTTATATCAAATATAATATACCTGCTTCTACATTTTCTTTATCTACCATATTACTTCAAATAAATTCCTTGGGTGTTTATTAAAATATCAATTTTGCAAAGGAGTATTTATTCAAGGGGACATTTGTTATAAATATTGTGTTTTATATACAAATATTCCGCAACGAAAGGTATTGTTGACTCTTCTCTTTGTCATTTACATTAAAGTATAGCATGATGATATCACATTTGTACGTGTCAATTTGAAGTTATACAGTATGGAAAGAATCACAAGAAAGTTAGTTAGTTAGTTAGTTAGTTAGTTAGTTAGTTATTTAGTTAGTTAGTTAGTTTTTCAAATCAGGGACAACAGATGCCTGAAACCCTTGAAATCAAACTTGTAAAAAGAATAGAAATTTTTCACACAGTAACTTATCAAGTCCCTGAAAAGTCATATATAGAATGTTCTCAATATTACGAATGAATGTAAGTGAAAGAGAGTGAAAGAAAATACCACATAGTAAAAGTCTGTCCCTTTTTCTTTTTCCTGTCCTGGTTTCAGATATATACGACCTTCATGGCAAAGGGGGTATTTATTTTACTTCTTAACTATAAAAGAGAGTATTAATTCAAAAAGACATTTGAAAGAAGGGGGCATTGACTATGTGGTATACATGTAAATGTTTTATTTGTGTATGAAAGATGTTTTTGAATATGAAAGTATGACTTTAGCTCTTCAAAAAGTTAAGAAAACCCAGTATATAATTGATCTTTGTCATCAAAAAAGTGTACAGTGATGGATTTTCCCCATTGGACTCTCATTGGATTTATTCTCATTCCCATTGGACTAATCGGAACATTTTAATTTAGTTGAGTACAGTATTTTGCCTTACGTCATACAGTAGCCTCTTTGATCACGATGTTTTCTCATGCTTTGCATGTTTCGTTTACACCCTATGAACGACTAACAATGTAATATCTTCAGGAGTAATTTTGATATATTATATAACCTTAATAGAAGTATGCCAATTTTTACTCTAAAACTCTCTGTAGCAATGTTGTTGTGGATGTATAAATGTATTTTAGTGTCCTAGCATCCCTTCTTGTGTATCAGTGTTTTTGTTCTGAAGTGGTGGAATGATTAGAAAAGTTTGAGTAGTTCTAGTTCTAGTGCTCTTGTTAAGATTCAGAGTGATGCGTATTCGGCGACGGAGATACGAACGTGTTACAGAATTCGTTTCTAACTACCTGAACTTTTTACAATGATAGTATATACAATTATAGAATTTAAAAAAAGGAAACAAAGATAAATAAACAAAAAAATAACTAAAAGTAAGCTTGGTGGAGCTTGGTGGAGCTTGGTGGTCTTTTATACCCCTGATCTTTTTTATGAGCTAATTTCGGTCCGTTTCGGTCAAGACTGTCAAACACAGGGCGAGAAGACAATCTTAGATACCTTAACGTCATATAACCAACAGAAACATAATAAATGCCTTGAAAATATATCACTCACCAACTACAGTTTCGCATAACCTCCCTGAGATGATATGGGTACCATTCCTTTTGGGGCACGTGCATCTGAAGGTGTCGTTCTCATAGTCCGGCAAACAGGCTCCTCCATTTTTACATGGCTTTTTATTGCATTCACTCTAAGAAATTGTATAAATTTGGGTGTTAAATGAGTGATTGACTCTATTTGATAAAGTATGTGAATCATACCCAAGTTAATGCTTAACATTCTGTTCATCACCATGCAACTCAGAGCTAAAGGCACATTTGTGATTGAAAAACGTTTGCCCCCTTCCCCCCTTCATAATATAGACCTAAGAACCCATCTTCATGGACCCTGTATAACTACTCAGTACATTTTGTGACAAAACAACAGTGCTTTCGAGGGAATCAAAACAAAAACTTAAGACGTTTTCGAAAGTCCGGCAATTATGGAATGATTTCCGCAGTACTGTGGTACTAGGTAGATTGTATACCAAATCCGAGAACAAAGTAGACAAAAAATGATAAGAAATTGAGTATGTAACTCTGGCAAGCATGTGCTAAGAGAATTGACAAAGAAACTAAGCAAGAAGTAAAAAGCTACGCAAACCACAACGCCTGAAAAATATTGGCAACGTTCTACAAACGTTTCCCATGGGAAGACTTTTTGTTTTCTCTATCTTAAAAGGCTTGTTTTTTTTGTGAGTAATTAGTACCTGAAATGGTACAAATGAGATTCAATTGAGGGTCACAATAATTTACTTCCTGTAATTTCTCTAAGGTTTTCTCAACATAAATTATAGCAGAAGCAATTCAGGGGGACTCTTTTGCAATTTTTACATATGTACAAGAATAGTACAAATAGTGAAGATCTTACGGATCTAGCAACGAAAACGATGAAACATTTCTCAAAACTTGTAGCCAGCTAATCATTTTTGGATTTTTTTTGCTAACTATTTCATTCACTACCATGTACCTATTTCCATAAATGTTGAATAGACATCACTTCTTACCTTGAGTCGACATAGCTGCTACGTGGTTTTTCGTACGTTGAAACGACGTCATATCAACGACAATTCAATGTCAGCGAGCCCCACTTTAGCGGAGCGTACACACCGAAGTGGCACGTCGCAAAGGCTACGTCGCAAAGGCCACTTCGCAAATGCCACGTCGCAAATGCCACAAGAAACTTTGTTTTCAGACTAAAATGGCAAATGCCACGTCCCATGTTCGAAAAATACTTGCTCAGTAAAAAGAGTTGTTCCTCGGACGAAAACAATGTTATTGCGCTTATGGGTCTCATAGTTGGTAGGGTTCATCTCATATCAGACAGAGAATATCGATTTACACAGCGCATTTATAGTACGAAAGGGCCTTAAACTACACCCAAAAGATGTCCGTCGCCATTTAGTGGCCACTGTGAACCCTTAATTACAGAGGTAGGAAACCAATACTGCAGATGCATGAAGGCTGAAGAACGACCAGTGCTCTATCTAAGGTAATACGTTGTTATACTACATAGATTCTCTGAGTAGAAACGATGTATTTTAACCTTAGTCTGCTCGGAATTTGGTGTGTCATTTCATTGTCTTGCAGTTGTTTATCATATAGAGTGGCCGAGACCATTTGAATGGCAAGAAGCATTTCGAGCGCATACCTAAACCGAATTTTGAAAAGATATCAACAGAGTAAATTATAAAATATCATCTGTTTAAACAGAAATAGCATATCATAAAAAGAATGTTAGTAGAGAGAAGAGACAAAATTGTTCTGTATTCGTTTCTCTAACTTCAGCCTGGATCAATAACCTACGGCCTAACCAAGCCCACTGGACTTGTCCATGGTTTCTGTGAAAGTGTTGACAGTTGAGCACACTTCAGAAGAAATAGGCGAGCCTTTACCCTAGTCCTCACATCCCAAGCTGATCATGTGATGTCAACAAATACTATCCTAATTGGCTGAGAAGTAACTGTGTGACGTGGCGTGATTGGGAAAATAGTCTGATCAGTTTCTCAAGTGGCACAGAGGTGGGTCATCGTTCTTTGTCACGTGGGGTGCCTCTTCGGTTTTAAATATTTGATACTATTGTATAGGTTCTTTCCGAAGTGACATGCCACGTGGCATGACACGTTGCATATGCCACTTCGATGTGTAAGCTCCCTATAACGAAGACTTGGAACTGACATCTATAAATTATCGATATTGTAACCAACCTTTAAGTTTGGAATATGACATCGGATAAAAGCCGATAATACGCTGGTTATGATCATAACGTCAAATAGATCAACCATCGACTTGAAACTACGTCGGATAAAAGTTGATTGCATGCTATTTACCAAAAAAACGTAAAACCGACCAACTTCGGATTAAAGATACGTTTTGGTGTTCTCAGGGTTTACAGAGTGAGACTACTTTGGACTGATTCCATGAAAACGGACTGCCATTGCCCATCCAATACGAGCAAATGAAAAAAAACACTTTCTATAGCACTATATATATATACCATAATACTAATTGCATTTGATTTAGATTAGTTAACAGATCAAGGAGTTCGCAATACTATAGATACATCGCGTTTCTTCCTTCTTTATCTCTATTTTCCCATAATTTTCTTCAGCTCAATTTTAGAACAAGAAAATGAGTCCTCACTTGTAAAGTATGCTTAGCATAATTTTTAAACAATTTTACTCAGCAATAATTTTAAAGAAATATTTTAGTTTTACTTTTTAATATACCCTCACACTTACCTTCTAAAATTTTAAAATGTATATAAGATAACGTATTGCGTTTAACAGAATTGCGTTTAAGTCAAATAACGAAATTCTTAGTCTCCGATCCTTAGGATTTTCATAAGACATTCAAGTAACCTCACACCCTAAAGTCATTTAAAACGCTATCAAAATACCAGGAATTTACTTTGGCAAAACTTGGTACCTTACCCGAGACCTTGCCCGATAGAGTACTTAAGTGTGACGTCACGATTTAATGAATATCAGCAATTTAAAAAAATATTTGAGTCATTACATTCTTCGTGTTTAAATAAATAACCTGTCACTATGTGAGGACTTTGAGCAATCGTCGAGATACGCCCTTTCAAACTTTTAATCATCGCTATCAAAACCTTGTTAAATAAACCCCGTTCGTAATTTTGTGAACTGAGCAAAAATAACAGAGCTTCCTTAAGGACATTTGCAAATTAATGCAGCCATTTCTTACAGTTGATACAAGATTTGAAAGCGATATTTGTATAAGAGACTTTGGTGGTAAGGTTAAAACTGTGATGTAGTAATAATTTCGATTCCTCGAAAAACGTTTTTTGGCGATGTCATCTTTTTAGTACTCTATTTAATTTGTGCGCCTAAATACTTCTCTTACTAACAAAGACGGTATTTACGCAGGAGTTACTTAAACTTAAACGTTGAAATCGAAGTAGAAAGACTGCGCTTCCTCACGTGGGTCACGTGGCGCCATTCCAAACTTGCGTCAAATATAATGCAGATTTGTACCACAAACTTTTACTTGAGATCGTCTTTGGGTGTTAATGCTCACAAGTTTCCAAATCAGGATCCTCAAAAATCTTCAATTTGTTTCTTGATAGAATGAGGTTCTCAATAAGGCATTAGTTATTGTTTTACGAAGCATGCAATCGACAACAATTACGTATGTAGAAAATATACAAAAACAAATACTTACAGCTCTAAATATGTGACGATATCCAATGTCAATCACCAAATTTCCCTTTCTTGCAAACATATTGTTGTCTAGCAGTTGACAAGTTGACTCATTGTAATTCGCAGATTGACAGAGTGGGGACTGTGTACACAGTAGCATACACTCTATTTCACTCGCACTGTATTTTTGATCATATGCAGAAATATTTAGATACGTTCCGTTGTGAATGGCAAATAACTTGTACTGAATTGAGCCTGGAACAAATCCTATATTGAAAGTCATAATTAACGATAATAACACCAAGCTAGTTAATTCTTTTGATTTTAAGAGGTTATCTTTCTCCATTTGTTCGCAACTAGAAAAACAAAGCAGTAAGATGCCAGTAACTGCTTCTCATGACTACTTTGAAATCGGATTCTTATCGAGGAATCACGTAAACTATTTCTATCGAATGGCATTGATACGAAGTGTGTTTATTCTCTTTAACTCCAGGTTAAATTAGTACCTGCCATTAACTTTAAAAACTTTGTAAATTTTAATCCGATTGCACAGATGTTATCTACTATGACTCTCCATTCCAGGGCGTACTGCAAGATAATTAATAAATGCTGAGAGATGTTGTCAATGTTGAGGTGGGATTAAGAATGAAACTCACCACCAAAATGAATGCGCTAGTAGCTAAGGAAATATTTTGTCAAATTGATATGAAAGGGAAAAACAAATTATGATATTATAGGTAAATATGACCTCAATGATAACTTTTTCCTAATGTCATTTGACATTTCGCATTCTGAATCAATGAGTTGCATTGCAAATTTGACAATAAAGCTCCTATCTCATATTCCAACGGTATGATAAAAAATGGCTTCTGTACAGAAGTAAATGCTTCATTGAGTCATTGAAAGAAAACGCAGTATGTGGTTGTCTAAGCAGTTATGTGAGTATCACGCTGTTTTGACCGGCGGTTTTTGGTCGAGCGGGAGTGCTTCCCGATTCGCGGGGCAGGTCCCATAGTCAAAGAAGAGGGCTTTCTTTCAGGATACCTATTCATTTTCTTATTATTTGATAGTCCAGGCACGTTTTCTTTGTTTCAGTTAATGATGTTTATATCAGAGGAAGATATCACTCTCCTTTAAAAGTAAATAGCCAGTATATTTTATCTTTTTTCTTTCTTTTGCAAAAGTATGAAGAAAATCTATCGATCCCCAAGAATTTTATACTATCCCCAAAGTTGGTAGTGGGAACTAAAATGCTCGCCCGCCACAGTAATCACCTCAGTTTAGCGCTCATCACAAAGTCTCATAAATATTACAACGATCGGTCAATAAATTTATCACATTACAACAGTAGATAGCAATTTGTTCTTTTAGGTGCATTATTTAACTGTTATCTGTCTACAGCAAGATAAGTAAATTGCTTATGTTAAGTCTACTATTGAAAGTTTAGTGTTAAGCTTTCATATGAGGATGTAGTCCGTTGATAGCTTCCCAGATATTGAGATGGTCACATTTTCATACAAATTACAATACCAAATTTTTGGGTGAAATTTCAGGCTTTGAAAGTCCATAACTTTTTGTTACTGAACATACATAAGTGATTGAGGTAGCATCAGAATTCGCAGATCGAGCTCTTTTGGAATATATACATATTGTAACAATTTTTATATATAATAATTTTACTCACATACCCAGTTAAAGTAATTGTTACTCAGTCGGTTGACTAACTAGCCTAAGAAGCGCCGTTTATGTTGGCTAGTCAAATATTTCTTTGAAACTTGTTTTTGAAACTTATCTAATAGATAATGTTGAGTATTGTTAGGAGTCTTTACACAAATTCTGCTTATAAAATGCAGTTCAGATGTTTTAAATCAGACAATGCGACTTTATCTCTTTGGCATCTGCAACAACTGTGTACATTGGACGTTTATACACAGAGTTTAGCGACAGCATTCCACGACAGTCTGTTAAATGCAATGGTTTCTACAAGTTCAGGGTTAATATGTTTGCGAAATGTCTCTAACAAACGACCAACTGATCCTATTTTACATCAAATGACCTTGTCATTTAGTCGAAGAAAATGTGGGTACAATTCAGTTTTTGCAAACATCTTACAGCCGCCCTACACTGAGCCACTAGCCCTATGTTACTTCAGTGGACACTGTCACCTAGCTTAGGGAGGTTTGAATACAGTTCAGTTCTGCACATTTTTTAGGTACCGCACATGATCTATGAGGTTAGTATTAGCTTATTTACCTCGGTGAACATTGTCAACTAGCTTAGGAAGGTTTGCGTACAGTTCATTTCTGCATACATCTTCTAGCCATCCTGCATTATCTATGAGTTGGTGTTAGATAGCGCAAGTTCTCTTACACACTGAGCCACGTAACCAGATTTATTTTGCTGAACATTGTCAATTAGCTTAAGGAGGTTTGCGTACGCTTCAGTTTTGTGCACATCTTCCTGTCACCATACATTGAGCCATTGGTCCTATTGTACTTCGGCGGACCTTGTCAACTAGTTAGCAAAGGTTGGGTACAGTTTAGTTTGGCACATATCTTCGTGCTACCTTACAGGATCTATCAGGTTAATACCAATATGCTTAGAATCCTTTACACATAGAGCAACTAGCCCTATTTTACGTCTGCAAGCTTTTTAGTTAGTTTAAGAGGGTTTGTGTACTGCTCAGTTTTTCGCACATCTTCCTGCCACCGTACATGATTTATAAGGTTAGTATTAGCTAGGGTAGGTTTGCCTACACGCTGAGCCACTAGCTTTGTTTTACTTTTTATGGACATTGTCTACTAGTTTAGGCAGGTCTGCATAAGTTGAGTTTTGCGCATACCTTTCTGCCACCTTACATAATCTATGCAGTAATAATCAGTTAGCTTCGAGTCTCTTAAATACTGAGTCACCAGTCCCATTTTACGTCCGCAAACTGTTCAGTTAGTCTATGAGTGTTTGGTTACAGTTTGGGTTTTGCGCGTATCTGCCTTCCACCCTACATGACTTAGGAGGTTAGTATCAGCAAGCGCAGGTTTCCTTCCACACTTATTCTATAGCCCTATTTTACTATGATGGACTTTGTCAGTCTGATTGGGGAGGTTTGCTTACAGTTCAGATTTACGCAGGTCTTCCTTCTACCTTTTATGATCTATGAGGTTGATATCAGGTAACTTAGAGCCTCTTATACGAAGAGCCACTAGCCCTTTTCACTTTCGTCAATCTTTTAGTCAGTATAAGGGGGCTTTCGTACAATTCCGTTTTGCGCATAACTTCCTGGAAGCTTTAAAAATCTATCGTGATAATTTCAGTTACCATTGAGTGTCTTAAAAACTGAGCTACTATTTATATTGCACAGCCGTATACCTTTCAGTTGAAATAGAAAAATTTGTATACCTTTCCGTTTTGCATACCTTTCAGTTTTGTTTTCCGTTTTCCTTTCAGTTTCCCTTCCCCCTTACGTGATCTATGAAGTTGGTATCAGTTAGATTCGAGCCCCTTGCACTCTGACCTACGAGTCCTATTCTTTTGTCTGTAGACTTTTCAGTTAGTCTACGAGGGTTTGTTTACAGTTCAGTTTTGCGAGTATATTCCTTCCACCTTACAGGATCTATGTAGTTAATATTACTTAAGAGCGACTATCCCTATTTTACTTCGGTTAACATTGTCAAGCACATCTTCTTGCCACCCTACACGGTCTATGAGTTTCGTCTTCGAGGTCTTGCGAACAGTTCAGTTTTGCGCGTATATTCCTTCCACCTTACATGATCTATGTAGTTAATATTACTTAAGAGCGACTATCCCTATTTTACTTCGGTTAACATTGTCAAGCACATCTTCTTGCCACCCCTGGATCGTTTGGTAGGCTTAGCTAAGGTTATCATTTTTATTTCTTTATATTAGATTGAAGTAAAGTAAAGTAGACTTACCCTTGTTCTAGAATCGTGTAATGCTTAAAAAAAGAAAAAGTTAAGTTTGGTCCCATTTCTTAAACTGTCGTAGCCTGATTAATACACGTTTTATAATAGTATCCAAGAGGAAATTATATGAAGATTTACTAAAATATCAAGCTGTTAAAAATAAGTCAGGTAAGTGTATAAAAATGAAAGGACTGTAGTATTGATCGTGTTAGAAAGCATCGATTACTTTGGATGGTTGTTAAAGTCTGCGACCTAGAACCTTGATAACAGTTTAGTTCTCATTTTCCTGAATGCCCTCCCTTGAAGACAGGCAGTTAAATTCAATAATAACTAAACTAAAGCCAAACAGTAAAAATATTTAAAGTTTGGTAACTTACCTTGTCAGTGTGTGGATTTGTAAAATGGTCTATCGTCAATTTTTACATATGTTTGGTTGGTTATTACCACGTTACAATCCAATCTGAATAGTCCACTCTATCAGAATCAAACATCTGACGTGTGGATACGAAGCGGTCAAAACAGATCCAGAAGTCGCGGTTGAGGTGTGACTTGATCAAATTCTATTGTACTTGACTTAATAAATCTACAAACGTATTTATGATATTATAATGACACCATTATATTATCGCGGGTTTAGATCTGTCTGTCTTGTGCTTTATAAAGCCTTAGAAACTCTTGTCGTTGGCATACTTATCACACAAACTGCTTGTGGGCAAGAACCATCTATTTTCTCGTAGTGTTCCTTTGTTAATCTCATCATCCATACTATTAGGAGAGAATTGTGTTCTTAAAGAACGCACGCCGACTCTTTCATTAATTCTATTGTACTAGCATTTTGTTTCAGACTAAACTCATTACAAATCCATGAAACGGTAGGTTAAAGTGCTAAAAATTCCTTGAGGGTTTCCATTCATAAGAGTTGACAGCCAGAGACAAGGAAGCTACCATGTGTAAATCGCCTACTAAGCACTCCCTTGATTTTCAACTGTAATATTTTAACAAAAACTGAAGACCTTTAATCGTCTGCTACGCTTGCTATTGGTGATATAAGCCCTTAGATTATTTCACCTAAACTTTGGCGTGTGGGTATGCTGCTTAATCCGTTGCCAGGGGCAACTACATCCTTCATTTTGACCCGGACAGAGCTTTACTGCTATTCTTGGGGAGGCATATCGGTTTATATTGTAGTTCGTCGTCTCTGAATAGAGAAAATGATACGGAGAGAGTAGAGAAAATAATACACAGAGAAAAGATATTGGTTTTGGGGTGGGGCTATCACTTCCTCGGCACAAAACAACAGTGAGGAGCATATAAGGGCCGGGGACGTTTATTAATTACTGCCTGATGTAGTGGAATTTACCAAGACCAGGTCAAACTTTGTAAACAGAGTTTTATAAAAATGCGGGCATTTAGCTGATCGTTATAATTTTAAGACGGCAAGCTTGGCGTGGTATATGTGTGCATTGGTTGAAACTGTAGAACAGAAATGATTAAAACCATGACGATGGTAATGCTGTAAACTCCGGCATTTTAAAAGAGAACATTTGTTCTGGGTTAATTTGATCGTATTTTAACGATTTGGGAATATTATTAAAACTCGGAATAGTTAAAGGGATCAGTCTGTTCGGATTTATAAAATGGTGATGGTTTTAAGTATTTTCTTTGAAGGAATAACACAACAAACACCCGGTATATTTTTAAACATAACAAACTCATGGTTGTTTTTGTTTTTGTCGATTTTGGCCCGCTTATGGTAATATCCAACGCAGATGGTCTTCAGTCTGTCAACGCGTCCTTTTGCATATCTTGTTTAAACGTTGCATCGGCCTTGTCCTGCTCCTCAGTATCATGGATCCAATTATCCTTTGTCGAGTTTAATAGAGTCTTGTGTAATTAAGCATAATCTGTTTTAAGTTATACTTAAAACTTTGACGATTCATCAGACTGCAGGTTAAGATCGTTTCAGCTAAAGCCTTTGTAGTCATGTAAATACATGCTTTTAGAGGTTTGTTTATTTCGCAAGGATTTTATTTAGACAAGGTGTGTTTGGGAGGAAGAGGGAGGGGACATATTTCATTTATTTAGTCAGGAAAGAAGGGTTTATAGTGTAAATGATTCTGGGTACAACCAAAACTCATGTAAAGAAGCAGTGTTTATTCTTATGTGAATATTGTTTCGCAACTTTGGGTCTACAAACACCTTCGAGGCCCATAACCTATTAAGGGTT